>CM053627.1:49125682-49155301 GCA_028646595.1 Phalanger gymnotis
TCGGCTGGGGGCTGGGAGTTCTGTTCGGGACAGACCTTACCCCGAGACCATCCAGGCTGACCTGGACTGGAGCCCTGCTTCCCTCTGCCCCTTTGTGGGTTCTGCAGTTCTAGAATTGGTTCAGAGCCATTTTTTCATAGGTTTTTGGAGGGACTTGGTGGGGAGCTCACGCCAGTTACTGCTTTCCAGTCGCCATCTTCCAGTAAACATTTATTAATTGCCTACCATGTGCCAGGCACTGTACCAAACACTGGAGATATAAAGAAAGGCAAAAGACTGTGCCTGCCCTCAAGGAGCTCACAGTCTAATGGAGGAAAAATGCAGACAATGAGGTACAAAAAAACCAGACAGGACAAATAGGAAGTAATCAGCAGAGGGAAGGTACTAAAATTATGGGGAATTGATAAAGGCTTCCTGTAGAATATAGGATTTAAGGTGGGGCTTGATGGAAAACGAGGAGGTGGAGATAAGGAGAGAGCATTCCAGAAATCAGGACAATTGGGGCAAATGGTGAGAGTTGAGAGAATGGAGTGCCTTGTTTGAGAAACAGTAGGGAAGTCGATGTCATTGGATCACAGAGTATGGGGGTTAGGGATGGGGGGCAGTGCATAGGCGTGCAAAGTGTAAGTAGACTGGAGCAGCCTCTCAGGAGAGCCCAGCATCCAGGTTCACTGCTGGAAAGTTCAGCCTTTGCTTCTTAGAGTATAAAGCTGAAGGGCTTGCTCCCTCAGTGACATGTGGAGAGAGAAAGGAGTG
Source organism: Phalanger gymnotis (assembly GCA_028646595.1). Classification (NCBI taxonomy): domain Eukaryota; kingdom Metazoa; phylum Chordata; class Mammalia; order Diprotodontia; family Phalangeridae; genus Phalanger; species Phalanger gymnotis. Next base: position 49,126,439 of record CM053627.1, read on the forward strand.
TGATACAGAGGTAAACCCCAATTTGTTTCCATGCTCTTATAGAAGAGCTTGGTGCTACACTCCTGCTGGATTTGTGTGTGTGTGTGTGTGTGTGTGTGTGTGTGTGTGTGTGTGTGTGTGTGTGTGTGTGAGAGAGAGAGAGAGAGAGAGAGAGAGAGAGAGAGAGAGAGAGAGAGACTGGGAAGGAGACGCGAAGTGTTGGCTGGAACCTTCCAACGATTCCAAAATCAGGCTGTTAATCCTCACTTCCCAAAATAATCCTTCCACAATAAATGACACATGGGAATGTAGTAGTACATACAGAATACTGCCCTGGGAGACAGAAACTCTGGGTTCTGGACTCTAGTATTTACCAGTGGGTCTAGGATCAATCATTCAACTTCACTGAGGCTCAGTTTCTGTATCTGTAAAATGAACATAACAGTCTCCACCCTGCTTACTTCCCAGGATTGTTAGAAGGTCTAAGTGATCCATGATCAAAGGAGATAGTATTGGGAAAGAGCTTAGCACAGTGCCTGGCCCATAGTAGGGTGCTATACAAATGTGCATTCTCTTTCTCTTCTTCTTCCATGGAAGAGCCCTGAAATTAGCATCAGGGGACCTGAGTTTAAATCCTTTCTCAGCCTTGGTAACCTCGGGCAAATTATTTTCCCTCTTTGAGCCTCAGTTTTGTTATCCATAAAACGAGGAGTAGACTTGATGACCTCTAGGGACCTTTCCAGGTCAGGGTACAATAATGATGAATCGATCTCACATGCCTTGTTAGTTTTCCCTTTCATCCCAGTGGTTGCTAGTCTGGAAATAAAATCAGACAAAATATTAGCAAGTTAAAACAGAAATTCACAGATACTGTCCACCAGCTGGTGGAGTTTGAACTACACTGGTAAAGCAGAGCGATGTCAGAGAAACCATGGATAGTAATCATCATCATCATCATCGTCGTTGTCACAGGCAGCATTTATATATAGCATAAGATTTACAAAGCACTTTGTATATATTATCCTATTTGATCCTTATGACAATCATGTAAGGTAGGCTCTATTATTATCTCCACTTTACAGATAAGGAAACTGAGACCTAAGTGAGATTAAGTGATTTGACCAGAGTCACAAAAAGCCAGCGTGTCAAACATAGTTTTTCCTGACTCCAGGTTTAGCCCTCTATCCACTACACTGCCCCATTTCTATAGCACTCTGTGTTTTCAAAGCCCTTTCATGTCCATCCGTAGACTTTAGGGTTAAACTGGATTTTAGAGATCCTCTAGTCCAAACCCATCATTTCACAGATGAGGAAAGTAAGGCCCCAAGAGGTTAAGTAACTTGCCTGAGGTTACACAGTTAATAAGTTCAAACTGCTGTAGGATATGGGAGAAGGGATCAAAGAACTGAAACTGAGTCTACAGTCTGGTACAGCAAGAGGTGTCAGATGCCTTGACAAAAGAGGATGTTAGTATTTAGACTAGACAACATAATCTTGACCTGGACCGTGGATGCCAGGAGTCTTGTCATAGATACAGAGTCACCATGATGGAAAATGCCATCTCCATCCAGGTAAAAAACTATGGAGTCAGAATGCAGAGTGAAGCAGACTCTTTTCTCTTGTTTTCTTTCTCATGGTTTCTCCCAATCGTTACAATTCTTCTTTGCAACATGACAAATGTGAAAATGTGTTTAATAAGAATGTATATATAGAACCCATATCAGATTGCATGCCGTCTTGGGGAGGGAGCAGGGAGAGAGGGGGAGAAAATTTAAAACTTATGAAAGTGAATGTTGAAAACTAAAAATAAATAAATAGTAAAAAAAAAAAAGAGAGAGAGAGAAAAGAAAGAAAAAAAATAGATGCAGAGTCACTCTGGAGGAGCCAGGTGATCAGCCCCTCCACCCCTTGTGCCCCTCACAGATTATACATCCCTTCCCTTCTCCAAGCAGTCAAGTCAGAGAGGTAGGAGGCACAGCTAGAATTAATCTATGCATCAGAAAATACCTCCAATATGAGCAAACACAGCTTAGAGTTGAAAGTCCAAGCAGAAGGAGAATCTTGACTGTATTAGCTGGAAGAGAGAGTGAGGCCAATGACTTTGCACACTTCTGCTTCATTTCAATCCAATTCATTGGCACGTTAGCACCCTCACGAAGTCATTGGTCCTCTTTGAAAATGAAGGACGGACAACTTAAACCAACAAGAGAGGCTGAGATACCAGGCATAGAATGGGATCCAGAAGTGACATCAGCTGACTTTTGTAGAAAATTTGATGGTCTACAAAGCATTTAATACCCATTATCTTATCTGCTCCTCATGATCAGCCCTGGGAAGTAATTATTACAGGCATTTGTGGTCCTCACTTTATAAATGAAGGAACTGAAGAGAGGTTAAGTGATGTGCTTGTGGTCACACGTCTCCTGGGTGTCAGAGGCTGGCATTAACTCAGGTCACCATGGCTCTGAGTCTAATGCTTTTTCTCACTATATTATCCTCAGCTTTACTGCATTGCAATCAACAAGGTCAGGTGTGGAGTTGGGAAAATGGCAGCCCACTGAAGGAACTTACTGAGTGTAGGGGTGGGAGAGTGGGGGAGGTCATTTTATCAGGTTTCGCCAACATGAGCGCCGAACGAGGAATTGGTTGAGTTTTTCCCTGTTCCACTATGACTGCCCGTGTGCCTCTTTCCCTTGAGTAGATAAGTCCTGCTCGTTTCTCTCATACATCCCCAGAGCATGCCTCCCTCCAGAAACCAAGCTCCAACCTGGAACAGTTTGAATTCAGTCTTTCCCCATGAGCATCTGACTCTCTGAGGATTGCCAGATAAATGTTCCCTCTAGGCCTAAAACCTAATTAAGAGTCAGAGGTGCTTTCAGTCATTTCTTGAGGCCAAACCAAATTTCATAGCTTGAGGCCGGAAAGGGGAGGGGCATTCCCAGTATTTTTTATTAGAGGATATTCAATTCTTCCGTTTTCTCATCCATAAAAAGGAGACAGTAGCTCTCATACCACTTACCTTACTGTAGACTTGTTGTAAGGAAAGCACCATAGAGATGGAGTGTTACTTCCAAGGGAGAACATTATTATAGTACATGGATAAAGCCTCTTCCGATTCTTTTTGTTAATTCTTGTGTGTTAGCATTGGAAAAAATATGTATCCAGAAGGTTTCCTGAGGGCAGGGGGAAAAGATTAATCCCCCAAATGAGGAGAGGTAAAGATAGAAGATACAGGATAGGAGCAATCATTGTCAGTTCTGGGAAAAAAAATGGAGACTGGGTGAGAAAGAATGCCATGATAGTATCTTCCCATCTTCCACCCCCCCCCCATTCAAACCTTTAATAATTGTTTGAGGGGCAAGAGGAGGATAAAGAAATTCTATCCCATTCCAGTGCTAAAAACTTAAAGATTAAATGATACCCCTCCCCCCTTCAGCTGTTTTCTCCCCTCCCTCTATCTCCAGATTTCTAAAAGTCGAACTTTGGTCTGGTTCTCTGAGATTTCTGTCATATTTTCATAAAAAATTTACTCTTATCTCTCAAATACTTGCATTTTTTAATTTACTGTTGATTGCTCATCTGACTTTTCTTCAAAGCATCGACTTGTTCTGAATCGTCAGGGCATTTTTTTTTCAGTTTGATTTACCCTCATTATACTGTTCCAAAGTTGGCTCTATTTCTGCAAATGTGTAGCATACAAAATGATTTTCATTTTTGTCATCTGATAAGGGTGCCTCTGTCTGCAGTCACATGAAGCTGTTGTTGGATTTGAAGTCGCTTTGTTGGGTATAAAAGTAGTCATGGACCATGCCCAAGAACAAACCAAAGGAATTAATCCTGGCACAAGGGTCATAGACTAACCCTTCTTCCAAAGGACATTGCCTAAGCCAATCCACAGTCTACAGGATAGAGTTTCTGGGAGCAAAGGAACAATTGTTCCTTCTTCTCTCTTATACCCACCCACAGAAAAATAAAAAAGTTCCAGGTACTATCACAGGCCACCAGGTAAATTTCCAATTGTCCTTTGGGGACAATCTTACCTGATTTTGGAGCTTTGAGAATACTAGGGATTCCTACTTCTGATTCTAATGAGATATTATTTCTGATATGGGTGATGTTTCTCCTCCAGAGTCCTGGACTGAGGCTCCACTGGCCCTTTGCTGTGCAGTCTGGGGGATCGGATGGCATGCTGGACCCAAATGCAGCTCAGCGTCTGGACCCAATAAAAGCTTTCCCTGTGGAGCAGCTTTCCGTCCAGGCCACACTGAGGTAAGAGCTCCTGTGATCATGCAGACACGACCAGCATCTTGCATTGCAGGAAAGCGACCCGGGAGATGACTGGACAGCTGTGAAAAGAAATATTTTTGAGCTCAAGTGCTGTTAAGCATGGGCCTGGCTTAGGAACCTGATGTGAGAGGACTTGTCATTATTAATGAACACATGCACACAGAGGTCTCCAAACCTGTCTGGGAAAAGATTTCCCTAAAGGGCCTTCCTCCTGACTCCATCTCTCCCAGCATCACAGGGACCTGAGCCATCCCACCTTTAAGCCTCTAGCTCTCTGGCATGGTGTCTGAATTCAGGGCATTTTCTTCTTAAATGGCCCACTAGCATCAGTCACAGTCATTCAAAGCTGACCTTGGCTCATTTGAGGTCATTTAGCTTTATTTCACCTAGACCCCTCCCTGGATTTCCCTTCACTCATCTCAGGATTTGTAGACTGATATCATAGATTCTTTTTCCACTGATTCGATGAATACACACGTGTTCTGGGAGTGACCAACAGAGCTGGAGGTGCCCAAGGGCATACAAACTGGGCATTTGTGCCACCTGTGCTGACTTCTCAGGCATGTAAATGCTCTTCTCAGAGGCCACTTAGGCTATATCTACATTGGGCCCAATATTTGGGTGTCAGCAGAAAAAAAATCAGTTAGCTAAATATTTTCCATCTATCTAAATATTTGTGTGGTGTCACTGGGACAAAGCACACATAGTACTTGGCTGAGTTTTCATCTGGATGTTGAAGGCTGCATAGGCATACCCATGCTCCTGTCAATTACTAGGTTTTTAAATAGGGGTATTGAGTTAGGTTTTCTTCCTATGGAAGGAGCATGTCCTGCATATCAGACCTCCCAATAAATCCTAATAGAGGAGAAGCAATGGTAACTCTGGGCTTTACTCTATTCTGCCTTTCCCTGTTGTAATACCAGATACCTGGGACGCTGCTACACAAAGCATATTCTAGTAGAATGCACAGCACATTGGACCTCAGGGAGCCACAGCTCAAGCCATACATCTACAACTAACTAGCTAGGCAACCTTAGCAAGTCCCTTCTTCCCTTAACCTACTGTTCCTCATCTCTGATGTGATGGGGTTGGATGACATAACCTCCCAGAGCCCTTCCAGCTCAAACATGCTATCATTCATGTTAAGGGGAGCCTTAAAACTGTTCTCCTTGACCATTGGGAAGTCTATGGAATTATCTACTCTCCAAGGGAGTTTGTTTCATTGAGCTGAAGAAAGTGGCCAGCTCTCCTTTAGAAAAGGGGCCAAATGAAGTGAAAGAAAGAAAGGAGAAAGAGGGAGGAAGGAAAGAAAGAAAAGAAAGGGAAGAGAAGGAAGGAAAAGGAAGAAAGAGAGAAAGAAAGGAAAAGGAAGGAAGGAAGGAAGGAAGGAAGGAAGGAAGGAAGGAAGGAAGGAAGGAAGGAAGGAAGGAAGGAAGGAAGGAAGGAAGGAAGGAAGGAAGGAAGGAAGGAAAGGAGAAATGTAAAAGTGACCCTTGAGCCTTTCTAAGAATGGAGGAAGAGAAATGATAGGTAGCAAAATAGAAAAAGAGGAAGAGAAGATATGGGAGAAAGAGGAAGAAAAATCTTCATTTAGCAGCAAAAATTTCCTCTTCCTCTAAACACTTAGTCTTTCTGGTTCCTTAGTCAAATCTGTGATCTGAGAATCACTAGCATAGTTCTTGGCTCCTAGCAGAAATTCTTACTCCCTTCTATAGCTCCCTCCCATTAATCTTCTTTGCCAAGTCTTTTGGTGCCATTGGTTCCACAAAGCCTGTTCAAATATTTGGGCCAGTTGCCTAGTTCCATCCAGCTCTTGCATTACCTAGTCAAGTAAGGTGGATTTTGGACAGGAATCTATAGCAGGGTATCTTTTTTTGGCCAGGTCTCTTGACCAGGTGACTCATTGGAGAGTGCTGATTAAACTGACCAGTCAGCTGCAAAGCTAGAGATATGGTACCCCTTCCAGACAGAATTATGGGCAGATGATATAAGAGGATAGAACCAGGCCAGTGGGGCATTCTGACCTGCCTCTTTACTTCTAGCCATTTTTCTTCCATTCCAGGGTGGGGCAAAATAAATAAAATGTTTAATTCATAGAATCATAGCTCTGGAATTAGAGGGAGCTTCAGAGGCCATCTTTGCCAACTCTCACATTTTCCAGATAAGGAAACCAAGGCCGTCCCTGAGTAAGTGGTTTGTTCAAGGTCTCAGAAGGTCTCTGGAAGAAAGTGGCCAACTCTCCTTTAGAGAAAGGGCCAAACGAAGTGAAAGAAAGAAAGAGAGAGAGAGAGAAAGAAAGAAAGAAACGAAGAAAGAGGTAGGATTTGAACCCAGGTCTGACTCCAGGCAGAAAAGGTGATGCATTAGATAAAGTACCAGACCTAGAGTCAAGAAGGTTCATTTTCCTGAATTCAAATCTGGCTTCAGACATTTACTAGCTGTGTGACCCTGTTTGCCTCAGTTTCCTCATCTGTAAAATGAGCTAGAGAAGGAAATGGCAAACCACTCCAGTATCTTTGCCAAGAAAACCCCAGCTGGGGTCACGAAGAGTCAGACATGACTGAATAAAATGACTGATTTCTGACCCCAAAGCCAGTCTTGAATGTGGTCATTCACCCAAGCTGCGTCTCCCACAGCTAGGCCATGGTAACACTCCGGTTGGTTGGTGGAGCAGAATGCAGGATTATCATTGGCTCAGTATTTTGTTTTGCTTTAAGTAAACAAACAAACATATATGGCCCCTTCCATTGTTCACCACTAACCAAAGAGAGAATGTTTCTTTTTTCAACCATAATTACTGAATGATATCACTGGAATAAAGGGCACAGACTTTTTAAAAAAAGAATCTTTTGGAATCATAGAAAGAAAAAAGAGAGAGAAAAGATCTAATGGACAATGCCACTATCTCAAGATTAATTTTTCTTATCCCAACTTTTAAGAAAAGTATATAAGAAGAAAAAAATTTCTCTCTTCTCTACCCCCTCCCCCTCTCCCGGTAAGAAACATACTCAGGACATTTCAAAGTGTCAAAAATTTCTAACTTCATACATGTTTCTGATATGGTTAGATGTCATCAAGTTCTAAATTTTAGCGTGTCTACCTGGATTACTTATTTTCCATTAAGTTATATAGAGAGATATGTATATGTAATGTTACATATAACATATATTTATAAGTATGTATAATTATATGAATTATCTATATAAAGCACCAAATGGATGTGTGTATAAACAGCTAGCCAGGTTCTACTACATAGTACTAAGCACTTAGAGCTATACATAGATATGTTCAATAAAGACCAGACCTGTAGAATATAGTGCTGGCAAGTAAATGCCTCTTTAAGACTCTGAGATCATAGGATTGTAGTTTTAAAGTGGAAAGAGACCTTATCCGTGGCCAAGTACAATGCTCTCATTTTATAAGTGAGGAAACTAAACCCCATAGAGGTTAAAGACCTCTCTTAAGGTCACGAAACAAGTCAGGGTCAGAGCCACTAACTTGATCATTGAGTTGAGCTGAAGTGAATTGAATTGAATTCTTGACAATGGGGATTGGGAGGAATAGAACAAAGCTAAATGAGCTGTCTGGACCTCTTAAGAGTTTCAAGTTTCTGCCTGTCAAGACCGATCAAAGCTGATGAGTGTAAAACCAAACTGATGATGGGTTTCATTGCTTTTCCCTGTACATGTTATTCCTCTGATGAAAATATGATACAAGAAGTTAGGCGGAGTCCAGTGGTGGGAGTACCAGACTGAGAGTAAGGAAGACCTGAGTCCCAGACCTGCCTCAGTCATCTTCTAGGCTACATGACTCTGAATAAATTTTTCTTAATCTCTCTCAGCCTCAGTTTCCTCATCTGTAATATGGGGATAATAATAGCACCTACTTTACAGAGTTATTATGAAGATGAAATGAGAGGACATGTAGGGTACTTTGCAACAAACACTATATAAATATTAGTGATTAATTAGTGATAAATATTAATGATTATTATTAAAGCTGGGGAAGGAGATCTAGATCCTAGGATCCCAAGGTCAGCTTCCACTGAATGTGACTGACAGAAGGAAGGTAAGGAAGGGGAACATAAGGAATAATACACAAAACTCCAGGGTCTGGAAAATCCACTAACTAGACATTAACTTCCCCAAGTTATTCACTGGAATTCCATCTCCAGGTCAACAGGGAGCCATGAAAATAGAGAAAAGCATGTTAGGAGTTCCACCATGCCACTGCCTCCTTCTCTGCCTGCCAAAGTTCACACAGTATCTCAGGGTTGGAAGGATCCCAGAGATTATCTAGTTTAAATTCATTCCTGGGCTGGGACACCCCCTGTCCAACATTCAGACTTTGGTCAAAGACTTTCCACTTGTAGGATTTTTTTTCTTACTAAAGTCTGAAATTTGCCACATGGGATTGCAGAATTAAAGCTTAGAGGACCTAAGAGTTGGTAATGAAGTCCAATCACTTCATTTTACAGGTGAGGAAACGGAGACCCATTGGAGCAAGCAAGTGATTTGCTCAGGGTCACACATCTAAGGCAAGATTTGAACCTAGAGCTTCTTGAGCCCACTGCTCTATCCATTACACCACACTGCCCCTTTGCTACTTCCACCCATTGCTGATAGCTCTGCCCTCTGGAGACAAACAGAAGTGGTTGAATGCCTATCTCATGTAAAAATCATTCATATACTTGAAGACAGCCACTAGGCACTTGCTGGTAAACGTTTAACAACCAGCTTTGAGAGGAAGGGGAATTATGTGTACAACACACACATTTAATCTGCACTGTTAACTTTTTCTCCATCACTTTCTTAAGTCTAGACAATCAACAAAACATCTAGCCCCAATTTATAATGTTTATGGATTTTGTGGTGTCAATGCTCATACTTAAAATTTAATAATGGGCTCTTTTTAAAAAATAATATTTTATTTTCCCCCAATGACATATAAAATAATTTTTAACATTTTTCTTAATTTCGACTTCGAAATTTTCTTCCTCCCTTCTCTCCCCTTTCCTGAGAGAGTTAGCAATCTGATATAGGTTATACATGTGCAATCATGTAAAACATATTTCCACAGTAATCTTTTTGTGGAAGAAAACCCAAAAAGGAAGGGAAAGAAAGAGAGAGGAGGAAGGAAGGAAGGAAGGAAGGAAGGAAGGAAGGAAGGAAGGAAGGAAGGAAGGAAGGAAGGAAGGAAGGAAGGAAGGAAGGAAGGAAGGAAGGAAGGGAGGAAGGGAGGGAGGGAGGAAGGAAGGAAGGAAGGAAAGAGGGGGGAAGGGAGGGAGAGGGGGGGAGGGAGTTTCAATCTGTATTCAGACACCATCAGTTCTTCCTTTGGAGGCAGATAGCATTTTTCATCTTGAGTCCTTTGGGGCTCTCTCAGAGCATTGTATTGCTGAGAATAGCCAAATCATTTACATTTGATCCTTATACAATATTGCTGTTACTATGTGCAGTGTTCTCCTGGTTCTGCTCACTTCACTCTGCATCAGTTCATGTGAGTCTTTCAAGTTTTTAATAATGGGCTCCTTCGAGGCAGTGTGAGCTGGCTCTAGCACACCCCTGAGCTATTCCATCGTAAGACTTCTCTTCCCCAAATTAAACACCTCTAATTCCTTCAACTGATTTTCATGCAGTAGGAACTAGTCCTTTCACCATCTCAATTATCATACTCTATGTCATGAGGTCTTAACTTGCGGTCCATCAAGAGATTTCAGGGGGTCTATAAATTACATATTTACGTTCACAAAATTGGTTTCCTTTGTATTCCTACGTGTTTCATTTTATGCATTTAAAAATGTGATTGTGAGGAAGGATCCATAGGCTTCACAAGACTGCCAAAGGGATCCATGATATAAAAAATTATGAATAACCCCTGCTCCAAATGCTGTCCATTTTGCCAAAGTCTTTTATCAACATGCGATGCCCAGAACTGAGCGTGGCACTCCAGACAGTACTCCAGTATCTCAAGGCCAAATCAGACTTGTTTGAAGAATGACAACAAAGAAGGTAATGGATATCTGGTTGGAATGTTGGAGTCTCTATCATCTACACAAGTTACCAAAGATGAAAGTCTGTGTCTTGTACAGATTGTGTGCACTTACGTGAGCATTCAGGGCCACTGTCCTATTTGCAGATATCCAGGGCCCATCTGGAAGCCACCCCACCCCATTCCCCAGTTACATTACTATGTGCCCCATAGGTGTCTTTAGGGTACAATTATTACAACATTATTATTTATAGCCCTGATGACATCTGAAAGAAATCAGACTAACTAAAAGAAATCAGGCAGTGATTTATTTTAGCCCCTAATCCTACCTCCCATTCTTTGAGTGATTTGAAGATTACTTATCGAGCACCTACCACAAGGAGGATCCTATGCCAGGCCTTGCAAGATGGCTTTCAAGTCAGAGACCTGGGGTTCTAATTCTGATTCTGCTATTTCTACCTTGTGACCTCAGGCACTGACATGTAACCTCCCTAATCTCAGGCTCCTTATGGAAAATGAGCGGGTTGAACCAAAGGGCCTCTGAGGCTCCTTCTAGCTCTTAATCTATTATTCTATGAATAAGCTATGGTCCCTTCCCTCCAGGACATTACATTTTTGTAGGAGAAAGAAGATAGTAGTTAGAGATACCTATAATAATGACCACAAAAACAGTGGAGATCTCTAATTTCATGAGTGTGGATGCATCTTCTGTGGACAGTTTGCACCCCTCCCCCCTCACCATGCCCTTAAAAAATGATCTTTGTGACTTGCTGTAGCAAAAAAAAAAAAATCCACTATCCGGTGTCCAGGTCCCTAGGGATGAGTCTGTCTGTTTAGTGAGCTGACCTTTGGATTGTAGAGGCACAGTCTGTTCCTGGGCGAAAACCCAACTTCTTTCAAGCTTCATAGGAACTACTAGAGTTTGTTCTCCACCGGAACAGCCCCTAAGATCCCAAGGTCACCTCCATTCCTAAGAGCAATGCCGCAGCAGGAGCTTTACAAAGGCAATATATGAGAGGTTGCTGGGTGTCATAGAGAATGGAATGTAGGAAGGAAGACCTGAGTTCAAATACTGCCTCATTCACTTAGTAGCTGTATGACCCAGAGTAAGTCACTGACACTTTCTACCTCAGTTTCTTCATCTATAAAATGGGGATAATAATAGTACCTAACTTTCAGGGCTTTTGTAAGGATTAAACAAAGTAATATATGTGAAGAATTTTGCAAACAGAAAAGTGATCTATAAATGCTAGCTATTATTATTGTCAGATGCCATAAGATAATACTGTTGATGGGGTATTTTCAGGTTTATGAAGTGATTTCCTCACAACAATCCCAGGAGGGTGGTATCGAAAGTGTCTTACACATGAGAAACATGTGGATTTTCAGGGGTTAAGTAACTCACCCATAGTCACAAAGTTAGTAAAGATGGAAATAGTGATACAGGAACAAAGTTGAATCCAGAGGGAAATTTCAGTGCCCTGACATTTCAGTACGTGATCTGATACATTAACAAGTTCAGTTGACACCTAAAAGCCTGCGTGAACTAAGCTGAGTCAGAAGTTGTAAAGAAACAGCTGCAAACAAGAAGAATGGGATCCAGTCCCACATGGCTTGACACATTAGTCTATTGACACCCCAAAGCCAGAGAACTGAGCTGGATCAGAAGGATGTAAAGAAACAACCCCAAACGAGAAAAGGAATGAGATCCAGTCCTACATGGAGATTTTCTCATGCCATTCACATCCCAGAGCTGTTGGGTTGGCCCCCTTCCTGCCTCATCAACTTCTTTCTGGAGGGTGTGATGAAGAATGTCTTGTTGGATTTGAGCCCTGAGTGAAAAGGCAGAGACTTGGGTTTTTGACTGAAATGGAAAGACTCTGAGTATTTAGAGGAGGCAGGGGGCAGCTGGGGCCAGGGAAAGTATGCCCAGCAGCACCCAGAAGAGCAAGGACCCAGGGTTTATCCAATTCTATTTCTGTCTCCATAGCATCTGCCCCCTCCACAGGAAGCCCTCAAGCTCAGCTGATATGTTCATACCTAGAATTGGTTAATCTTCCCAATAAAGAGCTCACAACTGCTCTGAATGCAGCATAATGTTCACTCTGGTCAGGAGGGGGATGGATTGCATCCTCTTTGTCGCTGATAAATGGAAATAATTACTGACTTGTGAAGGGCAGGGTAGTGCAGTGGAAAGAACATCAGGGGGTCTGAATTGTCCCCTTGGCTCTGGTGCTTACTCTATCTGAATGTGGCCTCAGGCGAGATACTTCATTTCTCCACCTGTCAGCTCCTTCATCTTTCAAAGAAGAAGAATAACCCCTCACCTCCCTACCACCCAGGCAAGTTGGGTTGGAAGATGTCAGGTCTGTTGTCGAGGGCCTTCCCTATTCAGGTATGGGCTGGATAGGCTGTCCTAGGAGGGCCCTTCCAACTCGGTTTCTGTGACTATTCAAATGAGAAAATCAATGTGAAAAGTAGAGAATTAAAACGTTTGTAAGTGAGACAGATTCAGAGTGAGAGGATCTTTGATTATCCCATCTCAGTCACCTACGTGACCTTGGCCAAGACACTTTTCTCTGTAGAACTCTGTTTCCACACCTGTAAAAGGAGTGGGTTGACTTTGCATGACCTCTATGGTTCCTTCCATCTCTAACTCTATGATGCTATGATTTTCATCTCTGAGCTGGGTTTAGATTGGTGATAGAGTGAACTGAACCTGAGACTGTATAGCTCAGGAAGGCAGTTATGGTAGGGATAGAAGCTGGTTCTTGGGATGTTCACCAAGCAAGGAGCCCTGTTGCTTTGGAGGAGTGGATATGTATCTCTGAAGCCTGTGGCTGCTTCAATTCTGCAATCTAGTGTGTAGCTTTAACTCAAGGGCTCTTAACCTGGGGTCCATGTGTAGATTTCAGGAGCAGGCCATGTCTGTGAACTTGGATATTATTTTCACTATCCTCTAACTGATGTTAGCATTTCCTTCTATCATGAATGTAGACACCAAACAGTTTTCCCAAGATAGGGTTAGTAGGCTTCACCAGATTGCTAAAGGAGTCCATGACTCCCCTCCCAAAAGAATAAGAACCCATGTTCTATCTTGAGAGTGACAGGAAGGAGGATACATATAAAACTAATGACCTTTTCCACCTCCCACCAGGGCTTTGCAGCCCTGATGCAAAATGAGGCCAGTGACATAGAGACAGGCAGGCAAAAGAGACATTGTCACATCCCCAGCTCGAGGCTGTGGGAAAATGGCCAGGTTTCCTCCCTGAACATAAAGGGACTGACTCTGTAAGATACACACATGTCTGCAGGGGGCAGACTTAATAGGCAAGGCAAGCATTAGCTGCCTAGAACCAAACAGGGAAGTAGGAAATAGGAAGGGACATCTTTTTAGGTTTCATGGCTCTTTTTTTTTTTAAATAAATGTACCTTTTTTGCCACCAGAAAACTCCTCTCTCCATAGCAGATAAGTATTTATTTTGTCATAAGGTGAAATGGACATGTGATAGTGAAGGCGCAATGCCTCCAGTGAAGAATTAGGGGAAGATGGATTATGCAAGTTCCAGTCTTTACCCAGGGAACACCCAAGCCGAGTCGCAGCTATGGCAATGAATGCTCTGAACACAAGCAGCACAAACCCAAAACAACCCAATCTGGTGACCCTGGTTGTCTAAGACCTTTTATTGCTCTGTGGGAAGAGTGCTGACAACACAGCCTACAACCCACAAAAATGTCCCTGCCGCCTCCTCCTGCCCCGACCACCAGTACTACCCCTTGTTCCCATCGTGACCCACAGTAGGCCTTGGCATGGCCAAAAACTTGGGATACACAAGAATACAAAGTTTGGGTAAAACTCTTGCTTCTTACGTAATCTAATACAATTTGACAAGCCTTTATTAAGAGTCAACAATATGAAAGGCTCTAGGAAAACAGAAACAAGACCAAAAAAAAGCCAGTCCTTGCAGTCAAATTTGCCTCAGATAAACTGTTGTGAACATGGGCAAATCTCTGAACGTCAGTTTCCTCATCTATTAATTGGGGATAAAAATTGCACCTCCATCACATTTGAGGATCAAATGAAGTAATGTTTATAAAGCTTCTTGCAAACCTAAGCATTATTCAAATAGCAACTTTTACTATTAGAAGTAAATAAATTCAAAATATGAAATAAAGTATGCAAATTAAAAATAAACTAAATAAAACTGAGAAAGAAGCATATACAGCAAAATTTGGAGAAGGAGTTCTTAACCTAGGATCTATGAACTTCTTTATAACTGTATTTCAATATAATCAATTACCTTTTGGATCCCATATCAAAATATATGGATATTCTGAGAAGATATCCAAAGGCTTACTAGACTGTCAAAGAGGTCCATGATACACACAAAAATAAAACTATTAAAAATGCCTGGTCTAGAGGCAGCCAGATGGTACAATGGATAGAGAACTAGACATAGAGTCAGGAAGATCTGAGTTTGAATCCTACCCCAGACACTAGCTGTGTGACCCTGGGCAAGTATTTAACTTCCCTCTGACTCAGTTTCCTCATCCGTAAAGTGGGAATAATAAAAGCATGGGGTTGTGAAGATGAAAAGAAAGTGAAATAATAATTGGGAAATGCTTCGCCACTATATAAATGCTAGCTGTTATTACTAGAGAGATCAGGATGGATTTCCATATAGGAGATGGCATGTAAACTAAGCCTTGAAGGAGGCAGGAACTGGATGTGAGAATGACATTCATCCTGGATTCAGAGGCATAGACGGGTAACGTGAACTGGGGAGTTTGGAGAATAGTAAGGACATGCTAGAAAAGGGCAAAGATAGAGGTCACCCTACGGGCTACTGGGACAGGGTTCCTTTGGAAGAGATGGATCCTGCTGAAAAGGTAACTCAGGGCCACCCCTGGTAACCTGTTTTTGTTCCATTCCAGGCGCACAGAGTGATGTCCATGTTGTTCTACGCTCTGATCACAGCTTTTTTGATCGGCACACAGGCAACACCCCAGACGGAAGACAATGGTACAGCAGGGCACTCCATCCCCCAACCCCACCGGACTAAACACCCACACGACCCTGACAAAGCTCACCGCACAACCCACAGCGCCCCAGCTGGGACAGTAGGTAACAGAGCGGCCGGGCAGACTCTTAACGTCACTGTGGACCCCAAGATTTTTAAAAAGAGGCGGCTGCGTTCACCCCGGGTGCTGTTTAGCACCCAGCCCCCACCCGTCATTGCGGATGCTCAGGACGTGGACTTTGCCGATGACTCTGCCCCCCTCAACCGGACTCACCGGGGCAAGAGGTCGGCCCACCCTGTCTTCCACCGGGGCGAGTTCTCGGTGTGCGACAGCGTTAGCGTGTGGGTCGGGGACAAGAACACCGCGACTGACATCAAGGGTAAGGAAGTGACCGTGCTCGCGGAGGTCAACATCAACAACAACGTCTTCAAACAGTATTTTTTCGAGACAAAGTGCAGGGACCCCAAACCCGTCTCCAGCGGGTGCCGAGGCATTGACTCCAAGCACTGGAACTCCTACTGTACCACCACGCATACCTTCGTCAAGGCCCTGACCATGGAGGGCAAGCAGGCGGCTTGGCGCTTCATCCGGATCGACACAGCCTGCGTATGTGTGCTCAGCAGGAAGACTGGGAGACCCTGACGTGGCCGGAACGAGCCCTTGGTCCCCTGCCCTCCAACACTCTCCTAGGCCCCTCCCTACCTCAGCCTGTAAATTATTTTAAATTATAAGGATTGCATGGTGTATTTATAGTTTATACAGTTAAAAAAAACATTATTTATTAAACTTTTTGGAAACATCCTATGCTTCAGTCCCTTCAGTCACCTTACTGTAGCCGACTCGGTTTCCCTGAGGTAGGTTATCAATGACAGTGATTTCTGATTTTCTGTTTTCTAATCTTTAATTCACATCTCCCAAGAATTCACTCCAATCCCCCTCCTCCATTAGCCATTACTGGCAACACGAAATAACTTTAGGTATCAGCCTAAGGAAATATTAATTAGGAAGAGAAATCTTCATTCTTTCATGTGACCACATGTAAAAATCAAATAGCCTGAGGTTGTTGGATTCTCATACATCCAAAGCCACCAGATGGATAACTGCAATTTTACTGTAGTGTGTCTGACTTTCTATGTAACATATAGGAAGACAGTGCTATCTTAGGTGCTACGGAGCTGGTAAGAAGTGAAAGGGCCCTTGGAGATCAACTGGGCCACTGATGTTAAACTCAAATCTAAATGGGGACCACTAAACTATACATAAGAATCCTTGCTGGCGGCTTATTGACTTAGAGAACCACATCTTAACATTATCTATGTTCTATTGTATTTTTATTTATTTTGTTAATCATTTCCCAATTACATTTTTATCTGGTTTGTGCTGCAATTGGGAAGTGTTCAACTCCTGTGATCTAAGCCAACTCCTGCATTTTGCAGACAAGGAAACTGAGGCCCAGGTAGGTTAAATGAATTTCTCAGGTTAGCACACACACACACACCCCTTAATAAATGAGAGACGTAGGATTAACCGACATTTTCTAATACCAAATCCACTCTTTCCACTTACCACATTTTCAAAGAATGCACAACCTACTTAAGAGAGAGAAATTTAGGTGACAACTCTTGGGAGAGGGGAGGGAGCAAAGGAAAGAGGAGAGGGGGCCAAAGAAAGCAGAATTGACTTTTTGCTGAAAAGCTGCCCAAATATGTAACCACCCTCCATCAGATTAGACCTGTCACATTAGATAATAATAATAAAGCTTTTATCTATAGGGTTTGCAGGTTTGCAAAGTGCCATACATAAACTATCTCAGTTGATCTGATGTTATGTCAAATTTGCCTTCATTATTATGACTTGTCCTTGGTTCTCAGCTTGTAATCTAGTAACTTATTATTTTCAGGTCCAACAAAAACTTTTTGACCTGCGAAAGTCTTCCCATCTATGAAGATTCACTCCTCCCTAAAAGTCTTTATGCCCACTTGCTACCAAAAGATTGTCCTCCCAACAGTAATGACATGGGTACTTTCGAGAAAATCAATTTATGGGCATATAACAAGAAGATTCTTGAGCTAGCTTCTCCCATTCAACAGAGACCGTAAGTTTCCAAAGATGGCAGCAGATTCTGCTTCTATAAAGAAGCAGGAGAGCAGACCCTGAGAAGAGGAAATAAAAAGAGAAGGAAAAATAGATGAAGCCTCTTCCCAGACAACACGGGGGGTTCTTCTGCTCTTTTGTTCCCCCAATAAATTCAAAGTTTTTATCCCTTTCTCATTTTTTTCAGATCAAACTAATCCCATACATGTGTAACACATAACAGATGAGCAAAATGTTTTTATATTTGCGATCTCATTTTACAGACCCAGAAAAGATCTGCAATTTCCTAAGCTTAACTCCTCCCAAGAATATCCAGCCCATCACTAGCTTAGCAGATAAGCCCTATGGAGTTGCCTGAGGCACATAAATATTAAAGTGACTTAACCAGGTTCAGACAGCTAGCATCTGACTCCAAATGCAGCACTGATATTGTTTCACCATTATATCTCTTTTATTCTTTCCACAATCCAGTGAGGTAGGAGGGGCAGGTATTCCTATCCCCATTTTCCAAATGAGAAAGCCAAGGATTAGAAAGTCTAAGTAACTTTTTGTCCTGAGTAACACAAAGCCATTGCAAGTTATTTTTTCTTAAATCTACAAAGTGAGGCAGTTTTCGTAAGATGACTTTGTTCTCTTTTAATGTTAAAAAATAAATAAAACAGGAGAGATAAGAGTCAAGACAAGAATTCAGGGCTCCCAAGTCTTTATCTGTAGCAGCAGAGTGAGCATTGTAGGGAAACTGAACTCACAGAGCATGATAGTTTAGTGGTTAGAATGCTGGGCTTGGAATCGAGAAGACCTGGATTTGAATCCTATCCAAGATACTAGCTGTATAACCCTAAGCAAGTCATTTAAACCTCTCTGGACCTTAGTTTCTTCATCTGTAAAATGAGACAGTTGGACCAAAAGATCTCTGAAGTCCTTTCCAGATTTAGGGCTATAATCAGATGAGAGAGTTTATGTCTATGACTCCAAGGGAGTCAATCTATGTTAAGATTGAGAGCTGGCTAGCCAGGATCTTTCTCCTTAGGCTGTATTCTTCCTAGGTTCCTTCCATTTCTCCTACCCTAAAACCACTTTCACAAAATTGACTGACATTTAACATTTGTATTCTTTCATTTTTTCCCCCAGATGAGATTTCTTTCCCAGTTTTCCCCCCATGAAAATTGGCCAAAGTCTTCCCAAGAAAAATATGCATTGAGTTGTTAATGCTTTCTGCAACGTTCTCCTTCCCTACCCCCATGACTAAACTAGGCAGATGAGAAACAGGGAGCTTGGCCTGAGAGACATGATGAAATATGCCCTGTTTTTTCTATCAAAGCTACTACCAGAATAAAGATTTATGTGAAAGAAACCCCCAGAACATTCTGTGCTGAGATACTATTTGAGATAGGGACCATGGAGAGGGAGAAAGAGAGCTCCATCCTTCAAGATCTCACTTCCTCTTTTCTTGCTGCTTATAAAAAGCAACTGGGATTCTCAGCACCAAGGGATCTGGCCTTCCCAGATTTAGCTTCTGGGGCCTCTTTCCTGTGAAGCATTGACATGCCTTAACAAATCCTAGAGAAGGTTAAAGGGGCCCCCGGGAGAAATCCCACTCAGGAAGCTCCTGGCTGGGACAGGTTTCCCTTACAAGCTGTCACACCACTATACACTGCCCTGGAAGGATATATCTTGCACACTGCACACAAGGCAATTAGGAATTTTGAAGGAAAAAAAAAGTTTCCAAAGGTATTTTTAAGAACTTAAACTAGGCAATTGCAGAAACACCTGGAGTGAAAGGTTGGAGAAGAATTTACCTGAGCCTACTGACTTCCCTAGTAATTGATTGAAGGGAAGACGCTATTAGCACCAGGCTTCAGCTGTAGCTATCATTCCAGCATCACCAGGTGTGAGAGGATCTCAGCAACATCTGGTCACTGACTCTCCCCACTCCCCCACTTTTCTCAAATGCAAAATTTGCCCTGAGCTGAAATGTGGCGTCCCAGCGTGGGAGCAAATGTTTTCACACAACACAGAAGGATATCAGTTTGGCTGTACCCCATTTGAAGGGTTCCAAGAACAATTGCTGGCCTGGTGGTTTCAGCTGCCTGGACTCTTGCTCCCACACACTGGAGGGAGCTCTGGTTTATAGACCTACCCCAGGCTGCCTCCAGGGACACAGAGGCCAGCAATGTGCAGGCTCCAACTCACGTTGGAAAAACACCCCAAAATTTCACATTATTCTGTGCAGAAGAACAGCCATTGCACAACCAAAGGAATTTTTCCAACACTATGTCCATCAGGCCCTTTCTGTCTAGTTTCTCCCAAAACTCTGAAAGTTTAAGGCCCATCCCTCTCTTCCTCCTCTCCCGTCTTCCCTCAAGAGCATCCCCCGCAATGCCCAAATAAATGTGTCCAGAACCCTTCTCATCCTCCCGAATGATACAATTCTTTACCTTTCTCAGCTTCAGGAAAAACTCCTGGTTCCCAGAGATGAGAGGAATATGCTGCCTGACTCTGGCTAATGTCCCATACTTGTCCTTCTGACCTCTCCTCTGCTAGAGGACCAGACCCAGATGAAATCTGCTTCCCCTAAAAGCAGAAGATCTGTAATGTGGATACAGATTTTCAGCAGGGACCAAACAGCTAATTAACCCTGACATAAGGTCATTAGTCAGTGATTAAGAACAATGTCTTCCTGACTCCAAGGCTGGTGCTCCATCCCCAAGGGAGGAGATGCCTGGGCTGCTCCCACAAGGAGGTGCCCCCATCTTACTCGGCACCTCAAGCACGCTTCTTGAATCCAGTCCTATGGCTCTCATGAGGCAGATGGCTGCAAGAGTCTGTTTTCGGTTTGCGTGCATCGGCTGCAGGAGAGCTACCCCATGTTTCTTCCCTGATGTGTTTACTCCCTGGCCACTTGGCAGATTTATAAACCACTGGCTCTGAGAGTTTCCACGTGTCCAACATGCGGAATTTGTTTTGCCCCAATACACTCCTGTCTGATTCTGACAAGCCCTCAACTTCCTAAAGTTCACCTGGGTTCATGGGAACAACTCTTAGCGTAGTTCTCTCTCTCTTTTGACAAATGTTCAGGAGCAAAATGGGCAGACCTGCTCACACCAGCCAATTCCCCTCATCAGGCAGAACTTGCCTTCATTCCCCACCCTCCTCCCAACCCCCAAGCCAAGAGACCAGTAAACAAGGTGGAAAAACCTTGAGAATACACACTATTCTTATATTTTGCTGGGTTTGCCACAGGGCCTCTCACAGAGCTGTGAGCAAGTCAATTGACCTCTTCTGGACTCAGTTTTCACTCCTGTCAAAAGACAGGGCTGGCTTTGATGACCTCAAAGGGCCCTTCTGGTGATCCTATGATTATTACATACAAAAGGCAATCAGTACAGCTGTGGTGTACTACAAAAGAGTACTTCATTTGGGGTCAAAACCCCTGACTTCAAGTCCTAGCTCTGTCATTTACTAGGACCAGGTTGTTGTTCAGTCATTTCAGTCCATGTCTGACTCTCCGTGACCCATTTGGGGTTTTCTTGGCACAGATACAGGAATGGTTTGCCATTTCCTTCCCCAGCTCATTTTACAGATGAGGAACTGAGATAAACTAGGTTAAGTGACTTGCCCAGGGTCACACAGCTAGTAAATAGCCATAGGCTACTTTTGGGTTTTTGAACCTCAGTTTCCTCATGTGCCAACTGGAAATAACATTACTTAAAAAGGCAACATGGAGAGACTGATAAACTTGGAGTCAGGAAGACATGGGGTCAAATGTCACCTCAGACATTTACTGTGATTCTGGGTAAGTCTTTTCATCTCTGTGATCCTCAGTTTCCACTTCACACCAACCCGACAGTGTTGTTGAGAGGCTCAAATGAGACAATGTATATAAAGTGCTTTACAAAGCTTCAAGTATCATATCACTTACCAGTAGTAATAGTGACAATGATAACAGTATTTAAATACCTGCTTGAAAAAGACTTGTAGGAAAAGCATGACAGAAATATGTTATTAATTTCATCTGGTATATTTGTTAATCTACTGAGAATGAAAGAGAAGTAGAGAAGAGTCTATTCCCAACGTGTGATACAGTAGATAGATTGGAAGACTTCAAATCAGGGAAATCTGAGCTCAAATCCCTTCTCAGACACTTAATAGTTGTGATTGAACCTTAGAAAGTCATTAATTTCTTTCAGACTCAATTTCCTCATCTGTAAAATGGGGATAATAACACCTACATCACTGTGTTATGGTGAGGCTCAAATGAGATAAGATTTGACAAGTACTTTGCAAATCCCAGAGTTGTATGAATGTTAACTGCAATTATTAATGTGTCAGTACAGAGTAGGCTAACAAGCATCTTTCACTGGAACATAGATCTGTAGCTAGAGAGGACCTCAGTGGCCATCTAATGCAAGCCTCTCATCTTGAAGCTAGGGAAACCGAATTTGAGAGAAATTAAGTAACTTGGCCAGGGTCACAGAGCTAAGACGTATCTGGGGTAGGAGTAGGACCGGGGTCTTCTTGGCTACAAATGACTTCCCTAAGGTCACATGAGCCAAAAACATTAGGGATTAGATTTGAACCCAGGTCCTCTGACTCTGGAGCTCATGCTCTTTCCAATATACTAGATAGTGTCTCTAATAGCCTAGTTCCACTGGATGAATCAAAAGGATCCCTCTGTCTTGGCTCAGCTTAACTTGGAAACATTCTGTCCAAAACTTCATGAGTGCTACTAGCAATCAGGGTTAAGATCTCTCTTCAGTTTTAAACTACAGGTCACCCTCTACTGAATTAAGATGCATGGTATTTCCAGGCTGAACACTTAAGGATGCTACCCAAAAAACCAACAAATCCACTTGAGGACCAGACTCCTTCAAACACATCAGCTCCATTCTCTCTACTCGCCAAAGGGGTGGGAAAGAAAGCCCACCTGGGATAAAGCTCAAGGGGAGGAGGGCATGCTCTCTCCATGGCCAGCTTTCCAGAGGTGAAGCTCTGGGGATGGGGATGAGCTCCTATTCTTGGCTGGCATTGGCTGCCCCTGCTGGGCACAGCCTCCAGAATAGCGGTGCTTCTCCCTTTATCTCGACCTCGCCATGCCTCTCACTTTGACAGAATGAAAGTGCAACTTGTACACTGTCTCAAGATCACATTTGAGAATTGGAAACATGTGTCAGCCCTGGCACCTCCTCAAAGGGCTCTGGAACTCAGACTTGGGCTGTCTTCTGATTACAATACCCGAGTCCAGCCGGGCAGCCCCTCCTGCTGGATCCAGCCCGCTCCACATTCTTTCAGCTACACCTTAGAGTTAACTCTTGCCAGGAGGTTCCTGGAGGCAAAGGCTTATTCTCCAGAGCCTGGAGACACTAATTATAATTCTCCAAGTGCTCATCCAGGCTGCAGACTTTCCGTGCTGACAGGGAGCGTGGCTTGGTGGAAAGAGGGCTGAACCTGGTATCTTGGGACCTGGCTGAGAATCATGGCTCTCAGACATACTGGCTGGGTGACCATGGGACATATCATTTTTTGTCTCTGGACCTCAGTTTCATCATTTGCCAAAGGGAGATAATTTACTACTTACAGAGGAATTTTTAGAGTTGTAAAGAATCTTAAAGACTATGCAGTGAAATCCTCTCATTTTATTGATGAGGAAAATAAGGTTCAAAGGGGGACTGGTGTGATGTCACACAGATGGTATGAGCCAGCACCCTCTACATTGTCCATCAATGGTTTATCATATACAAAGTCCTGTCTACAGTATTCTTTCACCAATGCAACATCTCTTGAATATGTCCCCTTCTCTCCTCTGCTACACTTGTCCTTCCTTTATGCCAACTATTGCCGCCATCTTGAACAATTGTCTTCTTTGTGTATTTATATAGGTTGTCAGGGAGAGGAAGATCTGTTGGATAGCATTAAACCGAAAGTCAGTAATAATTATATTTAACAGCTAATTCTAAATTATCCACAATAATGGGAGGAGACAATAATTGTGTGTGGATCTTTTTTTCCTAACTAGCTCAAATAGCTCAAAAAATTACAGTTATGCACCCTGTCGCAGGCCCTCAGCACCACATGTCTGTACTATTAAAATAGCCTACTGGTGGCTCTGCCAGCCCCAAGTCTCTCCCCACTCCAGTCCATCTTCCATTCAGCTGCCAGTGATTTGGACCATGTCTGACACCTTTCCCACCCCTTCACTCCTCCATTGACACCACCAATGCACACCCACACACCCCACACACACATATACACACACACGCATACACATACACACACATATACACACACAGACACACACACACGCACACACACACCCCTTAAACTCACTATTGCCTCCAGGATTAAATACAAAATGCTCTGTTTGGCATTCAAAGCCCTTCATGGCCTAGCCCCATCCTATTTTTCCATTCTTTTTATGCCTTATTCCCTACCACATACTCTTCAATTCAGTGACAACTGACTTCCTGGCTATTCACTGAATAAGGCACAATATCTCTTGACTCTGGGCATTTTCTCTGAATGTCCCCCATTCCTAGAATGTTCTCCTGCCTCATCTCTGCCTGCTAGATTTCCCGGTTTCCTTCAAGACCTAACATCCCATCTTCTACAGGAACTCCTCTTAGTTCTACTGCGCTGCCACTGACATTTTTATTGTCCCTGTCTATACTTTGTACACATTTGTTCACTTTTTGTCTTCCCCATTAGACTGTGAGCTCCTTGAAGACAGGGACCATCTTTTGCCTCTTTTTGTATTCTCAAGGCTTAGCACAGTGCCTGGTACATAGCAGAAGCTCAATAAATGCTCATTAACTAACTGATCTGCACACACAATAGGTGGTTATTTAATGTCTGCTGATTGCTTGCTAGATAGGAGGTGGAGGGGAAGAGAGAGGCAAATTTAAGTTATTGCCTACACCTGAAGGCCTTACAATCTAGGTAGGGAAACAAAATATATGAGGATTAACAACAATTCCAAACGGTAGTAGGCTAGTGTAGTGAATAGTGTTCGATTTAGGATTATAGCTTCACGGGTCTAGAGTTGGAAGGAACCTCAGGCCAGCTAGTTCAACTCCTTCATTTCACAAATGAAGAAACTGAGGCCAAGATAAGTTTAAGTGATTTGTCCTCTGAGTTAGGAAGGAAACAAGCATATATTAAGCAACACTCACTTTGAAGAGGCAGATCTGGGTTCAAATCTTGCCACAGATGCTTTCTAAATCTTGTGTGTTTGTCCTTCGTTCTCAAAGAGGGCCATGACATCAGGGAAATGGTGACACGACTTGCAGTTGACTTGGATTTGGGTGATGGAGGGCTATGCAAGGTCACCAGTCTCACTTTCTCTTCCCTTTCTAAATCTATATGATCTTAGACAAGTCTACATTTCCATTTCTTCATCTATAAAATGGGAGCAACACTAACACCTATTTCACAGATCATGAGGATGAAATGAGAAAAGGCATGCAACATGCTTTGCCAACCTTAAAGTGTTGTGTAAATGGCAACCATGGCTAGAATAAAGTAATGAGGCATACCCTGATGGTCACAGCAGAATTCAGCCCTCTGAATAAGCGTGTAACTCACAGTACCCCCTTCGGGGAGTCTTGAAGTAAACGCTTTGTAAGTCTTAAATCAGTAGGTAAATAACTTATTGTTACTTCCCCTTCCGCTCACACCCCCCCAAAAAAACCTTTAGTAATTAGCATTTTAACTTACTTTTGTTATACAATTTGTATTTGATAGAAGGACACCCAGACACTTGTCTTGGTCATTTGGGCCACTGACTGAGCTCCTGCCTGATGTGGTTCTCTGTCTTCTGGAGGAAATGGTAAAATATCATCAGGAGACCCTCCAGTGGGAGACGTAGAATCTATTGAAATAGCCGTTCCTTCCATTTTGATCCATCTGAGCTATGGAAGTGAGCTGGGTTTCTAGGAACAGATATTAGCTGAGCAAAGGCTGCTCTGCCAGTAGGGGATGAGGATGGGTGGCTTGGATGTGAGCTAAGGAGTATCTGGAGGACTTATAGATCCTGTTCAGGGTCTTTCACTCTGCACATGAACTTGGGCAAGTCCTTCCCAATCCAATAAGCATTTCTTCCAACAATCACCTGTTGTTTGCAAGGTTCTAGAGCTACAAAGACAAAATGGAAAACTGTCCCTGTCTTTATGGTGCTTACATTCTATGTGGGAAATACAATATGTGCTCACTGGAGGAAACAGATTCATTTCTACTTTTAAAAGATGAGAAGGGGGCCAAGAAAGGCCCATCAAAGCCCTGACCTCCTTCTACATTGCCATGATCCTTAAGCTGTGTCCAATAAAACTAGGGGCAGCTATGCAATATAGTGGATAGAGCACAGGGCCTGGAGTCAGGAAAACCTGAGCTCAAATCTAGCCTCAGACACTTACTAGCTATTTGACTCTGGACAAGTCACCTAACCTGTTTGCCTCAGTTTCCTCATCTGTAATATGAGCTAGAGAAGAAAATGGAAAACCACTCCAATATCTTGGCCAAGGAAACCTCAAAAAGGGGTCACAAAGAATTGGACATGATTGAAAACAACTAAACAACTAATCCTTACTCTAACTGGGACAGCTTATCCAAGACCCAAGAATCTCTTCCTACGCACTTATCCTTGATCCAAAAACGGTCAGTTGCTGCAATGGCGAATGAGAGGTTTCAAAATTAAGTGCGTAAAACTGGCAGCCTTCACCAACCGCCAAGAGCTTGTCTTCATTCCTTTTTAAGCAGATGGCTTCCAACGGCCAGGCCATGTCAGGAGTGTTCTGAAACATTTTGAAAAAATGGAACTCTCCAGTGCCCATATGTGGTGTTTCCACCACTCTACTTGGGCTCGGCAGGCACTATAGGGTTTATTTACAGTTTGTCATATTTGAAGAATGTGGCTTTAAAAGAAAAAAAATCTATCTCCATTCCTTTGCTCTTTAGCTGGCTCAGCTCTGGGGCTATAAGAGTTGTTGTCATAATTACCATCTCTTTTTCATCCATTAAACAAAAAATATTGGTCTATTTTGGGAAGAAGATTATGAAAACCATGAAAAATGAGACTTACAATTGCTCCAGGGAGAACTTTGCTAGAAAACTGTTGCTAAGAACTCAAACCATCTAATATCAGAACTGATGGACAGCTAGCGCCCCTTTCGATTAATAGTTGCCCGAAGCAATTCTTTTGTCTGTCTTCGTGAGGCCAGCTATACAGATAATGGAGTAAATTGCTTTCATTTGCACCCAGAAATTTGGTGCCCCATAAACTCAGCCCTGAGTCAGGGCATGCACATTCATTTCTGGAAAACATATCACTGGACGATTTGAACTTTTTGGAGCCTGCCCCATAATTCAGCACTGGATAAGCACCAAGAGGCCAAAGTGTATGCATGTCTACCCCTAAGTCAGATAGGTTCTATCCTTTTTGTATCCATTGCTGCCTTTCAAGGTAGGAATGACATCAACTACAGATACTGGCCCAGGAACTCAACATAGAGCAAGGTCTCCAGCTGGAAAAGATTTCCCAGTCTCTGCTGATTTTCTTTTCCTTTCTTCTGGACTTACCTTTCATTTTAGTTCGCCACCCCTCCCTTTTTTTCTGATTTCCCAGCCTGAACTCCAAGTTGCCTTCCCTATATATCTCCTGTTGGACATGACCTCTTCTAAACTTAACATTCACACTGGTATTAAAATTCGTAGTCCTGCTAAGTGATGATAAAGCTGAGGTCTGTGAGCAAGAGGACTCAACACACATCAAAGGGCTTTGATGACTTGTGGTAACAGAAAGTGAAGCTCTAGTCAAGGAGAGATTTATTCTATAAAGACCTTTAATCACCATCTTATTGGCCTGTGGTTTGTGTGCACTCGGTGAGTCAAAAAGAGAAAGTCATCTCCAATGGTTTGTGGATTAAATGAAGCTTTGTCCAAAGAAAAGCAATAAAAATATAATTAATACTGAATACACACATCCTGAATGGAGAGTGTATAAGCACAAAGGGGGAAAAAAACCTATAGGGCTCTTCAAATCTGCATCCTCAATACACAATGAACTGAGAAGGATCAGACTGTTAGCATATGGAGGCCATCTGGGGCATGAGCTGGACCTCCAGTCCCAACTCCAGATGGTAAACATCAGAATTCTGTTTTCTCTTAACCAATAGAAGGGCTCATTTCAAGTATTTAGAAGAGTGGCAAAAACAGCATTATTCATTAAAACAACAGTAACAACAATAGGAGCTATTTATTCTTTCTGTTCAGTCATTTTTCAGTCATGTCTGACTCTCCATGACCCTATTTTTGGGGTTTTCTTGGCAAAGATACTGGCGTGGTTTTGCCAGTTCCCTTTCTAGGTTATTTTATAGATGAGGCAACTGAGGCAAACAAGGCTAAGTGACTTGTCCAGGGTTACCCAGATAGTAAGTATCTGAGGCCAGTTTTGAACTCAGGAAGATGTATCTTCCTGATTCCATGCCAGCACTCTATCCACTGCACCACCTTGCAGCCCAGCTTCTATTTACATGGCACTTGCAAGATATAAAGCACTTTCCACGCATTAACATTTCATAGGCTCATGGGATCACATGTCTAAAAATGAAAGGGACCTCAGAGACCATCTAGACCAACTCTTTCATTTAAAAAATGAGCATTCCAAGATCCAAGGAGGTTAAATGACTGGCCAGCATTATACAGCTATTAAGGAACATTTGGTCCTGAAAAAAGAACCTGGGAATAGGGTATTAGAATTATTATCATCCTCATTTTACAAATGGGCAAAACTGAGACTCAATCCTTGTTCAAGATTCCACTGTTCCTGAGTGGCAGGGCAAGGATTCAAACACACCAGGTTAGCCAACCACAATTCAGCATCTTGGCGACAAGTCCCAGAGCGTCAATCAGAGACCCTTACCCACAATGCACCTGTAGGACTTACCCATTTGCCCGGACTCCATAAACTTCATCACCATCTCTTTTGTACATGTTACACCTGCCCCCATCCCTACCTTAGTAGAATCTAAGTCCCTCGAAGTCAAGAGCTAATGGTAGGAGGAAGAGAATGATCCCTAAGTCCCTTAAGGTCAGGGACAGTTTGGTTTTTATATTTGTAACCCCAACACCTAGTAAAATGCCTTGTACGCAGTAGGAGGGGCTTAGTAGATATTTTCTTTAATTTAATTGAATGAAATGGAAAGGAATCAAAATATTAAAACCTATCTTTTGCTTGGTCACATTCTTGTTCTCTGTGATTCAGATTCTTAATTCTCTTCCTCTTCCACTACCTTGGTGTCTGGAAGTAGATAGATTGGAATAGGGAGGAGGAAGCATGAAATAAATCTACATGTGGGGCGGAGCCAAGATGGCGGCTGGGAAGCAGTGACTGGCGTGAGCTCCCCACCAAATCCCTCCAAAAACCTATAAAACAATGGCTCTGAACCAATTCTAGAGCTGCAGAACCCACAAAGTGGCAGAGGGAAGCAGGGCTCCAGC
>CM053627.1:49155801-49178742 GCA_028646595.1 Phalanger gymnotis
ACAGGGCAACCAGAGTGTATGCCATCTTGGAGTGGGGGGGGAGGAAATGGGGAGAAAATTGGTAATTCAAACACCTGTGAAAATCAATGCTGAAAACCAAACATGTCAAAAATAAATTAAAAAAAAAAAGAAAGAAATCTACATTTAATGGGCTGCAGAACAGAAGAACCAAGACAGGAAGTGGGAAATTGCAGACACACCAAGAGAGAAAGACAGCAAGGACAGAAAAAATGGGAGAGACAAAAAGAGGAGGTAAGGTTGATCTATGTTAATAAAGACTCTATTTCCAAAGTGAGTGAGGTAATCCTCAATTCAGCATGTATTTTGAAACACCTGCTACATACAAGACAATATGAAAATAAACAGGAAACAGCTCCTGCCCTCAGGAAGCTTATATTCTGTTGAAGGAACACAACATTTCAATTATGATTTGAAAAAAGGAGAACATTAACAAATAGGGGATCAGGAAAGACTTCCCAAAGGAACCTGCACATATGATCCTTGAAGGGAAACTAAGCCTTCTGAGAGGCAGCTAGCTTATACCATAGTGCCCAGAGCACTGGATCTGGAGTCAGGAAGACCTGAGTTCAAAACTAGCATCAGATGCTTACTAGCTATGTGACTCTGGGAGGGTCATTTAATCTCTGTCTGCCTCAATTTCCTCAACTGTAAAATGAGGAAAATAGTATTACCTACATCCCTGGGTTGTCTGAAGATAAAATAATATTTATAAAGTGCACACACATACACACACACACACAGTGCCAGGAAGGTAGTAAGTACTTAATAAATCCTTTTTTCCTTCCTTCCTGAGGCAGGGGGTATATTCCAAGTATATAGGACAGCCTGCGCAAAGAGAAGGGGGAGAGAAATTAAATACTGAGCAAGACTGTGAAGGATTTTAAATTCCAAGCTAAGGACTTTGTATTTGATTCTATGGGCCAAATAGAACCACTGAAAATTCTTATAAAGGAAAGATACATAGTCAGACATGTGCTTTACCAAAATTTTTTTGATAGTTATATGGAGAATGGATTGGGAATGGAAGACATGAGAAGCTAGGAGAATAATTAGGAGGCTCTTGTAAAGGTAATAAGCATTTATGTGTAACCCTAAGCAAGTCACTTAACCCTGCTTGCCTCAGTTTCCTCCTCTGTAAAATGAGCTGGAGAAGGAAATGGGAAACCACTCCAGTATCTTTGCCAAGAAAATCTCAAATGGGATCACAGAGTCACATACGACTGAAATGACTCAACAACCACAACAAAAATGAGCTGGGAACTATTAAGTCCTAGGGATGAAAATACAAGCAAAAAGAAAGCCAGTCCCTGCCCTCTGGGAGCTTCCATTCTAAAGCAAGAAGACAACACACAAAAGAGACTGAAAAGCAGAAGAGGCAAGGAAGCCTGAAGGAAGGCTTTCCCACACTGTTTTAATTGTAATGTCTTTCCTCGGTTAATTATTTATTTATCCTTATATATACTTATTTTATATATACATACATATATATTTATTTGTATATATACTTATACTTGTTTTGTTTATAGTTTGTATTAAACTATTTATATAGTTTGTTTTATACATAGTTGCTCGTATGTTGTCTCCCCCATTAGACTGTGAGCCCCTTGGGCAGAGGAATTGTCTTTTGCTTTTCTTTATATCTTCAGTGCTTAGCAGAATGTCTGGCACATAGTAGGTCCTTAATAAATGTTGGCATGACTTAAGTCCTTTATAGAGTTTCTCTACCTATTTATTTCCTTCAATAGGTGTTTTCCCAAAAGTTGCCAGAGGGCAGAATAGGAGGGAGATTCAGGCTTTATGCAAGAAAAATTTCCCTAACAATTACAGTTATGCACTGGTGGCATGGATTATTTCAAACGATAGTTGGTTTCCCATCGATAGGTCATCAGTCTAAAGCTATCGGATATGGTACAGAAGGGATTCTTGTTCAGTTATTGGTGGGACTCGATGGCCTTTGAGAATCATTCCAATTCTGAGATTCTGAAATCCTAACTGCAAAATAGTTTTTCCTTATATTGAGCCCAAATCTTCCTCTCCAACTTTTACTCACTAATCTTTAATTCAGTTTTCTAAGAGAACCCAGAAAAATTTTACTCCCTCTTCTTTAATGGCCATTCAAAAATCTGAAGATAGTCACCACATTACCTCTCCCTACCTCTTCCTCTTGTGATTCTCTTTTCCAAGGTTCATGAGTTGTACCCTGGAAATCTAGTGGAGCCAGACCTGCACTCAAATTTAAACCTGACCTCTTCACTGTGTAACCTGGAGCAAGGCACATAACTTCCCTGAGACTCAATTTCCTCATTTGTAAAATGGTAACACTGTTGGCAATAGGTCTCTAACATGGCTGTTGTGAAGATTAAATGAGAAATTACATGGAGCAGAGGTGGAGATAGAAGGCACTCCAAGCATGGTGTTCAAATCAAGCAAAATGCATCATTTGTGTGGAACAGTAAGTAGATCAATATGGTTGGCATACAGGTTGTGAGGAAGCGAGAAAAGTGTGAGTACACTGGGAGGTGAGAAAGAGGCCGGTTTATGAAGGAAGAGCTTCGAGTATCAAGCAGTTTATATTTCATCCTAAAGGCAACAGAGAACCACTGGAGTTATTGAGAAGCAGAGTGATCTGATCAAGGCTGCACCATGGGAAAGTCACATTGGTGTCTCTAGAATATGGTTGGAAATGAGCAGAGACTTGAGGCAGGTTTCCAGATAAGAAGGAATGAGGGCTTGATCTAGGTGGTAGTTGTGTGGATTGGAAAGTAAACATACAGGAGAGATGCTATAGAAAAAGAAATTACATTGAACACTGAAATAATTTAATAGAGCACCAAAACACCACCAATTCTTTTCACTGAGAACCATGGCAATGAAAAAGAGATTGGTTTAACTAACCTTGCAAGGAAAAACAAAAATTGCCCAGATTATGGGAGTTTAACCAAAAAGGCAATATAATAACTCTCTCTCTCTCTCTCTCTCTCTCTCTCTCTCTCTCTCTCTCTCTCTCTCTCTCTCCTCTTTCTCTCTCCCTCTCTCCCTCTCCTTCTCCCTCTTCCTCTTTCTCTTTCCCTCTCCTTTTGTCCTTCCTTCCTCCCTCCCTCTCTTTCCATCTACCTGCCTTTCTACCCATCAATCCATCTATTTATCTGTCTGTCCATACACCTGTCAGTCTATCTATTCTTCCATCCATCCATGCATCATCTGTCAATGCATTCATTTCTGTCTGTCTGTCTATCCATCTAACCATCTATGCATACATCTATCTGTCCATTCAGGGGCAGCTAGATGGTGCAATGGATAGAGTGCTAGGCCTGGAGTCAGAAAGATTCATCTTCCTGAGTTCAAATCTAGCCTCAGACACTTACCAGCTATGTAACTGGGGGCAAGTCACTTAGCCCCATTTGCTTCAGTTTCCTCATCTATAAAATAAGCTGGAGAAGAAATGGCAAACCACTCCAGTATCTTTGTCAAGAAAACACCAAATGGGGTCATGAAGAGTTGGACGTGACTGAAACAACAACAACAAATCTATCTATCCTTCTATTATCTATCCATACATCTGTCTGTCTGTCTGTCTACTTACGTATATGACCAGGTGCAGCAGAGTGAGGGGTCTGAATAAATGCAGAGGCCTATGATTTCACATGGTAATAATCACAGCTATAAGACCTATCTCATAAGGTTGTTATGAAGATCAACAGAGCATATAAATAATTTTGTAAGTCTTGAAGGCTATGTAAATGTCAGCTATTAGCATCATAATTAACGAGGTTCATGAAACACTCTGCATATATTAGCTCATTTGATTACCCACGCAGATAACTTTTCCTCAGCCTGAATGTGTCTACAAAAACTTAAAAGACGATTAAACACAGGAACTTTCCAGAAGAACGAATACAACCAATTGCACATAGCTATCCTCTTCCTATGTGGCCTGGAGTGACCTAGATAATCCAAAGCAGCAGCTATGATTCTATGATAAATCAAAAGAAACATTTAAATGTGGCTTTTGAAAGCATTATAGTATTTTCCCCCAGAGGATTTATTCTCCTGTTGTGTTGTTTTCATTATGTGCACATTAGAATGATTTTACACGGGGCAGCTAGGTGGTGCAGTGAGTAGAGTACTGGCCCTGGAGTGGGGAGGACCTGAGTTCAAATGTGACCTCAGACACTTGACACGCTAGCTGCGTGACCTTGGGCAAGTCACTTAACCCCAATTGCCCTGCCTTCCCCCCTCCAAAAAAAAGAAAAGAATAATTTTACACTCTTGAGCCACATACTTATTAGCCTGGGGAGGTGCTGGCAGGGAGAAATCATCTCAGGATCTACATATCAGCTTACATTCATAGGGTGTATTATTGATAGTGAATTATGATTCTCCAAATTAAACTTCTTTTCATATCACTTACTTTTCTTCCAAGGATCTAAGACCCCTTACATAATGAGGAGTCATCAGAGCCGTAGCTAGGATGGAGCAATTGGAGTTTTGTCTCGGGGGCAAAATTTAGAAAGTACTGATAGCACTTGCTGTCCTTTAGTAGCTTAGAGATAACTGCATATAGCACCTGAGAAGCAAGAATAACTAGTTAGAAAAGGAAATGACCGGATGGCCCGCTTCTCCCACTACTACCACCCAGTCCACAGCCCATGTGAGACCTCCTCTGTGGGCCTATCCTACCCTGTTCTGCCAACAAACACAGTATCCACAATAGCAGGCATCAATTCTGTCAAAAAATTGATTTAAGAGCACCATTTCATGTGACTTGACCATAAGCCCTTTACAGAATATCCAGTCCCCCAAAGGTCTTCCCAAATCCATCCCACTGACCAAAGCCATTAAGCTCTAGGCCAAGACTCTAAGGTGGCCCTTCTGGGGCTTAGACCTTCATTCATTCCAAAGGAAAATTCAGTGTGAAGACCTCCCTGGTCTATGAGATGAGTCCTGTAGCCCCAGTAATGAACTGAAGTCATAGTCGTAATACTTAAGGGCAACACAGAGAGTTAATACAAAGCAGCTTCCCCTCTTCCCTTCTGTAACTTTGCCAAAACTACCAAGTCTCTAGGATAGAAGGTTTGAAACCCTGGCCAGCAGAGTGCTTGGGTGCCAGGACATAGGCAACCTAATAGCATTGTCTGCTACAGATGAAGAATCTGGTGTTCCAGGATGGGATTAGATAATGGCACCTCTCCCAGGGGTTAAGTACATAAAAAGAAGGGTAAACACACCCACAGAGATCAAGAAAACCACTGTGGTTTCATCCTTTCCGGAATGTGAAATGTAGCAACTAAGGGTCCTTGGCTCCCGGTCTGAACTAGAGTTCTACACTAAGGTTGATTGGTAATTCAGCTAATCCCCAACTCATCTCTACAAACATTATTTTGATACAGCACCCGATTGTCCTTCCTGATTACATTTTCCCTAGGTTCACTCACATTTCCTGAGTATACCCATAAACAATGGGGAAAGAGGTGAGAATCATACCGGACTGGCTGATGGATGGGTGCTCATCCATAGCATAGTCCTCCTTGCCTTTACTGGGCACGCTTGTATAAGGAGGCTGCATGGGGGATACGCAGCAGGCTTCCTGTGCCTGTGATGGGACATTGCAAAGCCCATTGCCCTCTCATGAGCCATAAAGTTGGCCCAACCTTGATGTGGTAACATCCAAAACAAACCTTGCAAGTGATGCGAGGAAACATTAAACACTGTCTGTTGAGTAATCCACAAGATGAGGCTTGCAACATTCCCTCACTTCCTAGGGTTGCACCATTTGTTAGCCAGTGTCCTCTAACCAATAATGATAACAAGATAGCTGCCAAAGTGATGGACCTAAATCGCCCCTCTACTCAATAACCTCCTGTAGCTCCCTATTACCTAAAAGTCAAACGTAAAATGCTTACGTTTTTTAGTTTGCCATCTAAAGTCTTTCACAACCAGGCCCCTTCCTCCTTCTCCAGTCTTCTTATGTTTTATTCCCTACAAAGTACTCCATGACCCAGAAACCCTGGCCTTATTGCTGTTACTCCTACATGTACTGGCATAGAGTGAGGAAAGTACATGTACATATTCTCCATCCTTGGAATGTTTTTCCTCCTCACATCTGCCTCCTGGTTTTCCTGGCTTCCTTGAAGATTCGGCTCAAATTCTACCTTCTACAAGGTTCCCAAAGATGCTAATGCCTTCTCCACTGATATTAACTCCAATTTCCACTGTACGTAGTAGTCCATGCTGACTCTTAACGTTTGCCTGTTGTCTCTTTCGTTAGAATGTGAGCTCCTTGAGGGTAGAAAGTATGTTTTCACATTTCTTTGAATCCCCAGGGCTTAGCATAGTGTCTGGCACATGAGTAAGTTCTGAATAAATGCCACTTATTATTATGGTGGTTGTTGCTGTAAGAGTCACTTCAGAGGAGATTCATCCAAAGCAAAAAATTGGTATAGATGATCTCTAAAATCTCTTCAAAGCCTAGAACTCTATGTTTCTTGTCAAGATCATGAAATGAGCATATTAGTTCTCAAAATTTCACATGAAATAATCTAGAATCTAGGTCAAGGCAGTCAGGCATCATCCAATCCAATTCCATTCAATTTTTATTGCTGGTCAGTTCTTTCCATCGTGTTTGACTCTTTGTGACTCGGCAAAGATGCTGGAGTAGTTTGCCATTTCCTTCTCTAGCTCATTTTATAGATGAGGAACTGAGGCAAACAAGGGTAAGTGACTTACCCAGGGTAACACATCTAGTAAGTGTCCAAGGCCAGATTTTAATTCATGAAGATGAGTTTTCTTGACTGACCCTAGGCCTGACACTATACATTGAGTCACCTAGCTGCCCATTCAATTAGCACTCATTAAATACCCACTTTAGAGGGTGATATATAAAGATGCTTCTTCAATACTGTAAGGATCTGCAGACTCCACAATCCCTATAATTATGGGCCCTTACTCCAGATGTGAAGTGCTAGTATCAATGTGCATTAATATTTGGGATTGTTCAGGGCCCAGGCCGGTGCAGAAAGCTACAGGGCAAAGGGTGGGGAGATGCTATAATGGAAACTGAGTGTGTCAGAGTGGAGGAGGCAGAACAGGAGAAAAATTTATACCAGTGGTGTCATGCTCAAATAGAAATAGGGACAGCAACATTGTGCAATGAGCAGCCATGAATGACTTAGCTCTTCTCAGCAATACAATGATCCAAGACAATTCCAAAAGACTCGTGATGGAAAATGCTATCCACCTCCAGAGAAAGAACTAATGGACCCTGAATAGAGAGCAAAGCCGACTATTTTCACTTTATTTTTTTTCACGGTTAGTTTTTCCTTTTGGTCTGTTTCCTCTTTCACAACATGACTAATATGGAAATATGTTTTACATGATTCACGTATATAACCTAAGTCAAATTGCTTACCATTTTAGAGAGGGGGAGGAGAGAGGGAGAGAGAAAAATTTGGAACTCAAAATTTTTTAATGAATGTTAAAAATTGTCTTTACATGTAATTGGAAAAAAATACTATTTAAAAAACAGAAATGGCTACCCCTAAAGCATACAAAAAGATCTTTGTCCCTTTGGGCCAAATGTTGACTTAGAAAACCACATTAATATCATGTAAGTTCTATTGCATTTTTATTTATTTTGTCATTTGTTTCTCAATTACATTTTAATCTGGTTCTGGCGTGTTATGGGCTAGGGGTTCAACACTCTTGGTTTATATGATAACAACAACATTGGCAAGACACACCTTGAAAAACTTACAAATTCTGATTAATGCAATGACCAACCATGATTCCAGAAGACCAATGAGGATAAATGCTACCCATCCCCTCAGACAGACGTAAGGGACTCAGGATGTAGAACAAGACATATAATTTTTGGATATGGCACATGGTGTAATTTGTTTTGTTTGACCATGCATAGTTGTTATAAGGATTTTGTTTTTATTTTCTTTTTTTAATGGGAGAGAGGCAAGAGGGATAGAAAATAGATTGTTGTCAACTGAAAAAAATAAAATTACATTTTAAAAAAAAGAAATTAATTGTGCTAAGCCTAATGTGTCATTTTATTGTGTCCTGACTTCTGTGTGTTTGTCAGTTACCTGACCACACTGTCCTACATAATGGATATTTCTATAACACCCAAGCTTCACAACTCCACAATACAAGATGATTAGAACACATCAAGCTTCCATTGCCTAATAACAACAAAAAATGATGCTCATTGGCCTTCTAAAAACACTTGGTAAACTAGGAAGTTAAGAATCAACTAAGCAACCCAAAGAGTAGTGTGCCACTGTGGAAAGAACAATGTATTTGGAGAGAAAGGCCTAAGGTTCAAATCTGTCTTGCTATTTTTTACCTGTATCACCTTGGGCAAGTCACTAACTGTCTCTGGGTCTCAGTTTCTTCATCTGTGAAATGGAGAGTAGGCAGGTTAACCAACAAGACTTCTCAGGCCACTTCTAGCTCTAGGCCCCCTATCAAAGGAAACAATTTCCCACAAAGCTAGCATCCCCTTGATCCTGCCCCTTAAATCCTTTCTACAAGCTAATATCCCCTTGATCCTGCCTCTTATATCCTACACTCACGTTTGGAGTCAGGAGAAGGGGCCCACGCACCTGTCTGCACGTGGTTGTTTGCACATTGCCTCCCCCATCGGGGGTGAGCTCCTTGAAGGTAGGGACTCTCTTTTAGCTTCCTTTATATCCCCAGTGCTTAGCACAGTGACTGGCACATAGTAAGCTCAATAAATGTTTGTTGACTGACTGTCTGACATCTAAGGGAGCAGACTATTCAAACTGACCAAAGTTCTGGTTTGTATTTTCCTATAGCCTGAGAGGAATTGCTTTTGATTAAAGGAAACAAAGACAGTTTCCAAGGAAAACTCTCTTTGTTATGGCTCAAAACCATTTAATTTGCGATGTTATTTCCTCTGCTGAGTTTTCAACTTTCTGAACTCAACTCTCTAGACCCTGAGCTAAAGTCAGGTCGACCAAACTCAAAAAGTACAGGTTTTTCCTTTGTAGAATCCATCATCGGCTGAATATCACTGAAATGTGGTTCATAGAGAAATTACTTTTAGGGGGTCTTTGAGGCCAATCTGTATGGACAACGTGGATGCAAGTAAACACACAATTGCTTGCTGGTTACAGGCTTTTTCTTTTGACAGATAGTGATAACAGCTAAAAAGAGCTACCATTTATTTTCTATGTTGCATTATAGTTTCATTTATTTGTTAAAATTTTTCATTCATATTTCTATCTGGTTCAGCTACCCTCTGGAGTTTTGCTCCCTGCGCCCAAGTACCTTTCCTCTGAGGTCTTTCCTGTTTTATTTTATTTTTATTTAATATTTTATTTTTCCCAATTACATGTACAAATTTTAAGCATTTATTTTTTTTTAATTTTGAGTTCCAAATTCTCTCTCTCCCTCCCTCCCCTACCCCCTCATTGAGAAATCAAGCAATCTGATATAGGGTATACATGTGCAGTCTTGTAAAATACATTTCAATATTAGTCAGATTATAAGAGAAAACAGAGGGGGGGAGGAGGGAAGGAGGGAGGGAGGGAGAGAAGGAAGGAAGGAAGAGAGAAAGAGAGAGAGAGAAAGAAAGAAAGAAAGAAAGAAAGAAAGAAAGAAAGAAAGAAAGAAAGAAAGAAAGAAAGAAAGGAAGGAAGGAAGGAAGGAGGGAAGGAAGGATGGAAGAAAGGCAGGAAGGAAGGAAAAAAGAAAAAAGGAAAGAAAGAAAGGAAAAGAAAGAAAGGAAGAGAGAGAGAAAGAAAGAAAGAAAGAAAGAGAGAAAGAAAAGAAAGAAAGAAAGAAAGAAAGAAAGAAAGAAAGAAAGAAAGAGAGAAAGAAAGAAAAAGAAAGAAAAAGAAAGAAAGAAAAAGAAAGAAAGAAAAAGGGAGGGAGGAAGGGAGGAAGGAAAGAAGGAAGGAAAAAACAGATAAAATTTTTAAAAAGCATGTTTTGATCTGCATTAAGACTCCATCATTTCTCTGGAAATGGATAGCATTTCTCATCTTACGTCCTTTGGAACTGTCTTCAATCACTGTATTGCTGAAAATAGCTAAGTCATGCATTGTTAATCATTGTACAAAACTGCTGTTACTATGAACAGTGTTCTCCTGCTTTTGCTCATGTCACTTTGCATCAGTTCATGTAAGTCTTTCCAGGTTTTTCTAAGCCAATACTCCTAGTTTTGCAGCAGATTCATAGAGAGAAATTTCCTTTTTCAATTCTGCTACTTCTTGTAAAGCCCTGTTCATGTTGTCACTCAGAGTATGTGCACTCTGGGCTTGCTGAAGCCGGAGCCATAATTGATTCATCTCTTGTGCCAATCCTGTTTCTAGCAAAGAAGCACACAGCTTTTGACTCTCCTCCAGATTCTGTTAATCTGTTGATTATTTCTGTTTTTCTATCTTGTTTTCCTCCTATGATCTTTCCATTTGTTTCACGTGATCTTGTAGATGACAACAAATGTCTTTCTGCTCTTGAAGTACAGCATTTGTAGCATCCGAATTCTTCTGTAAAGTTGTCACTTGGTCTTCATACTTCTTTCTGAGGCATAAAACATTATTTTCATGTTGCTCTTTAGCTCACTGTAGAGTCAGAATGATGAAGCTCTAACAGTTGCTGCCTTAGGTTTTCCATAGCCACCTTACTCACTCTGGTTTTCTTAATCATCTGTTCTTCATTGGCTTTTAATGTTTGAATTTGGGTTTCAAGTGCTTATATTTGCCCTTCAAACTGTAACTCTTTCTCTTTTCCTTTCTGAAGGAGGTTCTGTGATTCCTGAAGACTGAGTGCCAAGCCATCCTTTTCATCTTTTAACAACAAACTGCTCGTTATTTCTTATAGCACAACAGCATTCCATCACAATCATACCACAACTTGTTCAGCCACTCCCAGATTGATAGGCATCCCCTCAACTTCCAATTTTTTTGCCACCAGAGTAAAAGCTACTATAAATATTCTTGTATAGTCCTTTTCCTTTTTTCTTTTTATCTCTTTTGGGATACAGACCTAGTAGTGGTATTGCTAGGTCAAAGAGTATGCATGGTTTTATGGTCCTTGGGGCATAGTTCCAAATTGCTCTACAGAATGGTTGAGTCAGTATACAACTCCACCAACAGTGCATTAGTGTCTCAATTTTCCCACATTCCCTCCAACATTTGTCATTTTCCTGTTCTATCACATTAGCCAATCCGATAGGTGTAGAGTGGTGCTTCAGAGTTGTTTTAGTTTGCATTTCTCTGATCAATAGTGATTCAGAACATTTTTTCATTTGACTGTAGATAGGTTTAATTACTTTCTCTGAAAACTTCCTGTTCATATCCTTTGACCATTTATCGACTGGAGACTGGCTCTTATTTTTATGTATTTGACTCAGTTCTCCGTATATTTGAGAAATGAGGCCTTTATCAGGGAAACTTTCTATAAAAATTTTTTTCACTGTTATGATTGCTGTGTATTTCCCTCCATTCTACTTTTTCCCCTATTTTTACTCTCTCTCTCTCTTTTACCCTGTCCATCCTCAAAAGTGTTTTGCTTTGACTACAGCCTCCTCCAACCAGGCATCCCTTCTATCAGCCCCCCTTCTCTTATCTACTTCCTCTCCTACTTTCCTGTAGACTAAGAAAAATTTCTATACCCAACCAAGTGTGTCTGTTACTCCCTTTTTAAGCCAATTCCAATAGGAGTAAGGTTCAAACAATCTCTTTCCCATCTTCTCTTACGCTGTAAAATTTCTTTCTTGCCTCTTTTATGTGAGATAATTTACCCAATTCTATCTCTCCATTTACCCGTCTCTCAGTGCATTCCTCTTTCTTACACCTTACTTTTATTTTTTAGATTTTAGATTTTTTAGACATCATCCCATCATATTCAGCTCTATGTATACTTCTTCTAACTTCTCTAATAATGATAAAGATCTTAGACATTACAAGTATCATCTTCCCATGAGGAAAGTAAATGGCTTGACCTTATTGAATCCTTTATGATTTCCCTTTCATTTTTACCTTTTCATGCTTCTCTTGAGTCTCATTTTTGAAAGTCATATTTTCCATTCAGCTCTGGTCTTTTCACCAGGAATGCTTGAAAGTCCTCTGTTTCATTGATTATCCGTTTTCCCCCTGAAGGATTATACTCAGTTCTGCTACAGAAATAATTCTTGGTTGTAATCCTAGCTCCTTTGCCTGCCAAAATATCATATTCCAAGCCCTCTAATCCTTTAATGTAGAAGCTGCTAAATCTTATATTATCCTGACTGTGGTACCATGATACTTGAATTGTTCCTTTCTGGATTCTTGCAACATTTTCTCCTTGATCTGGGAGATCTGGAATTTGGCTATGATATTCCTGGGAGTTTTCACTTTAGGATATCTCTCAGGAAGTGATCAGTGAATTCTTTCAATGACTTCTTTATCTTCTGGTTCTAGGGCATCAGGGTAATTTTCTTTGATGATTTCTTGAAAGATGTTGTCCAAGCTCTTGAGCATAGCTTTCAGGTAGTCCAGTGATTCTTAAATTATCTCTCCTGCTTCTATTTTCCAGGTCAGTTGTTTCTCCAATGAGATATTTCACATTTTCTTCTATTTTTCATTCTTTTGATTTTCTTTTATTGTTTCTTGATGTCTTGTGGAGTCATTAGCTCCCACTTACCCAATTCTCATTTTAAAGGGATTACCATCTTCAGAGAGCTTTTTTTTAACATACTTTTACATCTTGTTCAATTTTGCTTTTTTAGTGAGTTCTCCTCTTCAGTGAATTTTTGTATATCTTTTTCCTTTTTTCCAAAGGATAAAGGGGAAAGAGGATGGGGAGAGAAGGGTCAAAAGGAAATTGATGGAAAGCCTCAGAGTCCAAGAAGAGGATGTTTGGATTTTTAGGTAATAGGCAATAGGGATCCACTGTAGTCTATTGAGCTGCAAACAATGTTTGAGGACAATTATTCTAATTGTGTATAAGGTAGAATATAGTAAGAATAAACTGGAAGCAAGGATACTAGTTATTGTGCTATTGCATAAAATAGTCCAGCTAGAAGATGATTGGGACCTGGGCTAGGGTAGCAATGAAAAATGTGAATGTAAGAGATACTATGAATAAAATATCAATAGGGACTTGATAAAAGATCGGTGTTAGAGATGAAAACAAATAGAAGGGTCAGAGATCACAGCATCATAGAATGAGAATTGGAAAGGACTTTAGAGACCACTGAGTCTAACCCCTTCAATTTACAAATGAGAAAACCAAGGCAAAGAGAGGTTAAGTGACTTGCCCAAGATCACAGAGCTAGCATGTGACTGAGGTAAGATTTGAACCTAAATCTTCCTAAGCAAGTTTCAAGCCTGGGTAAATTTGGCAAGAAGAAATTTTGGCAAGTAGGGGAGAAACGTGGTCAGACTTACACTCTACTATTAAGGATAGATTAAAGAGAGGAGAGGCTTAAGGCAGGAAAATTAATTAGAAGGCTATTTCAGCAGTTCTGTCATCACTGAACTGGATTGGTGACCAAATAAGTAGAAAGAAGTGGACAGATGTAAGAGAAATTATGCAAGTAGAAACAACAAAATTTGAAAACTGATTGTATATGTGAAGAGAAGGAAAGTGAGGAATTACTGGAAGGCTGGTGGTCCTTTCACAGAAATAGGGAATTTTGAATGGAAGGTTTGTGGGGATGAGAAATATCCAATAAGCAATTTGAGATATACAACTGGAGGGCAGAAGAAACTGAGGATGAGCATCTAGATTCAGGAGTCATCTACATACAGTTGAAGCTAATGAAACTCTATAGACTAGAGAGAAGAAGAAAAAAGGCCCAGAATAGGGCCTTGAGGTTCCACTCACAATTAGTCAGAATGATATGGAAAATGAATCAGTAAAAAAAAAAAAATTAAGAATGAGCAATCAAACAAATGGGAGGAAAACCGAGAGAGAAGTATTGAAAAATCCCAGAGAGGAGAAATTATCCATGACTAGAAGGAGATCAAGAGCATAAAATGTCAAGTGACACAAATAGGTTGAGAAGGATCATGATAGAGAAAAGGACATCAGACTCAACAAGTAAGAAATTATCAGCAACTGGAGGGAGTAAGTTTTCAAGCAAGTGGAGAGGTCAGAACCAAGCTTAAGAAATGAGTGAGTGGGGTAGAGGCAACTGATGGAGACAGCTTTTTCTAGGAGTTTGACTATGAAAGGGAAGAGAGATATAGGATGATACCTTGAGGGGATGGTAGGATCCAATGAGTTTTTTTTTTCAAGATAAAGAAGACTTGCCATAGTCTTTACAATAACCATATAGAGTTTTATAAATTAGAAATTTTACAAATTAGGAAATTAAGCTGAAGCAGTGAGAGGTCAAGTGTGATGCCCAAGGTCACAGAGCTAGTAACAGTCTAAGGCAGGAGTTGAACTCAGGTCCTTCTGCCTCCAAATCCCAGCACTCTATCCACTATGCCACGCTAATGATACCCTTTATCAAGTGACTTCCTATTGGAGACATCACAACAACAGGCCCCAAATCCCCCCAACAAAGCAATGATAGCAATACCAAAGTGTCCATTATAGGAAAGTCATTCCGAAGAGTTAAAACTGTTCTCTGGGCATGTGCAGAATTTTTTTAAAAATACTGAATTGAAAAGGATTACCACATAAGTTGGAAACAGGTCATCACTTCCAGGCCACTGCTTTGGACAAAATCTAACTTCTCTAAATTTCCAAAACATCTGTGCCTATAATGCTTGAAAACTCTCACTCCAGAGCCTTGAAGCAGCATCCAGGGAGCCCCTGGCCAAGCTGCTTTAGCAAAGATCTGAAGGAAGAAAGAAAAATAAAGTTGGAAAATAAATGTCCCATTTCTATGGAATTAAATGCATTTGTTTCATTTTTCCATTCAAAAAATTGGGGTGGGGGGAAAGAACATTCCAAGACATTCTCCCCAATGTGGAAAGGAAATAGGTGCAGAGGCAGGTTGACTGGTACATGCTATGGTAGAAACATTTCACTTCTCTGAAGAGAAACTAGAATTGTAGCTTCCTGGGATTAGATGGACTAGGTGCACCTAGGGGCACCTAGTCCAAACTCTATCTAAACAGAAGCTGACTCTTTCTACTTTGACATTGTAGATGGGTAATTTGCTGGCTCCTTGGAAGTAGCCTACTAGACTTTTGGATAGCTCTAATTATCCAGAAACTTTTCTCAGAATTAAATTGATCCATAACTTGTCAAATTCCTCATTTACCATGCCTAAATTTATGGTTTTATCATCCAAAACTCTCTCTAGAGATGTGGCCCCAAGTCAGAGATGAGACACTTCCTTTCACTTACTCAGAAAATCTTAAAGTAAGAAGGGACCTGACCAGCCATTTAAGTCAAACTTCTGGCCAATATAGAAATCCCCTCTATGATATTCCTAAGAACAACTGGTCATTCAGCTTCTTCTTATACTTCCACTAGTTGGTAATATGCTGCATAACAGGCAACCTATAGCATGTCACTTAAGAGAAGCTCAAACTATGATCTCTAAATCTATGATGTCTATGATCTACGAAAAGGTAGGGTTGGCCTCAAAGGCCACTTCCAGCTTTAAATCCACAATCCTATGAATCAGTTCACTCCTCATTGCTTCAGCTTCCACATCTGTAAAATGGGTATAGTAACAGCACCTAGCTCACAGAGTTGTTGAAAGAGAGCAAATTTTGCAAACCATCCAGTGATCTCTAAATGTGATTTATGATACCCTTTGAAACAATATAGAATTTAATTCTTTGGAGAAAATTGTCCTGTGTTCTCTAAGTTTTCTGGACTCCAAACTCAACATCCCCAGCTCCTTCATCTGTTCCTCATATGATATGGTTTCCAGATCCTTCATATTCTGTCTGCTGTCATCTGGATCCACTTCAGTTTGCCAAGGTTCCTCTTAAATAAAATGCCCAGAAATGAATAGCACAACACAGATAATGGTCTGATCTGAGCATAGGAGAATGGTCTTGTTTATTGCCTCTAATAACCTGGAGACAAAACTTGTACAAATGTATCCTAAGATCATATTCGCTTTGG
Source organism: Phalanger gymnotis (assembly GCA_028646595.1). Classification (NCBI taxonomy): domain Eukaryota; kingdom Metazoa; phylum Chordata; class Mammalia; order Diprotodontia; family Phalangeridae; genus Phalanger; species Phalanger gymnotis. Next base: position 49,171,876 of record CM053627.1, read on the forward strand.
GGCTGCCAAGCCATGCTGTTGAATTATACTAAACTTGCAGTCTGCTAAACCCCCTTAAGTCTCTCTGTCAAGTCTCATCTTCCCCACTGTATACTTTTCCTCCTGATTTTCTTGAAGTTAAGTCCAGAACTTCACATTTCTCCCTGTTAAATTTCAACTTCTTGGTTAGGATCCATTCATTTCAGCCTGCTGAGAATGTTTTGAATTCTGAAGCTGTCATTCAGAATAAAGCTTTGTAGCATTTCTGAAACTGATGCTCACAGGTTCATAGATTTTTGAGCCGGAAGAAATCTCAGAGGTCATCTAATCTAACCCCCTCATTTTACAGATGAGAAAACAGAAGATGGTTAAAAGACTTATCCAAGGTCATATAGTAGTAAGCCTCAGGGATGGGATTTGAAACCAAATCTCATAACTCCAGAGCTAGTGTTCTTTCTACTATACCACACTCCCCCCTCAAACATCTGCCTGCCTCTCAAACATCTTATGGTATTGTTAAGGTGATTGTTAAGATGAGAAAGGCAGCATGGAGTAGTGGGTATGGCATTGGACTTGGAGTCGTGAAGACCTGGGTTTAAATCATGGGGCCACTAGGTGGCACAGTGGATAGAGCGTCAGGCCTGGAGTTAAGACTCATCTTCCTGAGTTCAAATCTAACCTCGGACACTTACTAGCTGTGTGACCCGGGGCAAGTCATTTAACTCTATTTGCTTCAGTTCCTCATCTGTGAAATGACCTGGAGAAGGAAATGACAAACCACTCCACTATCTTTACCAAGACAACCCCAAATGGGGTCACGGAGAATTAGACATGACTGAAAAATGACTGAACAACTGAACAGATACTCACTACTTATATGATCCTGGGTAAATTACCTAACTACGCTGTGGCTCAGTTTCCTTATTTATAAAGTGAAGGACTTGTACCCAATGGCCTTTCAAAGTCACTTTTGGCTCTAAATGTGTGACCCTATGATCCCATGTTGAGCAGAATAGGTCCCAGGACAGGCTTGTGACATAATCTTAGAGTTCTCCATCTCGGGTGACATCAGTCTGTTCGTCAATATTCACCCAAAGGTCTTATTAACCAGGCCACATTCTCCACCTGGGAGAAATGGATCTGTTGAAGTGTTGAAGGCAGAGAGTATTTTCTACTGGTCCTTAGCTCAGTATACATAGCACACATGGGAGTACGTACTGCCTGAGCCACATGAGCTGACACACCCTGTGGAGGGGAGTGGGTAGAGAAACATTTCCTTTTTCCTGAGAGAAAAGGGTCAGTGGAAATGCTCTCCTAGAGCATACCAAGTCGTTATGGTTACTTGACTTCTCCAGCATGACTCAGAGGCATGTGAATGGAAGCAGGGAAGGCAGATGGTGGAGACAATCCAGGATTGAGATTTAGCAAAGCATGACAAGTGATATGAGGCAGTGGATTCAAGGGTAAAGGAGAATGGGTAGTTTAATTGATAAACCCAAGAGTCAAGAATGTGATAGGAGGAAAATACGCACAGAGCACAGGGCTGGGAGAAGAGGCAGAAATTGAGAGATTAGAAGTTGTGGTGTGGTGGGAACAGTATCCGAAGCCCCCCCCCACCATGATTTTTTTCCCTTTTTTAAATTTTTATTTTCATTTGCAAATTCTCTCCCTCCCTCACTCCCCTCTCTCATACACTGAGAAAGCAAGAATAGGATATGATACACATGAAGTCAGGCAAAACATAGTTTCACATTAGCCATGTTGCAACAAAAATAAAGCAAGAAAAAGAAAACGGAAAAAATATGCTTCAATTGGTATTTAGAGTTCATTAGATCTCTCTCTGGAGGTGGATAGCATTTTTCATCATGAGTTCTTTGGAACTGGCAGGGATCATTGTATTGATCAGAGCAGCTAAGTCTTTCACAGTTGGCTATTGTTGCAATGTTGCTGTTACCATTTACAATGTTCTGCTTCTGCTCACTTCACTTTCCATCAGCTCATATAAGTCTTCCCAGCTTTTTCTAAAGTCATTTCCCTCATCATTTCTTACAGCACAGTAGGATTCCAACACAATCACATACCACAACCTGTTCAGTTATTCTCTAGTTGATGAGTATCCTCTCAATTTCCAATTATCTGCTATCACAAAAAGAGCTTCTATAAATATTTTTGAACATATGGGTCCTATTTTTTACTAGATTTTTTTTTTCTTAAAAGGAATTGAAACCATTCTTGAGACTTAGTTGGCTCAGAAAACTAAAGGTTCAGGCTATTCACAATATATACCAGTTCATCTGAGTACAAAACAGCCACAAAGAGCATCAGGTATGTTCTTCTACATGGCTGATAGACCATGATGGGCAACTCAGAGGCAGGATCGCTTCTCTCAGTGGAACCAGCTCTGGGTGTCCTCCATGTATATTCTTGTTAAATATTATTTCCCATGCTATGGTTAAATAAATCTCATTTTATTATCATAGGATTGGTCTGACTCATGCCCAACCCGTAACACATACGGGAGATTAAAAAAAATAGGTTTAGTAAGAGTAAGGGAGAGAGGAAATCCAAGAGCTTATCTTGGAGAGACATATAATAGAATAGAAAGGATGTTGGACCCAGAGTCAGGAGATCCGGCTTCAAATCCCTCTAACTGTATGACCTTGGACAACTTGCCCAACCTCTCTGAAGATCAGTAACCTCTTAAAATAAGGGTTATAATAATTGATCTATGTACCTCAGAGAGCATCTAGTAAATCTTAAGTTCTTTTTTAATCCAATTTATTAATTTATTTATTTTTGGTTTTCAACATTCACTTACATAAGTTTTAAATTTTCTCCTCCTTCCTCCCCTCCCTCTCCCCAAGACAGCATGGAAACTGATATGGGCTCTACATATACATTCCTATTAAACACATTTTCATATTAGTCATGTTGTATAGAAGAATTATAACAAACGGGCAAAACCATGATAAAGACAAACAAAACAAAACAGAAAATAGTCTACTTTGTTCTGCATTCCGACTCCATAGTTCTTTCTCTGGATGTGGATGGCATTTTGCAGCATGAATCCTTTGGAAATGTTTTAGGTCTTTGTGTTGCTGAGATGGGCTAAGTCTGTCAAAATCAGTCCTTGCACATTGTGGCTGTTACTGTGTACAGTGTTCTCCTGGTTCTGCTCACTTCACTCAGCATCAGTTCATATAAGTCTTTCCAGGTTTTTCTGAAGTCTTCCTGTTCATCATTTCTTATATCACAATAGTATTTCATTACATTCATATACCACAACTTGTTCAGTCATTCCCCAACTGATGGGCATCCCCTCAGTTTCCAGTTCTTGGCCACCACAAAGAGAGCTACTATAAATATTTTTGTATATGTGGGTCCTTTTCTTGTTTTCATGATCATTTGGGATATAGCCCTAGAAGAGGTATTGCTAGGTCAAAGGGTACGCACACTTTTACAGGTCTTTGAGCATAGTTCCAAATTGCTCTCCGAAATGGGTGGATCAGCTCGCAGCTCTACCAAGAATGAATTAGTGTTCCAACTTTTCCACATGTTCTCCAACATTTATCATTTTCATGTTTTGTCGTGTTAGCCAATCTGATAGGTGTGATGTGGTACTTCAGAGTTGTTTTCATTTGCATTTCTCTAATTAATAGTGAGTTAGAGCATTTTTTCATATGACTATAGATAGCTTTAATTTCTTCCTCAGAAAACTCCCTATTCATATCCTGCGACCATTTATCAATTGGGGAATGATTTGTATTCTTGTAAATTTGACTCAGTTCTCTATATATTTTAGAAATGAGGCCTTTATCAGAGACACTAGTTGTAAAAATTCTTTCCCAGTTTACAGCTTCACTCCTAATCTTGGTTGCATTGGCTTCATTTGTGCAAAAACTTTTCAATTTAATGTAATCAAAATTATCCATTTTGCATTTCATAATGTTCTCTGTTTCTTGTTTGTTCATAAATTCCTCCATTCTCCATGAATCTGACAGATAAACTATTCCTTACTCCTCTAATTTGTTTATAGTATCAGCATTTATACCTAGATCATGCATCTATTTGGACTTTATTCTGGTATATGGTGTCAAATGTTGGTCTATGCCCAATTTCTGCCATGCTATTTTCTAGTTTTCCCAGCAGTTTTTGTCAAACAGTGAGCTCTTATCCCAGAAACTGGGGTCTTTGGGTTTATCAAACAGCAGATTGCCTAAATCTTAAGTTCTATGTGAGTTATCTTTTTCAATTCACTCAGAATTACACAAACATACTGAAAGGAAACTCAGCTTAATTCATACCCCCCAAAATCTCCATGATAACACACTTAACAAGTGATCATTCAGGCTCTGCCTGAAGATCTCCAATGAGAAGGAACTCCCTCCAACCCCTGCCCCCTCTGAAGTTAGCCCGTTCCACACTGGGACAGTTCTAATCATTAAGAAGAGGTTTTTTTTTTTCTTAATCTGAAGCTTGCCTCTCTGTATTTTACGTATGAGGAAACTGAGACTCACGATGGTGAAGTTCCTTGTACAAGCCTCTGGTTTCTCCAATTCTACTAGTCTACCTCCTTACACTCCCTTCTCCAGCTGGGTATAGGTTACCCTTTGAAGAATAAGGGGAAGATGGATCAAAATAATGAGCCTGCCGTGTCATTGCTTTCATACCCTCTTAAATCTGGTCCACACTCAGACCTGCCCAGAGGGAGCAGAGACCCTGTGGAGGAATCAGAGGGGAGCTAATGGAGATGGTAGCTGGCTTTATAACTAGCTGCTTCCTTTCTGAGTCAACATGAAAACATCCACAGTACAATCGGGTAAATCAGAGAAAGGAAGAGAAATAACTCTATGACCCTTAGCAGCACATTCTTTTCCAGTGACACTCCCTCCCTCTCTGGGGTGCAGTGCCTGTGGGGTGTGTTGATGCAGAGACAGCCCATCGAGTGCCTTGGTCAAGGAAAACTGAGATTTCATCTTCAATCCCATAAGGTTTCAGAGGTCAAAGGCAAAAACTTGATGGTTGTTACGGAGTGGGAATGGGGATGTCCTGCACTAGTGCCTGCTTCTCCAGAGTATGATACTTGATACTTTGGCTCTGCAGAATGGTCAGTGGATGGACAGATAACAACACATGCCTGCTCCATAGAAAAGGTCATTTTATCCATCTTTCCAATCTGCTTCATTCTTTTTATTTCTTTTTTTATAAATTTTATTTAATATATTTAGTTTTCAGCACTGATTTTCACAGAAGTTTGAATTACAAATTTTCTCCACATTTCTGCCCTCCCCCCCACTCCAACATGGCATATATTCTGGTTGCCCTGTTCCCCAGTCTGCTCTCCCATCTGTCACCCCACTACCCTCCCATCCCCTTTTCCCTTCCTTTCTCGTAGGGCAAGATAAATTTCTATGCCCCATTGCCTGTGTATCTTATTTTCTTGTTGCCTGAAAAAACTTTTTTTGTTTTTGTTTTTGAACATCTATTTTTTAAAACTTTGACTTCCAAATTCTCTCCCCTCTTCCCTTCCCACCCACCCTCCCTAAGAAGTCCAGCAATTCAACATGGGCCACATGCATATCATTATGTTTAACCCTTCCACAATACTCGTGTTGTGAAAGACTAACTGTATTTTGCTTCTTCCTAACCTATCACTCTTTATTGAATTTTCTCCCTTGACCCTATCCCTTTTCGAAAATGTTTGGTTTTTATTACTTCCACCCCCATCTGCCCTCCCTTCTATCATCCCCTCTTTTTTTATCTGCTTCCTCCTTCTTTCCTGTGGGGTAAGATACCCAACTGATTATGTATGGTATTCCCTCTTCAGGTCAAATCTGATGAGGGCAAGATTCACTCATTCCCTCTCACCTGCCTTCTCTTCTCTTCCTACAGAACTGCTTTTTCTTGCCACTTATTTGTGAGATAATTTACCCCATTCTATCTCTCCATATTTCCCTCTCTCAATATATTCCTCTCTTGTCCCTTATTTATCTTCAACTCACCCTGCGCCCGCTCTCTCTCTCTCTCTCCATATATATATATATATGTATATACATACATACACACTCACATATACATATATATACATAAACACACACACACATACACACACATATATATGTATACACACACACACACACACACACATATATATATATGTGTGTGTGTGTGTGTGTGTGTGTATATATAAATACATACATGCATATTCCCTTCAGCTACCCTAATACTGAGGCCTCATGAATCATACACATCATCTTTCCATGTTAGGAATATAAACAAAACAGTTCAACTTTAGTAAGTCCCTTGCAATTTCTTTTTCTTGTTCTTTTTCTTGATTACCTTTTCATGCTTTTCTTGATTCTTGTGTTTGAAAGCCAAATTTTCTATTTGGCTCTGGCCTTTTCACTGAGAAAGCTTGAAAGTCCTCTATTATTGAAAGTCCATATTTTCCCTTGGAGCATGATACTCAGTTTTGCTGAGTAGGTGATTCTTGGTTTTAATCCTAGCTCCATTGACCTTCGGAATATCGTATTCCAAACCCTTCTATCTCTTAATGTAGAAGCTGCTAGATCTTGAGTTATTCTGATTGTGTTTCCACAATACTCAAATTGTTTCTTTCTGGCTGCTTGCAGTATTTTCTCCTTGATCTGGAAATTCTGGAATTTAGCAACAATATTCCTGGGAGATTTCTTTTTGGGATCTATTTGAGGAGGAGGCGATCTGTGGATTCTTTCAATTTCAATTTTGCCTTCTGGCTCTAGAATATCAGGGCAGTTTTCCTTGATAATTTCTTGAAAGATGATATCTAGGCTCTTTTTTTGATCATGGCTTTCAAGTAGTCCAATAATTTTTAAATTATCTCTCCTGGATCTATTTTCCAGGTCACTG
>CM053627.1:49179242-49222011 GCA_028646595.1 Phalanger gymnotis
TATTTCTCTTCCCAATTTTTCCTCTACTTCTCTAACTTTCTTTTCCAAATCCTTTTTGAGCTCTTCCATGGCCTGAGACCAGTTCATGTTTTTCTTGGAGGCTTTTGATGTAGGCTCTTTGACTTCGTTGACTTCTTCTGAGTGTATATTTTGGTCTTCTTTGTCACCAAAGAAGGATTCCAAAGTCTGAGACTGAATCTGGGTGTGTTTTTGCTGCCTGGCCATGTTCCCAGCCAACTTACTTGACCCTTGAGTTTTTCAGTGGGGTATGACTGCTTGTAGACTAAAGAGTTCTATGTTCCATGCTTGGGGAGGATGCGCCAGCCCTGCCTCACCAGCACTCCTCCTTCCCCAAGAACCCCCAACCAGAACTGGACTTAGATCTTCAGCAGGCTCTTCACTCCTGCTCTGATCTACCACTTAATTCCTCCCACCAGGTGGGCCTGAGGCCCCAAGCAACTGCAGCTGTAGTTCTGTAGCTGCCCCACAGGCGGTGGCCCAACCACAAACTCCCTGTCCCCAGCAGCTTCTCACACTAACCTACTCTGTTGTCCTTGGTATTTGTGGGTTGAGAAGTCTGGTAACTGCTGCAGCTCACTGATTCAGGGCGCTAGGGCACGCTCTGACCGGCTCCTGGTCTGGTTGGTCTGCACTGCCCACGCTGGGCTCAGCTCCACTCCCCTCTGTTCCCAGCTCCATGAGGGTTAGACCTTACCCAGAGACTATCCAGACTGTCCTGGGCTAGAGCCCTGCTTCCCTCTGCTACCCTGTGGGTTCTGCAGTTCTAGAATTGGTTCAAAGCCATTTTTATAGGTTTTTGGAGAGACTTGGCAGGGAGCTCACGCTAGTCCCTGCTTTCCAGCCACCATCTTGGCTCCACCCCCCTGCTTCATTCTTTTTAGAGGATGACCTCTAGGTCAAATTCACATTTCTGATTCTCCATGGTTAAGAAAGTCATTGGGGTATTTTCTTCAAATGTGAAAGACATTTTTTTTTCCTTTTGCCCATCAACATTATTACCATCCTCCAAAAGAATTTATGAAAAAGCTCATTGCTCATGGCACCATACACAAAGAGCTACAGGAACAGAGTCCCTTTTTTCAAGTCTAATTTTCTCTGTATAAGAGAGATTAGACTTATCATGCTTGACCCCAGAGCATACAGCTAGGACTTTGCAGGAAAGAAATTTTTTGATCAACACGAAGAAAGTCCTAACAATTTGAACAGTCCAATAAAGGGCTGCCTAAGAAGGTAGTGCTCCCTACATGCCAGGCACTGTGCTAATCACACTGAAAGTCATAAGATAGTAGTAGCTCACAATCTGATGGAACAAATTGCAACATGCAAACAAATATGTACAAACAAGCTATATATAAGATAAACTGGATATAATCAACAGAGGAAAGACTCTGGAATTGAGGGTAGGCTAAGGTGGTTCTGCCAACCACAAATCCCCAAAACCATTCTATCTATAAGCCCACGTCTCCATCTCATCTGTAATGATAGCACGGGGACTTTTATCAAAGCCATAAGAAATCAAGGTACCCAATGACTGTAGTTATTCCCTCTTCTACCCATCTATTAACATCTTTGGAAATGGAAATTGGCATGATTTATTTTTACAAAATATGTTAGTTTCTAATAGTAAAGGGTTCCTTTTCTAACTGCTTAGAACTATAAGTGTAATCATCCATTTTGGAATCTAACTCAAGATTCTTTAGGGTCATTGAGTCACCCATTGGGTGTGGGTGATGCTGCCTGCAGCTAGGAGATATCCACAGCTAAAAGTCAATCAGAGGAACAAGTGACTTGTGGCTAGTAGCATACCATAAAATCACCAAATTTCAGAGTTGTAAGGTACCTCAAGCCTGTCTATCCTAGTCCGTGACTGAATATATATCCCTGCAATATACCAGAAAAGTGGCCATTGACCCTTTGTCTGAAAATCTCCTTTCAAAGGGGCACAACCTAAGGCGCAGCTAGATGGTGCAGTGAGTAGAGCACTGGCCCTGGAGTCAAACTGACCTGAATTCAAGTCTGGCCTCAGACACTTGACACACTTAGTAGCTGTGTGACCTTGGGCAAGTCACTTAAGCCCAATTGCCCTACCTTCCCCTGTCCAAAAGAAAATAAAAGGGAGGACACAACTTAAGGACCTCCAGAGGCAGTCCATTGTTCTTTGGGAGAGCTCTAGTTGAAAGGAAATTTTCCCTTACCTCTAACTTAACTTTGCCTTTTTGCAACTTCTTTGCTTTGTGTCTACTATAATAAGGCCTTCTGGGGACAAGTAGAGCTAGACTGAAATTGTTTCCATATGTCATCTTTTCACACACTTGAAGACATCTATGTTTCCCCTAATCCTTTGTTTCTGTAGGCTAAATCTCCTCAGTTCCATCAAAGCAACTTCATGTCAGTCAGTCAACAAACATTTGTTAATCTTTTGCTATGTGCCAGACACTGTCCTCAATTCTGCAATTCTGTTAGATTCTGTAATTCACTTTTCTCGTTTTCCATATGCTGTGCCTCTGTTTAGAGACATTTACAGCCATGTGGTTTGATGACAAATCCATTCTTGGTGTATTTCTTGGTGTCTCTACTGTCCATTATTCTTCCTACATTGTCCCTACTAATTACTATGGTATCCAGTTTGGTAGATATACAAGGCACAGTGCATGGAGTGCTGGGCCAGGAGTCAAGAAGTCATGAGTTCAAATCTAGCTTGAACACTTACTAGTTGTGTGACACTAGGCATGTCATTAAATCTCCCTCAATTTCCTCACTTCTAAAATGGGACTAATTATAACACCTACTTCCCAGGATTGTTGTGCGCATAAAATGAGATTCCTTTTGACAATATCATCTATATCAATGTGAATCACCAGTAGATAGTTGGTATCCAATTTGACAAGTCTTGAACAGTTCTTTATCACATGAATGCATGCCCCCAGGAAGACAGCAAACTTCAACCTTATTGATAGCAGGTTGACAAATAACTTGCTGACTCAGTTCCTTTCATTGGAGAATTACCAGCCACTACTACTTGCTTCCTTTCCTGTTAACCCTTACTGGGATGACTTTTATTTAATAGTACCTGTGGATCCACATTGGTTTTCTTTAAGAAATAAATATTTTTTTTTCCTTAAAGGGTTCAGCTACTTCCCCTCAGAAGAGCATCATGTCTATTTTATTCACCACAAGAGTTTGGCAATCCTTCTTTCCTTTCTCTTCTGTGTATTCATCTTTAACTCTTTATTCTTTTACTGCCCAAATCCCTGACAAACATTAAGATACTCTGCCTCAGCAGAACTCTTTTTCTTCTTTGTTTACACTTTGTTTACTTCTCTTCCTTCCCCTCTTCTAATTGGTGATGCCTTCCATGAACCTCCATTTGAGGAAGTATCCAAGCCAGCCAAGATCATATTTCTCCCAGTTCCACTCTGGACTCTCTGCATAAGCATTCTTCCTGCAATTTCTAGATCCCTTTAATGTCTTCTCTTAATCCCACCCCCCTTAGAATATAAATTACTTGACGACAGGGACTATCTCTCTTTGTGCCTGTATTTGTATTCCCAGCACTTAGCACAATGCCTGGCATGTAATTAGTACTTAATAAATAGTTTTACCTACCTATTTATCTCTTTTCTTTTATCTTCTTTTTTAGGTACACTTAGTTTTCCCTGATAACAGGAAAAATGAAGAGACATTCCTCAAACTTCTTTACCATTTTCAGTATACTTAAAGTAACCTACTTATTCAGTGCCATGCCAATCAAACTACCAAAAATTATTTTATGGAGCTAGAAAAAATAATAACAAAATTCATCTGGAAGAGCAAAATATCAAAGATATCAAGGGAATTGATGAAAATATGTGAAGGAAGGTGATCTAGTTGTAGCAAAGCTCAAACTCTGTTATGAAGCAATAATTGTCAAAACAATTTAGTACCAGCTAAGAAATAGAGTGGTGGATCAGTGGAATAGACTAGGTACACATTACATTATAATAAATGACCATAGTACTCCAGTATATGATAAACCCAAAGATCCAAGCTTTTGGAATAAAAATTCATTATTTAACAAAAACTTCCAGGAAAGTTAGAAAACAGTATGGCATAAACTAGGTATAGACCAACATCATATACCAAGATACGGTTAAAATAGTTAAAATACCATAGACTCACATCATATACCAAGATAAGGTTAAAATAGTTACATGATTACACATAAAGTATGATACCGTAAGCAAATTAAGAGAGCATGGAATAGTTTATTTCTCCAATCTATGGGGAAGGGAAGAATTTAGAATCAAAGAAAATACAGAAAGCATCACAAAATGTAAACTAGATCATTCTGATTACATAAAATTAAAAAATTTTTGCACAAACAAAACCAATGCAACAAAAATTAAAATAAAAGCAGAAAACGGGGGGGGGGGAATTTTTGCACAAATATCTCTGATAAAGGCCTCATTTCTCAAATATACAGAGAACTGAGTCAAATTTATAAGAATACGAGTCATTCCCCAATTGATAAATGGTCAAAGGATATGAACAGGCAGTTTTCAGGGGGAAAAATTAAAGCTATCTATAGTCATATGAAAAAATGCTCTAAATCACTATGCATTAGAGCAATGCAAAATAAAACAATTCTGAGGTGCTACCTCACACATATCAAATTGGCTAATATGACAAAAAAAGAAAAATGATAAATGTTGGAAGTGATGTGGGAAAACCGAGATACTAATGCACTGTTGGTGGAGTTGTGAACTGATCCAACCATTCTGGAGAGCAATTTGGAATTATGCCCAAAGGGCTATAAAACTTTGCATAGCCTTTGATCCAGCAATAGCACTGCTAGGTCTATATCTATATTAGTAAGGCAAGATTCATGACCTCGAGGATGACCATGAACATGCCTGCATAGTTTGGAATCACAAAGTATGAAAAACTCTCTAGGTAGAAGGCAGAGGAAGTATAACATTTATTTAGACACCAGAGAATCCGATCCCAGGACAAGCTACTCCAATTTGATATAGCAGTAATTATATTCCAAAATCAGTAAGCCAACTTCAATGTAGCCAATTTCAAAAGGAAATTATAACACAGTATTATAGCAAGAAACCAAATCATCCAGGAACCTTCCCCCCTGCTAGGGCCTTCCTATCCTAATCACTCACGAATCCTAACTCTGCACTCAGCACTCTCTTCTACAGCTCTGTCGATGCTGTCTCTCTCAATGTCTGCTGCCTCAATATATTCTTCTCAGTTCTGCTGCTCTCAGTTCTGTCCCTCTTCAATTCTGATTCTCTCATACTCTGGGCTCTCCTTATATAGTCCTAGCCAGCGTCTGATTGGCTAGAACTCAGGTCTCTGATTGGCTGAATTCATGATTGACCACAACTCAGTGCACATAACATTGGCTCTGGTCTTAGCAATTCCCCTTAGGGCCCTGAAGGCTTCAGACCCAAATCCACTTAGTACCTAGTAAGTAGAGGCTTTAGGCCTTCTAACAAAGATATATCAACCTTTCCCACCTAGCCCCACCTGAGGCCTATTGAATCAGTGGGGAAGATCTTTGATCACATTAACACTACAATATCCCAAAGACATAAAAAAGGGAAAAGGACCTATTTTTATAAAAATATTTATAGCAGCTCTTTTTGTGGTGACTAAGAATTGGAAATCAAGAGGATGACCATTAATAGAGAAATGGCTAAACAAGCTGCAGTGTATGATTGTGATGGAATATTATGTACTATAAGAAATGACAAGCAGGATGGCTTCAGAAAAACCTGGAAAGCCCTACATGAATTGATGCAAAGTGAGGTAAGCAGAATCAGATCATTGTACACAGTAACAGCAACATTGTTTGATAAAGAATTGTAAATGATTTCGCTATTCTCAATAATACAATGATCCAAGACAACCCCAAAGAACTGATGATGAGGCATACTGTCTGCCTCCAGAGAAAGAACTGATATTGTCTGGATACAAACTGAAGCATACCATTTTTCACTTTCTTTCTCCCTTTCATTTTTTTTAATTTGTCTTCTTATACAAAAGGACTAATATGGAAATGTTTTAAATGATTGCACATGTAAAACCTATATCTGATTGCTTACCACCTCAAGAAGGGGAGAAAGGAGGGAGGAAAGGAAGGAGGGATAGAATTTGGAACTCAAAACTTTAAAAAAAAAGTTAAACTGTTTCAATATGTAATTGGGGAAAAATAGAATATTATATGTTAAATAAAGAAGTAACCACTTAACTTTGGCAGAAATATACACATTGCACCTTACGTGCAAGTCACTGCAAAAATTTCTCCTTTCTCCATGCTTGCTCAGTCTGTTGTCCTTGGTAGTAGAGTCCCCAAAGAATTAACACGACAAACAATTTAAGGGGGAGAAGTCTTCCACTAATACAGTAGTTGAATCCTCATCTTGGCAACTATAGCCAATTTCCTTTCATATGTTTTATTTACCTATTACATCCTCTTCACTACTTATTTAATTTTTTTTCAAATTTCTTTATTTGGTTTCCCTATTTCGTACCTTTCCACAGAAAAATTCCTCTACCACATAGCCACCAAAGAGGGATTCCTACAGTTCAGGTATGACTTTATCACTCCCTTATTCAATGAGTCCCAGGGGCTCCCTATTACCCCTAATATCAAATATAAAGTCTTTCGTTTGGTATTTACATCTTTTCACAACAAATGTCTTTCCTACATTTCCAGACTTTAAACTATATTATAAGGCAGCAGTCATCAAAACCATTTGGTATTGGTTTAAAAAGAGAGGTAATTCAATTGAACAGACTAGACAAGGGAAAATCAGAACCAAAGAACTCAATAACCCAGTGCACACATGAATTACTAAAGAAAGAACTCTATTTGATAAAAGCTTCTGGGGAACTTAAAAGCAGTCTATCATTCACTTCCATGGATTTCTAACTTACACAAAAGTAAGTTGTAAGCAGTGGGTTAGATGAATCTTGGCATGCTTTGTCAATGATCAGATGAAATACCACTTTCCCTTTACCACATCAACAAGCCCTGCACCCCTCAGTTGGGAGTTGATGTTGTTCATTCATGTCTGTGTCTTTGTGACCCTATTTGGGATTTTCTTGGCGAAAATATTCAAGTGGTTTGTCATTTCCTTCTCCAGCTCATTTTAGAGGTGAGGAGACTGAGGCAAACTTGTCCAGGGTCACAAAGTTAGTAAGTGTCTGAGGCCAGATTTGAACTCAAGAAGATGAGTCTTTCTGATTTCAAGCCTGACACTCTATCCATTGTGCCACCTAGCCACCTAGCCATCCCTCAGTGGGATCCTTAACCACCATGATGGGCCTCTTATTCCTGAAGGCTGTAACAGTTTCCCACTAGCCCTCTGATGTCTAAGCCTTCCGCTTTCTCTATGGTACATGGCAGCCTCTAGCTCTAAATTATAGATCTGCATATGGATCTTTATATACTGTCTCTTCAGAGAGGTATCAAGTTATAATGGAAAAAAGCAATAGAAATAAAGAAAAAAACAGTTGCAGAGAAACATAGGAAGACTTGTATGAACTGATACAGAGTAAAGTGAGAAGAACCAAGAAAACTATTTATACTATAATAATATCGTAAAAATAAACAATTTTGGAAGACCTGAGAACTCAGGTCAACCATGATTCCAGAGGCCCAAAGATAAAGAAAGCTTTCCACCTCATAATAGAAAAGCAATGATATTCAGAATGAGGCACACATTTTCAAATATGGTCAATATGGGAATTTGTTTTGCTGGACAATACATATTTTACAGTGGTTTTATTGTTTTCTTTTTTTCCACTGTGAAGGAAGACAAACAGGAACAAAATATTTGTTCGTTGAAAAATAAAATAAAATTGAATTTGAAAAAGGAAAGAACATTGGAAATCTGGATTCTTGTCATCTATTTTAGCAGGTAAGATGTAAAGCCAGAATGTGTTCAGAAAAAGATAACTATGACATTGGAAGGGCTTTACAACATGAGAAGATTGATTGAAGAAACTGAGTTTTTTTAAGATCGAAAAGAGAAGACTTATTGGGGAAGGGGGAGGGGATGGCATAATAGCTGACTTCAAATCATCAAGAAACTGTCATGTGGATAAAAAGGATAAGATTCATTTTGCTGGGCTCTGGAGTGCAAGTTAGATGGAAGCAGATTTTGGCTCAGCATAAGGAAGAATTTCCTATTGGAGCCATCCAAAAATAGAATTAGCTGCCTAGAGAAGAATGAATTTCTCACCACTGGAGGTCTTCAAGCAGAGACTGAATGACTTTTTTAAAAAATTCATGCTTTGAGTAGGGGTTAGACTAGATGACTTCTGAGGTTCCTTCTAATTCTGTAGTTCTATAATTATATTATTCTAGTCCTGGATTTCCTACTAACTTGCTGTATAATCTCAGCAGGCCACTTTGTGTCTGTAGATCTCATTTTTTTCATATGTAAAATGATAGAGTTGAATGCTATCTCTGAAATCCCTTTCAGCTCTGAAATTTATGATTCTGAGAAATTTTACAGATTTGTTGTAGAATGAATTTCATATCTCTTGTATAGCCCAACTCACATAGCTTCTTCTTTTCCTTCTCTTTCTCCTTCTTCTTCTTCTCTCCCCCTCCTCCCCTTCCTCCTCCTCCTCTTTCTTCTCCTTTCATGACTCCTGTGTCAGATTTAACATGGACTTTCTCAGAAAGTATGGTGCAGACTGAAGTTGGGCCAAGTTAAAGGGAAAAAGACCTAGGGAACTAGACTTTGGGCTCTTACCAATAATCCTTGGATTATTTATTCTACTGAACTAGGAATTCAAACTTCTCTCTACTAAACTAAAACATAGAGAAGCATTCTTCAAGTCCATTCACCTCCCCTAGTAATGGTAATTCATACAATTAGTTGTCGCTTCAAGTATCCAGGACCATAGGCTAAAAGAACAGTTTGATAAGATACAGGGCAATGTGAAAGATAGAGCTAGATGACCTCTGATGTTCCTGGTGTAGAGATGAGGGAGACTTTGTGTGATATCAATTAAATTAGGACTTTTTTTTTTTACTGTTTTAGAATGATAGATTAATTGAGTGTCTTTGATTGAGCCTTACTAGGTGCAAAGCCCCAGGCCCAAGCCCCTGGCTACTAGGTGCTAAGCTGATGTGGCCATGAAGCCCCCATGGTCCTAAGGGGAGTTGCTAAGACCAGAAACAATAGTAGGAGCCTGAGTTTTAGTCACTCAGATGACGTTTGATGATGGCTAAAGAGTGTATAAAAAGAGAGAACAGAGCTATTTGCGAGAGGCTCTCACTCCTGGAGGTGCCGGACTATGGGCAGCCTCTCTAAGGGACTCCTGGCTGAACTCAGATGTTGATAGTTTCTCTGGTAACTATGTATGCTATGGTCAGACAGAAACCTGTCTGTTGATCAGTTTATATTGTCTCTGTTTGTAATTTGTTTGTATTTGCTCTGAAGTTCAGGGTCCTGGCTTTTTCCCCTGAACTAAGTGAATGATATATGTATATGTTGGATTAAAGTAAGGTTGTTAACCCCTTAACATTGCTTTCTTTAGTAAAGCAGATCAAAAGAACCTGTGTTGGCAGCTTTCTGTGTGCTCATTGTTGGTGGGTTTTACACCCCTACAGCAGCTGCCAGCAGATTGTTGCAACACTTTAGCAAATCAGCAGACAGCTTAAGAAGATTGGGAGTCTGAGAAAAGAGTGCACCAATCACAAAGAAGAGCCTAGGGAAGATGGGAGGAAATTGAAGACAAACTTTACCTACTCTACCACTTTGCCAAGTAAAAATCATTAAATCAAGAGAGAATCAAATAAAATCCACAAAAATTTATGAGTGCCTATTATGCATGACACTTGTACTTTGAGGTCTACAGGGTTACTTAAAATATAGTCTTCTTAAAGAGCTTTTAAGTATGAGATAGATATGAGCAGTTATTATCTAGTTGTATCAGCACAGGAAAATCAAATAACTTCTATAATACTTCTAAATATCCATGATTTCATCATTGTGGAATAACATAGTCATCAAGTAGCTATGGCTCCCTGCCTTCAAAAAGAAGTTAATCTGAAGTGGCCCACCTTATGGTGATGAGTCCTTCTGAACCTCTGGCTGAGCTAGTCCTCGAACAACTGTCACACTAGCCATAGCCCTGGTTATGCTCAAAACCTTTCTAGCTTGACAGAATATGCCAGAGTTTGGCTCAAGTGGCACAGCCATCAAAAACCCAATATGCCATGGGAGCACACTAGAAAAGGTAAGTGACAACAAAATATTTAAATAACAAATGTGAAGTGATAGAAGAAATGCTACCAGGAATTAAATCAGGGGTCCTAAATCAGGGGTCAGTGAATTTGTTTTTGTTTTAGTTGTTTTCTATTTTGATAATGATATTTCAATATAATTTGTTTCCTTTGTAATTCTATGTATTTTATTTTATTTATTTAAAAATCTAATTCTGGGAAGGGGTCCATAGGTTTCATCAGACTGCCAAAGGGACCCATGACACACTCACAAAAAAGTTAAGAACTCCTGCGTTCGATGGTTAATCAACAAATTAATTGAGCAGAACTTAACTTTGCAAGAGAGAGAGAGGCCACTACAAGATGCAACAAGGGAAACATTTGCATGGCATGGAGCATTTTTAGAGGTCAGGAGCAAGAATAACTTACAAACAACTGTCTGAATTTTTCTCCTTTCCTTTACTGACAGCATCAAAGCCTAGAACAAGATGAGCTCAAGGAACCTCGGTTCTTTCCATAAGCTGCTGAGCATGAAGTTGGAAATTGTATCTCATCTCTAACTACGGGAAGTCCACTGATACATCACAGGCCTGGCTGGGGAAGGGAGAACAGGCAGGATTCAAGAGTAGTTTGAAGAAACCAAGGGTCCACTGGCCTCCATCAAATTCTTATGCCTCCACAACCAGCGGGGGAGAAAGGAAATTGCAGTCCTTCCCATTTATGATCTTAAAACTGCAGTTAACAGGCTTCAAACAAATAAAGAGTTGGGGGGTGGGGAGAGGGAGAACATGGTGAAGGGTTTGTTCTCATTCTTCTTTTTGTGACTAAAAAGTCAGCTCTGAGGCAGCAACAGACACAAATTGTGAGCCCCAGGTGCCACTGCTGAATCTGGTCACTGCACTGGCTCCCAATCTACGGCCAGTGGGACAGGAGGAAGGGAAGCCTTGCCTTGCGCGTCTGACTTAACGTGGATTTCTTGGGAAGTGTGGTGTCCTTTGCCAAGGAATAGAAGTCGAACCCAAGGAAAGGGAAAGAAGGGCAAGGGAACTGGGCATTGGGCCCTTACTTCCCAAGATGGTAACTCCATGTCCATGAATAGCACTCAATAATCCACAACAATTAAACGCAAGGCAACATTGTGATCATCACTAGAGTTACAAGGACACATTGTTTAAGTGAACCAGTCTATTAGGGAAGATAATGCACACAGACAAATACCAAGAATAAAGCTCAGACTATAAGTACATAAGAAAGCAATAAGCAATGGATAGATGAGAGGGATCACTATCAGCAAAGACAGGTTCATAAGCTTTGGTTTCCTTGTGTATTTTATTTTTTGCTTTTCAAAATGTTATTCTGAGAAGGGCTCCACCAGACTGCCATTGGGACTATGACACACACAAAAAGATAAGAATCTCCGAATGAAGAGGAGCAGGAAAGACTTGGAGGAGGAGGTAGTTAAAGATAAGTATAATAAGGTCCTCTGAGGAGGGGACAAATACTAACAGCTGGACAGATGGGACATAGGAAAGATCTTAAAGAAGTCATACCTTAGTTAAACCTGGAAGAAAAATACGGATTTGGGGAGGTGAACATGATGGTGTCTGTGTGCCAGTCAACTAGGATGGCTTATGAAAATATATAGTGGCAAGAAATAGAATGCCAGATTAAAGGAACAAGCAGTCCAAATTGGTTTTGGGAGTAGAGCATACAAAAGGGAATAGAGACATGATGCTAGAAAGACATGTTCAGATCGGATTGTGAAGGACTTTATATTCCAAGCAAAGTATTTTTGTTTTGTTTTGTCCTAAAAGCAATTATTGATTAAGTGGGGGGTTTTTGAGTTGGAGGTAACGTGGTACTGTGTTACAGGAATATCAAGTTGGCAATTGTGTGTAGGATGGGTCAGAGTGGGAAGAGACTGGAAGCAGGAAAATCAGTTGGGAAGCTACCACAATAGCAGGATGGGTGGAGAGGAGAAACTAGAAGCAGAGAAACCAAATGGTTAGGAAGCCGTCACAATAGTAGGATGAGTCAGAGGAGAAATAGACTGGAAGCAGGGAAACCAATTGGGAAGTTATCACGATAGACCAGGTAAGAAGTGACGAGAGCCTGAACCAGGGTGGTGGCTATGTGAGTGGAAAGAAAAAGAAGGAAGTGAGAAAAATTATAGAAGTAGAAAAATGAGAATTGAATACTGATTGGCTGTGGGTGACAATGGAGAAGAAAGAATCAATGACGAACCCTAAGTTACAAAACTGGGCATCTGTGAAAATGGTGATGCCTTAATAGGAGTATAGAATTTTAGAGGCGGGTTTAAGGGAAGGATGAAGATATCACTGATATAGTGAACAAATTTGAAGGTGACCCAATGCTATGAGGAATAGCTGAAAAATAAGTGAGAGAATCAGTATCCCAATAGATCCCATGAGATTTTATTGTTAGGTCAACCCTAATATGATGACATTTAATAGGGATAAAGATAAAGAGTTTCCCTTAAAAAAAAAAAGTAATCTTCACAAGTACAAGATGGAGAACAACAAGAATGTTGTTCCTTTGAAAAAGATGTTTAGACTTTAAGGTAACTCAAGGTCAACAACAAGATAGATATGACAGCTTGAACAGTGTTAATGTGATGATAGGGGAAGCATATGTACATAAAGTAGAAATCCAGGATTAATGTAGTGTCCAGGACCAGGGTGGTGATTGATAGTCATGTGGTCACTGCCCTAATTGGATAACATCTGGAGTATTGTATTCAGTTATGGACACCATATTTTAAGAAGAGAATTTTAATAAGCTGGTGAACACCCAGAGGAGAACGTCCAGATTGATGAAGAATTACTAAATCATGCCTAATGAGTTTTAGTCAAAGGAGTAAGAAGCAGTCATCTGGATAAAAGACACATTAGCGGGGGCTGTGATAGCTACTTGAAATTATACCACATGGAGATGGAATTAGACCTGTCTTGCTTAATTCTGGGGTAGAACTAAGGACAATGGTAGAAGCTGGAAAGAGGCATATTTACATTTTATGTTAGGACAAGTGTCCTACTAATTAGAGCTATCTAAAGTGGAATGGGCTGCCTTAGAAGGTAGCAGGTTCCTCCTCGTTAGATGTCTACAAGATGAGGCTATACCAAGACTATTTTCAGGAAGATTATAAAACCGATTCTTGTTTAGGTATTAGTTGGATCAGTTAGTCTCAGAATTCCCTTCCAACTCCAAGATTCTGTGGGATCTTGTGAGGATAGGGTTGATTTTAGACCGTTAAGTTGGAAGTAGAGTTCTCCATTTGAAAATAGAGGGAAAGGGAAGGGAAAAGGGAAGGGAAGGGAAACAGTGTGCAGGAAGCCATAAAATATAAAGGGTTCCCTCTATTCTAGGAGCATGGCTGGGGGTAAGGTGCTGTTAAAAATAATTTTTAAGCAACAGAGTGATCAGTTAAGATGGAGATTGAGAAAAGACTTCTGTACTTGACAACAAAGATCACTTACAATCTTTGAAAGAGCACTTTTAATAGAGTAGTAATGTCAAGAGACCAGATTGCAAGGAACCGAGAAATGAGTGAGTGGTGAGGAAGTGGTAGTTGGAGTAAAGGATTCTTTCTAGGAGCTTGGCAGTGAAATGGAGATAACTGTAAGATGAATAAGTAAAGAATGGTAACGTGAATTAGTTTTTTTAGGATTAATTTATTGATAGGATGTGGAAGACCTGGGCACTTTTATAGACAATGGGAATTGAGCCAAACAAGAAAGAGACTGAAGGTGCAATAGAGAAAGAGTATTTATGGTTAAATTTCCAGAGGAGATGACAGGGAATGAAATCCCAGGTACAAGTAGAGAAGTTGGCCTTATCGAGGAGAAAGGGCTACCCCTTCTTCATGAAATTGCACCGACAAGGAAGAGACAAATAAATATTGAGAAAAGAGTCAAGGAATGGAGGAGGAAGGTTCATGAGGACTTGATAAGGAAGTTCATGAGGGATTGCTTCCATTTTCTCAGTCAAATAGGAGGTGAATTCACCTGCTGAGAGACAATGAAATATGCTTCCATTGGGTGACTGAGGGGAAAAATTCAGGCCAGACTAAGCTCATTTCCCTTTTTGACAATGGTTAAGCCTTTGGGGAATAAGAGTTGGACTATATGGCTTCTAAGGTCTCTTCCAACTCTAAAATCAATGAAGTTTGAAAGAGTCAGTGTGGGAAGGGAGATTAAAAACCAATCAGACAAAGAAAGGGATTACCCAACTGTAGTGAGGGCCCAGTTGAGTTTAGAGAAAATAAATTAGCAATAGACTCAATCGACATTCAGTTTTTATTTAGTTATTATTAATTTCTGAGAGCAAGAGGCTGAGTCTGATTCACAGGCCAAGGAACTGCTCTTGTCCACTAAAGAATCCAAGTTTCATTATATTGCTGGGAGCTGATTCCACTTACGGTGGTTCCATGAGAGAAAACTGAACCAAACCCTAGAATTCCTATTGTTCAGGGAGGGGCAAAAGGGCAAGACTATTTTGGAAAAGTCACATATAATTGTACCCAATAATCATTCCATCAGTATTGAAGACATTGACATGGAGCTTGGGAAATTAACCATAAAAGAGGTCATAAAATATTAACTGCTTCAGTAAAGGGACTAATCCAGAGTGTCTAAAGAGAGTTAATCTGTACCACACTTTACCCTAGTGATGTTTTTGGAAAGATCACTGTAAGTCACGTTTAAAATATATCAAGGAAGCTTGTTTTAAAGGAGCCCGGGGATGAATCCTCCTGCAAATGATTGCTGTCTGATACAGATGCTTTGTGGATTCTTGTTTTTGCTATATTAGGTTTTCTTCAAGAAGGCCCAGCTCTACCAGGCTTGGCCAGAATCTAAGGAGGATGAATCCTCTGGGAGTCGAATAGATTACCACAATCCTCTGACCACAGGAGAAATTACTTTTAAAAAAAGATCTTTTTCTAGACCTCCCCTAGAGAGGTATAGAACTGCTAGAGGAAGTTGCAGAGTAAGGAGTCCCAGGACGACTGATCCTTAGCCCTCTAAAGCAATATTTCTCAGCAGGAGAAATAGGGCTCCAAGAGGTGGAAGCACAAGGGGAACATGCTCAGCATTACTCTGAAACTATCCCAGAATCACTTTCTATAGCTTCCTCCCCTCCTCCATCACTGATGGGATGGGCATGTCCTATCCAGAAACTAAAGGATAGCACAAAAAGAATCCTCATGAGATCCTAGGGAAGGGAAGATGGAGGTGAATGGGGCAGGCCAAAGGGGAGCCTAGGAGAATAAGTCTTGTTTTGATATGGTCCTAATGGCATAGATTTTTCCAGGATGATACCAATTTCAAGAAAAGAAAATGTGTGTTTAAGGAAGCGTTGTAATTTGATTAAATTTCAGAAACATTTCTTCTGTTTAATATATGTTGGGCACTAGGAAATCAAAGATGAAAACAAAGTAGCCAAGAGAGAGCTAGCTTATATTCTACTGGGCAGATACAATATTGGCACTTTTTTTTGGAGGGGAAGAGGACTAGACCCATGGCATAGGTAACTTCCAGTCAGGCACCTCCTGAAAATATAGCTCCACACCTCCTAAGCAACTTAGAGTCTTGAGACTTGGGGCCTCAACAGGTTAAATGACTTGTTCAGAGTCATACTGCTAGCTAATGTGGCAAAATTGTGACTTGAATCCATGTCTTATCCACTCTGAAGCCAACCCCAAACACTATGACATCCTGTCTCTCATTATGTTTATGAATAAGCATAATACAAGTAATTTGAGAGAGAAAGGGAGAGATGAAGACAGAGAGAAGAAGAGGGAAAGGGGAGAGAAAGACAAAGAGAGATAGGGAGAGAGGGAGAGAGAGAAAGGGAGAGATGAAGACAGAGAGAGGAAGAGGGAAAGGGGGGAGAAAGACAGAGAGACAAAGAGAGATAGAGAGAGAGGGAGAAAAAGAAAGGGAGGGAGAAAAGAAGAGAGAGGAAAAGAAAGAAGGAAGAGAGGAGAGAGAGAAAAAGAAAGGCAGAGAGAAAGGGAAAGGAGAGAGAGGAAGAGACTAGTGAAAGAGAAATAGACAGAAAGGAAGAGAGGGAGACAGAAACAGAAAGGAAGAGAGAGAGGGAGAGATATAGAGACAGAGAGAAAGAAAGAAGATACAGAAGAAAGAGAAAGCATTAACCACTGGAGGGATTGGGAAAGGCAGTGTGGTAAAGTAGAAAGAATGTTGAATTTCAAGTCAGAGGACCAGGTTACTAATCCTTATTCATATACTTCCAACCTCTGTGACCTTGGGCAAATTATTCAGCCTCTCTGGGTCTCATTTTCTCAACAAAGTGGGTAGACAGGAGGAGGGTAAACTAAATGGCCTCTTAGGTCACTTCAGGCTCTAAGTCCAAGATCCTACAAAGTTTGTTTGATGGAATTGGTGGTGCACAAGCTGAGCCTTGAAGGGAATACAAGGAGCTGGTGGAAGAGTACATTGCAGGCGAGATGGTGGCTTATACAAATGCATGGAGGCGATACATGGAGTGTGAAGTTCAGGAAATGGCTAGTAGTCACGTTTGACTGAAACTCAAACTTCATGAAGGGACATAGCAGAACCATAACAAGAACTGGACCATAAAGGCCAACAATAAGGTACACAAATAAGTGGTTGATTAATTAAGAGCAACTCCAGCCACTTCCCCGACAGAGCAAAACTAACAGGAAGAGATCGGTGTACTAAGTTATATAGGCCAATAAGCAATACAGATTGATGTTAACTGATTGACTCATGAATAGCAGCTTTGGCTACATCCTCAATAGAGTCACATAATTCGAGAGCTGTAAGGGACCTCGAAGTCGTCTAGTTCCAACCCATATACAAAAACAGACTAAGAGGCCTAGAGAGAAGAGTGTCAAGTCCAGTTGATGGAAGCTGGGCTGAGTTGCTCAGTTTTGATTTGGACTTTGTATAGAGCCCTGGAGCAGAAGATGCCTTGTTTTGAACATTTGTAAAAACCATGTAATGAGACAGCCCCAAATAAAAGGCCTAATTGAGCCATTTGGGTCCCTAGTGTAATAGACGCCAGCATCACTTCCTGCACTGCCTCAAGTCCAACAAACACAAAATTGTGTTTTGTTTCATGCAACTGGCTCACTCAAATAATATGAGCTAATCCCACCTCATCAAGGCACATTTGAAATACAAATAAAAGTTGTGTTTGGCCCCCAACCAACTCCAAATTTGAAGGATTTTTAATTCTAGGACTTTCACACTCCCAGGGGCAGGATGGGGAATTTATCAGCAGTAGTTTCTCCCATTTGACCCTTATCTCAGTGACTGAATTCAACCTTTTATAGCATTGCCTTTTCCCCCAAAACTGCCCAATTATCCCATTGTTTTCCAAAGATTTGACCATTTTTCTGGTCTTCTGGACTAGATATCTTGGAATCATTTTTTCACTTTTGTTCTCTCTTCATTCTTTTATCTAAGGTGTGACCTTAGAGATCATATCATAGTCTTCCCATTTTTAGACAAGACCGATGCAAAAAGAATGGGGCCAAAAGGTACTATTCATTAAGATCCATAACCAGGGCCTGAGGGAAGATCCCTTTGGGGGCAAGGGGGAAGGGGGTGTGATCCAAAGTAAAAACAGACCAAATTAGATCAAATCAAAGTTCACCAAGACTACTAAGTTCAATTAGAGAAGCAGGAGGTGAGAACAGTGTCCAATGTAGCAGTCTAGAACCAAGAAAATCAGTATGGAGTCAGGAAAAAGACCCGATGGAAAACAGCAGCAAGTGCCCACAAAAATAACAGTTTATCTTTTCTCAAAGCGGTATTTTTTTATGGTGGTGAGTATGCAAGCCACCTTATCCCTGGTCTTCTCCATCTGTGCTTTGTCCTAAGCTGATCTGCAATCCACACACCCTTCTGGCTCCATTCTGTCTATGTCAACATGAAAAAAGATGCCATCTGTCTGTAGTGCCTTCTTTGAACTTAGTGGGGTAACATTGGTGAAAAGCCTTAACCAACTCCTAGACATGTGTGCTTTGGGTTGGTTACTGTGCCCTTTCCTCTGGAACCTATAACCATGCCAGTCTATTAGGAACTAGAAGTGTTCCTAGTACATCAGTGAATCTAGGCCCTCATAGACTATGTATCCTTCTTGCCTATCCACAATTAGTGGGAGTGATGAAGCATTAAATGGATAAGTTGGGATTAGCTCATGTCAACTAGTGTTAATAGATCACAGGGTTGACTCAAAATCTTATCTGTAAGCAACATGGTAAGTTCCCTATCAATTTATGAGTAAGGGGTCTATTATTCTGCCTACTAGTTTTCCACGAGCTCTTTAAGTTTGGAGATTAAGGAAGAATATATATAGTCTTTTAAATATAAGGATTCCCTGAGACTGAAAGGCAGTCAGGTTCCCATATCCATTTCATCTTTTGCTCTTAGGATTAAGTTGAACATACTAAATAGAATGTCCATAGAATCTGGCATCAGTTAAGCTTCTGGGAAGACTACAGATATTATAGGTCTTAATGGCAGGGCAGCTAATTGGTGTATATATGTATTATATATAAATGTATATTAAAGTAAATGTATGTTAAAGCAGATGAATGTAACAGATTTTAATGATTTCATATGTAATCATCTTTTTCTGTTCTTCTTGCATAGAAGGGTTTGTGTTTCTTGAGTTCATAATTTTTAAAAATTAAATTTTAAAAGGTCACAGAGAATCTGGGGATGAGGACTTTTAAAAGGATGCCTCATCTGTCAGTGATGCAGTCACTATGTCTTCTCTGCTTCTTTAAACTCTTCCCATCCTTCACAACTTACTCAAATCTCTCTTCCTTGTAGGGACACTGACCCCGATACTCTTTTTTTTTTTGGAGGAGGGAAGGCAGGGCAATTAGGGCTAAGTGATTCACCCAAGGTCACACAGCTAGTAAGTGTGTCAACTGTCTGAGGTTGAATTTGAACTCAGGTCCTCCTGACTCCAAGTCCAGGCCTCTACTCACTGCACCACCTAGCTGCCCCCTACCCCAATGCTCTTGCCCTCACTAATCACTCCCTGTTCTGCATTCCTCTTCACTTTTTGCAAGAGACCATATACTTTAGTGTTTAATTGTCTTCTAGGTGTCTCATATTTGTATGGTCACCTCAGCCAGTTTATAAGCTCTCAAAAGGAAAGAGATCATGTCATATTTCAATCTCTCCTCTCGAAGTTCCTGGTACAATGCTAGCTGCATAGTAGGCTCAGTGAATACATATGGGATCCTAGGATGATACAATTTTGTAATGAAACTGAAGTTGAGAATAAAAGAAGTAGAAACGAGAGACTAGAGGCTCCATGTTCCATTATCAGCATGATGTTCGATTGCTGATTTTCTATGAAAATACTCAGAATCTTGTTACAAAGCTTTTGCTTTTCTTTTTTCAATTGCGGTCATGGGAGGAAGTCAAGAGGAAGAGAAAATATATGCTTGTTTAATTATGAGGAAAAGGCAAGAAAAGAACAGTTTTTAAAAGACAAAGAAAATACCCAAAATCCAGAAAGGCAGCCTGGAAAAGCAGATAGAGTGAGAGATTGGTGAGATTTGAGCTCAAATTGTACCCCCTGACACCTACTGCTCGTGTGGCACTGGGAAGCTCTGAGCCTCAGGCAACTCCCTAGGAATTCCCAATAGGTCTTTAGCTTTGGTGTTTAAGTAGCACACACAAAGTCCATAGTGGGAATATGACCCACTAGTGGTGGCTGGAGCCTGGCTAACGTGTCAGACTGTTGTTTGCCCTTTGTTTTCAAGGAGGACCAATGACATCACGGCTAATGATTTGTGCATGAATTGGATTGAAGTGAGAAATAGCTGCACAAAGTCGTCAGCTTTGCTCTCTCTTCCGTAGTCCAGTGGCAAGACGAAAGTCAAGAAGATTGGCAAGGGCCGAGGATGCAGTGGATGACCTCGGTATCATCAATGTCTGACCAAGCTCCAAATTCTCCACAGTTCCTACTTCAGCCACTTTTGTGGCTTTTGGGACAAATTATTCTCATCTGCCCATTCCTCTAGAGGAAGTCTTCACTTGCTTGGGGCAGCCACTCCCCTAACTTACTGATGGGTTTGAGGCCCATCAGCTGCTCTCAACCTGGTTTAGCTCATCTGCCAAACAGTTTACCAGGGTATGGTCACTGAGCATGCTATACTAAGCTTCTTGGACCCACCGGTGAGAGTTGAGTACCAGGTAGAGAGCAAAGACGGATGAGCAGCCCTGAAAAGGGCTCAGCAAATCTTCATGCCAGAGGCACTGGAACTCCTTGAACACCCCGTACACTCTAAACTAAAAGCACCTGGTAACAATGACTGCAAAGGTGGAAGAGAGGAACCATGGGGAGCCAAGAAAGGCATTATCTTGGAATTAGAAGAACGTGAAATTGGATTTAGTCAAAGCCAGAGTAAGCATATGTTCTGTCTTCTCACTCTCAAGGCTGAGTGGTAGGCAATCCTCGGGCAGGGCTAAGCCAAAGAAGACCCCAGGAAGCTTGTGGCTTCTATGGTCAGATTGGAGATATCAGATAACTTAGGATAAAATTCTCAGATTTCCATGTGCTATAACCCAACATTTCTGTGCTCTGTTATTTGTATAATTCTCTTCTGTTCTCTCTCTCTCTCTCTCTCTCTCTCTCTCTCTCTCTCTCTCTCTCTCTCTTTCTCTCTCTCTCTCTCTTTCTCCCTCTCCCCTCCTCCTCCTCCATCTCTGTCCCTCTCTGTCTCTCTCTCTCCTCCTCCTCCTCCTCTATCTCTGTCTGTCTCTTTCTCTGTCTCTTTCTGTCTCTCTCTGTCTCTTTCTGTCTCTCTCTGTCTCTTTCTGTCTCTCTGTCTCTGTCTCTCTCTCTCTCTCTCTCTCTCTCTCTCTCTCTCTCTCTCTCTCTCTCTCTCTTTCTCCCCCTCTCCCCCGAGAGATCCATACCCATGATTTCATTTGCAGAGGAAACATCTACTGAGAAAATTCCTTCTACAATTGCAGATCAGCAAGTACTCCTCACCTTCTGGTCTCACAGAGATGCTTGAGGCCCTGAGGGCTTGATTCCAGATCTCTAATTCAGAACTGAAGTGGACCTCAGTGGCCATCTAGTCCAACATTATCATTTTACAGATATGGATACTGAGGTCCAAGGAAGTTAAAAGCCACACAGCCAGTATGTTTCTGAGGTAGTACTTGACTTCAAGCCTTCCTGACTCTGAGGCTGCCTTTAATTTTATCTCAATTCCCTCCATTTCTAATCACTCCATCTTAGAAAAACCCAACTTCTGTCTTGATTGCACTATGGAGGAAAGGGATGTCCGAACTGAAGCCATGAGAGACTAGAAGAACTGGAGTAAAAAAATAGACAGCATTAGAAAGACATCGATGGCACCACCATCCCAGCAGCTTTGGAGGGCTTGCCAGTAAGACCAAGTAAAGCAGAGAATGGAAAAAAGGAAGAAAAACCTTATGTGAGGCTGTGGCCAAGTTAGGTTTCCAAGAGCTGGGTCCTTTCTTTGTCACATCATATGTGCTTTAATCTAGATCATTCTTATGAATGGAGAAAAACAAAAGCAAGTAATCTAAAACAGCTGAGAATCTTCAGATTGCTCATCCAAAATCAATAATTCCTGCTCAGTCACCCAAGAACACAAACAACTCTGAATCTAACTTTTTTACTTCTTCCCTACAAAATCAGGAATTGGTGGGGCCTGGGACCCAATGTACAGTCATTCCAGGTAGTTTAGCAACATACAAAATAATCAATAGATAATTGTTGCTCAGGCCAAATAATGTGTTAATACTTGCCTAAATTCCTCATGGACTTTATGAGAGGCAGTGTAACATAGTGGGAAGTACTCTAGATTTGTAGTCAGGAGATTTAGGTTCAAGTTCCTGCTCTGATACTTACCAGTTATAGGAAACGGGTAAATAATTTAATCTCACTGGACTGAAGAACAACAACGCAAAGAGAAACAACATTCATATAGTGGTTTATGGCTTGTAAGGCATTACATATTATGTATATACTCTCTCATCTCATTTGATTTTCACAACACCCTAGGAAGTAGGCTGCTGCTATCTCCTTTTTGCGGATGAGAAAACTAAGGCTGATACAGGTTAAATGCTTTCCCGAGGGCTGACAATATAATAAAAAATGACAATTTTACCTAATCTAGTTTACTTACTCAGGACCGTACCTATCAAACTACCAAAGAAATATTTTATAGAACAGCAAGTATAGAAGTATAAAGAAAAATATATATAATACAAAATATATAAAATGTAAAATATAAATATAAAAGCATAAAGAAAATTTTAAAAAGAAAGTAAAAAGAAAAAAATAGTAACAAAATTCATCTGAAAGAACAAAAGAACAAAGATATAAAGGGAATCAATAAAAACATATTAAGGAAGGTGACCTAGCAGTCCCAAATTTCAAAGTATACTACAAAGCAGTAATCATCAAAATCATTTGGTACTGGCTAAGAGATAGAGTGGTGGACTAGGGGAATAGGTTAGGCATTCAAGACACAATAGTAAATGACCATAGTAATCTGGTGTTTGATAAACCAAAGATCTAAGCTTTTTGGGGTAAGAACTCAATATTTGCCAAAAATTGCTGGGAAAACTGGAAAGCAGTTTGGCAGAAGCCAGGCCAACATCTCACACCATATGCCAAAATAAGGTCAAAATGAGCACATGATTTCGACATAAAGGGTGATATCATAAGTAAATTAGGAGAGCATGAAAAAATATACCTGTCAGACCTATGGATAAGGGAAGCATTTATGACCAAACAAGAGAGAGGATTACAGGAAGTAAAATAGAAACTTTTGATTATATGAAATTAAAAAGCTTTTGCAGGGGCAGCTAGGTGGTGTAATGAGTAGAGCACTGACCCTGGAGTCAGGAGGATCTGAGTTCAAATCCAGCCTCAGACACTTGAAGCACTTTACTAGCTGTGTGACCTTGGACAAGTCACTTAACTCCAATTGCCCAGCCTTCCCCCACCCCCAGCCCCCTGCAAAAAAAAAAAAAAAGCTTTTGCATAAACAAAACTAATGCAGGCAAAATTAGAAGGAAAACAGAAAGCTGGGGGGATTTTTTATAGCAAGTTTCTCTGATAAAGACCTCATTTCTCAAATAAATAGGGAACTGGCCCAAATTTATGAAAATAAGAACCATTCCCCAGTTGATAAATGGTCAAAGCATACAACCAGGCAGTTTTCAGAAGAAGAAACCAAAGCTATCAACAGCCATGTGAAAAAATGCTCTAAATCACTACAGATTAGAGAAATGTGAATTAAAACAACTGTGAAGTAACACCCCACACCTGTCAGATTGGCTGATGACTTTACATGTATAATTGATATCAAATTGCTTGCCTTATCAAGGGTGGAGGAGGGGTACAAGAGGTAAGGAGAGAATTTGGAGCTCAATTTTTTTTAAATAATTGTTTAAAAAATTTATGTGTAATTGGGAAATGTTTAACCAAATAAATAAAAAAAAAATTTTAAATGACCTGCCCAGGGCTAACCAGCTAATGAATATCTGAGTCAGGATTTGAACTCAGCTCTTCCTCTCTCCAAGTTTAACCTCTACACATCTGCCAAACCGATAGCCCTGA
Organism: Phalanger gymnotis; assembly: GCA_028646595.1. Taxonomy (NCBI): domain Eukaryota; kingdom Metazoa; phylum Chordata; class Mammalia; order Diprotodontia; family Phalangeridae; genus Phalanger; species Phalanger gymnotis. The sequence goes on from CM053627.1 coordinate 49,203,145, forward strand.
AACAAAGGTCTGACTATGCCATCCTCAAGAAGCTACAATAGCTCCCTAATGCCTCTTCTGTGTTTTGCTTTTAAAGCCCTTTATGGTGTGGTTCTACTCTGTTTTTCCAGGTTAATTCCATATTACTCCCCCTCTAGTACTTTATACTCAAGCCAGAATGACCTCACTGATGTTCCCCATATACAACGTTCTGTTTTCCATTTCAGTGACTTTGCCCAGGCTAACCCCTGTGCCTGGAATACGCTGCCTTCTCATTTCTCCCTCTTAGAACACCTGGGTTCTCTCAAGGCTCATCTCATGTGCCACCCCCTTCAAGAGGTTCTTCTTGATTCCCCCAGCTATTCATGACCCCCCTCCCTAAAATCACTGTGAATTTTCTTTCAATTTTTTTGAAGGGGGAAGAGATAAAAAGGAGAGAAATCATTTTTTGTTAATTGAAAAAAATTTAAATAGATTTGTCATAAACCTCCTCCAGGAGTCTTTCCCTGAAGTTCTTTACCCCACTCTAGTCCTTCCCTTCCTTGTAATACCCCTGCCTCATGGGTACACTGTACACTGCACTTGTTTACATGTAGCCTTGTAACTGTTCTAGTGTTGTTTCACATGCCGAGATTATTTCCTAATCTAGACTACAACCTCGAAGAAAAGTTCTGCTTCCTTTTTTTTTCTTTTTGGAAGGTCTGCTTCTCCTCTATGTTTTTTGTAGCCTTCATAGCGCCTGGCTCAGTAATTCACACCTAGAGATCGCTCAGACAATGCTGGTTGACTTGAATCCCTAAGCAGGTCATGTTTAGGTGTCCAGGACCAGTACTGTTCCAATTCCATTTAAAGGGAGAACACTTGAAGACCATGAATGGACATCTGTCTGGTCCCTGGATGCCGACCTCTCAGAGACCAGGGACAGGCATTTGCAAGTTTTCCAGGAATCATGGAGGGAAAAAACTCATCTTGGACCCTCTCCTCAATAAGGAGCTAGGGTACTATCTGCAGGTGCTACCCTGCAAATGCCCTAAATCATAGCTCAGCCACCACATCATCCAGGACAGAAGAGGAAAGGTCTGGAGAAGGTTTCCATCCTTGGGGTCCTACAAACAAAATACAATTACGAGTTGAATAATCCAAGGCTCTGGGCTTCTCCTCTCCTGGAATTTGGGAACTCCCTGAGGCCCCTGGAGCAGTCCCACCAGAGAAGGCCATTAACGCCCACAAACCTAGGGGTAAGCACTGCTTCCCATCCAAGGCTCATAAAATTTCTAACAGAAACCTTTCTGAGCCCAGGAAAAGTGGCCTGGCTGACAAGAAACACATGGGCAGGGCCGAACACATGGAACGAATTTGACTCTGAGCACTGTCTTTTGATGATGTTTCCAAGGACTGAGACCACAAGCTCTCTGCACCTTCGTGGCAAGCATACAGCTCTTATTTCTCTGGAGTTTGACGTCCTGGCTCACAGTCTCTAGGGGATGGCTGTTCTCAGTGCCACCATTGTACCCTGCATGCCCTCTTGGGCTCTCCAGGTTTGAAAACACTGGGGATTGACAGCTGCCCTAGGCTGGTCCCCACTGCAAACCCTAAAACCATGAGCATGTCCCCTGCATGGTGACCAGATGCAGTCTGAAGGAGTTAAGAATTAGTTCTTATAATTCTCTTATTCTACCATTTTAGGTTAATCCTAAAAGACCTCTCCACTAATCTTCATGAACCCCCCTCCCCACATAGAAGCTCATCGCTACCCTTCAGCTAAACTACTATTTGAACCCCAATCTATGCAGAACCTTGATGACTTAGATAAGCTTTTGTTTATCTCTCCCATTGGATACGATTTCTCCCTTTTTTGATCTCATTACACACTGTACTCCTAAGATCATAAAGTTCAAAACTGGAAAGAATTTTAGCAACCATTTAATTCAACCCTGTCACTTTATAGATGAGCAAACCAAGGCTCAGAGGCATAAAGTAACTTGTCCAAGTTCATACAAGTAGTAGCCAGGTGCTGCAGAGCTACGCCAGAGTAAGTCAACGGTGCTGATTGGATCCCCTACAAATTCTGCGATCTAATCTTAAGTGAACTCTCACTGCAACAAAGCAATCCTTTCACTCTTGTCACTTCTCTATTGCATTCCTCACAATGCATTTTCTCCTTAATCTTTCCACCCTCCCTCTCAGCAGACAAGCTTGCCCAAATCTATTGAGCCATCCATAATATCTCTTGAATTCCAGTCCCTTGGCATGAACTGCATATTAGGAATTTCGAACCAGAAATCCTATCATCATCTTAAATTCAACATGTTTAAAATGTAACATTATTTGTTGCCCCAAATAGCTTCCCTATTTCTCTTGAAGGCACCAATACCCTTCAGGTCCCTCAGGTTGGCAGCCTTGGAGTCATCCTCCACCCTTTTCTCTTCCTTAACCCCATTTTCTAATAATGTGACAAGCCTTCTTCTACATTCTTAATTTCTCTTATATCATTTCCTTTCCCTCAACAGAGAAAACCACTAGCCCAAGCCTTTATCACCTCTTGCCTGGACTGTTGTGATAACCCCCTGAATCGACTCCCATCCTCTAGTTTCTCCCCTCTCTCAACCATCCTCCAAACAGCTGCCAAATTGACATCCTTCGAAGTTCTGATTATGTCATTCTCTTGCTTATGAAGCTCCAGTGTTATTGGACTGGGAGTTCTGTGAGGGCAGGAACTATCTTTTATCTTTTTTGTGTATCCCCAGCACTTAGCACAGTGCCTGGCATACAGTAGGTACTTAATAAATGCTCCTTGACTGAACTGCCTGCCTGCCTCCATCTTGTCCCTAGCACAAAATACCAACTTCTCCAGTTGACATTTCAAGCCCTTCACAGCATGGTGCCAGTCTTCTTTTCCAACCTTTTTAAGTATTATGCTCCTTCACACACTCTCCATTCTAACTAAACTGACATACTTGCTGATCAGATATGCAACATTCTGTCGACCAGCTCTCTCTTATGGTAGGAATGCTCTCTCTTCTCACCTCCATCTTATAAAATTCCTAGTTTCCTTCAAGCTCCAGGCTGCGCTCTGGATTTCCTCTCCCATGACCCGGATCTTCATCCGGAAGCCTCACTCCAGCCCTGGAATAAATGCAATGAAAGTATCCTCCACCCCTGCAGCCCCCCCCCCCCCCATTTAAGGAGGGCACCCAGGCCAGCCACATCTCATTTCTTACCTGGCTTCACTCTGGACTTTCTGTACCATCCCAAGGGTCTTTCGTCTCTCTTTCCTGACATTCCTAAACTTTTCATCTTCCTTTGAGGTGTTGTCTTTACCCGTTAGAATGTAAACTCCCCAAGGACAGAGACTATCTTTTGTATTTGCACTCCAACTTTCCCACCCCTTAATCCCAGTCCTAAAATTGTAGATCCCTAAAGGGTTCTCTTTGAGAGCCAAGACAAAAAGAAGGTCTGGGAGCCAGTCAGGATCTATATTGCATGCAGTTAGAAGTTAGAAGTTAGGAGTTAGAAGTTAGGAGTTAGAAGATCCCCTTTGTGACGCATGAGCCCACTCTTAGGCCTTCTCCTCCACCAGGCCCTGGCAGATAACAAGCCCCCTATTCACTTCCCTTCCTAGAAGCTTGGTGGCAACTCCAGCCTTCCTTTTTTTATATCACTTCCCTGTGTGTTTTTCTGTGTAGGGGGGTAGGAATGAGGAAAGTCTGAACTTTAGTCATGAATCAGGCACCATGAATAGGCAGACAATAGAGATGGGGGGAAGCCCCTACCCAGAGGGTTTATAACATAAATTAGACACATGGAGGGAACCCAACAAGACACGACAAGAATCGGCAAAGAGACAGGTGGTAGTCTTTGTTCCGGTAGTGAGCCCAACTGATCACCTGCCACTTCTCAAGACAACTCCAAGGACTACACTCGAAAGAGATTCCAGAGAGTCTGAATGTAGGAATAAGCATGATGGTTAAAGGCAGGAGTCGGGGAGGGGGTGGAGAGAGAAGTAGGGAGAGACCGGCAGCCTTAGGGCCACACATGGCCTTCTAGGCCCTTAAGTGTGGCCTTTTGACTGAATTCAAATTTTACAAATCCTTAAGATTTGTTGCGTCAAATTTGGATTCAATCAAAAGGACATACTTAAGGACCTAGAAGGCCATGTGTGGCCTTAAGGCCCCAGGTTCCCCACCCCTGGTTAAAGGGAACTTAAGGCAGAGCCTGGGAAAAGCACAGGCATCCCAGGGATGTGGGAGGAACAGAAAAAAAAAAGAAGAAAAGCAACCAGTGGGATAAACTGCCCCCGCCCCTCCCTAGCCAGAAGAATGGAAGAATGGAAAATAGAATTTGAGAGGAGAGGCAGACGCTTGACCCAAAGAGAATGTGCCAAGGAGGCAGAGCTGTCTGTGTTGTTGTACATTTTTGTCCCTCCTTGCAAGTTGAATTTAATGAAGTATGTTCCACAAGGATCTTCTACTGTCCTATGTAGTCTTGGAGGTAGTTTCTGTCTTAGTCTAATAATTGCAGGACCCTTTACAGTATTTTGTCTCCCTGAATGTGCAGAGCCAGAGCACACCGGCACTTAAAAGTAGCGTGGATTCTCACAACAAAAATCACAACGAAATCCCAACACTGAGGCATGTCTCATAAAGTCCTGGAGTCCCAGACCCTCCAGCATAAAATGGCTATTCCTAAAACAATCTTCTTGGCATGCAAACCAAATGTGCAAGTCAGAAAGAACTAAATTTTATTACTAACAATTAGTCATAATTGCATAAAGTGTCAGTGAAGCTTTATAGGGTGGGAGTGGCCTGACCAAGCTTTCTGAAACTTTTGGACCACAGCAAAATCTACCAAGAGTGAATCCAAGACTGAACTTGAGTACCTAGGAATCGAACCATGAAATATTAAAGCCAAAAGGCCCCTTAGAGGTCATGTACTTCAACTCCCTCATTTGACAGATGAGCAGAGTGAAATCCAGAGAAACACTATGCTAGTCACATGTTAGTCACGAGTTAGTAACAACGATTGAACTGCATCCCCACTCCTCTGATTCTCTCTGTCCTATGCTATTTCTGCCACACCATGCCACCCTTCTTTCACCTCAACCAGTAGTAAGCAGTCATCTTGATCTATACCTGGCCACTGGACCCAGATGACTCTGGAGGAGAAAGTGAGGCTGGTGACTTTGCACAGACCTCCCTCACTTAAATCCAATTCACTTGAAAGTCATGGCATCACCTCCCTTTTGTCATGGTCCTCTTTCATAATGAAGGACAAATAACAATGTATGATTAGTAGTACCTGCCCCACTGGGGACCCAACTGTCCAGTTCTAGTTGGGCAATGAAGTTCCTTCCTTCCTTCCTTCTTTCCTTCCTTTCTTCTATCTTTCTTTCCTTCCTTCTTTCCTTCTTTCCTTCATTCCTCCCTCTCTCCTCTCCCTCTCTCCACATAGGGAATCATACCTTTTACCTGTGGGTGCTTTGCCCAAAAGAATATAAATTTTATTTGCTAAAACCCAGCAATACACCTCGGGGTTTATGAGCTAGATTTCTTTTTTGTAAAATCGTTCTGGCTCTCATTGCTTGGCCAATAATAGATCTCAGCCCAAGCCTCACTTGGTCATTGTTTAGATTCTAATGTTTCAGAGTTAGTATAAATAGCAATTGTTTCTGTTTTGACCAAAAGCCCTGAGGGTCTTCCCCTCCCAGACTGATTTTTTTGACAAGGTAAAAGAGGCCATTCTTGGCCTTACTTTTACCTAGCCTTAGTCACCAAATGGGCATTGCCTCAGACAAACTGAGACCTGGTAAAGGCCTTAGATCAAAAAGGCCAAGGCCTCCCCCTGAATCCCAATCATCTCCAGTTTTCCTGATCTATATCTTGCCACTGGACCCACATGGCTCCAGAGGAGAGAGTGAAGCTGGTACCTTTGTACAGTCCTTTCTTGTTTAAATCTAGTTCACTGGCAAGTGATGACATCTCCTTCCTCATGTCACGGTCCTCTTCAAGAACAAAAGAAAAACAGCAACAGCTAGCAGAGCATTGCGCCTTTAACCCTTTGCCTTCTCAGATAAGACGAGACACACAAGCTAAGAAAAAGAGTATTCTGACTAAAATAACTGGAAAAGAGTAGAGAGGAACAAAAAAGCAGAGAGGAGGTGATGGGGAGGCAAATTATATAGGGAAATATTGTAGGAAGAAAACAAAACAGAAAGAAACAAGCAGATTAATGAAGCATTGCTTTGAACTGCTCCTGTTGTATTTCATATAGTTATCTACTTCATTGATTAGATTTCAGTGACTTGAGAGGAGAAACTGTCTTCAACTTCTTTCCTTCCCTCATGGTGCCCACCACAGTTCAGGACATACGGAGAAGCTCAGTAATGCCTTACTGAATGAATATATGAAACGGTAGATGCTAATTCTTCAGAAGACATAATCACCAAGTGGCAGAGATTGAACTTTCCTGCACCTCGGGATCTCCATCTATAAATGGAGAGGTTGGACTATAAGATCTTCAAAGTGCCTTGCACTGCTAACGTTCTATGGCCTAAGATAGGCTTGGTATGATGTGTGTTGATAGAGCAACAAACTAGGATTCTTAAGACTTGAGCTAAAATCCCAAGTCCCTCAGTATATGAACTTGAGCAAATCACATGCCTTTATAAAACTAATAAAGTAAAATAAAAAACTAGTAAAATGAGGGCATTGGACAATGATCTACCTAAACCCTTCAATTAAAAGATTCTATGATGCTTTAAGTTAAATCTAATTCCCTGTTTTCTCTACCTACCGAACATCTGCCTTAAAACAGATGCCCACAAAAAAACCATGGGGAGATAACCAGAAATCCCCACTTGTAAGGGAAATGGGTGCCCTTGATTTTTACTAGGGTAACAATCCTCTGCCACCCTCCCATCTCTTCCCACAACTTGAGGAAGGATTAGAAGAAGAAAGAGGATGGCTTGGTGTTTGGATGCTGCTGACCACCAACCCTGAGCAGGTCCATTCCGTCTCATTTGGCATCCAAATGAAAGGGCGGATGAGAAATCAGGCACGGGGCCATCAAGTCCTGGACACTCCAAAGGAAACCAAGTCAGGTGGCAGTTCTAGTCACCAGTTAATTCCTTCACATCTTCCACTGTGAAAAGGGAAAGTTTTGGACAAGCCTCGATCTGTATGATTAAAGCTGTCTTTCTGGATTTGCCAGTGGATTAATGAGCTTGAGTTTTACAGAAAACATGTTTCCAAACACATTAGCCACAGGCTAAACATCTCAGAGGAACTTATTTTCAAAAGAACATTAAAAGTCATTTTTCTCCAATCTCTGCACCCAAAGTCAATCACAGGTAAAATTACCTGAGATTCCACTTAGTGTAAACTTTCCATGATGGGAGTGCCTCTCAGCAAATTCTCCCCAGAGTTGGGTTTCATGCTTACTAACTGTGAAAGAAAGCCCCACTCCTGAAAATTGGTAGTGGGAAGGGTGGAAAACACATCTTTTGAAAAAACACTTCTAATTTTACTTTTGTCTGATGGAAAAGCTGCTGAACCAGAGAACTGAGTTCTGGGCTGGGCTTGGTCACAATCTCAGGCATGTCACAACCTTCCTGAGCCTCAGCATTCCCATTTATACAATGGGAATTAGAAAATTGACCTACTTCTCTAACCTGGGAAATATTTGCCACAAATATAGGAAGAGGTCACATCTTATGAAGAAATATTCATGGGAGACAGAACAGCTTCTATAGACTGTCCCCCAACACCCCTTCCCAAACAGATCTCTCCTAGAGAGGCATCATGGTATAGCATAAAGATTGCAGGACGTGGAGGGGGAAGAGACTTGGGTGCAAATCCTGCCTCCAACATGGCAGCTACGGGCAGCTTATTCAAGCTCTCTGGACCTCTGTTTCTTCATCTATGAAATGGAAATAATAATGCTTCTAGGACCCACCTCTCAAGGTTGTGAAGATCAAATGAAATAATAGAAAGCACTTTGAAGTCCCTTGTTGAGAAGGTAGAGGTGATTCTTGTACCCTACATGGCCTCTCAGGACCCTCTGAGAGGCAGAATGGTAGAGTGGATAGAGCTCTAGATTTGGTGTCAAGAATTTCAACTTCTTGAGACCTTAGTTTTTTATTTGTAAAATAAGGAAGTTGGACTTGTTGAGTTCTAAGATGGATATGGGCTCCAAATCCAGGATCCCATGTCCTGTGAGACCTCTTCTAGCTTGGTCTCCATAGTCTTCTGAGTGTTTGGCTCTTGCACATCTGAGGTTCTATGAGGGTCAATATTATTATTCCATCTCTCACATAAACTCCTAGAGTTGGGAATGTTCAAATCCACCCCCCAGCCCCAAGCGTGCATGCACATGCATGCACACACATACTCGCACATATGCACATACAATCAATACAATATGAACTTCTTGAGAGTAAGAATTGTTTCATCCTTTGTATTTGTATTCCCAGGGCCTAGCACATGGTACTTAATTGTGTACTACCTGGTATTCTTCACTAATAGCTTTTATCTAAGTAAGTGAACAGAATGTTTATTGGGGGATCCCCCCAATCCAATGTTAATTTACAGGGTGTGGAGCTTGGGCTAAAAGGGGCACTTTGGTTGAAGATGGGCATGCTCTCTTGCTCTTTGCTACATGGCATGCACAGAGGTATCTGCTTTGCCAATGTGACAAGATAACTCCTGGTTGGTCCCCATGAACCAAGAGCTGGGTCAAAGGGACTTGACTACTAAGAGCCAGGAGCATGAGTTTTTCTGAGTCAGGAGGAAGGACTCTCTACTCTCTCTTTTGGAAATGCCAGTATTTTCTCCCTCTTCTAATTCCTCCAAGGGAGAAGGAAGGAATTTCTCTCCCCTTTACTCCTTACCTGCTTCTCCACAAAGTCACAGAATCAACTATTAGCACATGGTAGCAAGGACATATGCTTGCTAGAAGAGTCGGAGTCCCTGGTGGCTTCATTTTTCTGTCTTTTTTGTTTCACTTCCTAATCACAATCCACCAAATATCAGTCCTTAAAGGATGTTTCCAACTTTGGCAGTAGCATTGTGGGTTGAGAATTTCAGAATTCAGAATTCAAGCATCACTTGATTGGGAAGGGGGAAAGAGTCTCTTGGAGAAGACAGCCATGACCAGGATCAACCTATAGTTGAAGAACTCAAGAGTCTTTCTCTGCCCTATGCCCTAGCTGGGCAGAGAGCTATACCCTGCGGATTGCTCAGACACTGTGCAGAGCCAAGGTGATGCAAATGCTAATCACCTGTTTAGCTGGCCCACAAAAAGTTATCTCAACCTTCCAGGGGAAAAATAATAAGTGTAATGGACTAATTGAGGTACTTTATACTTTCTCTATGGGATAATATATGTCTGTAAGTCTTTTAAAACACATTTTCTGAGCTGGAAGAAATAAATAGAGCTATTCTATACCTGACACCCATTTTATACATCGAGTAGCTTATCCAGAAAAGATACCATCATCCATATTTCAGAGAAACAGTACACACTGGCCATAAATAAGTGTTGTTTTAGCAGTTTCCCCAGAGTTATTCTGTAATGGAAGTTATAAGCTCCACAGAGAAAGGAACTTAATATCTTTTCTTGAGGTTAGGCCACCCAAGGATGAATCCAGGTTTGTTTGAGCCTAGATCCAGAGTTCCCTTGCTGAAAGGGGGTCCTGGGCTTCAGGACACACGCACATGACTTCTCTCCCCCAAGTAAGCTCCTTGAGGGCATGGTCCATGGCTAATATTTCTTCTATAATCCCTATGGCATCTCCCTGAAGTCTGAGTTCATAATGGGGTTTAATAAACATTGTTCCTACCATCTACCTACTTTACTCCTATTTACATGTGGCTGAATAGAATTAGAGAAAATAATGAAGCCATGACAATTAGATATGCTCCAAATTTATGTTTCAAAATGTCAACTGGGCTCTCAGTGGAGCAATGAGGTCCTTTTATACCTCTATAAATCCACTCACTATCAAATTTGCCATAGTGGTTCTTCTAAACTTTTTTCTTTCTCCCCAAACTTTCCGCAGCATCCCCTTCCCCATCCTTTTCAGCTTAGAGACTCGCCTTATACATAACTGAAATAAATGGAAGCCATTCACCAAGAACTCCCTCTTGTCCTCTCTTTCTCATCTTACATCTCTCAGACATCTCCTCCCACTATTTCCTCCTTTACTATTATCTCATATAAAAATGTGGGTGGTCCTTCTAGCCAAAGCAAAACCCTCTGCAAGTATGCTTGACCCTATTCTTCTCCCATCTTCTTCAGCATATTGGCCCCATTATCACCCCCACTTTAATTTTTAATCTCTAATCTTCCCTGTTGCCTACAAACATCTATGTCTTCTCCATCCTTCAAAAATCTTCAGTTGATCCACCCATCCCAGCTGGCTATTGACCAATATCTCTCCTCTCCTTCTAAAATAAGCTCTACACTACATGCTTCCACTTCCTCTCCTCTCATTCCCTTCTTAAGTATCTACAATAAGGTTTCTACATCACTATACAACTGAAATTGCTCTTTCCAAAGTTGTCATTTACCTCTTGATCACCAAATCTAATGGACTTCCCTTAGTCCTCATTCTTCTTGGTCTCCGTACAACCTTTGGCAGTTAATCACCCTCTTCTCCTTGATAATCTCTTCTCTCTAGGTTTTCATGACTATTCCTTCTTGTTTGCCTAACCCAGTTTATCTCAGTTTCCCCATCTTTAAAATGAAATGGAGAAGGAAATGGCAAACCAGTCCAGTGTCTTTGCCAAGAAAACTCTAAATGGAGTCACAAAGTCAGGCATGACCAAAAAATGACTAAACAAGAGAAATTCTTTCCTGGTTCTCCTCCTACCTATCTGATAACTGCCCAGTGTCCCTTTACTGCCTCTTCATCGAGATAACGGTCACTTACTGTGGGTATCCCCCAAGGCTTGTTTGTGTACTCTGTTCTTTTATACACACACACACACACACACACACACACACACACACACACACATGCACACACATGTCTTTCTTGGTTTTCTCATTGTTTCCCAGGGGTTCCATCATCATCTCTATGCAAATGATTCTTACATCTACACACCCAACCCTAATCCTGAATGACAATTCGAGATGGCCAGCTACTTCTCAGATATCTCAATCTTACAGACTCAGACATCTCACATTCAATATATCCCTAATAGAATTATCTTTCACTCCAAACTCTCTCCTCTTCCCAACTTTCCTATCATTGCCAAGGGCACCACTCTCCTCTGAGTTACACCAGGCTCACAACTTTGGTGCCATCTGGACTCCTCACTTGCATTCACACCACATATACAATTTGGTCCCAAATCTTGTCATTTCTATCATCACAATATTTCTTCTGGATATTTCCTCCTCCTGTCCATTCACAAATTCACTCCCCCAGGTAAAGGCCCTCATTATCTCTCACCTGAATTCTTTCTATAGCCTTTTGTTAAAATTTTTTATTAATTTTATTTTCAATTCATGGAATAAAACAAGCATTTCCATAATATAGTATAATTTTAAAAAAGATAATCATACATGAAACTGAAAATCTATTATATACAACTTGCCATTCCTTTTAAATATTTAATAAAATTATCATGTAGTTTTTCCTCTTTTTTTCTTCCCTCACCCTCCCACTCCAGAGATGGCTACCATTAGACGTAAGTAAATACACACATACAAACACACAGAGATATACATATATATGTACATATATATGTAAAATCATTCCATACATACTTCTATTTATCACTTGTTTTAATGGGTCTCCCTGTTTCAATTCTCTCCTCAGTCCAGGTTATCCATCACTCAGCTGCCAAATCAGTTTCTCTAGAGTACAGATCTGGCCATATCATTCTCCACCTCCTACTTCACCCTCCATTCAATAAACTCAAGTATTTCCCTGTAAACTCTAGGATCCAATATAAAATCCTCTGTTTAGCATTTAAAGCCCTTCAAAAATAGGTCCTTCCCACTTTTCCAGTCTTTCATTTACTTTCCTCCACTCTATGTTCCAGCTACCTTGGTTAACCTGCAGTTCCTTACCATCTCATGGGGGGACAGCCATTATGTGTCTCAAAACTGATTGTCTTCCCCATCTGGAATGACCCTACCTCCTAAGTCCCTTGGCTTTTTTCGAGACTCAGCTCAAATTCTACCTTCTTCAGGAGGCCTTTCTAAGTCCCCTGTCATCCCCTCAAGCCCACCCCACCCAGTGTCTTCCCTTTAAGATTGCCTTTCTTCTACACTGAGTTATGTCTTGTACCTACATAGTTATTTGCCTATTGTCTCTCCCCTTAGATTGTGAGCTCCTTGAGAGCAGATACAAAATATTTGCTTTTCTTTGTATCCCCAGAGCTTAGCCCAGTGCCTGGTCCAATAAAAAGCTTAATGAATGTTTTTTGAGTAACTTGACAATTGACTTTTTGGTGGAGGAAAGACATTATCTTACATCTACTGTCTTTCCCAAAGGAACTATGCTTGTTTTTGTTTTGCTTTTTTTAAAGGGTAAGGAAGTGGGGCAGGTAACAAAAGGGAGATAAATTTAAAAGTGTAAAATCACTTTCTACCAAATGAAATTCAAGATCATTTGTCTAGCATGGAAGGCCATCCAAAATCTGGAACCAATCTACCTCTCCAGTTCTATCCCATCTTATTCTGGTGCTTTCTAAGTTCACTATGCTCATGCTAAATTCAAGCCAATCTGAACTATTCTCTGTATATTCCGTCTCTAGGGCTTTATTCAAATTGTTCCCTGTGTCTGAATGTACTCCCTCAACCTTCTAAATTCCTTCTTATTTTTTAAAAGACGAACTCAAATGTCATCACCTCCATGAAATCATCCCTGATCACGCACAGAGTAATTCTGGTATCTTTCTAATGCATTTATCATAACAACCATGCCACATGTATATATTATTTTACAAGATCTGCCCTTAACCTTAACTACTTAATATTTTAATTGGTCATCTGGTTAAAGGCATTGGTGGCATGTATATCAAATTTGCAGCAAACAAGGAGCTAAGAGGCATAAGGAGCACATTGGATGATAGAGATGAGATATTAAAAACTTTTGATGAGCTAGAACATTTTGCTAAATCTAAAAAGATCAAAATGATAGGAATAAATGTAAATTTCCATATATTGGTTCAAAAATCAACTTTATAAGGACAAGATGAGAGAAAGCATAATTAGATTGCTATTCATCTCAAAAATATTGAGAGTTTTAGTAATGACCAACTCAATAAGACTCAACAGTATGATATAGTAACCAAAATGAAAAACTTATGTGATTTTATACTGAACCAGGGGAGTCAGAGCATCTGGAAAGAGGGATGCAAACATCCTGCTGAATGCTCCTTTCATCAAACCACCTCTGAAGGGCTCCATTCAGTTCTGGTGACCTTGTATTGGGAAGGACATTGATAAGAACAAAATTTAAGGCTAGATAACAATGTTGTGAAGGGGCTCAAATTTTGTCATATAAGGATAAGCTTTTACAATCAGAGGATTACAAATTTAGAGCTGGAAGGAGTCTTAAAGGATACTAGTCCAACTCCTTTATTTTACCAGTAAGGAAAATGATACCCAAAGATATAAAGTGATTTGTCCATGGACAGTGAGCATCAGAGGTGGGATCTGAACTTGTGTCTTCCAAATCCAAATTTATTGCTCTTTGCACTTTACCATACTGTCTCTTATGTTGAAGAAAATGGGTAGCCTGGAGAAAGCAAAGGGTAGGAGAAACATTAAAATGGTCTTCAGATAGTCAAAGGGCTCTCACGTAGAAATGAGACTGAGCTTTTTTTTCTTGCAGACCCTCAAGAACAATGGGCAGAAGTTAAAGAACAGATTTTCTCTAGCTGTAACAGATGTACCCAGAAAGTTGAATGGGTTGCCTTGGAGATAGTGGATTCCCCCTAATGATACATTTCCCAGAAAGGTTTTTCCAGGTATGTTACTGAGTAGGTTTTTGTTCATACATGGTTTGATCTAGATGGTCTCTGAGGTCAGTTTAAGCTGTGAGATTCTGGGAAGGATTAAAGAGTATATAGGTGGGAGGTACATTAATGATAATCTAGTCCTACCCCTTCTTTTGGTGAGTGACCAGCCCAAGATCACACAAGTATAGCAAAATGGATTCAAATCTTCACCTTCTGGCTGCACATTCAATATTCTTTCTCTTTACTGTAGTATCTTCTTTATATCACTGAGAGATAGGTAACATAAATTTTAGAATCTCCACTTTACAAGGAGACCAAGGGTCAGAGAAATTAAGTGACTTGCCCATAGACTCATAGCTAGTAAAAAAAAAATCAGAAACAGGATTTGAACATATATTTCTTGACTCCACATCTTGTAATTTTTAAACTACACCATAAAAAATCTGTAATTTTTTTTGCATTATCTTTCTGTCCATAGGTCAGAGATTTATACTCTGTCTTGTCTCACAGACCCTTTTGGCAATCTGGTGAGCCTGTTGCTAAAATACAAAATGTGCGTGAATATGTGTGTATGTGTGTGTGATATTACAAAGTAAATCAATTTTATTGGAATAGATTTATTTTTAAAAATTTAAGTTCATAGACCTTAGGTTAAGAGCCCTTGCCCAAGATTGTAAATCCTATAAGAATAAAAGTGATCTTATCTAAACTTTACATCACCTGTGTTCTACTAAATAAATTTTGTTGAATTGAATTAAATTGAATTAAAACTACCAAGTACTAGAGAGATTTCATAGAATCTCTATCCCAGTGGGCCAGGGAATTCATCTCCCTACTATGTCAATAGGGAATCAAGTGGATAATCCTATGGACACAGGGCTAGAAGATTGCATGAGCTGGTTCAGGTGTCCAGTAATACTATAGGCTCACAAAAATATTACCCACCCTGGGGCTACACTACCTGGGAGTCCTTTCTGGTGTTTATGTCCCATGAGCCTCTGGTAGAAGTATAAGAAACCCTTCTCCCCTATCAGGATATCAAAGCTCCTGACTCTGAATACTAACTGTGACTCAGAGCACCGGGAGTCTAGCCATGCCTTTCCCCCAAGCCATTTTCCCTGCCCAGGAGCACAGACAAAATTTATTTGTATAACAAAGCTACCCACTAATGATCAACCACAAAGGGCACTAGATTATTGGCTATGTTATCCTGGGCAAGTCAGACACACAGGAGCTTCAGTGTCTCTGTAGGCATCAATTCCCAGAGAGTGCTGTGAGAACTAAGAAAAGAGATAAATACTTAACCAAGAGTTTGCACAATGCTCAACTAAGTACAATTTTAAAAATTCAGTCATGTCTTAATTATCCCCCACATGACAAAAAATGTTAGCCTCTCAATGGCTTCTTCCAGTTTCCTAAGATATGTCTCCATTCCCTGCTACTTCTTGTCCATTGGAAAGAGTTTGAGGAGTACACATTAATTTTTATATTAACATGCATATAAGATGGAAGCAATGACAGGTAACAAAAAACGACTGCAAAAGCATGGCACAGTCTTACAAGAAGCATCAGGAATATAAAAATCTGGAGCGGACAGAAGATTACAAGGAAAACTTGGGGCCCCAAAAATGCTTTTTAAGGTGTCTCTGTCGGGGTAAGGGAAGAATCCAAAAAATAATAGGCTTGCTATTCAAAGTAGAAAGCATAATGATCATGCCTCAGCCTTGAATTATTCCCATCATCCATCCATTTCCAATCGCTCCTATTCAGATACTAATGAGCAAAACTGGAGAAAATCATGAAACCATGCTGAGTCGCACTAGAGATTTATGTCATATAATCACAACTGGACCCTCACTCCACCAAGGCAATTCTTTTATTCTTCCCTAATCAATTCACTATCCTGCTCACCATATACCCTTTTCCAAACCATTTCATCTCTTTTCAAATCACCTAAGGCCTTCCCTCCCCTCACCCTCTCAGTTGAGAACCTTGTTTTACGTTTCATTGAAAATATTGAGGCCATTTGCCAAAAATTTCCTCCTCCTTGTCCTCCTCCTCACCTCTCATCACTCAGATGCCTTCCGGCACTATTTCTTCCTTCATCTGTCCCATATGAAGAGGTACCCCTTCTCTTCTTTCTCTTGGTTTTTCCCATTCCTTATAATTTTTGTGTGCAGCATGATTAATGTGATAATGTATTTAATACAAATTCACGTGTAGAGCCTATATCAGATTGCATGCTGTCTCAGGGAGGGAGGGGGAGGAAATTTAAAATGTACGGAAGTAAATGCTGAAAACTGAAAATAAATAAACTAATAAATTGAAAAAAAATATAGTAAATTCAAAAAAAAATAAAAAGGCACCCCTTCTCCTTCTTGGGCACAAATGATCCCATTTCATCCTGTCTTCTCTAATAGATTGTTATCATCCCTACTCTCATCATCCCTACTCTCTCACTAATCTTCAATCTCTCTTGTCTAATGGTTGCTTCCCTACTGCATATAATCATACCTATGATGATTATTATATTATTATACCCATCCTCAAAAAATCCTCACTTTGTTCAAATATCTCTGAACCAAAGCTACCGTCCTTTCTCACTTCTCTTTCATGACTACACTTTTTGAAAAAGTCATCATAAATGTGTCCTCTCATTCTCTTCTTAAATCTCTGCAGTCTAGCTTCCAACTTCAACTGAAGTTTCTGTCTTCAAAGTTACAAGTGATCTCTTTTTTTAAAAAGCTTTTATTTAGGTATTTGGGGTTTTTTTAACATCATCATAGTTTTCTCCATTGTCACTACTCCTCCTAGAGAATTCTATTTGAAAAAATAGTATTTTTAATATATAATATTTTATTTTTCCCCAATTACATAATGTTTAACCTTTGTTTTTTTCAAAGTTTTGAGTTCCAAATTCTATCATTCCCCTTCCCCCTCCCCAAAATGATAAGCAATCAGATATAGGTTTTATATGTATGCAATCATGTAAAACATTTCGATATTAGTCATTTTGTACAAGAAGACTCGAATTTAAAAAAAAAGAATAAAAGAAAGAAAGTGAAAAATAGCATCCTTGAGTCTGTACTTGGACAATATCAGTTCTTTCTCTGGATGCAGATAGCATGTTTCATCATGAGTCCTTTGGGATTGTATTAGATCATTGTATTGCTGAGAATAGCTAAGGCATTCACAATTCTTTATTATACAATATTTGCTGTTACTGTGTGCAATGTTCTCCTGGTTCTGCTCTCTTCACTTTACATCAATTCATTTAAGGCTTTCCAGGTTTTTCTGAAATCATCCTGCTTGTCATTTCTTACAGCACAATAATATTCCATCACAATTATATACCAGTTTGTTTAGCTATTCCTCAATTGATGGATATCTTCTCAATTTCCAATTCTTTGTCACTACAAAAAGAGCTGCTTTAAATATTTTTGTACATGTGGTTCCATTTCCCTTGTTTATGATCTCTTCGGATTACAGACCTACTGGTGTGAGATCAAGGGGTGTGCACAGTTTGATTGCCCTTTGGGCATAATTCCAAATTGCTCTCCAGAATGGTTGGATCAGTTAATAACTCCACCAACAATGCATTAGTGTTCCAATTTTCCCCCATCTTCTCCAACATTTATCATTTTCCTTTCTTGTCACATTAGCCAATCTGATAAGTATGAAGTGATACCTCAGAGTTATTTTAATTTTCATTTCTCTAATCAACAGTGATTTAGAACATTTTTTCATATGACTATAGATTGCTTTGATTTCTTTGTCTAAAAATTGCCTGTTCACATCCCTTGACCATTTGTCAATTGTAGAATTACTTACATTTTTTATAAATTTGGCTTAGTTCTCTACATATTTGAGAAATGAGGCCTTTATCAGAGATACTTGTTGCAAAAATCCCCCCCCCAATTTTCTGCTTTCCTCTTAATTTTGGTTGCATTGGTTTTGTTTGTACAAAAAGGTTTTAATTTTATATAATCAAAATTATCTATTTTATATTTTGTGATGCTCTATTCTCTTTGGTCCTAAGTTCTTCCCTTATCCATAGATACGACAAATAAACTATTCCATGCTCCCCTAATTTGCTTATTGTATCATACTTTATGAGTAAATAATGTACCCATTTTGACCTTGTCTTGGTATATGGTGTGAGATGTTGATCTATACCTATTTTCGGCCATATTGTTTTCCAGTTTTCCCAGTTTTTGTCAAATAATGAGTTTTTGTTCCAAAAGCTTGGCTCTTTGCGTTTATATGTTCTAGGCCACTATGGTCAATTATTATAATATAATGTGTACCTAATTTATTCCACTGATCCACTGTAGTAGGAAGGCTGAATTTATGATCTCAAATATAATCATGTATATGTTCGAGTGGTCCAAAATCGCAAGGTATGAGAGATTCTCTAAGGAGAAAACAACAAGAAATTTATTTAGGCCCCACCGCAGCAAAAATTTGAACCAGCTTCCCCATTCCAACATCTTGACAAAAGGACTCCAGGCCCAGAAAGCCCATCTCACAAGAGCAACCAGGAGGCCACAGAAAAACAAGATAGTATTTAACCAAATCATTTTCACTGGCCTCACGTTCCTGCTCGCACTCGGGTAAGCCCTGCTTCCGCAGCTTTCTGCTTCTGCAGCTTCTGGCTTCCACACCTTCTGCCGCCCGCTGAAGTTGTCTCCCGGCTCACCCCTCCTCACAGCAGAGCTTCCGGTGTTCTCAAGCCCCGCCTCAATGACCAGAGACCATTGGTTCCCGAGCTGGCCCCTCCTAAGTCACCAATCCACACCCACACAGGTTTCACACCTGACAGGGCCCTGGGCCTGGGGCTTAGCACTTAACAGCTGAAAGTACTTCCACTCAAAAGAAACAAAAGCCATGCTAATGAGACAATTTTGCTTAA
>CM053627.1:49222111-49440185 GCA_028646595.1 Phalanger gymnotis
CCACCATTCCATTTCTTAGCCAGTACTAGATTTTTTTTATAATTACTGCTTTATAATACAGTTTGAGATCTGCTATGGCTAGACTACCTTCTTCACATTTTTTTCATTGATTCCTTTGATATGCTCAAGTTTTTGTTCTTCCAGATGAATTTTGTTATTATTTTTTCTAGCTCTATAAAATAAGTTTTGATAATTTGATTGGTATGGCACTGAATAAATAGATTAATTTGGGTAGAGTTGTCATTTTATTATATTGGCTCAACCTACCCACAAACAATTAATATTTTTCCACTTGTTTAGGTCTGACTTTATTTGTGTGAATAGTGTTTTGTTCGTATAGTTCCTGGGTTTGTCTCAGCAGATCCTAAGTATTTTACATTGTTTACTGTTATTTCAAATGGAATTTCTCTTTCTACCTCTTGTTACTAGACTTTTTGGTAATATACAGAAATGCTGATAACTTGTATGGGGTTAACAAATAACATTTTTAAAGACAAAAAGGACAAGAAGAAGAAAACAAGCATAACTTATTAATATATTTTAAAACTCTTCAGCGAGAATCGATAAAAGGCCATTAGATTTGACAATTAAGATATCACTGGTGACTTCTGGACTGTGTAACTAAAAAGAGAGTGGACTAGACATTTTCTCGAATCCTTATGACCTTTCAAACATCTAAAAATATGTGTAAATATACAACAGGTCTAGAACTCCCGTCTCTCTAAGGATCTTCTCGGTTCTTTCAAACCACGCTTGTTCTTTAATAACTTTGCAACATTTATTTTTAGAGGTTGCTCTTTTCATTTACTTTGTTGCAGTCATTACTTCCCTACTGCTTACATCACTCTGCATCAGATCATTTAGGTCTTTCTATGCTTCTTTGTATCTATTACATTCATCATTTCTTATAGCACAGTAATATCCCACTACATTAATATGCCACAATTTTTTAGTCATTCTTTAAATAAATAGACATCTCTTTGTTTCCAGTTTTTTGCTATTTAAAAAATTCTGCTACAAATACTTTGCTGTGTATGGAGACTTTCTTCTTATCAATGGCCTCTTTAGGTTATGACAGTCTAAAAGGACAATTTCTGGGTCAAAAGACATGGATATTTTAATCCCTTTATTTGCATGATTTTAAATTGTTTTCCAAAATATTTGTACTGATTGGCAATTCCATCAACATTGCACTAGTGTGACAATCTTCCCACAATCCTTTCAAAACTATTCCTGTTTTGTGTCATTTGTTAACATTTGCAGGGTGTGAGGTGAAACCTCAGTATGGTTTTGATTTGCTTTACTCTTATTACAAATGACTTGTGACCTTCTTTCACATGATTGTCAAGAGTGCACTATTC
Source organism: Phalanger gymnotis (assembly GCA_028646595.1). Lineage (NCBI taxonomy): Eukaryota > Metazoa > Chordata > Mammalia > Diprotodontia > Phalangeridae > Phalanger > Phalanger gymnotis. The sequence continues at coordinate 49,223,473 of CM053627.1, forward strand.
TTCTTTTGAGAACTATTTGCATGATTATATGTATGTGTATATATCTATATATTATATATGTATATATGCATATATACATATATTTGTGTCTATGTGTTAATTGTTTAAATATCTTGGACACCACAACCTTTTTAGAGTTACTGAATTCCATTTTTTCTGATTCTCCCTTGTCCAGTCTGTTCCATTGATATATCTCTCTACTTTTTAACCTTTAATTACTGTTCCTTTGTAATATAATTTGAGATATAGAATTGCTATTCCTCCTTCACTTCTACCTCTTTTCATCTATTCCATTGATAGTCTAGATTATTTTTTATTTTTCCAAGTGAATTTCGAAAGTTTTCTTGAGTTTTGGGAAGTATCCCTTTCATGCTTTGATTGGTATGGAATCAAAACTGTAAATTCACTTTGGTAGTATTGTCACTTTTATTATATTAGCACAGTCCAGACATGAATGCCAAGTATTCAGCTATTCAGATTATTCTTAATTTCTCTAAGGAGTACTTTGAATTGAATCTACACAAGTATTTTGTGGCTTTGGGAGATTGATCCCTAGATACTTTAGGCATTTCGTAATTACCTGGAATAGATTTCCCTTTCTATTATTGCCTCGCAGCTTTTGTAATTATTAAATAGAAATGCTAAATTGTTTTTGAGGGGCTTATTCTGAAGAGCCTGTAACTTTACTGAAGCTGTTAGTTGTCTTAATTAGTGATTCTTTAGGATTTTCTAAGTATACTAACATATCATCACCAAATGATACTTTTATCACTTTGCCTATGTTTATGCCCTTAACTTCTTTCTCTTCTTTTATTACTATTGCTAGCATTTCCAAAACTATATCAAATAATAGTGAGGAGAGTGGGCACCATTATTTTACTCATGTATTTATTGGGAAATGTTCTAATATATGTACATTGCACTTGATGTGCATTTGGGGCTTTAAATAAACTTTTTATGATATTTTTAAAAAGGTCCTTCTTTGCCACTACTTTGTGGGGTTTTTAGCATTAATGAGGGTTATATTTGGTTGAAGGTTTTTTCTGCATCTATTGAGACAATTGTTTTTATATGTTTTTGTTTTTAATATGATTAATTATGTTTATGTTTTCTGGATGTTGAACCATCCTTGCATCTCTGGCATAAATTTAAGTTGGTCATAATACTGCTGCTGTTTGTCCTTCATTCTCAAAGAGGACCATGACATCAGGGAGATGATGCCATGACATGCAAGTGAATTGGATTTGAATGAGGGAGGGCTGTGCAAAGTCACAAGCTTCATTTTCATCTCCAAAACCATCTGAGTCCAGTGATCAGATATAGATCAGGACAACTGGAGATGGCCCAGGATGCAGTGGAAAACCTTGGTCTTTTCAAGCTAAGGTCTTTAACAGGTCTCAATTTGACTGAGGCAATGCCTATTTATTGATAAAGGCTTAATAAGAAGTGAGGAGAAGAATGGGCTCTTTAAAAAAAAAAATAGATCTGGGTCATAATGAATGATTTCTTGAGTGAGTTACTATAGTTGACCAGTAATTCTTTTAAATTTTTAAATCAATGTTCATTAATGATATTGGTCTACAGTTTTCCTGATAAGGTGCTTTATTTCTCAATTTTGAGAATAATTTGTGTAATATTATAGGTACTAATTGTCTTTCAAAGTTTGACAGAATTATCCTGTGAATCCATTAGGACCATGAGTTGTTTTATTTGGTAGTTCCTTTACATATAATTCTATTTCCTTTTCTCAGATAGAATTATCTAAGATTTCTAATCTTCTAAGCTAGATTGGCTATTTTATATTTTTTAAAATATTCCTCTATTTCTTTTATTTTGTTAGGTTCGTTAACTTATAATATAACAGGTTTTGACTATTCTTTTTATTTCTTCTGGGTTTAATTGTGATTTCATCTCACCTGTTTGTATTTTGTTGATTGACTTTTCTGTTGTCTTCATTTTACCTAGATTGGCTAAACATTTGTCAGTTTTACACACTTTTCAAAGAACCAGCTTTTGGTTTCACTTATCATTTTAGCATTTTTGTTCCTAGTTTATATCTTCCATAAATTTTAATATTTCCTTTTTGTGCTTATTTTGGGTAAGTTGACTTGTTGGTTTCCTAATTTTTAATGCAGATTCGGTTAATTAGTCCTTCATTTTTATATTTTGTCAAAATATTTTTTACAGATATGATTTATCCCCATGAACTGTTTTGGTTGCATTCCAGAAATTGGGGTATGTTGTTCCATAATTGTAATTATCTTTCACATAATTATTAATTGCTTCTCTGATTTTTTCCTCTGATTCACTCATTATTTAGAATTTCATTGTTAAATCTACATTTTGGGTCTGTGTCTTTCATTTATCTCCCTAAACAGATTGCCATTTTTTATTGTATCATTGTCTGTAAGTGATGCATTTATAATATCCGCCTGTATATGTTTATATGCATATATGTGTATATTGTATGTCCTAACATATGGTCAATTTTTGCAAAAGTTCCATGTGGTTCCAAGAAACATATATTCTTTTGCAGTCTCATTTAGAAAATATCATAAGTTTTATTTCTAATATCTCCAATAATTTTTTCCATTCTATCTTCTTGTTTTTGTTTATCTTTCTTTTTGATTTATCCAAAACTGTGATAGGGACATTGAAATCTCCTGCCACCATTGTTTTAGATCTTTTGTTATTCAGGTCTTTAGGAATTTAAACTCAAGGACATGTGTAGCATATAAGTTTAATATCAATACTAATTTATTGTCTATGGTTCCTTTCAGCACAATGTAGTTTCCTTTCATATCCATTTTTATATTTTGAATGTTTAGTTTGTGCTTTATCTAATGGCAAGATTTCAATTTCTACTTTTTTGGATTCACCTAATGTGTAATAATTTTTTTCTGCTCTCTCATTTCTATTCCGTGAATGTCTTTGTTTTTTAAATTATATTACTTGTAAGGAACAGGTTGTGGTTTTTTTTTTTTAATTTCACCTGTAATTTTTTTATTTATTTTATTTTTAATTTATGGAATAAAACAAGCATTTTCATGACATGGTATAGTAAAAATATGATTGCACATTATACTACAAATCTATTATGTATGACTTGCTATTCCTTTTAAATACATAATAGAGTTATGTAAATTTCTTTTTTCTTCCCCCACCATAACCCCAGAGATGGCTACCATTAGATATAAATATGTAAGTATATATAAATATTATTATTATATATGTAAAGTTATTCCATACCTACTTCTGTTTATTAGTTCTTTCTCTGGACGCAGATAGTGTCTTTCTTCACGTGTCCTTTGTAGTCAATTTGGGTACTTATAATAGTCAAAATTACTTATTCATTCAAAGTTATTCTTAAAACAATATTGCCGTTACTGTACAATCTTCTCTTGTTTCTGCTCACCTTGTCTTCATTATTTTGTGCAAGTCTATCCATGTTTTTCTAAGGTCACTGAGCTCATCATTTCTTTATAGCACAATAGTATTCCATCACAATCATATACCACAATTTGTTCTGCCATTCCCCAATTGATAGACATTCCCACAATTTCCAGTTCTTTGCTTCCATAAAGAGAGCTGCTATAAATATTTTAGAACATATAGGTTCTTTTCCTTTTTCCTTTAACATCTTTGTAAATAGATCTAGTAGTAGTGCTTCTGGGTCAAAGTAAATAGGCAATTTGATAATTCTTTGGGCATAATTCCAGATTGTTTTCCAAATGGTTGGATCAGTTCACAATTCCACCAACAATGAATCAATGTCCCAATTTTTCCACATCTGCTCCAATATTTGTTGCTTTCCACTTCAATCATTTTAGCCAATCTGAGAGGTGTAAAATGATATCTCAATGTTACTTTAATTTGTGATTTAATGCATTTTTCATATGACTGTAACTACAAAACAGTAACTATTTTGACTTTAACTCTTTTTCTTTTGTTGGATTATTTAATCCATTAACATTAAAAAGTGTGAGTTAGGTTTATATTTTTCATTTGTCTGTTTTTTCCCCAAATTAGAATTTTTCCCCTCTTTCTCTGTAAACTTAGTAACTATGCCTCTTCAATCATTTTAGCTTTATCTATTTTAAGCCAACTCTATTCTCATCAGTTTTCTTCTCTTACCCTTCAAGCCCCTTTCTCCCATTTGTGGTAACTTTCCCTAGTTTTGAAGTTTGGGTTGTTAGTTCCTTTTTATTGATTGAGTTTATGTGGTTATTTAATTCTTTTCCTGTTTTTTTTTTTTTATTCTCAGGTTAATAATAAAGTAAAATTCCCATTCTCACTTTTTCATGTCTTATTTGAAATGTTATTTCATTTTCTGCACCTTTTCCTAGAAGGATTTCCTTCTCTGGTTATCTTCATTATTTATTTCTATATATTCTAGACTTTTATTCTTTGATTCATGGACTTTATTTCTGCTTTAGTCTCTGTGTTCCTCATTGAATTAAAGCTTCTAAGATATCTATTTTGAGCTCCTTCTACTAGACAGTTTCTATATCTTTGTCTTGTGGAGCTTTCTTTTTTTCTGTTGTGTCTCATTCTTAGAAATACCAATTTCTTGAGGGGATGTCCATCAAATGAGGAATGCCTAAACAAGTTGTGGTAAATGATTGTGATAGAATACTATTGTACTATAAGAAATAATAAGCAGGATAGTTTCAGTAAAATCTGAGAAGATTTAAATCGACTGATACAAAGTGAAATGAGCAGAACCAGGAGAATATTACACACAGTAATAGCAATATTGTGATGATAATCAATTATGAAAGATTTAGCTATTGTAATTAATACAATGATCCAAGACAATTTCAAAGAACCCATAATGAAAAATGCCTATCCACCTCCAGAGAAAGAACTAATGAACTTATAGTGAAAACTGAAGCATTCTTTTTTTATAACTTTATTTTCCTTGCTTTTTTTATAACTTTATTTTCCTTGCTTTTTGCAACATGGCTAATATGGAAATGTTTTGCATGACTTCACACATATAATCGATGTCATATTACTGGCCTTCTCAATGAGTGGAAGAGAAATTGGAGGGAAGGAACTCAAATTTTTTATAAATGAATGCTAAAAATAAATGTTTTTGTTGCTTTCAGGAAATGCTATAAAATGAGAGATACACACAAATATAAAATAAAGATCAGGAGTAAAATTTGTCATATAAAAAAGCAGGGGTACTAATCATGATTTCAAACAAAGTTAAGCTAAAATAAATGTAATCAAAAGAGAAAAATAGGGAAACTGCTCTATGTATCAGCCATATTCTTCAATATTATTTTAGGCCATTTAAAATAACTAGATAGTATGAAATAACTGAGACTGTACCTGCCAAAACAGATACAGAAACTATACAGCTATAAACATAAAGCACTTTTTATATAAATAAAGTTAGCTCTAAATAATTGGAGTAATATTCATTGTTCATGGTTAGGTAAAGCCAATATAATGGAGGAAATATAGTGATTTTACCTAACTAATCTATTTATGTAATGCCATCCCAATTAAGTTACTTTAAAAAATTATCTTGCTGAGTTAGAAAAAATAATGACAAAGTTTATTTACAAGAACAATAGGTAAGGAACTGCAAGGAAACCAGGGAGAAAAAAGATGTTAAAGAAGCAGATCTAGTAGTATCAGACCTTAAGCCATATTATAAGGTGAAAGCATTGTTGAAGTACAAAATGGATAATTTTTATTATTTTAAATTAAAATTTTCTTGTATAAAGAAAACCTATACAGCCAAGAATAGAAGGAATGCAGAAAACTGGGGGGAAAGTTTTATAAACAGTCTCAGATTGAACGGAATTGGGTTGGAATATTGCTGTGGTGTAGGAAATAAGCTTGTTGATTTAGAAAAACATGGAAAGACTGGGACTTAGAAGATGCTATCCATTTTCAGAGAAAGAAGAAAAGTAGAAATAAGCATAGCACAGTCTTATATATGTGTATGAGCATATGTGTGTACATATGCCTATGTTTATAGATATCTATGTTTATGTATACTATATGTGTATGTGTATATATGTCTGTGTGTGTTTCTGTGCTTAATTGTAGCCTTCTTGGGGGGAAGGGGAAAAATAAAGTAAAAAGTGCACAGCAGAGAACAAAAGAAAACCTATAAAGAAGCAAAGAAAATCTGGGCAGCTTTGAAAACAATATGTTGTATTTATTATACAGGTTTTCTTGAAATGGAAATTTATAGTTTTATATTGAGTCCTCTCTTATGTTCTGCTGTGTACGTGACAATATTTTTTTTTCTTTGCTTATTTTGTACTTAACTTTAAAATAAATTTTAAAATTTTTAATAAATAAATAAATGTTTTTAAAAGAAATACAGATTTCTGCAGAAAGTAGAAAGAGTATTTCCTCATTGTAGGAATTCTCCTTTGTCTCTGATTGCACAGTTCATTATTGAGCTTCACCTTCCCCATGGCCATTTTTTCCCATTTGCCTTCAAATCTCTACCTTGGGTCCATGCTCTCCTGCTTTTCTGGGTGTCAGTTGTCTCTGGAAGCTCTTATTCCCCTTTTCCTGAAGCAGGATGAGTGGTCTGCCTAAGCACCAAATGTCTGCCGATATCGCTTGTGCATAATTCCTATTTTAGAGATGTCTGAATGGTCATAAGGATTGGAGAAGATGTCTGGTCCTCTATCTTTTTAGTTACATAAGCCAGAAGTCACCAATGATCTCTCAATTGTCAAATCTAATGGCCTTTTATCAATCCTCATCCTTGATTTCTCTTCAGTTGTTTACATTGCCAATCACCCTCTTTTTGTTGATATTTTCTTCTCTCTAAATTTCTGTGTCCCTACTCTATCCCGGTACTCTCTATATGTCTAACTCATCCTTCTCAGTCTCAGTCTCCTTTCCAATTCATTCCTACTAAAGGTAGGTGTCTCCCAAAGTTCTGTCCTGAATCCTTTTCTCTCCTTCCTCTTTATTAGTTCCCTTGGTGATCTTATCAGTTCCCATGGAACCAATTATCATCTCTATTCAGATAATTCTCAGATCTATTTGTCTAACCCTAACCTCTTTCCTGATCTCCAGTCTCAAATCTCCAACTGCCTTTTGGACAACTCAAATTATATGTCCCATAGACATCTTAAACTCAACATGTCCAAAACTGAACTCATTCTCTTTCCCCTCAAAAACACCCCCTTTCCTAAATTTCCTGTTGTTGTCCAGAATACCACCATCCTCCTAGTGATATAGGCTCACAACCTAGGTTTTACCCTCAGCTCCTCACTTTCTCTCATCCCCTATATTTAACCAGCTGCCAAGTCTTGCCAATTCTACCTTTATAATATCCCTCATGTATATTCTCCTCTGAGGAAAAAAGACCAAGGTCTTTCACCCCATCTGGGGCCATCTCCAATCATCCTGATGTGTATCTGGCAACTAGATCCAGATGGCTCCAGAGTAGAAAGTGAGGCTGGTGACTTTGCACAGCCCTCCCTCACTTAAATCCAATTCACAAGTGAATCAAGATATCACCCCCATGATGTCATGGCCCTCTTCAAGAACAAAGGACAAACAACAACAATAATCCTCTCTTCTGACACTACCACCACTCTGGTGCAGGCCTTCACCACCTCACACTTGGACTGAATCAGTAGCCTGTTGGTTAGTCTCCCTGTCTCAAACCTCTCCCTATTCTAGTCCACCTTCTACTCAATCACCAAACTGGTCTTTCTAAAGTACAGGTCTGACAATGCCATCTTCCTGTTCAATAAATTCCAGTGGTTTCCTATTACCTCTACAACCAAATACAAAATCCACTGTTTGACATTTAATGCCCTTCATAACCTGACCCCTTCCTACCTTTCTAATCTTCTTATATACCCTCTGTCCATCCCACCCTGCCCAGCCTGCACCATGTACTCAACAGTATAGTGACAGTGGCCTCCTTTTTGTTCCTCACACAAGATACTCTATCTCTTGATTCCAAAATTTTCAGTTGCTTTACCTTTATGCCTGGCATTCTCTCTCTCCTCATCTCTATCTCTTGCCATCTCTGGCTTCCTTCAAGTCCCAACTAAAAGCCCAAATTCTGTAAGAAGCCTTTCCCAATCCTCCTTAATACTAATGCCTTCAATCTGTTGACTCTCTTTAATTTCTCCTGTATTATCTGGTTTACACAGAGTTGTTTGCATATTGTCTTTCCCATTAGACTGAGTTCCTTAAGGGCAGGGACTACTTCTTTTTACTTTTCTTTGCATTCCCATTGCTGAGCACAGTTCCTGGAATGTAGTTGTAGGTGTAGTCGTAGTTGTCGCCATAGCTGTCGTCATTGCTTGCCCTTCATTTTTGAAGAGGACTGATGACATCATTGAGTGATATGATTCACTTCTGAACTAGATTTGAGTAAGGTAGAATTTTACAAAGTCCTTAGCCTCACTCTGTCTTCCAGAATGATCAAAGTCCAGTGGCAAGACAAAAGTCAGGGCAAGTGATGACCCGAAATACAGCAGATGACCTTGGCATCATTGATGTCTGATCAAGTTCTAAGTGCTCCACAGAGCCTGCTTTAACTACCTTCATGCCTCTTGGAACAAACTGTTCTCATCTATGTCTTCCACTGGGAGAAGCCTTCAGATGCTTGGAATAGGTATCTCTCTAATTCGCCAATAGTTTCGAGGCCTGTTAGTTACCTCCAACCTGGTTTAGGATAGATCAATTAATTCAGTCAATCAATTTGATTTAGCCCATCTGCCAAAGTAGTTTACCATGATGTGGCCTCTGGGTATGCTATAGCTTTTTGGAGCCACAGGTGAGAGTTGAGTGACAGGTGGACACCAAAGGTAGATGAGTAGTCGCAAAAAGGACTCAGCAAGCCCTCACACTAGAGGTGCTAATCTTCTCTGATTCCACCCTACAGAACATAGTAGGTGCTTAATAAGTGCTTATTGACTGACTGCTCAGCAACCACTGACACTAGTTTATTAACTATGCTGCCTGGGACAACTCAAATATTCAGAGGTTTCAGGGTCTCTATCTCCTAGAGACTGCCTTTGAGAACTAAAGAAACATATAAAAAATATTTAGCCAAGAGTTAGATAATGCTCAATTAAAGATAATTTTATAAATATACCTAGCTCTTGATTATCCCCCTGATTATCAACAAAGGAGCATTTATTAAGTGCCAAGCCAGACACTACATGAGGCACCAGAAACACAAAGACAAAAACAAAAACAATATCTAATCTCAAGGAATAAATGGATGACGTAGAGGAGGCAGACTTACTCAACTCTTTTTTTTTATTATTTGTCTTTTCTCTGCCAAAGAAAATCATCTCTGGATTGGAATGGATAGAACAAAGCATCTAACAGAGAATTCACCCCCCCAAAAATAAGTAGGAAGATAATAAAAGAACATCTGGCACTCCTGGTGAGTTTCCGTCACTTGGCCCAAATGAATCATATCCTCAAGCACTGAAAACACTGGAAGATGAGATTGCTGAGGTTCCATCAGTGGTCTTCAAAAGATCGTGTAGAATAGAAGAGATACTAAGAGACTGAAGAAGAGAAAATATTCCAATTTCAAAAACAATACGGAGGACAAGAATGGAGTCTACAAACTCTAAGCTAACATGTTCAATTCATTGCAAAATTCTATAACACATGAAAGGAGAAATTCTTAAACTGTTTTATGTCATGGATCTCCTTTGACAATCTAGTGAAGCATATGGGCCCCTTCTCCAAATGTTTTAAAATCCATAAAAATCAAATGCATAAAATTATAAAAATAACCAATTATATTGAAATACAATTAACTTTTTTTTTAAGTTCAAGAACCCCAGGTGAAGAACCCTTATTTTAAAAGGATCATTGGTAAAAATCTAGAAAAAGAAGTTATGAGCTCAAAGAACTAGTGCTCTCAAGAACAGGTCATTCCAGACTACTTTCATTTCCTGTTTTGACAGGCTTACTAGGTTGATAGATCAGGAAAATGTGGTAGATATAGTTTTAGCAATGCATTCAACAAAGCCTCTTGCCTTATTCTTGTGGAAAAGATGGTGAGATATGAAACAGATCATTATGCAGTTCATCATATTCAGAAATGGTTGAAAAGACCTAAGGAGCAGTTACAAATGATTCAATGTCAAATGAGAAGAAAATTTCTAGTGGGGTACCTATTTAGCACTTTTTATCAATAACCTGGATAAAAACATCATTATAAAATTTACAAATGGCGCCAAACTGAAAAGGATAGCTAAAAGGGCAGATGATACATTAAAATCTAAAAAGATTTTAAAAGGTTAGAATATTGGGCCAAATTTAAGATGATAAAATGTAATAGAAGGAAGTATAAATCCTTGAACTGGTTCAAAAGTTGACCTACAAAAGATAAAGAAAGATAAGGAAATATGGCTAGACAAGCAAATAGTTTAGAGAGGAAAGATAGTGGAATATTGATGAACTAAGTATCCAATTAGAATTAATAGTATAATGTGGTAGCCAAAAAAGCTGAGATCTTAGCCTCCATTGAGAGAACAATAGTGTTCAGTGTTAGCAAGGTAATAATCCTTCCCTGGTCAACTCACATCTGGAGGGCCATACTCAACTTTTGCCACCACATATTAGAAAAGACAGGCTGGAGAGTGTGTTGGGGAGGGAGGTTGGGAGAGTGAATTTCTTAGAGATCATGCCATAGAAAGATCCAATGAAAGAACTAGGGATGGTTAGCCTATGGAAAATAAAACTAAAGGGGGACATGGCAGCTATCTTCAACTAAAGGGCTGTCATATTGGAAGATGGATTAAACTTCTTTTTGGTTCTAAAAGGCAGAACTAGGTGCAATGGGGAGAAATTGCAAAGAAGCCAATTTAGGTTCAATCTAAGGAAAGAACTTTCTGACAATTAGCAATGGGCTGCCTTCAGGAACAGTGGGTTTCCCTTCACTGGAGATCTTTAAGCAACAGCTCGATGACCACTTGTCACAGGAAAGATTCTTGTTTACACATAGGTCAAAGTTTTTGGCCTCTGAGGTCCCTTGAAATTTTTTGGAATCTGTGCTAATTTAAAAATTGCCTTAGCTAAGTCACTTCACATGTCTAGAACTCAGTTTCCCCATCTATAAAATGGGAGGGGAGGGGCCAGATGATCTCAAAGGCTTCTTTTAGCTCTAAATACTGTCTTTCTCCAAACTCAACAATTTCATTATTCTATACAATAAATCTACTCTCTTCTCTACCTTCCAACCTCCATCACTCCCCCGCCAAAAAAGGGCACAAAATGCATTTCCATGTATTTACAAATTTTTTCAGGGCTTTTCTTCATTTTTAAGAATCACCATTCCACTGTTCATTCCCCTAGATTTGACAATACACATTCTTTACCCTCAGCTGATTTATACCACTCTAAAGAAGCAGGTCTGATATTTTGCCCTGTGGTTCCCTGTCCCATGGGCTCTGCCAGAAGGCAGAGGAAGTTCTAAATAACTGGACCTTCTATGGAAAATCCTCTTCTGCTTCCCATTTTCTGAGGCAGAAATCTGGGAACTGTTAGCTGGTGTGAAAAGAGTTCTCCATTTGCATGGCGCCTTCCTTTCTCCAAGTCCAAGATTCACCCAAGACTTCCCAAAAAGCCCCTCCAAATCACTTGGTCAGTGCCAAACAAGCATTCTGAGAAGCTAGTCTGAGGCCCCAAAGCCAGACTCTGACTCCCCCAAACCACAAAAGGCCCCTGACACTCTCCAGCTGAGCTGGACTTCGCCACTTCAATGTTCCAGACCAGATTCCTCGCTGATAACCACATGACCATTCTCCCCTTCTCACCATGGTTTTAATTTTGATATGTGTTGTTCTTCATGGCCTAGCCCCACCAGCTACATACTCCTTAAACAGTTCTCCTCAGTCACCCCACAGTGACCCACGGTGCCATGCCAAACAGCTGAATTTAATCAGTTTGTGGAGCTGACAATTTTGACCCTGTGCTTTGGGATCTGTCTGGATTCAAGGAGAAATTAAATAGAGACAGACATAATGTGTTATGTCCAGAGACTGCTTCATTCTGGCCTCACAAACTCTGTGCTTTTTAAACAATTGGCTTTAAATGAATGAAGAGATTAAAACTTATATTTATTAAGTGTTTACTAGGTGCCAAGCACTGTGCAGAAGCCCTTTTGCACTCCTTTGGACTGGATTCCATCCTGCCCCCAGGAAACTCATTATCAGGTAACACATCACCCTGGGAGACTGCATCAGCCTTGGTACTCACACTTTGTCACTACCTTAGTACTTTCCGCCCCTCTGATTGGAGGGCTGGAGAATGGAGCAAAGAGCTCCTTCCAAAGCTCCCACTTAAAGAGGATTCTCGGGCCAGCCTTCTCTTCATTTGCCATCCAGTTGCACCCCTTTGGACTGCATTTCATCAAGCCCCCTCCATGCTGGGTACCTTCCCTCCTCCCCTCCTTTTCAGTTTTCCCCATTAGATTGTAAGCCCCTTGAAGACAGGAAGTGTCTTTCTTTTTCATATTTGTATTCCCAGTACTCACCATAGCACCTGGAACATGTTGCTGTTCTTGTTGTCATTGAGGTGTTCAGTCGTGTCCGACTCTTTGTGACCCCATGACACCAGTGCCCTCTGGCCTCCGTACTGCCCATGGGGTTTTCTTGACAATGACAGTGGATACAAGGATACTGGAGGGATTTGCCATTTCCTTCTCCAGTGGATCATCTTTTGTCAGAGTTCTCTACTGGGATCATTTCATTGAGCAATGTACGCCTCTTGGCCACAAGGCAGTGTCTAGGGGGGAACTTGGCACACTTAATAAATGTTTGACTCAAGCACTGGGGACAAATATAAAAGTGAATATGGGTCTCACTCTCTTTGAGTTTACTTTCTAATAGGAGAAGGCAACAGAGAGAGGAGTGGTGGCCAAGGAGGGGTATTTTAGATGGAAATAGTTACAAGGATGGTGAGTGAAGCCACAGAGGGCAGTAGATTGGCAAAATGGCAGCACTGATTTGATTATGATTCCAGAAATGGAAAAATGAGAAACAGGAGGCTGGAAGAGGATATGTTTGGGTTTGCTCTTCCACGTACCATATTCTTTCCTGATTCTTTTTGGGGATCTCCTTCCTCAATATGCTGGGCCACATTTTAGGAAGGAAGTCGATAACAGTGGAGAGCATCTGGAGGAAGGCAAGCAGGATGGTGAAGAGCTATGGTTCATGCTAAGTGAGGATGCATGAAAGGAATCTAGGAGATTTGACTTGGAGAAGACTGAGGAAGAACACAGATGTTGAGCACAGGGGATCCCCACCCCACCCCCAAATGGGTGTTAAACACTTATTAGCACTTCACTAAGGGGATATCAGTCAACTGCGATAATATAAAGGGATTAGCCTTGTTCTCCTTGCCTCCAGGTGATAGAACAAGGTTCAGTGGGCAGATATCACAAAGAAGCAAATTTGGATTTGATATTAGGATGAACTTCTTAACTAGAAGAGAGATCCCAAAGGGGAATAAATGGTCTTCATCCCTGGTAGTTGACTCTCCCACACTGGGGGTCTTCAAGTCAAGGATACTTATTTAGGTGTTGGGTCTAGATGATTGCTGAGCTAAGGTTCCATGATTCTGCAAATCTGTCTAGAGATAAATTTGTTTTTTATCAGTTCTGTAATGAAGAAAAGTCACTAGTTTCCTCTTCTCATGCTTGGCAATCATTAATAGAGATGAGGCTATTACCAGAGGTATTTGTGAGTCTCACATGCAGATCTGTATGTGTGTGTGATCAGATTTAGAATCAAAAGGGGTCTTTAAAGTCTAGTCCAAGCTTCTCATTATATGTAAGGGGAAACTGAGGCTCAGAGAGGTTAAATAATTTGCCCAAGATCACAGATAAAAGCAGCAGAGTCTGGATTTGAACCCAGGTCCTCTGTAGTTTTTGTGCACACGAGCACACACAGACACACACAGACATGCATGCACATGCCCACGCACTCGTGCACACGCACGCACACACACACGCACACACACACACACAACAATAGCATGTTTCCAGGTAACCATATCCTTTTTTCTTTTTTTCTTTGAAATAGAGAAATGAGAATTTTGAGAACAAGCTGCACAAAGTAAAAGAAACTACACTATAACTGATGCCTGAGGAAAGTATGAGACTATCAAAAATAAAAGTTGGCAGTTCTATGGTGCTTTGATTTTCTAGATGCTTTATAACCACTGTCTTGTTTGAGCCTTAAAACATTCCTGTGAGATAGATAGTGCAAAAATTATTTCAGTTTTCCAGATGAGGAAACTGAGGCTCACAAAACTAAAACAATTCAGCAGCTAAATGGGAAATAAAAGATGACTCCCTCTATATGGAGGTTTTAGAAGGAGTTCTTTGCTCCACCCTCCAACCCTCTAATCAGAGGGGCAGAGAGTACAGAGAGTAGTCTGTACAGAGAACAAAGGGCCATGGTCACACACCTAGTAAAGAAGAGGGAGAAATCAAACCCAGCTCTTCTGATCCCAAATCTACTGCCCTTTTCATTCTACCAGGATAATCCTCCTTTTTGTTTTAATCTTGTCACATTTTGAGGAGTTAGTTCTTTTCTTATGCAAATGCAAAGTTATTTCCTTGCTGGATCTTTTCTCTTTTTCGTTTTTCTTCTCTTTTCTCCTTTCTTTTTCTTTCCTCTTTTTTCTTTTTTTTTTTTTCCTGAAATGCAAAGTTTGGAAACAACCTTCTTTCTCCCTCTTGCATTTGCGACTTTGAAGCCCTTTTGTAAATCTTGAAAAGAAAGTCCAGAGCACCGCAAGGTCCTTGCTGACATAAAATAAATGATCATTTTATCTGGAGCAGCCTAGGTGAGCTTTGTCTCCTAAACCCTCGGCACAAACCCTCCTAAACCTCCTCCCCACTCCACACATCCCTTTCTCGTGTTCCTTCCTCCCTTTCAGTATCTAAGACCTAGTGCCCTTTTGAGTCCCCCTAGCAGTCCAGAAATGCTCACTAGGGAACCCCTCCTGAGCCAGACTTCCTGGTAGCACCGCACTATAGAAGCCTACCCATCCTCCAAAATTCTGTATTACCATTTGAAGACACAACCACCTGGCTGCTGCCCAAGTTCACAGCCTCCTTGTCATACTCAATTCCTCTCACCTCACCCCATTTATCCAGTCAGTTGGTAAATCTTGTTCTTTCTTCACATCTCTTGAATCTACCCCCTTAGTGATGGGCTGATAAGTGTTTAACACCCACCTTGGGGGGGGGGGGCAACCATGTGCTCACAATACACTCTTTGGCCACTTAGGGAGATAAGATTGTGTGACCCTGGTCAAGTCACTTAACTCTGACGACATGAGGGTCAAAGTTTTTTGGTTTTTTTTTTTTTGAGGCAATCAGGGTTAAGTGCCTTACCCAGGGTCACACAGCTAGTAAATGTCTGAGGCTAAAAATTTGAACTCAGATCCTTCCTGACTCCAGGGCTACTGCTCCATCTACTTCATCACCTAGCTGCCCCACCCCATCCCACCCCATCCCACCCCACCCCCACCCCCACCCTCTTAAATTTAGTCAGCATTATTAACATTTTCTCCATCATTTTCTTAAGTGTAGATAATCAACAAAATAATAAATCAAGCCCTGATTTGTAGTGTTTGCCCATTTTTGATGTTCACACTGAAAATTTAACAATTGGCTTTTTGTTCATACAGGTACCACTCTAGCTTGGCCTTCATCTCTTGCCTGGAATGTCTCACCTTCCTACACCCTGCCTCTTGAAATCACTGGTTTCCTTCAAACCACAACTTGTATCACTTTCTCCACGAAACCATTGTTGGTCCCTGGCCTGCTGGTGTCTTCCCTCCCATGGTCACCATTTTGTATATCTATATTATGTGTATGGAACATCTTGTTTCTCCCAGTAGAATGTAAATTCCATGAGGTTAGGGATTGTTTTCTTTGTATCTTTTTTATCCCCAGTACTTAGAAACTATGTTGGAACATAGTAAGATTGGAACATAGTAAGCATTTAATAAATGCTTGTTGACTAACCCTAACCTAATCAAAAATTCACATCTTCTGCTCCATTTCTTCAAGGTCCTGCTGGCAAAAAAAAAACCTAAAATAATTCATATTGACATATTAAGGGCTGATAGTATCTTCATAAGCCGTCTCTCCCTAGAGGAGTTGTATGTTGAAAAACATGGATAGGGTAACATCTTTTTCACTCCAAAGAATGAATTTCTAATTGCAAAATTTCAGAAACTGGGCCAGATCAGAGGAAAGCTTGGGGATGAGTAGGGGGATAGATTTTCAATTCAATTAAACAAATATTCACTAGATATTTATGAAGCATTTACTACGTGCAGAACACTGGGCTGGGTCCTTTCCTGGAGCCTATAAAGAGATATCAAGGGGCAGCAACAGTCTTTGCCCAGATTACCAGCAGAAGCTTCTTCTTCTAGCTATACGGGGACTACCTCTAACAAGAATATCCAGCTGTGGTTTGAGGTGTGCGCTCACGTCTTCCTAGTCAGAGGTACTAGGAAAAGAACTCTAGATTCGGAGTCAAGAAACTTGGCTTCAAATCCTGGTTCTGACACTTAGTGATTTCTCTGAGTCTTGGATACCTTTTCTATAAAACAGTGATGGTAACAGTATTTACACAGTCTAACTTCACAGGGTGGTTTTGGAAACCATAAAGGCTTATACTAACTATTCCCATTTTTATAATGCTTTAGGGGGCATAGGGTTGGGCCTGTGATTTCATCAGTGCAAGTAAACACCCAGTGTGGAGAGTTCCTCCACTGATGTATATGTGTAACTCCTATGTAACTTGTAGTCTGATAAAGCACAGAGACACTCAGTGACTTTTCCAGTGATACATACAACTAGTATATGAGTAGGACTTGAACCCAAGACTTCTTTACTCCAAAGCTGACTCTCTGTCTGCTGTTAACAAAGTACTTCTCCCACACCCTTATGAGGAAGGTAGTATATTTCTCATATTACCATCCCTTCATCCTTTATTTTTTGGAGGCATTTGGGGTTAAGTGACTTGCCCAGGGTCACATTGCTAGGAAGTGTCTGGCTGTATTCGAACTCAGATCCACCTAACTCCAGGGCTGGTGATCTATATGTAACCATCTCCATTTTGACAGATGTGGAAACTGAGGCTTCCTCAAAGAAGTTGCATGACCTGCCTACGGCCACAGAGTTAGAAATGTAGTAGAGCTGGGATCAAAAATGGTGAGAAAGGAGCTGGGGCGCAGGGGAAAGAGCACCGGCCTTGATACGAAGACAAACGACTCAGGGTTTAGTCCAGAATCTGCCATTTACTAGTTACGTGATCTTAGACAAATCATTTCTCTTCCCTGGAATTCAGTTTCCTTCCCTGTGAAATGGGAAGTATGGAGTGGACAGTCACTTCTCCCTCTGACATTCTATAAGTCATTTCTATGGGCCTTTTCCTCTCACTTTTCTCAGAATCAGCGTTGTTTTCAAAGGCACCGACCCCGGATAGCTGTGTCCACAGCTATTTGTAAACCTCGGGATAATTAATTGAATCATTCTCTTTTCATCTGGATGTGTGGCATCCACCAGGCCCAGCCTGTGCATTCCCCATGGAAACTGCAAGAGATGAAAAGTCATTCCTTCCTCCTTGAATTAAAGCTAGAGAAACACCAAGTGGGTCTCTCACCTCTCGTAAACACAGTGCCTATTCAGGAAACACCTCCCACTCTTGTGCTAACAGATGTCATGGGGCACTTAGGCTGGAGAGTGTTGTTTTAAAAGACTCAGTCTGCCTTCCTGGAGTTTTTCTTTAGAAGCTTCCTAGGTCATGCCACTTACTTTTTTTTTTTTGGCCCTGGAATGTTTTATTTGGTTTTTCTGCTATAATCCACTTTGAGTCCTAGCTATTTCAACTAGAAATCAAATCCTCAGCTTTTAGGTTGGATGGGACTTTAAAGGTTATCTAGTCCAATCCCCACATTTTATAAATGAAGAAAAAGAGATTAAGGGAGGTCAAGGTCACAAGTGCAGAAAGGTAGCCCAGTCCTCCAATCCCAAAGTCAGTCCTTTGTCCACTAGGACTAACCTGGCTCTGCCTCAGTTTATCTGCCACTAGGCAGTTTCCCTCAATCCCATCCACTTTCTTTGCAGGCCTGCCAGCTTCTTAGGCACATGGATACATGTGCTCTAAGCCACAAGGGTTATAATCCACAGTTTTTAGAGGCTGACTCAATGATGACTTCAAGCATCCAAGTGAAAAAGTGAAAATTTCAGTCAATCACCACCATTTCCAAGTATCTGGTTGTTTAGTGTCATGTTAACAAGGTACTTATCACTGAGTTATCCACTCTCCTTCTAAATCTTTGCCATGATGTAGAAACAGGATTTGGGGGCTAATAGGGACTCTGGGTCCTTATTCTCATGCTGAGGGGCAGCTAGGTGGCTCAGTGGACAGAGCACTGGGCTTGGAGTCAGGAAGATCTGACTGAGTTCAAATCTAGCCTAGGACCCTTACAAGTCATGTGACCCTGGGCAAGTCACTTGACCTCTGTTGGCCTTAATACACTGGAGAAGGAAATGACAAACCACTCTAATACTTTTGCCAAGAAAACTCCATGGACAATATTGGCATGCTAGGGTCACAAAGAATGGGAAATGACTGAACAACAACAATGACAAAGGACTCTGGGTACATTCTCTTGTCACTTTCATTCGTTCAACATTCAAACATTTATTAAGTATCTGTTGTATGGAAGCCCAAAGCAACAAATATATTTTAAGCATCTCCTATGTACAAAGGCTCAGGGATACAAAGACACTTAAAGGAATTTGCATTCTACTTGGGGGATATAACATGTAAACAAAGAAGTAAACACAAGATAATTTGAGGAAGAAGAGCGTACTAACAATTTGGGGGATCAGAAAAGGTTTCCCAAAGAAGGTAACGCATGAGTTAAGCTAAGTGTGGTAGAAGCAATGTCCAATATGCAGGCTTGTCTAGTTAAACCCCTCAAAATTGTAATGGCAACCACACTGACATAGCCAGGATGGCTGCTAGACCAGGTTCTTTTATCTGCTTTACTAGGAAAGCAACTTCAGTGATCTTCTTTAAACAGAAAAAAATACAGAGAACAGAAATAAAGACCAACAGACAGGACTCTACTGCCTGAATCAAAGCAAAATTGCTATATACACTTTACATCCACCACTAAATCCAGAGAATCTTTACCTCTAAGGAGTCAGAGAGCTCTGAACATATAGCCAGAGTCTGGACCAGAGAATCACAACATCTTTCTCATAAGCGAGCCTGCAAAGCAAAAAACTCACCTCTCACAACATACACTCTTTCAGCTAATAAGCTAAGTGCCTAATTAGAAATTAACAAATGGTGTGTAAGCCTTCCTACAAGCAAACAAGCTTCCCTTAATGGGCCCTACTCAAGGCCTATTGATGGGTGGGGAAGATCTTATTCCCCATTAACCTTACAAAGACTTAATTGGCTCAGAGGACCATGACTTGGACCATTGGCATGGCTTCCTAGTAGCCTAGGTAGCAAAGACCAACATACAAGGAGTCCTCCTGGAGGCTAACAGATCAGCATGGCCAACCCATTGGCAAGGAACTTGAGACTAACTGAAACAGTAGTGGATCTTTGCTAATTGACCTTTCTCTACCATGGTTAAGTCAGCCTCATTTTTTTAACCCCTTGATGGTCTACAGATGTCTTCTTTCATTTCAATTCTGAACCTGAAGCCCCAGACTGGCCTGAGTAAAGGCCATCCTGTAACACTAAGGATTCCAAGAGGTAAAGGTAAGAAGCAAATGCATTCAAGGCATGAAGGATAAACTGTAAACACATGGAGTCCCTTCATCAAAGTGTTACCCGATGTATCATGGAGGCACAGAGGTGACTGAGTTCTCAAAGGGCACAGCAGAATAAGGCAAGCTCTGAGAGATTTGACCAAACTTCAAAGGCTTTGAGTAGAAGCTTACTGATGAGTTGCTTATCTTTTGCCCAAGGCCAAACCTAGTTAAAATGGTAACTTACAGGAAGACGAGATGATGATCAGCCTATGTCCATCCAGGTGGCATTCTCTGGGCCTCCAAGTCCTGGCTGCCTTCTGATCGTTGATCTCCTTTTCTGAGCATGGGCCAGAGAACGAGATTTCTAAGAGTAGCTTTTCCAGGAATGCTCGAGGCTTCCAAGAGGCCAAGTCCCTGAGTTTGAGAGATGGGCACAGGACTCACAGATGGAAAGATTTCCTCAATATCATGCTCCTTCAAGAAGGTGGGGAAAGATTACCAACGAAGGATTATATGCCACTGATCCACAAGATTAACACCATGCCATGGGAGGTCAAGGCAAAAGACCTAGATCTTGCCAACCTTGCCATTGCCATAAGCTGTTAGGACAGCACACATCCAAGATGAATAGGGATTATTTTCTCACACTGCTCCAAAGTATCTTTACTTTGATGGGGGAGAGGAGGATGTGGTAAGGAGAGTCTAATGAGAAATGTGAGTGATTTCATGTTTTTCTATTTGTACAGAGATTAATGTGAGTACTTTGTGGTGGGTGAAACAAAGGCTGTCTCATACCCCATCCCCCCATTGTACGCTGAGTATCTATTTGTGTAGGCTTATAGGATTGTGGATTTAGAGCTTTAAGGCATCTTAGATATCAAAGAGTCTAACCCTTTCATTTTAAAGATGAGGAAACTGAGATCCATAAAGACAAACTGATTTACTAAGGCCACACAGCTAATAAACGTCTGAGGGAAGTCTTCCTAGGC
Source organism: Phalanger gymnotis (assembly GCA_028646595.1). Lineage (NCBI taxonomy): Eukaryota > Metazoa > Chordata > Mammalia > Diprotodontia > Phalangeridae > Phalanger > Phalanger gymnotis. The sequence goes on from CM053627.1 coordinate 49,244,245, forward strand.
GCCTGGATGGCACAGTTGATAGAGCATTGGGCCTGGAGGCAGGAATATCTGAGTTCAAATCTGGCCGTGTGACCCTGGGGAAAGTCACTTAACTTCTGCCTCAGTTTTCCCAACTATAAAATGGGGGTAATCTCACCAATCTCACAACCAAGGATCAAAGGAGATAATATTTGTAAAGTGCTTAGTGGAAGTGCCTGGCATGTAGCAGGACCTTAATAAATGCCTGTTTCCTTCCTTCTTGATCCAAGTCCAGCCCTGTGCTTTGTCACGTTGTCTCCAAGGGAGATGGGATCCCTGTAACTCACACGTATAAACGCCCAAGCACAAGCTACACTTAAGTTTTATTCAAGTGATTATCCCCAAAATAAAAACTCTGGGATGTGGGCAAAGATCAAGAGAGATAAAGACCCTTTTGAGTCACACAATCAGGACCCAACCCAGTCTGTATGACTCCAGAGTTCTCGGTGGGGATAGAAGGGAAGGAAGAAAGCTGGGTACCAGATCACGCTTTATAGCAAGAGTCCCCTAATATTTCTCAAAATTAACCCTTCTTGGATGACATCCCAGACACTCCTGCCTTATAAATGTCATGCTCTTGAATTCTAATGAGGTTCCAATGTATTCTGCTAGTTAGGGCCATCTATCTCTAGGAAAAAAAATACTCAAGTAAACAAAGTTTGACTTCTATTTCTGAGCTGCCCATCTGACATTGCTCCCACACCCTGCTCCTATCCTCCTTTCTCTTTGCCCTCATGCTAATCTCTAGAAGTCTAGAAAGCTCCACTTCCCAGCAAGTATGCCCCAAAGTTTCCTCTATTCTCCTTGAAACTTCCCTGTTCCCTCAGAGCCTTACTTTTTGTTGGAGAATAATTCATGATGTAATGGGCTACTCACGCTGCTGCTGGGTAGTAGCTCCCATGTCCCTGCTAGGAAGGTCTATTGTTGAGTAGCAGCATAAAGCATTTCAGAGTCAGAGGGCCTAGAGGAGAATCCAGGCCTGTGTGACTTTTTGACCTTGGGACAAGTCATGGTCCTTCTCTGGGCCTGAATCTCCTCATTCCCAAATGAGAATGGTTGGAGTAGACATCTCTAAGGTCTCTTCCAGCTTTGGATTCTGCGATTCTCAGTCATCACACTTCATGCTGATGGAGCACTGCCAAAGTTTACAAAGTCCTTTCCACATAACCCTCTGAGGCAGGTGATGATAATCCTGGCATTTTCAGGTAGGTTGTAAAAAGTTTTGTTTGAGCCTTGCAATAACCATGTGAGGTGAGTGGTACAGGTGGCCGTAAAAACCAGAATCCCTGTCTTTTGTTGTTGTTGTTCAGTTGTCTCAGTCCTGTCTGATTCTTCGTGACTGTATTTGGGGTTTTCTGGAGTGGTTTGTCATTTCCTTCTCATTTTACACTGAGGCAAACAAGGTTAAGTGACTTGTCCAGGGTCACACAGCTAGGAAGTGTCTGAGGGCAGATTTGAACTCAGGAAGATGAGTCTTCCTGACTCCAGGCCTGGCACTCTATCTACTATACAATCTAGCCAAAGAAAAAATTGATACTTGGGGCGTTGGGACTGGACCTTAGTCATGCAGCTAGTATGTGACTTGTGACAAGGAGATAGTAGGTATGAGAGACAGGATTTGAATCCAGAACTTCCTGACTCCCACTCCAATGTTCTAGTCACTACCTCATGCTTTCTTCCTGGGCTTTTCCTCTCTCTTTTTTTCTTCTGCCCCGTACCTTCTTTTTCCTGACTCGGCATGGAGAACTGACCCAATGCTTAACGGTACAGCCATGTTCTTTCCTCTGGCAAGAACTACTGATTCCAGCTTACATTCACCTCTAATAACACCATTCTGCCTACACAAAGGGCCTGAAACTCTGCTCTTTCAATTTGAACACCTGACTGAAACCCACCCTATGCCCCATCTACAGTAAGGTCGCATTATTTTCTCAGGAGGCTCAAACCGGAAGCACAAAATGAACTTCATTGTGCATCTTCCAGGCCTCAATGATGGCTGCATTATTCATTTAGAGCCTGCTTATAGGACCCTGAATGAGAAGAAAAGGATGAGGGAAGGGAAAAATTATGTGGGTAATGAGTAACTCAATGTATGTTGGATGACGATTGGTAAAAAGTACGACCAATGGATTAGAAATGAGGAAACCCAGATTTGAATTCTGGCTTGACTTAGCCAAGCTTCTTGATCTGTCTCAACCTCATTTTCTCCATCTGCAAAACTAGATTTAAAATAAGAATCGGACCAGAGCTGTGATTTCATCAGTATGGGGAACTTTTAACATGAAAACTCCCTCCACCAAAGTAGACCAACGGCCCCTCTGCAACTTGGGTTCTACACAAGTTGTCTGGCTCACCGAGAGGCTAATTGACTTGCCAGTAGTCACTCAATCAGTAACTTTCAATGGCAGCCCTTGAACCTGGTGCTAATAACATCTCGCTATCCACTAGTCCATACTGTCTTTCATAGAAGAAGGTTACTTGCTCTTCAGTAATTTTTTTATGATGAGTTATTTTAAAGGGAGGTTAGGAGATGGTTCCTCAGTGCATACCCTTAATCTTTGAGGATGATATTATGGAAAAAACTACTGGGCTCTTCCACAAAATATCTTTCGAGCTGACATTGCTGGACACAGAAATCTGTTATGGATGAACCATGAATATGAGTGAATGAATGAATGAAGTATTTATTAAGTGCTTACTACATGCAAAGCCCTGTGCTAAGTGCCAGTATCCAAACAGAATAGTAAGACAGACACCGTCTTCAAAGAACTCAAATTCTGATGAAAGGAAATAACACATATGGAAGGTTTTACCTGCAAATCAGATGGAAAATCTCATGGCCCTTAAGGTGCAGTCTTCTTTGTGGTCATTTCCACTGATAAAATTATATCAGTTTCTGCTGCTGAACCACTTGACAGGGCTGAGAACTTTGGTGCAAGAACTTTCTTTTCTGCCCCCTCTGAATGGAGGGATGGAGGGTAAACCATCTAACTCCTCCCAATGCCTTCCTTTATAGAGGGCAGATATTGGACTCTCAGATCACTCCACTTTGTGTCTGCTGCTCTACCTGGTTTCAGCTCCATGAAACAAGATGTTTTTGGACCAGGTCTCTCCCCTCCCCATTCCCTCCTTTCCTGCCTCCTTTTTGTGTGTTATCTCCCCTCCATTTGATTGTAAGCTTCTTAGAGGCAGGGACTATCTTCCTTTTTATTAATTGTATCCCCAGTACTTAGCGTCCCGCCTCCCACATAGCAAGTGCTTAATAAATGTTTATTGGATTGAATTTTCTGAGCGTTTTGATAGAAGTGGTTGTAGCACCTGCAAGAGTAGCTGCCAGATCACCTCTCTACCAGGGTTGCTTCCCAACATGTTGACAGCTGGCACTATGCCAAAGGCTCTTGAGTTCAGTGTCCTAGACTATCTCCATCAGAGTCTGAGAGGAGATGGTGGTCTCCTGTTTCTCCCTCAATGTGCCCTGATGCTTCAGCTAGGCTAGCTTGCCTCCTCTGTGGGTAGTAATTGGTTAGCAGATGATGGGGATAGCTAGCCTCTCCTACACAGGAGTTGCTCCCCTAGATAATGGCTGTGAGGGCTAGGCTGGAAGCAGGACCAATAGTTTGTGCTAAGAGTTATGGGTGGACTGTGGTTTTTATCCTATTTTACTCCTGCTGTGGGGAAAATAAAATAAAGTAATTAATATGAAATGTCTGTGATGAGCTAAAGTAGCAAATAAATATTCAGGACAATCAGTCAATCAGACAACAAGCATTAATTAAACACCCAGTAGGTGCCTGCTACTATACATATTATGGCTAACTTCAGAGAAACTATCTCCCGCTTTCACATAGACTTGTCCACCTTTGATGACCAAGCTTCTGCAGACAGTCAGTCAGTTAACAAGCAATTAAGAAGTGCTTGCTGTGTACCAAGCACTGAGCTAAGAGCTGGGAATGTGAAAGAAGGCAAAGCAGTTTCTGTCCCAAAAAAACAGCATGAATTTTAACAGGAGAGACAACATCCATATAAAGTGTGTGTGTATGTGTGTGTGTGTGTGTGTGTGTGTGTGTGTGTGTGTGTGTGTGTAAGATAATCTGAGAGAAGACAATGATCTGAATCAATCAACAGGAGAATCTGGGGAATTCCACACTCGTGCCCTTTGTCACCTGATAATACAGCAGGGCACAGATAATTAGGCCTGGCTTGAAGTGAAGTAGGAGTTGAAATGCACTGTATAAATCTTGTGACTGCTCTTGGGTGGAAGTTTTTAAGAGGGCTTTTTTTCAGTTTTATTTTTTCCCCTCCAAAAAAGTGCCTGCAAGATGCCTATTTTGGGGACTGGCTCCAGTTGCTTTCCTGGCTGAGGGCCAGAGACGTTCACATCAGGGGTTGCTCATGTTACAGATAGTGGCTTTGTGGGTTTTTTGTTGCTGTGTATAATAGCAAGGGAGCCCTCTCATTCCCATGGTTCTATGGTTCAAAGTATGGGGTAGGAGAACCCTAAATGCCACAGATGGACTCAGCTCTCCCCTCCCCAAAGAGGAAGGGGTGATGGTGTTGTTGAGGGGTAGAGAAGGGGGAGAGGGCACTGTATCATTCCCAAACCCCGTTGCCATTTGCCCTTTTCTTACAACAATGGCGATTCCAAACTGGACCCAGTCCAAAATCCTGGTGGGAAAAACTGGCCGAGCTACCGCAGCAAACAGTCCCTTTGGGGAATGTTCCTGTGGTGTTTCTGTCATAAAGGGGTCATTTACGCAGCAGCCCATTTCCAAAGAGGGCACAGGCCCAACACGGCGTGTCACTCAGAGGGCACAGACCGCTGTGGAACACACAAGCCTCACAGTGGGGGAGGTGCAGGCAGGGCAGGAGGCCTGTGGCTGGAAGCACAGCAGGGAGGGCAGGGGGGAGGGCTGGGGACAGATGAGATGTCATTCTGGATGAATGAATCAAGGCTACACACGCGGATACCTGAGCCTCACTTTCACACTCATTCTAATCCTGCCTGCATCACCCCTAACTAAGAAGATTAGCACAGAACCGATCTCCTTCAGCCTTCATCCAAAGGGACACTAACCGAAAGAAGAAAGTTCTTCTCTGGCCCCAGGAGACATTCAGATAAGAATGCATAGGTCATGCTAGGCCGAGAGTTGAAAAGTCCCATGGTAGCAGCAAAAGGGTAATCTGGAACAGGCAACAGTCCAGGAGCCAACTGCCCAAGCCAACAGTCATATGAGCTTCATCCTGATAAAATAAGTTTCTTTCCTGTTCTCCTCAATTTCATCCATGTCCTGTCAAGAGATGAAGACGTATTGCCTAGTCCGTTCTGGGAATGACAGAGCCCTGACCCAGCCCCACATGGGAAGGGAAAACTATAGTTACAAAGAATTTCTAACACCGCATAATTAAAACAGATTGTGAGTTTCCATGGTCAGGTTTCTTTTAGGTTTGAGTAAGTAGTGTGATAAGGTGGGAAAACATTGGACTGAATATTAAAAGAACCAGATTGTACTTCCATCCCCATGCACATCCTTCCATTCCCAGAGAGGGGTTGACCCAACAGCTAAAGTTCCCAGCTCAGAAATCCTACAAGTTATAAGTTCAACTACTTAATATCCTAAATGAAAAAAATTAAGGACTAATAAGAAAGCGTCCTAGTTCTCAGCCTTAAATCTCTGTTTTCCAGACGTGTATACATTTGGGGAAAGAACCAGTAGACTTCAGCGGGGGGCAGTCTGTTTGCTTCTGTCTAGGCCCTATATTGTCGATTGCCAAATTCTGTGATTCTATAACTACTCCATTTCTCATATCTACCCCTTCAAAGGATCATAGGGTCATAGAAACCCTCTCTCTTCCTACTGCTACCACTGCTTAAAGCTTGGTCAGACATGGAAGATGCCAGTCATCTACTGCATCCTGGGTCATCGCCCGTCATTTTGACTTTTTTCCTGCCACTGGACTTTGATGTCTCTGGAAGACAAAGTGAGGTCAATGACTTTGTGCAACTCTGCCTCACTTAAATTTGTCTCACAAATGAGTCAAGACACCTTGTGATGTCGTTGGTCCTCTTCACAAATGAAGGACACCACAACAACTACCACTCTAGGACAGCCTCTCTTTACCGCTCAGATTGTCTCTTGCAGAACTCTTATTGTAGGTCTTTCTGTCTATTTTCTCTTCCCTCCACTCTAATCCATCCTTTATTTTGCTGTAAGACTAATCTTTTCACATAGATCTGGGCATGTTACCCCATGCTCATACATTTTCAGTGGCTCCCTATGGACTATCAAATAAGCTCCTTTGCCTAGCATTCAAGGCCCTTCACAATCTCTTGCAGAAGGCTCTGCCTTTCCAAATTTATTCCATCCTGCTCCTTACCAAATATTCTGTGCCCCAGTCAATCCAGACTAGTCTTTGTTCTCCAAATATGCCTTCATTTTCCCACCTCTCTGCCTTTGCTCCACCTGTTCTCTGTTTTTAGGAGGCTCCCCTGCCCTCCTTCCACATGCTGAATGTCCATCCATCCTTTAAAATCTAATTCAAATGCCATCTGCTCCATGAAGGCTTCCACAACCCTCACAATCAGAATGACCTTTCTCCATCCCCCGGCTTTGAATAGTACTTTGTTTTATAACTTTCTGATGTGCTTATCATGTTTTTTATGGTTTATAGTTAATTATAAATGTCCAATAGCCTCCTACAAGAGTGCAAATGGCAAGAAGGTAGAAATGTTGTATTATCTAAATTTGTTATCCCTAACTTGTTATCACCTAACACAGGGCTCTGCATAGATTAACAAATATACATTCTATTAAAGATACTGATAAAGATGTAGTGAGCTGTCTTTAAAAAAAAAGCTACAATGTTCTCTGAGGCCAAAGGCACCAATTCTTCCTAGAAACTGGCCAGACTTGAGTAATTCCTATCTAGTCTGGGAAAACAAGAACAGAAAACATCACAAACCAAGTGCCTGGCTTTAGAAAAGCCAGGAGATAGAATGGACCAAGTCTTTTCCCCTTCCAAAATGCAATTTAATTTTAATTTCTAGCCTCACACATCCTCCTGCAAAGAGTAACCCACCCACTTGCCCAAGGCCAGGAGCAATTTATATCACATGACAAGTTAAGCTTGCTGCTTTGTTGTCTGTAGGGGGAGGTGGGGGAAAAGGGAGGGGGGAAACAGCCCCCAGTCATTAGTGAGCTCTGCAGAGCTGGCTTTGACACCTGAGCAGTCCCAGGGTCAAAGGTGGCCAGAGAGCAGACCCTTGCCTGGCTTACTGGTGCTGGTGCTGCCTGGCTTCAGGATCTGGGCTCTCAAATGATTAAAAAAGATTTTTCCCTATACTACACAAGGGAGCACAAGGGCAGCAACAGATGTAGGCTTAGGCCTCAAATTGTTTCCACCTGGGAAGAAAAATGGTTGTGGAATTATCTCCATACATAGCCCCAAATGGTGAGAAGCAGTGAAACATAACTAAAAAATCTTAAAAAAAAAAAAAAAAGACAAAAGTTTCTTAGATTTACTGCCACCTCAGTGATGAGGATCACCTGGAGGGGAGGGGCAAAGGTTTCCCTTCCCCCAGCCGTCCTCTAATTGGCACCCTCACCCCAACCCCCACCAGACAAGAGTAATTATTCCCTCTTTATAGATCAGAATGCTAAGGTAGAGACACATGTTGTAATTTGTCACTTAGCAGGTCAGCTGGAGGACCAAATTCAAAGGACCCCTTTGGTAACCAGGAGCAGCCTATGGACCCCTTCTCAGAATAGTATATTGTTGCCTACGTTCATAATTGAAGGAAATACTCAATTTCATTTTGAGGTTAGTGAAAATTAAACTGTAGTTTTTCACGAGTTCACAGACCCCCTGAAATCTGGCCACTGACCCCTTAGGGGTCTATGTACCTCAGATTAAGACCACCCCCCACCTTGTTTCAAAAATATCTTCCAGCTGGGCTCCTCTAAGAACTAAGATGCGCTTAGGGAGATGGTGTTAACAAGTCAATCGGGACAGAACAGACAATGCCCAACATTTCTATATGGTGTTAGAATACATCGTGTGATTGCAGGGGGAGGAAGGGTTGGCAGATTTGCCTTGCTGATTGAACTCTCCTTAAGCTAATATCACAAGTGACATATTTCCTCATCAAGGACAAATATCCAGTGAGGGGCTGGTGGTTCAAAGGTTCTCCTTAGGGGAAGGGCACTCATTTGGTATGAAAAGTTTATTGTAGATAAATAAATGAAAAATTATTTATTAAGTGCTAACTACATGTAAAGCACTGTGCTAAGTTCTAGGAATATGAAACCAAAGGTGAGACAGTTCTCAAAGCCCTCGATGAGCTTACATTCTAATAGGAGACATACAGCAAAAACAGAAGAGCGGTTTTTAAGAAGAGTTGGTCCAATGACGCTCCTTTTCTAGAAGCTGTGTTAGTATTGACTGATTACTGAGCTAAAAGGTAGAAGAGGGCTGGGTGCAGGGGGGGTGGTCTAGGTGGATGACTGCCTGGCGAAACTTTGTCCACAGATAACTAAGAATTGTCTCTCCTTGGGCCTCCCAAAAAGGTCCTACCCCACAATACAGCAAAATGGGAAGAATAAAGCTCTAAGCACAAAGCGGTTTTAAATTCAGAATTTATAAAGCACTGTTCTGCTGATAGTCCAAAAATTATCTCTGGTTTGGGGGGCACATATTCTCTGCCCCTGTAGAAATCCTGTCCTATTTCTTTTGTGGAACCCTCTATATATGGAAACTTTCAGACCCAATAGTACAGCAGACCCCTCCCTAGCCAATTCCTGGTGCCCTACACCCTGAGACAGCAGAAATGTAAAACCAATTAGACACATGTGCTAGAAAGCTCTTCCCTCTCAATAAAACCCCTGTTCCTCACCTCTATCACTGAGCCGTGATAGTTGTGTGAGAAAAGAGACCTAAACGTTCTCATGGGAGTGACTAGAACCTGGAAGGACCTGGAAAGCAGATCCAGAAGGCAGCCTCTTGTGAGATCATCAGATACCCCTTCTTCCTGCTTTGGCTCCAAGATCATAGACCCCAAAGCCTCTGGTGAGTGTGACATGGATCCAGATTTAGCCTTTACCAAGACTCCCTCTCCCCTTTCTTATCCCTCTTCCCCTGCCCACCACCACACTGGGTAGCATTATGTGAAGTAAAACCTACCCATCATAAAGGCTTTTAGCATCACTGGTCAGCCTGCCTATCCCACGAAAGCCTCAAAGACCCTAAACCATCAAGAAGAGACTAGAAGAAGTTCATTGGTCGCTCAGGTATCAACCTTGTGGACAAGCTGGAGATACGTGGCTTAAGTACTGGTGAAATGAAGTTGAATTTGTAATTAGCTGAACAACATTACACAGAGGGTACTGAGGAGTAGGTTGGTGTTATCTGGAGGAAACCAACATCTAATAATGACAATAACAGCTAGCATTTAGAGAGTACTTTAAGTCTTGCAAAGTGCTTTACCAATATTGTCTCATTTGATTTTCACAATAACCCTACATGGCAGGTACTATTATCATCTCCATTTTACAGATGAGAAAACTGAGGCTAAGAGGGTAAGTAACTTCCTCAGGATTTAGACTCAGGTCTTCCTGATTTCAGCTCCAGCACTCTAACAACTCTACCCACCATCTAGCTGCCTCTAGCAGGGGTTTTACACCAAGAGTCTATAAACTTGCTTTTAAAACATTTTGACAACTATCTACATAACTATCTGACAACTATCTGCAACTATTCTTCTGCAACCCTATACATTTTGTTTTATGCCCTTAAAAATATTATTCTGAGAAGGGGTCTGCAGGCTTCACCAGATTTCCAAAAGGTTCCATGAAACAAAAAAGGCTGTGCAGCCTTCCTCTAATGGATTTCTGCATGATGGTGATTAGGCATGATGCTGGATTGGTGGAGAGAATGCTGACTCTCTGCTGTATGTCTATCTGAAAGGCAGACTTAGTGCAAAAGCTCTGGAGAAGAAAGAAATTCTCTCTCTTCAAAAGAGACATACTACCCAGTTCCAGACTCTCTTTGGGGAGAGACCTATGAAGAGAGAAAAAAAGATTTTTGGAAGCAACAGACATGAGAAGAGTCAGGACCTCAACACATCCCTGATTCCCAGCTTGCCTCCCTAGATACTTCAAGGAATTTCCCCTTTGGGTGAGATTGGGGTCTATTTCTTGTTTGAATTGAGATATCTTGCTTCTGAGAGAGCTCATTCACTCTGTGTATTTTCTGGCATAATCTAATCTGTATAACTTCTCTGATTTCTGTTTGCTATTTATTTAGATAATTTCTTAGATAAACATCATTCACTATTTTTGATGGCTTTTTGTGTAACAAGGTTTTGGTGAGGAAGAATGAAGCCAGCAGGTATAATCTTGGATATCTCTTCCCCTTTAAAAAAAGAAGGTTTTGAACCTAAAAAAATAATAACCCAAGAACAGAAATATTTAAGCCTGGAAGGGGGGTGGCAAATAAAGATAATTCTGGTCCAGTATACCTCTCCCTCTCTCTCAAGAGAGAACAGCACACTCTGCTTCTTGTTCCCTTTTACTGCTCCCTTTCCAAGTAGGAATCAAAATTTTACTTAGAGGAGGGTGGGCAAGATTCTGGAAATATCTATTCATGTTTCCATAAAGAATCTCATTTAGGCTACCCATATGGACATACACATCTTACAAGGACATCTCACACACACATACACATTTTACATTAGCAATTAGAGCTCTCTAAATCTTGAAATAAGCTTGCTCATGAGGAAATGAGCTCCCCATTACTGGAAGTGTTCAAGCAAAGACTTAATGACCATCTGTCAGTGTAATTTTAGAAGAATTTCTTGCAGCAGGAAGTTGGACAAGACAACTAGTAGGGTACCTTACAACTCCTAAGAACGATTCTATGAGAAGCTCTAAAGGCATATCATTATCTAAGTACATCTCTATTTGTTCCCTTGTTGGCATCTCCTACTTTCCCCCCACCCCACTCCTTCCACTCCCTATTACACACCTTGTCTGCCTCATGGGTGCCTCGGTACACACCTTGCCCCTCCCTATTAGCAAATTACCTTTGCAAATTCAAAGCAAGTACTTAAAAATATTTAAGACTTTAGAGAATTCTAAATCTAGAAGAAACCTAATTCAATCTCTTCTGTTTACTAAAAAAGAAACTGAAGGACAAAGAGGTTGTTACTTGGCAAGGGTCACATAGTAGATTAATGAGAGCTAGGATCAGAACCCATCTCTTCACTCCATGAGTCCATTGGTCTTTTCATTTTACTCTGGTGCCTCAAGGATGTTTTTAATTAAACTGACACTCCAGATTTAAGATTATCTTTTTTTATTCCATCTGTCAAAGTTGTTACACTAACATAAATGAGCAGTCATTCTACCTCTGCTTTTATCTTAGCCACAACCTAGGAAACTATTTTATTGGGAAATGTAAAACCTGGTTTCTTTTAGCCATGTAAACAGAAAAAGGTGCCTTTTAAAATTTTTGGTTAATTAAATATGTGTCCTGTCTGTTTATTCTCTGATGTTCAAACTGACAAGATTTCTAGACTGAAGGTCATTTTGAAGTTTCTTTTCATTGATTTTCCCCGTACTGTAAGTAATCAGCCTGTTTTCAGCTTATTGTGTTGATCAAAGTTACAAGAAACTTTATCTTGGTCCAATTTAAGATAAAGAACATGGTGATTTCACATGAGTGGACAACTCTGTGGTCATGTGACTCTTAGAACTCTCTAAATCAATATATCTCATACTGTGTTCCATACAATACCAATGTTCTGCCCAATGGGAATATGGCTTCTGAAAAGGAATGTCAATGCTAATAATATTTCCCATTCTTAAATATTAAATATGAAAGTACATATATATCAAAATATTTATATGTACATTTTAGAGGTTTGAAAATGGGTCTTGTTTCCTCAGTCTTGCAGTTAAATACCCTTCAACTTCCTCAGGGATTTTCTATACCCTCAGACCAACATAATGGTTTTCATTAACATATTGCCTCTACAATCAATGCTCCAGCCAAACTGGATTGCTCTCTACTTTGCAAAATCTCTGTTCTCTTCCCACCTCTATACCTTTGCTTACCCTTATCTGCATGTCTAGAACATCCTTCTTCGCCCCATCTATTGAATTCCATTTCATTCCTTAAATTCTACTCATCATACTCTACTTATTCATTCAAGAAACATTTATTAAGCACCTACCACAGAATAGGCATTGTGCTAAGCTCAAATGCTGCCTCCTCCATGAAGTCTTCCCTGATCCAATCATTCAAGACCTTCTGCCTCAGGAAATGCTCTGTTAGTCTGACTGATATGTTTCCTAGATGCCAGCTGCAGCAAAGAAAATGATTCTCACCACTAATAGACCAAATCAATCTGCTTGTCAAGCAAAGGATATAGGCAAAAATACGTATGCACTGTATCTGCCACAGAGCCCATGAACTCTGCCGTGCATGATATTACAGATGTCATCAGAGCATTCGCAAAACCAGTAAGGGATGGATGTGTTGGCCAAAAAGTCCTGCTTGAGATGACCCAGTGGGCTTTTTCAATCCAAAGATGGTCTCTAGTTCAATTGGTTTTGAAAGTGTTGCTCTAAAGAGAAAGAGAAAGGAAAAAGAAATGAAACAACAGGTTAGCACATATATCACCTGAACATTTCTTTTCTGAACGACAAGCATACTTTAATTTCACTGAGACCAAGAATGTTGGAGAATTCCTATCAGAAAATAGGAATTCCAACTGCTCCTCACTTATTTAACAATAACAAATGTAATGGAGAACCTATCATGTGTAAAATGCTACACCGACAAAGGTTTCAAGAAGCTTACCATTCAGCAGTAGGGGACCAGTAGTTGACCAACAATTTCTGTACCTGGGACAAGTCAAGGTGAGAGGGGAAGGGTATCCTCACCTGGAGTAGAGCCTACAAAGAGAAGAAGCAAGTACCAAGACACTTTGAGGTTTCTAAGCTACTAAAGATAGAGTAAATACGCCTACAATGATGTCATTACTTCTGCCTCCAGGACTGGGCAGGCAGGAGAAGAAGCAAACTCAAAATTTTCTGACCTGGTTCAAATCCTCAGTCATCTCACCCTCATAGTATCTTAGTATGAGAGAATAGATATATACACAAACAACTATTCCACAAAATGGAAATACATTAAAAAAAATCCACCAAGGTTCTATGAGAGTTCAGAAGAGGGAGCAATGACATTATGCATATGAAATTCATATCATGGACTTATAAAATTTCAGAGCTGAATGGAAGAAACCTCAGAGGCCGTCTAGACCAACTGGTTGCCTGAATAGTAATCCCCTCCACAACATTCCCCAGACTCTGAAGGTCTCCAGTGCTGGAGAACTCAACACATTCCAAGGCATTTCATTCAGAATCACAGAATCAACCATCTCAGAAATGGCAGGGATCCCAAATGTCATCTAGTCCAACCTATTCCTAACCAAAAAATCTCTAAAATAAACCCAACAAGCTTCCATTCAGCCTTTGCTTGAAGAATGCCAATGAGGGAAACACTGCCTCCCAGGGTCATAGGATTTTACAGCAGGGACTTCAGAAGCCAAATAGTCCAACCCATGCCTGAATAAACGTTCTTTTTGCATCATATCTGAGGATGGACTGGGGAGAGAGAGGAAGTAGTAAGACCAATTAGAAGGCTATTGCAGAAGTCCATACGAGAGATGATGAGGGCCTGAGCAAGGGCAGAGGCTGTGTGAGTGAAGAGAACGGATCTGATGCTTTGGAATCTGTGAATTCTATGGAGGTAGAATCATAAGGCAATAAACACAGGCAACTTACTGAATAGACAGCTAGGTGAAGCCATAGTACATAGAGCTCTAGGCCTGAAGTCAAAAGACTCACCTTCCTGAGTTCAAAGCCAGACTTAGACACTTACTAGCTACGTGTTCTTGGGCAAGTTGCCTCAGTTTCCTTATCTGTAAAACAAGCTGGAGAAGGAAATAGCAGATTACTCCAGTAGTATCTTTGCCAAGAAAGCCCAAATGGGATCACGGAGTTGGATGTAACTGAAACCACAAAACAACAACAAATTCATTGAATATGGGAATAAATGTAAATTTCTATTTCATCTTCAAAGTGAAGGTTTTTTAAGTCTAATTTTGCTCATTTTTCCCTGAGAAGGTATTAAGACATTAGTGGGCACTTGGTTGGCTCAGTGCACCAAGGGCTTGTACTAATGCTGGCCTTTCATTAGCTAACTGCAAGACATCCAAAAGAAGCTACGGAGGGGATCTTGGATCCTTAGCTGATGGATGTGATGGGAGCTCCACCCAGCTGAATCAACTCACTGGTTTTCCATGCCTATCCTTGTTTTATGTCTTTCTTCTGCTACGGCTCAATAAATCTCCTTCTGTTAACGGCTGAATGGCCTAAGATGAGTGTCTCGTTTTCTTCTAATATCAAACCTAAACTACCACAAGACTGACCTCCTACTTCATTCAAATGCATTTATTCAGCACCTAATTGTGTGTGATGTTGTATATAGTGTGTTAAACACATATGGCCCCACCCTGGAGGAGTAGTTTGCAATCCCAGGCAGGCTGGTAACACAAATTGCTGATCCGGACAACTCAACCATAAACACTAAATGCCTGTCTCAATAAGATTAACTTTTCACACAAGCTGTGCCTATAAGATGCCAAACATCTGGATGAAACATGCCGAATTCAGCCAGTCCTCTGGGTCATGGAGTGAATTGGAGATAACTAACCCTACCAAGAACTGACAGAGGGTTTGCTTTTCAGTCAGATGTTCCTGTGTGGTGCAAATGAAGGACATTGTATGCAAATAAAGGACAAGGATATTTGCAGAGTGTCCAGGCAGAGGGGAAGGAAATATCTATCATTGAAGGGATAAGGTTTCATTTACAGAGTCTTTAAGGATAACCAAAGGACCTTTCTTTCATCTCTTACCTTCTTTGATCCTTATGAGAAGACTTGAGTTCAAATCCTGTCTTTCATAAACCACTTAGCCTCCTTGCCCTCAGTTTCCTCATAGCATATAACAAGAGAGGTGGACTAAGTTATCTCTGATTTTCCTTCTAGTTTGAGATCCTGTTGCAGCTTGAGAGGTATGATTCTTTGTCATGGACAGAGCACTGCACTGGAAGTCAGGAGACCTAAGTTTGTTTTCCTTTTTGTTAAAATTGGATTTAATTTACAAAAATCTATTTTCTCTCTCTCTCCCTTTTCTCCTCCCCCATTGAAAAAAAAAGAAAAACAAAACTCTCATGACAAGTATACGGTCGAGCAGAACAAATTCTTACTCTGGCCATGTCCATAAATGTACACATTATTTTGCACCCTGAGTCTATAACCTCTCTGCCAAGAGGCAGGTGGTATGCTTCATCATCTGTCCTTTGGAATCACGGTTATTCATTGCATTGATCAGCATTCTTAAGTTTTTCAAAGTTGTTTATGTTTGTAATGTTGTTGTTATTGTAAGGAGACCTTAGTTTGAACCCTTGCCTTGCCATTTTCTAGCTGTAAAAACATAGGTTTGGGTTCTAGCTCTGTAAGTATCGGCCTACCATTTAGCCTCATCATGACTCAATTTCCTTATCTGTAGAATGGGATAATAATCTGGTACCCAAACCCAAGTCTTCTGACTCTAAATCCAGCCCTTTTCTCACCATGCCAAGATGCCATGATGCCCAAATTTGACATAAGTCCAGATGCCCATTTACTCATGCTTTGGCCTTGCATATTAGCACCCACAGAGTGCCCCCACTAGATGAAATATCCTCTGGTGAGTGATGTGGGAACAGGCAAAAGAAAGAGAAATCCAACTTCCTTACCCTCAAAGGAGTCTGCCACCTAATACGACCAGCCACAGACCCCTGAAAATAGTTTAAGAAGGCAGCACATGTGTAAATGCAAAGAGGACTGATTATAAACTGTTCAGAGGCTATAGGGTTAAGGAGCATGGGAGGGAGTCAGGCTAATCAGCAGCAGCCACCGCTTAAGAGGCACCCAGAAGTTGTCTTTGGCTTCCATGTGAGTCTTCCCAGGGATCTACCAAGGAGGGCCCCACGTGCTATAAATAGACATCACCAAGAGGCTAGTACACACAAACCCAGCATTGGGAAATGTAATTATGAGGTATTTTTCTAAGACAAATACAATCACCATATGTGAAGGGTTTATGAATGGCAGAGGAGGAGGAAGAGTTCTACTTAGTTCCTTCAAAATCCCAGGATTCACCAACTTTGGTGGAAGGAATTTAAATTCATTCCAGACATTCCTAGAGAGGAAACAGGTATAGCGTTTTGAGGGCCAGTGTCAGAGTTAGGAAGGCCTGGGTTCAAAGTCTACCTCTGAGACAGTCTATCAGTTCAAATCCCACCACCTTGCCCCCCTTCCCCATATTACTAGTACTTTCCCATTGAGATTTCCTTCCATAAACGTGTGTGAGAGTGTATGTATGCGCGTGCACACACAGGCCAAGTGGCACAGTGGATAAAGCGTTGAGCCTGAAGTCAGGAAGATTCATCTTTGTGAGTTCAAATATGGCCTCAGACACTTACCCTGGGCAAGTCCCCTAACCTTGTTTGCCTCAGTTTCCTCATCTGTAAATGAGCTGGAGAAGGAAGTAGTAAACCACTCCAGTATCTTTGTTAAGGAAACCTCAAATGGAGTCACAAAGAGTCAGATACAACTGAAATGACTGAATAAGAAACATACATGTGTGTATGCATATATGTGCATACACACGTGTGTAACATATATCATGCATGAACAGTTATTTTGCATGTTGGCTCCTCCACTAGAACATGAGGTGACTCCTCAGAGGCAAAGACTGTTTTTGCCTGTCTTTGTAAACTCAGCACTTAGTAAAGTGTCTGGCACATAATAATCACTTAATAAACGTTGGTTAACTTGACTGGCTATTTGACCCTAGGCAAGTCACCTAAACCATTCAGTGCCTCCAGGCTACTCTTTAAAACAGTAAATTACATGAAGTTGACAATCTGCATTAGGTACGGGAGTTTCCACCCTGGAGTTCCCTAGCTAAAGGAAATCCCAGGTGAGGCGCCAACAACAACAACCAAAAGATGGTGAGGAGTGAAGTGGATGATGGGGAATTTCTTATTAACCTACAGTTTTAAAATTGCAGAGAGATTTTTCTTTCCCTCTTAGGAAATGTCATAAATGGTTTTAAGATATTCTAAAAAAAAATACTTTTGGTTGTTCAGTGATTTCATTCATGTTTAACTCTCCATGACTCCATTTTGGGGTTTTCTTTGCAGAGATACTAGAGTGGCTCGCTATTTCCTTCTTCAGCTCATTTTACAGATGAGGAAACTGAGGCAAACAGGGTTAAGTGACTTGTCCAGAGTCACGCAGCTTAGTATCTGAGACCATATTTGAACTCTTGAAGATGAGTCTTCCTGACTCCAGATTTGGCACTCTATACTGACCACTGCCTCCTAAAAAAACTAAAGGATGGCAAGAATGACCTAAGAATGAAGCTGAATGACATATTTTAGTGGAAAATGAAGTGAAGAAGAATGGTTCAAAAATGAAATCAAGAAATAAGCAAGCAAATCCTTAGTGGTGACATTTTGCTGAAGCAAAGTGGATAACCCTCTGTCCGATCATTTTTGGAACAAGTCATTTGGCTGCATTTGGCACCCTGTGTAACCCAAGAAGGGCATTTGAAAACAAACTGGCATTCCCCTCTCCCACCACCATCTCCCCTGAATTCTACAGTGTACACCAAAGGTAGGGAACCTGTGGCCTCAAGGCCACATATGGCCCTCTAGGTCCTCAAATTCGACCCTTTGAATTTAAACTTCACAAAACAAATCCCCTTAATAAAAGGATTTGCTCTGTGAAACTTGGACTCAATTAAAGGGCCACACCCAAGGACCTAGAAGGCCACATGTAGCCTTAAGGCTGTAGGTTTCCCACCCCTGGTCTACACAATCAGAGCTCCAGACTCTGTTCCATTCAGAGCACCAGATTTGGTCAGAAGATTGGGATGTGAATCCCAGCTTCCCTGCTTACTATGTCACCTTAGGCGAGTCATTTCATCTGTTCTAGCCTGTTCTTTCATCTGTGTAATGACAGGGTTGAACTCGGTAATCTCCAAAGTCCTCTGCAGATCCAGCATTCTGGGATTCTGTAACATCTGGGGCTTTCTTACCTCTACCTTTATGTACTCTACTCCTTACACGTGAAATGACATTCTCCCTTCTCTCCCCTCTCTCCCCACATTTACCCCCATCGCCTCTGTCTGCTGCATTGTAACAATCCTTTAAGCCTCCCCCTAAATGCTCCCTCCTCCTTGAAGCCTTCACTGATCCCCCACTTGGAAATATTCTTTCCTTTCTCAGAGCGCACCACATTCTGTTGCATTTCTCTTATGAACTTAGCATTTGGCCCTAGAATTATTTATATGTCTCTCATATCTTCCTCACTAGACCATAGTGTCCAAAGAGCACATCTTATGTATATAAAATCAGGGATTATATCTCATATATGACATGCATGTGTTTCTATGTTAATATATATGTATATGCATATATAGACATATGTGTATATACATATCTTGTATGTACATAGTTATCTGAGTGTTGTCTCCTCCATTAAAATGTATGTACATATATATGTGTTTATATATAGTGTACATGTGTACACATAGATGTGTATATATTATGTATATATATGTGCATTTATATTATAGATACACACATAATATATACAAACATATATCTGGTAGGTACATAGTTATTTTCATATTGCCTTCCCCATTAAAATGTGAGCTCCTCTAAGGTAAGAATTATGCTTTTGCCTTTCTTTGTAAATCCCATATATATGATATGTGTGTATACAAAAGTTAAATATTATGTGGTACATGTGAGTGAATGGATGGATGGATTTATCACTTAGTCTTAATTTTGTTTCAAAGATCATAGATATTAATCTGGTAGGAGCCTCAGAGACTATCTTGTCCAATACCTCCATTTTAGAGATGAGGAAACTGAGGGCCAGAGTAGCTAAGTGTCTTAGTATTCTGGCAAGAGGGTAGATTGAAGGAAACAAAGGTTTTTGCAATTAGCCACTGCTTTATTTTCATTCAATGTTATATTTTTGGTGCCCATATGGAAGTTTATTCTTATAATATGAAGGAGCCTGCTGTTTGCTGACTTCTCAACTGGCCCTCCAGCAATTTGGGAACATATTCATAGAGAACCAGCTAACACAGGAAGGGACACATGTGAAAACTATCCCACCTTTCTATGTGCCTCAGGTAATCACCAGCAAAGCAGAAAAGCCCTCAGAGGGCAGCCAGGGCGGGGGAGGCAAGGGTGCTCCTTCAGCTCACTTCCTCAAGCTGTGAGGTCTCCAGACTTCATGCTGTACCACAGTTTTATTTACATTCATAAATCTCAATGTCTTTGCTCTGACCTCCCCATTCTTCTCCCTGTTTGGGTACGGAGTGATCTTTTCCAGTTCCATTTCAAGAGATTTATGTACTCCTGGTCTGCAAACATCGAACAAGTCATTTGCCTTTTCCTCATGGTTGGTCCTTTGAGCCAACAGCAGCAAAGTTGAAGGGGAGCCATGTGTCATATTAAGACAATTAGGAAGATTTCTTCGTGAGATTCTTGACAAAGAACCTGATCAATTCCTTTGGCACAGCATAAACCTCCTGTTTTCCTTAGAGTATTCCGACAATACTGTATAAGCTCATTTGTCTACAGATCCCTTCCAGGAACAAAAAAAAAGGAAAATGGTTCTTTTTCCACCTCCAGCCCCCAAAACTCTCCACTTCACTGCCATTACCGTATACACTCCCCACTGTGAAATGGGATATTGCTAGCATGATAGTAAAAAGAGCACAGGATCTTCAAGTCAGAAGACCTGAGTTTAATTCCAAGGTTCTGCCAAGTTCAACCTATATGACTTGGGAAGGTCACTTATCCTCTCTGGGACTCAGTTTCTGTAAAATTGAAAGACCTCCAAGGTCTCTACCAAGTCTAAATCTATAAGCCTATGATCTTTTTCTGCTGAACAGAGAGAATTGGTGAATTCTCTGACCTCTCTCTCTGTCTGTCTCTCTGTCTCTGTCTCTCTGTCTGTCTGTCTCTGTCTCTGTCTCTGTCTCTTCCCTACCCTACCCTATTCCCACACATTGTCTTTTTAATCATTTTCTCCCCTCCTCCCTCTGACCCTTTACCCTTCTCTTAAATCCAGCATTCTCTCCAATACAAGGCCATGGATGTGGACATGGGAAGAGGATCAGAGAAACAGGAGAAAGAGCTAGATTTAAGACACAATCTGGATTTCAGCAATTACCACCCTTCAGTGCCTTCTCTGTCAAAAGGGAAAAGCGATCAGTTTTTTTCCTTGACCATTAAGGCTCTGACAATCTGGGATGTGAGGGAACTCAAGCCTGAGCCTGGGAGCACTGGGAGGGGAGGAGAGAAGGGATAAAGGTTAATATCACAGACCCAGATAAGAAAGTTTCTGATGTGTACAATACAAACCAATCAGAGATCCCCCAAAGTCATCGAACTTTAAGGTGGAACCCACCGTGGGCTAATTTGATTGGGGGAAGATGACAGTATTCAATTTATCCTCCAGGGCTCTAGACCACTTCGCAAGAGGTGCGATCTCCTTTCAGCTGACTTCCCCCGAATCTGTTTCTAAAGGAAGTACACAGCTCTACTGAAAACATACCAGTTCTCCCTTTGCATTTGATCTTTCTCCCACATGCCTTTTGTATTAATCCTGGCATTCTATTTCCATCTGTTTTCAACTTTGAGTTAGAAACTCCAAGCCCAGCTCTAACATCCTGACAGTGTGCAGGGCTCCTCCTAAGGGTGCCACAGGGAGGAGAAGAAATAAAACTATGGATCAGATCAATGGAATCCAACCTGGCACTTCAAACTTATCTCTTGGTCCTGCACATTTTACTTCCATTTTATCAAATCCCCCTCCTTCCACAGCCCCCATCTTGGTCTGTTCTTCTGCATTGTACAATGGTGGGGGAAGGGAAGGACTTTGGAGACAGAAAACCCTGGTTCAAATCCTGCCTCCAAAACCATCTGCATGACCTTAATTAAGTCCCAACCACCATGGCCTATATTTCCTCATCTGTAAAATAAAGAGATTAGATTCAGGCCTTGGGAACCTTTGGCCTTGAGGCCACACATGACCCTCTAGATCCTCAAGTGCAACCCTTTGACTGAATTCAAACTTCACAGAGCAAATCTCCTTAATAAAAAGATTTGTTCAGTGAAGTTTGGCTTCAGTCAAAAGACTGCACTTGAGGACCTAGAGGGCCACATGTGGCCTCAAGGCCACAGGTTCCCCACCCCAGGTTAGATCATCTCCAAGCGAATTAGATTATCTCCAAAGGCTCTTCCATCTTTCAATCTATGATCTGCTGCAGGCAGGGTATGGACGGATATAAGCGAAACTATAGACAACTCTGCAACGAGATAGACATATGCCTTAAGAAGAAGAATCCTAAGGAGTCGAATGAGGCACCGGCCAAGTGTGTGTCATCCACATGAGTCTGGCCTGTACTTGAGTGTTTTTAAGCCTCCACACCCAAGCCTTTGGACACCACAGAGTTTGCACAGGAAATGGGAGTGTGAGGATGGGGCCTGAGGAAACCTGAGATTTTGAAGACAGAGAAAGAACAAAAGAACATCCTTTGTAGTCCATAAGTATGAAGTGTGCAGTCTGGAAACCCAAGTTACTCACTACATAGCCCTGAAGGCACCAGGAACAAGTGTAGGCAAAGGGTACTTGAGAGCAACGGAAGACAGAGGTTCCTCTATACCAGGCCCTGGGGATTCTATATGTAAAGCATATATGGACAAACCTCCAAGTGCTCCATAAATGCCAGCTATTATTACTATTATTATTATTATTATTGTAATAAACAATCTTTGTTTCTGGGTGACACAATACCAGTCCAATGCACAAAGCCAATGATGATAGATGAGCAGATGTTATCTCAAGATTATGAAAAATCCAACAATCTAATTCAAGCAAAATTTGTCAAGCACCTACTATGTGCTATGTTTAGCATTGCATTGTAGTAAAATAAAAAGGCCACTGACTTTGGGGTCAAAGCGCTTAGGTTCAAATCTGGTCTCTGGTAGTTATTGCTTGTGTGACCTAGGGAAATTCACGTAACTTCCCTGGGCCTAAGTTTCTTCATCTGAAAAAAGGGGAGACTTTTGAAGTTCCCTCCAGCTCTAGGTCTATGACTCCATAATCCACAAAGACAGAGAGAGATAAGCATGAGATCTTGCTCTCAAGAGGTTTATAACCAAATAAAGGTTTTATGTTGACTAGAGGTTTACATAAACATATGTAACTATGTAATATATGTAACATGATACAATTAACTATGGTACTAGGGAGAAGGTGCTGAGTTCAAAAGAGATGCCTGGGCAAAAGAACTGTAAGAAATACACAGAGGGAGTGATCCCTCCAAACTGAGAATGGAGTGGTTTCAGAAAAGGCTCCACAGAGGAAGTGGCACCTAACCTTGAAGAAGGGTAAATGAGAGAAGGGGACGGTGTCCATTCTAAGTGTAACCCAAGTCTCCAACTTGGAACATTTGCACAAGATTCTCGTCATTGGTGGAGAGAACACAAACTCACTCTGAGTAACAGAGTTGGCTGAAGAGCTTGGGAGAGGAGAGACAGTCTTTCTTCCTGCTTCAAAAGTGGACACACGTGGATCCAGGCTCTCCTTAGGACTGAGAGAGAAAGGACTTTAAGAAGCTGCAGGCGCACAAAGGACCTGCTGTATCAATATGTCCCTGATTTCCAGCTTTTCTCCTAGAGACTTTGGGGAATGACCCTCCGGATAGATTGGGGCTTCTCATTCACTCAGTATATTTTCTGGTATATTCTAATCTGTATAACTTCTCTCATTTCTGCTTTCTACCTGCTTCCATAAATGAATTACTCACTACTTACCATTTATGATAGTGGTGTATAGCTAGTATTTTGTGGGAAGGAGTGAAGCTTTTGGTTATAAACTTGGGGTACCCCTTCCTCTTTAAGGGATAGTGACCAGGAGACTGTCTTGAACCTAGGACAAAAAAAAGCATTCCTATAGACTAGCAATATTGGGAGGAGCAGATAGATATAATTCTAGTCTAGTATCCCCTCTCTAAGGAGAGCAAAATGTCCAGCCTCTTGGCCCCTTCTCCTACTCTCCTTCAAGCAAGGAATTAAAGCCTCTCTTGGAGAAGGGTAGGTAAGATTCCAAAGAGAATCTTCCTTACGTTGCTCTACAATCTACACTGAGAAAACCCATATGGGCATAAACTCAATCTATGCAGGCAACACATGCATCCTACATGGGCCAGGCGATGGCAAGAGCTCGGGCATGAGAGTTGGTAGTCCAGTTTCTGTACAATGCAGAATACATGCAAGGTAATGGTGTGAGGTAGACAGGAAAGGTGGATTAGTGCCACTTTTTGGAGGGCTTTGAATGCCAAGATAAAACATTCATGTTTTAATTCTTAATAAGTGGGGATTCACTTAAGGTTCTTTGAGGGTGAATACATCAGAGAAGTACATTAAACAGATAACAAATATATAGAGCTAGTTGGAAAGAGGAGAGCCTTGGGGTGCAAAGACCACTTAGAAGTCTTAGAAGTCCAGTGATTTTAAAAGAATGTATCAGGATAGAATTTGAAATCATGCATACATGCATATTGCCAACTTAAAAGTTTGGAATTCTGAGACATCACTATGCTAGTCTAAGTGAAAAATGTAAAGGGTCTGAACTAAGACGTAGTTAGTGAGAAAGAAAAGGAAGGCATGATATAAGAACAGGGAAGCTAGAATCAAGTGGAGTCGGTGACTGGGATGATCAAGAAGGGAAAGTAAAAAAAAAAATGAGTCATAGGTGTAGAACCCAGATGCCTGGGAAAATGGTAGTGCCATCCTCAGAAAGGGGAAATTAAGAGGGAGGGAGGTTCTGGGGTAGGGGGAGATGAAACTGTTAAGGACATAGTCCAGTTCATTTTGAAGCTCTGTTCAGCTGCAAGCATCAATAGAAATAAAACCCCTGGCATTTGAGCTCACGGTCAGTAGCTTATAAGCAGTTCCTTTCATAGGAGATTTGGAAAGGAAACCAAAAAACTCAAAAAATCACAAAGTTAGCAATCTGTGCCTTTAAGGGGGCATCGAGCCACAAGGGTCTGGAGTCCCCAATGAATTTAAGAAAGACCCTGCCCCAAACTCATTTGCAGAGAGACAAATTATGGCTCAAAGAAGACCCACAGGAGCAGCAGGAGAGATGGGGGTAGGCAGGAATTGGGTCATTTTCCAAATATGAAATAAATAACTGAGAGTAGGAATGCAGAGATTCTACATGGGGGGAGGGGGAGAGGTTGTGGTTTTTCCAAGAATGAGATGGGTTGAAATGTAATTTTTTTTTCCTTTTTAAAACAGTGCTTCCAAGCTTGATATGCAACTGCTACATGGGAGTGAAGCCCCCAAAGCAGGCAGCTAGAGAGCAGTCACTGCTCCTCCACTGAACAGGAGACACACCCCCTTTCTGGCTACTCACTCACACTTTCTCTAGGCTGGGCTCACAGTGTATACATTATCTCAGGCCCTCTGACGGCACCATCTGGGTGACACTTCAATATCGCATTTGGGGCGTGTTTACTTGCAACCTTTGTGAGGAAAAGATGAGAGCCACATGTAAGGCACATGCAGAAAATGCGCTGGAACAATCGCATGTTTATAATTCAGAGAGAAGGATGGCAAAGCCAAGCATGGTTTGATCGGGCTCCAAATCTATTTCCTGGACTTCAATTGAAAGGGGAGATGTTGATGTGGGTACTTTGGGCCAAGCTACAAGTTTATTTCTCCTGGTGTTGGTGCACTTTTCAAATCTGTTTCAACCAACGGTCTCTGGCCATTTTTTCCTTCTCACACATCCTGTCCTATGGATGCCAGAGCATGCAGTCCTTGCAGAGAGGCCTCCTTGCATATGTCCCTATAGAGACTGTAGAATGCGATTTATCAGGGTTCACTTGTAGGACAACTGTCCCTCCTGGATGAACCTCCTTTATCACGTTCAGATCCTTAAACATTGCCATGTGACAATACCATTGCTTTTCATGGATGTTAAAAAAAATCCAATTAATCATAGTCCAGTTCCCAAATTTCCCTTTGAGGCAAGAACTTGGCAGGGCTCTGTTCCTATTCCCTGGCATGAATGTATCCCCAGAAAAGATGTTTCCAGTCTTGTAGAGTTTCTTCAAAGGGCCTCATTGGAGCCGACTGATCCTTCGCTCATCATGAGTCACCATTACTCCATTGTCTCTCTGTTATTACAACTCATGAGGGGATGTTTTATAGCTACTGCTGGGAAGCTTAGTCCTTTGACTTTCTAAAATAGCACTTAAATGCCACCTCACTTGGTTTAGGTAAAGGAGCCTGAGGGAAGACAGAAAAACATGTCAATCAGGAGACTGTGTAGGTAAGAATGAGTGGCCTTTGAAGGAGACAAATTCCTCCAGGAAGAGGAAATGGTTCCATTTGTCTTCATGTTGTGCTTCCACTGAGGGAACTACCAAAGTAGACATTTTCCCCAGAGTTATAACTATTAATTTTTCACCTGGGGCAAAAGCACTTTGGTGGAGAAGGGGAGGAGAGAAGATAGTATTGATATAGAAGATAGTACAACAGATAAGGAGATGGAAGCAAGATGAAAAGGGTAATATTTACCAGAGGTACGGTTACACTGAGAGAAAGTGTTTATCTATTCTCCCAGAGAGCCGGCTTTACAGTTTCTTTCCTTTATCCATCCAGTGGTGGGTAACCTGCAGCCTAGAGGCCACATGTGGCCCTCTAAGTCCTCAAGTGCAGCCCTTTGACGGAATCCAAACTTCACAGTTCAGTGATCTATACTGTGTTTGTGAATTTGGATCAGTGAGCATATCACCACAGAGGTAGGGAGGTCAAGGAGAGGGGTGCCAGGGCAACAAGATAGTAGACAGGGAGAAAGGTACAAGGGATTCGTGCTTCAGGCATAGGTGGAATCAGATGAGCTCTGAGGCCCCTTCTGGCTCTGAGATTCCGTTATCCCATAGGATGCCTTTTGTATATCATTGCAGCCTGCTGGCCTGTGAATCTCTTTTAACTCAGAAATTTTATATATACGTATATACATACACACACACACGCACACACACACACATATATGTATAGGTATGCAGACACATACACATATCAAAATATATACATATATACATACATATACATATATATGTACATGTAGAATATGTAAATTATATCTAAATTGAAAAGAACAGAATTATACAGGAGTGCAGAAATGGTTTCCAGTATAAAGTGCTGATGTTCAGTATATCTGAGTTTTACTAAATTAAGAATTCCAAAATTAAAGGGAGTGTTAATGAGGAACATCATGACCTATTTCCCAAGGATTCAAATTTCTTTAATTACATAGTCTCCCCAAAATAGAAGAAACCTCTAACCTTCATTTAGTCCAAAGGTGTCAAATTTGTAGCCGGCTAAAGTCCCAGTGCTGGCCTAAGCGGATTAAAATGAAATTGAGAAATGTTTAACAAAACAAATAAAAATACAATACAACATAGATAATGTTAATTTGTGGTTTTCTAAGTCGACACATCCAGCCTGAGTTTGAGTTAGTCCTTCCTCTCTTCCAAAAAAGATCATTCATCAAATACTACCTCTTCACTCCTAAAGTACTTCTCCCTTCAACAAACTTCCCACCATCCTCAGGGAAGCATCACCACAAAGCCAAATACGTTATTAAAAAAAAAACCATCCATCAGCAAAGAGTCATGGATTCCCTCACATATACAAGGTCCTGTACTAGTGACATGGGGGAATACGGAGAAGAGTAAAGTGTGACCACTGTTCTCCAGAAGCTTACATTCTAGTTGGAGGGGACAGTCTTCCCCATGCCAAGATAGATATGGGTCTCCATTAATGTAAGCCCTGAGCACAGTTTATCATCCTTTTTGATTTTGTTTAGTCCCTTCGTTCCCCTCACAGAATCACAGGTTTAAAGCATCGTCTAATCTGAAATGCTCATTTTAGAGATGAGTGAACTAAGGCCTCAATGTTAGATATTTTTCAAACTACCTAAACTGTCTAAGGTACCACCTGCAAAAGCGATTTCAGGTAACCAAGGTAATATTGCATAAAGTCGTAATTATATTTACTTTCAGAAAATTCAGCCTTCTAGCCAGTGATGCCACCAAAGCGTATCTACTATAACCATCTACCCATTTGGTCACTCAATAAATATTTAGTCTCCCTTTTCCAAAATCCTAGAAATCATCAGCTGTGGATCCAAATTAACGCTGGTGAACTAAATAGAACCAATGATACTCCTTGCTGTTCAGACTCTGGGCATTTTCATTGGTTATCCTCTATGTCTAGAAGATTCTCCTCCTCATCTTTGTCTCCTGGCTTCCCTGGTTCCTTCAAGTCCCAACTAAGATCCCATCATCTATGAAAAGTCTTTCCTAATCACCCTTGTCTTCCCTCAAATACTAAACCCGATTTATTTTTGTATGTCTCTTGTTTGTACATAGTTGTTTGTATGTTCTCTCCCTGCACTATACTGTGAGCTCCTTTAAAGCAAGAATTTCTTTTACCTTTCTTTATATCCCCCAGTGCTTAGCACCATATCTAGCATAGACGGTGCCTAATAAATGCATGCCAGCCATTGACTATTGACAACTTTACCCACGTCCTCTCTTAAAACTAACAGTAAAGACCAATCACCCAGGCTTAAACCTTGGGGTTTTCTTGGATTATTCCTTCTCTGTCATCACCCATAGCTTGAATCCTGTTAGTTTTGCACCTACAATGTGTCTCATATCTAGCCCCTCCTTTCCATCTCTATTATCACCATCCTTACTTTGAGCCCTCACCCAGACCAACACACAGTATAATAGAAAGAACTCTGAATTTGAAATGTTGAATTTAGAGTCACAGAACCTGAGTTCAAATACTGGCTGTGCCACTTTGTGCCTCTGTGACTTTGGACAAGTCATCTAACTGCTCTAGTCATTGCAATTGTTGTTTGGTCATTTCAGTTGTGTCCAACTCTTTGGGAAGTTTTCCTAAGAGAGGCTCTGAAGTGGTTTACCAATTACTTCTCCAGCTCATTTTACAGATGAGGAAACTGAGCAAACAGGGTGAAGTGGCTTCCCCAGGATCACACAGCTAGGAAGTATCTGAGGCCGGATTTGAACTCAGGAAGAGGAGTCATCCTGACTTCAGGCCTGGTGCTCTGTGCACTATGGTGCCACCTAGCTGTCCCTCTAGGACTACAAATGAATTTCCTCATTTATAAACTGAGGGGGAATCCCCACAAATTAGCCCCCTAGCCACAACAACGAGTGAAGGAATAAGATATATTGATTCTGGAGGGGGAAAAAAGCCACCTTCAAATATGTGCAGTTCTGTCATAGAGAAAGCAATAATGGTTTACATTTTTTGCACATTAAGGTTTGCAAAGTGTTTCCTTCATAACGACCTCAGGAGGTAGTTGAAAGCAAGTATCATCCCCTTTTTACAGATGAGAAAACTGAGTGTCAGAGAAGTGAATTGACCCACTCACAGTAGGGGGACATGATGTCAGTTCTTCCTGACTACAAGCCCAACACTTTATACAGCATAACATCCTGCTTCCTTAAGTCAAAAGTAAAGTATTTGACAACCTGTGATGCATAAACCCGGAGGAAGAAGATAAGAAGGGCAGCAACCTTCCATGACAGGTGGAGATGGGAATAACAGAGAAACACGGTGAAAGAGAGACAGACTACCATGCCAAGACAGCATCTTTGACTGGAGGATGTGGTTAAGGTCCCGCCATCCAGGACGTATGTACTCAACTATAAATAGCTATTTCCAGAGCCAAAAACTCTGAAGAACCTTTGAATGAGCAGAGTTCTTGGGCAATGGCCCAAAGGAGAACAATACATATTCTGTTGAGAGTTAAGAATGATATCCTCATACTGGGCACATGGTAATCTGCCAGCCACCATTAATGACTGAGTGCCCACTGTGTGCTTGGCACCACAGGCTGAAACAAACCAAAAAATACAGCAAACATGGTCCCCGGGCTCAAAGAACTATAGTCTAGCCAGGGAGACAGAACACCCACACAGCAATGAATTGACTGGGGAGAATTAGAAAGCAGCAAACCTGCATGAAAACAAAGCCAACTGACTAAGTACCTCAGGAACACAGTGTAAAAATAAGAGAAAGGGGTTGGGTGGAATTAATCAGGGGACAGATACAGGTGTGCCCTTTCATGAAAAGGAAGGGACAGCTGTGGCCCAAACATTGGGACATCCCCTTAATGCTCATACAAAGTACAGATGTGTCCATCTTATGTTGCAGGAGATTCCTTGCCCTCTCTCTGGAGTTAGGATGAAAGCACTCTTGAGTCTTGGAATTCTCAGGGTTACAACTATTCAACTTTTTCCCCTTGAACAAACATAAAGATATCCCAAATAATTGCTCTTCTATCTTCCTACTCTCTCATCCAGTCCAATCCACCACTGAGTGTCTACTTTACGAGACACTGTGCTAGATACTGGAAATAACTTGTATTTATTTTTTTATGTTTTGCATATGTTGTCCCCTTCTGCTGTAAGCCAGGCCTGACTCAGGCCAATCTTGTGGTTCAGGTTCAGGACTAAAAGAAAATGAGACTCTCATAGACCATCTATCAGTTAACAAAAGTATGGTTACTTAGCCACGATACAGAAAGGATATTGGGCAAGGACACAGCATTAATGCATTTAGGCTCTCTTTTCGTTGCTTCTGTGTTGGCTGTACTGGTCTGCTGATCAGAATCTTAGCTGGCTTTTGTACTCAGGCCACCATGAAGCTCCATCAATGATTGCAGCCTTAGTGTCCTAAAACAATGAAATACTGGGAAAGTTCTTGAAGGAAGATAAGGGATTCTAAGGGGAGGTAAGTAGGGAGTATAATCCCACAGAATCCACTGGTCTACATTTAGAGCCTTTGTATTTTCTCAACTGTGTAAAAGTTGTGCCTACACCAATAGAATGTAAACCTCTGGAGGGCAGGGACAGCTTCAATTTTGTCTTTGCATCTTTATTGCCTGAACTTTTTTTTTAACCAGAGGTGTGATTTCATCAGTTGTAGGAAACAACTCCCTCTACCAATACAGGTCAGTACCTTCTCTACAACTTAGCATCTTGAAGACCTCGGGGGGAACTGAGAGGTGGTGAATTGCCCTGGGTCACATAGTTATTCATACCATTCTGCCCAGCACATAGTATGAACAAATGAACGAGTTCTCATTAAATGTCAATATGCTATGTGCCGAGCACTATGGAAAGCACCAAAGACACAAAAATAAAGATAGTCCCTGCCCTCAAGGACTTTACTTGTAATAGTGGGAAACTACATATATAGACAGATAGATGGATAGATGGATAGGTAGATACATAGATACATAGATAAATGGATGGATGGATGGATAGATAGATAGATGATAGATAGATAGATAGATAGATAGATAGATAGATAGATAGATAGATAGATAGTGAATAGCTGATAGATAGAATTATAGATATAGTTGGGAATGATGGTCTGGGAGAACTATTTTGGTTTGGAAAATTATAATAATGGTGAGTAGAAGCTTCCAGGGCTAGATTCACATACCTTTTCCAATAGCAATGACAGTATTCATTTGATTATAGGGAGAAAGAAGGGAAAGACAAAATGGCTGGTGAAAAAATAGAAAAGGAATAAAGTAAGATATGACTGAAATAGCCATTCTTAAATAACGGGCCCTATATGAGGCCCTCACCAAATGCGGACCTGGAATCTCAAGATGGACAGTTCCAGAGGTGAAAGGGTTAAGTCCTCCTCCATGTGGGATCTGATAGGCACTTAGTATATCCTTGTTGAATTGAACTGAACTAAATTGCAAATTGAATGCAAAGGATTCCATCTAATCTGTTAGTGACTAGCTGGCCCAAACTGTCCACTAGCGTTGGTGTGTCTCACAAAGCACATCTAAGGTGCAGAAATGCCACTTTAACTGCCACTGAATCAGAGATATCAGAGGTGAGACAGTGATGACTCCCAAACCCTCCCACGTCTCACCCAGGCTCCAGGATGTTCTCCCAATACAGACAGTTCTCAGGGCACTCACTTGAGACTAGGGAGTTCCCTCCCTGGGTGATAGCAAACTGTTCCGTGTAGGTTTGGAGTGAAGAAGACAACCAGAGGCGAGGAAGCCTGTCATTAAACCTAGAAATTCCTGGAAGCTGGGCCCTCCCTAGGACCTGTGTGAAGGTTTAGTCACATACTGTATTTACTCATCTCCCTAGGCTCCACTAATACATGCTTCTATTTCCAGCTTGTGAGGCAGTAAACAGAAACACATTGCTTAGTGAGTGTGGACCCCGGTACCAACTCACCAGGCAGGCAGGCATGGAGTCCCAAGTGAGGTCAAAGGAAAAGATAGCTTGCCTCCAGAGCTGCGCCATTTCCCTATCACACTCCTTTCTGGCAGCAGCTTCACCCCCCAGATCCACAGACCTATGGGCTCTGCCTCTCACCCAGCCACACTGTTCCCCAGAAGCCAAGCTCCTTGAAGCTGCAAAAAGTCCATTGGCCAAACCAGATGCTTTCTGGAACCCTGGGGGCCCCATCTGTTTCCACCAGCTGCAGGCTTAGGGACCCAAAATCAGGGTCCAGGGATGACACGTTGAATCTAAACTATACGTACCCTGGCTGAAATGAAACCAGCCTTGTTGCAAGGCCAATTTGTTGAGATGCCACATCGTAAATCAGCTGGTCAGCTGTTCTTTACCCCAACTCGGGTAATATCACCTTTGCTCCGAATTAACTGCATCTGAAACTTGACCGCCAGACTCCAAAGCCGGCTGGAAACAACATGTGCTCAGGGACATCCAACCCAAGAGGCAAGAACTTAAGTTATTCCACATTTTTTAATAAAAGAGCCAGAAGTGGGGGAGGGGGAAGGGAAGTGGAGTTGGGGAGGAAGGTGTCCCTACTAACCCAGAGGCTTTAGAGTTCAGTCAAATGAATGGGCAAAATTAGATTCTGGGTAACCACGTTTAGGACGGAACATTTGCTGTCAGCAAGAGGTTAAAATCTGGATGATGCTACCTAGCATATCAGTCTCAAAAAAAGAAAAAAGAAAGATCCCAAATCAATGAAAAAGATTCCCAACAAATCATCTACTGGACCCAGCAGAAGTTGGGAGTTAAAAGGGGGAAAGAAAAAGGGGAGAGGAAGAGAATGATGAGGAACAAGTATGTTCCACTGTGCCACTCACCCTGGGGCCTCCGATAGCACTGCCTTATAAACGAGGGAATGTGGTACAGTGTCAGAAACACTGAATCTGGAATCAAGAAAGGACCTGGCTGTGAATCCTGCCTCTGACAAACAGATGTGTGACTGGGTAAGTTGTTTAACATCTCTAGTCTTCCATCTTTAAAACAGAGTGAATAAAACCTATAGAGTTCACCTCACAAAGCTGTTAAGAGTATCGAATGAGATAAAATACTCTGAAAATCTTAGAATGCTTTATAAATATCCATTGTTTTTACTATGATAAGGAGCAGCATGATAGAGGGGCCTCTTCCTCCTGGAAATCAGGAAAGCTTTGGTTCAAACTCTGGCTCTGACATGTACCAGTTGTGTGGACAAGTCATTCAACCTCCGGTCTGTACTGGAGCCAGGTGAGACAGGCTCTCCAGAAAGTATTGTTAAATTTTCATCGTGAGTATGACTCAGAAAGAAGCAAATGCTACCAATCAGGGCTTTATTTGTTGTTTTGTCGATTGTCTAGAATTAAGTGGTGGAGAAATTATTAATGATACAAATTAAAGTTAAAAGTGTATCCTATGGCTAAGGTCCTGAGGGGTTGCTGATTGACAACAGTGGATAGTTTCCACACTGGGTTACCTGCACTAAAGAAATCACAAATCACAAAAGAAAAAAATGTTATTATGAAAGGAATACATCCCTAAGTTTTTTTGGAATTTCAGATAATGAGCTCTCTTCTCTCCCCAATCCTGTCTAGATGTACAAGATAGAGCACCTTGGATCACATTCTTTTCTGTAGCAGAATGGCCTCGGACTCCCCCAAAAGGGAATTCCAGTTAGTAAAGCCTGAAGTCCTTGAAAAAAAGCCCTACTATGGAACTCTAGCATATCGAGGTCACTGCCCTTTGAAACAGAACTTGGGAGGACTAAAAGCCTTTTACTCAGCCTGGGGCAAAAACCATAAACCAGCCAAACTCTTCAAGATGGCTAGCTGAAACCTCCAGGTGTCTGAGCTGCCCAGCCGCGGTGGTCACTCATATCCTGTCTGAGTTCAGGATAAAGAGTTAGCCAAAACCTGGGGAATAATGGCCTCTTTGGAGAGTTGCACGTAGGCAGTTATTGACTCGTAAATAACGTGGAAATAGTCCAGGAACAGAGCCTTTCTCTCAGAGGCAGCATTGATGTTGCCGATGTTGCCGTTGGAGGCAGGCAGAGGAACAGCATCCACAGACCACGCTTCCCTGGAATTTTGTTCAGGAAAATTGACATAATGCTAGGAATGAGGGGAGCCATGTTGGCCTTAGAGGGCCCTCTGGTCCATTCTTCTCCCTCCCTTTTCAGAGGAGACCAAGGTCCAGAGAGATCAAGAAGCTGGCTCAGAGTCAGATAGATTTGTGCCAATGACCGAAGGCTTTAAGACTTGCCTAAAAAGGAAAGAAAACTGAGACTTCCTGACCTCTGTTAGAAAATGACTGGAACTGGCTCTTCTCAAAGGACTAGGATCATGGGATCATGGGATTTAGAGTTAGAGGAAACCTTCGAGATCACCTCAAAAACATTTTGGCAGGCTAGACTATTGGGCTGAATTGAAGAATATTAAATTTATTAGGGATACATTTAAAGTATTTTACACTAATTCAAAACTTCACAAGCACAAGATGGCAGCCATTTGGCTAGATAGAAGTTCATCTGAAAATGGTCTGAGCTTTAAGCGGACCACAAGCTCAATATGAGACAACAGTGTAATGAGGAAGCTAAGGAAGTCCCAAGAAGGATTGACTGCCTGAAGAGAGGCATGGCATTGCATCCAAGGAGAGGGCAAATACTCACACTGCTCTGTGCCAGTCAGACCACATCTAGAGAATCACAGATGTCATGTCTTAGGAAGGTCAATGGAGAGTGTCCATCAGAGAAAAACCAATATGGGAAATAGCCTCGAGTTCGTACAATATGAGACTCAGTGAAAGGAATGGGGAATGTTTAGCCTGTAGAGAAGATTTAGAAGGAGATGTCCAACACTTAACACAGAGCCGGGCACAGAGTAGATGCTTAACAAAGGTTGATTGAGTAATTGATGTGATAAGCACCTTTCAATATTTGAATGACTGTCAACTTGAAAGGATCTAAACACATTCAGCTTGAATCTCAGAGGCAGAACTAGGAGCAAGAGGAAATTTGTTCCTAAACTTACTAACAGCAGAATAGGCAACCTCTGAAGGCAGTAGATTCTTAGAAGGCAGTACAGTGTGCTGGATGGAGCTTTGGACCACAGTAAACAACACAAGTTCAAATTCCACCTCATATTCTTACCAGCTGAGTGATCTAGAGCAGGTCTTCTAGGGTCCCTTCCAGCTCTAAATCTCTGATCCTAAAATCCAGTTGGATCCCAGTGAATCCCATGATGCAATGATCTTCTTCACTGGACATCTTCAAGCAAAGGTCAGATTTATACTTCTCAGGAATGTTATAAAAATGACTCTTCCTCTGAAGTGTTTTCAACTCAGAGATCCAGTGATTATCCAACCTCCTCATTTTACAGATAAGGAAACCCAAAGGCCCAAAGATATAAAGTGACTTGCCCAGGGTCACAAAGGTGAAAAATCACTTTCTGCTATATTCCATGATGGTCCCAAACAGATAATGGCTCCAAGCCTCTCAGCTCTAATCCACTTTAGCATAACTGCCTAAAAACTCCTTGGAGTACAAGAAGAGGGCACTCAAGACACCCCAAAGCAGGTACTTCTCAGTAGCCAAATAAGATCTAAAATATGACATGGACGTTATTCCTAACACAGGGTACAAAAAAGAAGTTATCCTTTACAAAGATAATGATGTGTGTATTCACCCTGCCAAATACAGGTTCTTTAACTCGATCCTAAGAAAAATAGCACTGCCAAAAAAGAAAGAGAGAAGGAACATCTGCAGACGGAGACATTACGCCTTCAGCCAAGTTGACTTATGGTTCATCACTCCAGTTAAACTTTCCATTTTCAGATACCATTACTGGAAAGAAACTTTTATACTGTGAACATTTTATGATATAAGACAACATAAATAAAGCATGGGGTTGGCCCCTCCAAGCCTGGAGTAGGATTGCAAGCCAGATCACAAGAGAGAAGCAACCAATCTTTATATCTTTTTATAGCTAAGAATCTCACTATAGTTCATGGCCAGACTGCCTGACTGTCTGAGTTATCTGTGACCCCATTAGCATATAAGCTCCCTGAGGGCAGGAACTGCCTTTTTTTTTTTTTTTTGCTTGTATTTATATTCCCAGCACTTAGCACAATGCCTGGCACATAGTAAGCATGTAACAAATGCTCGTTAACTTGACTTGACCATCTTCAGCGGTTCACAGAGTTCTGGGAAAGAAAGAATACCGGGCACCAAGTCCACTTATCTGTTAGGTAGGCTTGGGCTTCTCATCTGTAAAAGAAGGGATTCGAATCAATGATCTCTAAGGCTACTTACCCTTCTGATTATGATTCAGGAGCCAGAAAAACAGAGCCTAGCTAAGGATGAAGTTAATATGACCCCAGCCATAAATGAAATGGCAGAGAAGAGCAAAGGACAATGGAAGTATTCAAGAAGGAAGAGCTCTGGCTACTCTGTGACTGGCTAAAGCCATCCCACTGTCTCTCCCTTGCATCAATCTAGCCACCTTCCCCAAAAGACCAAAATGGGTAAGCTCTTCCCTCTGGCTCTTTCTCTGCTTTCATGATTTGTAAAACATCAGAGACGGTCAGCTAACAACAGCCACAACAGACATTTCAAGATGCCTCTGCTGAGTGCCTCTACTAGAAAGTAACAAAACTGATTTATTAATTGACTCACTGGGATCTCCCATATTGTCTTCAAAGAGTCATCGTTGGATTATAGCTTTTCATTTGGGCTGATGATCCTGATTGCGTTTGTCTTCCAATTTCCTTCAGATCCTGGGATATGTGTAATTATTAAGCCCCTACTATGTGTAAGACACTGGTGATATGAGGCTGAAACAAGGCATAGTCAGTCCCTGCCCTCAAGGAGCTAAAATTCTAATGGAAGAAGGTAGGGCACAGATAAACCAGGTATACAACTGAGTTTGATACAAAATGCACAGATAAGTGGCACAGTTAAGAAAGTGCCAGGCCTGGAGTCAGGAAGACCTGAGTTTAAATCTGGACTCAGACACTTAGTAGCTGTGTGACCCTGGGCAAGACACTTAACCTTGCTTACCTCGGTTTCCTCATCTGTAAAATGAGTTGGAAAAGGAAATGGCAAATGACTCCAATGTCTCTACCAAGAAAACCCCAAATGGGGTCACAAAGAGTTGGACATGACTGAAACAACAGAATGTCAACAATAACAAATGATACAAAATAGAATAAGATAAATGGGAAGCATTAAAAATTTAGGGAGGGAAAGATTGTGGGAGGGGACAAATAAATTATTTGTTAAGTTCCCATTAAATGGGCTCAAGTCGCAAGTCTCTATGCTAGGCACTGAAGATACAAAGACAAAGGTGAAATGGTACAGTGGATAGAGTACTGGGCCAGGAGTTTAAGAAGCCCTCAGTTCAAATCCAGCCTCAGATATTTATCATCTGTGTGACTTATGGCAAATCATATAAGCTCTGTTTGCCTCAGTTTCCTCATCTATAAAATGGGGATAATAACATTACCTACCTCTGATTGCTGCTGAGAGATAGGTGGTATTATTCAAAGAAATTCACTATCTGGAGATGAGGAGAGAGTGTGAATAGTAGCTAACATAAAGGTACACATCTGGAAGAGGGACAGACAACAATGGTGAGCGACTAGTAACCCAAAGAGAGTATGAATTAGAGCATAGCATGCAAAATTTTAAGTTGGAGCCTGACAGTTGAGGGCTTTAAATGCCAACCAAAGAAATATATGTTTAATGCCATAGATAATAGGGAGCCAAAGAAGGTTTTTGAGCAGAGAAATGTCAAGATCAGACCTATGTGTTAGAAAGATTATCTTTGTAGATGCATGAGGGAAGGATTGAGGAAAGGAGAGATCCCTTAGGAATGTATTCTCATATTCCTGGTAAGAGAGATTAGAGGTTCAATTTACATTGATATTTCTATGGATAGAGAAAAGGGACCAGAAGACAGAGTAGCTGTAGAGGTAAAATGGAATGAATTCATTGTTAACATTCCCATGACACTTTTTAAAGTCTCTTTTTGAGTTCTTCTAAAACTTCTTTTTGGACAGGTGACCATTTGACATTACTTTTGGGGGTAGGAGAGGCTTTTTTTGCTTCAATATCTTCCTCTGAAGACAAACCCCAGTCTTCTCTATTCCTATAGCAAGTGTCTATGCTTGGGTTCTTTCTTTTCTACTTTCTCATTTTTTGTTTTGTTTTGTTTCATTTTATTTTATTTTTAGCAATTTGTTATTATAATCGCCTCTTGTCCCAGGGTGTGGGGAATGGTCCTCTGACTCAGGTTCTTCTTACTATTATTTTTTGAGTTTTGTCCTGGGCCCAACCTCTACACTCCTTTCCCTCTCCAAGCCACAGTTACACCCCACCCCCATCCCCAAACACACACATACATACATGTACTCTATGCTGAAAATGCTCTTGCTCTTGTGAGGACCCTCCACTACCATGTTTGTCTAAAAGTCAGAGTCCTAGTTTTCTAGTCCCACCTCACGCGGGATCCTGCGAAAGCAAATAAGTGGCTGTGTGTGAACCTTCAGTTCTCCCCTCTGACCTAGAACCGAAACCAAGAACTCGGCTCTCCTATAAGTGCCCACGGCCATCAGCATTCCCTCCTCTTCTGCACTCACTGGGCCTGTGCTGGTTCCTACTTACCCTTGGCCAGTTCCTTCAACCTTTGCCTGCTCAGAATTCTGACCCACCACAGTCCGTGTGTGAGGTGAGAATTCCTATGGCTGAGGCTGAGGCTACCTCCCAACCCAGCTGCCCCCAAGGCTTGTTGTTTATTGTTCCAGAGAGCTGGTTTGGAGGTGTTTACACTTCACTCAGGTTGAACTTCCTTCCTGGGGTCTTTCTTCAGATCTCTCCAGTTGGCCCAGGAGGACTACTGTTCTTCTCCAACTCTTCCTCATTCTTGCTGCTCTACGTTCAACCTGAGGCACTATTTTGTCTCATTTGTGGAGGAAATCTGGAGAGCTTGGAATTTTTTGACCTACTCTGTAATCTTCCCAGAATTCTCTCCCATGTTTGATCCTTATAACAACCCTAGGAGGCAGGCAACATTATTGTCCCCTTTCTATAGATTCTATAGATGAGGAAACTGAGGCAGGGAGAGGTTAAAGGTCTTGCCCAATATTACACAGCTAGGAAGTGTCAAAGGCACATTTGAACTCAGGTCTTCTCAGTTCCAAGTCCAGGCCTCTCTACTTGCTTTGTCTACTCAGGTAAGGGAGAAATACGAGTCCAGGATGAATCCTCGGTTTTGAGTCTAGAGAACGAGGAGGAGGATGAGAATCAGTCACAGCAATAGGGCAGCTGAGAGGACAGATCCTGGAGCAAAAATGATGAATCCAGTTTTAGACATGGAGATCCAAATGGAAAAGAAAGCAAGACTAGTTATATGCATATAAACATCACCCGCATGGAGTGATCATTGAAACACTTGTGCAGGAGTGGATGAGGCGATGGGGAACAGAAGGGATATGAAGAGAAAGAAAAGAAGAACAAAGAACAGAGTCTTGAGGGACAGCCACACCTAGAGGGTAAGTAGAAGAAGAGGAGCCAGTAAAGATGACCAAAAAGGAATGATCAGCCACAGAAAACCTTTGCCCTTTCAAGACAGATTTGACTTTTACCAAGAGACAAAAGCTATTATTCAGAGATGATTTTAGTAAATAAAATGGATGAGCAGGGTGGATAATGCAATCTGGGGTCAGGATGAGCTTCAATTACAAAGTAACAAGACTGTTTTTCATGCAGGGCTCACAAACCATCTCTAAAGGCAATTTTAAAAGGCTAGGGAAAACACAGCGAGCAATGGATGAGGTACGCTTGGCGATAAGTGTCTGGCCTCACCAGGCTTCCACCTTGGAGCAGACAGTACTAATTGGGGTGTAGGCTTACTGGTATGTTTGCTTAAAAGTCAGAGACATGATTTTCCAGTCCCACCTCACGTGGGATTCTGCAAAAGTAAGCAAGTGGCTGTGTGTGATTCACCCACCTGTCCTTCCAACACTGTACCTGCCCGGCAGCCTGAGGAAGAGCCTGGCATGAGTCAGCTGGTATCTGATGCCTCCTGAGTCACCACTGTGCTGGGCAGGCACCCCCAGCCAGGATGAGTCAGAGCTTTTCTTCACTTTCTATTCACTCACATCACTTAGCTGTCTTGTCAGGTGAGTCACCTTTTGTGTTTTTTTACACCCCCCTCGTCACCCAGGGACCAGTGCTTTTCAGCACATGTGGAGTTTGAAGATTCCTCAGCTGTGTGTCACACTGGACAGAACCAGAAAGCAGCCAGGCTCTGCCA
Organism: Phalanger gymnotis; assembly: GCA_028646595.1. Classification (NCBI taxonomy): domain Eukaryota; kingdom Metazoa; phylum Chordata; class Mammalia; order Diprotodontia; family Phalangeridae; genus Phalanger; species Phalanger gymnotis. Next base: position 49,284,143 of record CM053627.1, read on the forward strand.
AGATCTCGACAGCCCTGGGTGCTGCTGCTTAGAGGAGCATCCCCTGAACAGTTTAAGGCTTGTTCACTGAAGTTTGGTCCAGTCTCTAGGTCTTTCCTGAAGGAAAAAGGGGGAGGGGTAGATGCACCCCATTTGCCCTTTTAGGATACTGATCAACACTCTCTTCTCCCCACCCCCCAACTGAAGCATCTGACCCACTCCCATCTACAGCTGAGCCTTTCATCCACATGAGCATTCTGTACACCATGGTATGGTACAAGGGCGGGGAACCTACAGCCTCAAGACCACATGTGGCCCTCTAGGTCCTTAAGTGTGGCCCTTTAGTCAAAGTGACTAATCACTGGTATGGTAGAATGGACTTCGAATCAGGTAGACATGGGACTCAAATCCCATGGGATTCAAATACCCTTACTAGGTAGGTGTGACCCTGAGCAAGTCCCACAACTTCTCTGAGACTGTTTCTTCATCTGTAAAATGGAGATGATAATATTGCCTACCTCACCGGGTTGTTCTAAAGAACAAACAAGATAATGCTTGATAGCTGAGATAACTCAATGTAAAATGCTATCATAATTATTTCAAGGAAGTAACAACTGATGAAAGCTTACGAGGTTATCCCCCCAGGAGAGTTCCCATTCTGATGGAACCAAACTGGAAGTTGTCGTTGTTGTTGTTGAGTTGTGTCCAACTCTTCCACACCTGACTTGGGATTTTCTTAGCAGAGATATTGGAGTGGTTTGCCATTTCCTTCTCTAGCTTATTTTATAGATGAGGAAACTGAGGCAAACAGAGTGAAGTGATTCACCCAGGGTCACACAGCAAGTAAGAGTCGGAGGCTGGATTTGAACTCAGGTCTTCCTGACTCTAGGCCCAGCACCCTATCCACTATGCCACCCAGCTGTGGAAGAGACTTTTCAGACCATCTATGCCAACCCTCTGGTTTTACAGATGAGAAACTGAGGACTTGTCACACAGGAAGTAAATAGAACACCTGAGATTGGAACGCAGGTTCTCTAAGTTCTGTGGTCTGTCCTCTGTGACAAAATGCCTTCCAGAAACAAAATGATCTGTCTCCAGAAGTGGAGTCAGGCCAGTAGGGGGTATATTTAGAGACAAGTGGTGGTTTTCCTGGTGCCTCTCCTGTGTCACCGCACTGCCCATGCTTGTGATGATCAACCTGAATCAACATAATAGAATAGTAAAAACACTGGACTGTGAGTCAGGAAGCCCAGGTTCTGGTTATTAACTGGCAAGTCACTGAATACCTCTGAGTCTCAATTTCCTCTTCTGGAAACTATAGGTTTTCAGTTAATTGATCTCCAAGGTCCCTTCCAGGCCTAATGGGATACGATTCTGGGACCAGCAGCAATGGTGGAGAGTATGGAGGCATCAGAGTTGCTGGATGCAGTCCTGACTCTACCACACAGTACCTGTGTGACCTTAGGCCACACATAACATCTCTGAGCCTCAGTTCCTCTTCTCTAAGATGAAAGGCTGGAACTAAATGACTTTGAGTTCCATAACCAACTGTGAAATGGAGAAGGTTTCTCTTTGCCTCCTTCCTACCTCTCTGTACAAGGCTTCCCCTTTTCAGCTTTTATAAACCCCAGCCCTTCTTCTCCCAACCACCTATTCAATGCAAAGCTCCCAGGGAACATTAGTTAGTCAGTCCCCACAGTTAGGAATTATCTTTTCTTGTAAGATGAAAAGAGTTTTAAGGTATTACAGATCCCAAGGGGGTAAATTCCCTCTCTGAGTTCCTCAATGGTAGAAAATTTTTATTTTTCTTCTTCTCAATACTAAAGTACCTAACAATATTTGCTTGCTAAATGATTGACAGAAAAACTTTCAATATCCAAAGGAATAAATCTCTAATAGTAAATTTTAAGCACATGAAATCCAGATAGGAAGGAGTGATATTTCCGGGCATGGGGTTGGGGGGGGAGTGCTTCTTAAGACCCTCAAATCACAGTATTTGGGGAATTGCTTTACTAATCCTGAGAGATCACATGGTAAGTGATCATACAAATAGATCACATTTATATAATGATTTAAGGTTTATAAAGTGGCTTGCATTTTTTATCTCATTTGATCTGCATAACAACCTTATGAGGTATAATTATTCCCATTTTACAGATGAGGAAACTGAAGCTCATAGAAGTTAATCAAGTCAACAAGCATTCATTAAATGCTTCATTTCATTTCAATTCATTAAATTAATTCTATGTGCCAGTTACTGTGCCAAGAACTAGGAATACAGAAGAAAAACAATGCATGTTCTCAAGGAGCTTACATTGTAATAGGGGAACACAAGACAAAAAAGAGAGCTGAAGGGGATGGGGGGAAGGAACCCACATTGGGTTATGGTGGGATATTCTGACCAGAGAGTCAGAAATAGAACCAAGAAGGAAGAGAAGAATGGGTCCTTCCTCAAAACTGAGGCTCCAGAAGGAACTAACCAGGGGCAGAGGAGGTAACAGAGACAAAGTGATGCTCCAAGGCGAGAGATCACAGGATACCAAGGGAACTTACAAGATGAGGAGGCAACTTTGGAAATAGTGTATGGTATTTATTACATAAGTTTTCTTGAAATGTAAATTTATTGCCATATATAGAATCCTTTCTTATGTTCTGCTGTGTATATGGCAATGTTTTTTTTCTTTTCTTATTTTGTATTTAAGTTTAAAATAATTTTAAATGAGGATGCAACTGTAAGTTTAAAATAATTTTTAAATGAGAATATAACTGTATTTAAGTTTAAAAGTTTTTTTTTTTTAATGAAGACACAACTTAGTCATGATTGTGAATTCCAGAGAGTCAGAAGCAGAGCCAAGAGAGGAGAAAAGTTAAGTCAGAGAGATTTTCTCCAGGGTCATACAGTTAAAAAACATCTGAGGCAGTATGCAAACATAGGTCTTTCTGACCCCTGGTCTGGGCCTCCAGACACTATACTGCCTGATGACTCTAAACACAAGTCAGAGCTGAGATTTGAACCCAGGTCACCTGGTGACTGATTCACTGTCTACTACATCACACTGACTTTATCGAGTCAGAAAGTCTGGATTCAATTCTAAGATCTGACACATAATTATTAATAATAATAGCTATCATTTTCTACAGCATTTTAAAGTTTGTAAAGCACTTTATAAATATCATTTCATGTTACCCTCATAACCACCCTGAGAGGTTGGTGCTATTATTTTCCCCATTTTGCAGATGAGGAAACTGAGGCAGATGATGTTAAATCACTCATCCAAGGTCATACAACTAAGAAAGTGTCTGAGGTCTGATTTGAACTCAATTCTTCCTGACTCCAAGCCTGGTGCTCTGTGTATTATAGTGCCACCTAGATGCTTCAAAAACTTCTTAGCTATGTTAGCCTGGGAAAGGCATATAGTGTCTCTGAACCTCATCTGTAAAATGGGTATAAAAACACTCATACTTCCTCACAGGATTATTGTGAATAAAAGGCTTGTAAATCCAAAGAGCACCAAATAAATGGAAACTATTTTTTAACCTAATCTTAGTTCTTGTCTAGGGTTCCTCCTAACTTGTATCTCTGCTCCTACCCCCATCATGCTGACTCTTCACTCCACCTCATCCCCCCCAAATAAATAGAAATCTGCTTATCTAAGTTGATCAGTTGTCTTAACAATGTTATACAACATACTGACCACTTGATCTACATTCAGAATCCTTGGGGGAGCACCTAAATTTTCAAGATTTTCCTGTGTCGTGAGTATTTCCAAAACCAATGAGGTAAATATTACATTAAAGAATTGTTATTGTTGTTGGAGAAGATGTGGGAAAATTGGAATACAAATGCATTGTTGGTGGAATTATGAACTAATCAAACCATTTTGGAGACAATTCGAAACTATGACCAAAGGGCTATAAAACTGTGCATACTCTTTGACCCAGCAATGCCGCTTCTAGGTCTGTCTCCCAGAAAGGTGATAAAAACGGGAAAAGGACCCACATGCACAAAAATATTTGTAGCAGCTCTTTTCATGGTGGCAAAGACTTGGAAACTGAAGGGATATCCATCAACTGGGAAGTGGCTGAACAAGTTGTGGTATATTAATGTAAAGGAATACTATTATGCTATAAGAAATGATGAGCAGGCAAACTTCAGAAAAACCTGGAAAGAGTAATATGAACTGACACTGAATGAAATGAGCAGAACCAGGAGAACATTGTACACAGTAATAGCCACATTGGTCAAAGACTGACTTTGATAGATTTAGCTCTTCTTAGCAATGCAAGGACCCAAAACAACTCCAAAAGACTCACGGTGGAAAATGCCATCCACATCCAGTCTGAATGGAGTCTGAATGCAGACGGAAGCATAGTATTTGCTGTCCTTTTCTTTTGTTGTTTTGTTTTGTTTCTTCTTTCTCATGGTTCCTCTCATCGGTTCTAAATCTTCTTCACAACATGACTAATGTAAAAATATGTTTAATATGAATATATAAGTAGAGCATATATCAGATTGCACACCGTCTTGGGAGGGGGGAGAAGAGGGAGAGGGAGAAAGTTTAAAACTCAAAATCTTACAGAAATGAATAAATTATATATATAATATATATAACAATATATTATATAATATTTTATATATATGAATATATAAAATGAAAGAATTTTTGTTGTTGATGTTTCAGCCATGTTTGACTCTTCCTGATCCCATTTTGGGGTTTTCTTTGCAGAAATACTGGAGTGGTTTGCCATTTCCTTCTCCAGCTCATTTTATAGATAAGGAAACTGAGACAAACAGGGTCAAATAAGCTGCCCAGGGTCACCCAGCTAATAAGTATCTGAGGCCAGATTTGATCTCGTGAAGATGTTCTACCTGATTCCATGCCCAGCGCTCTATCTGCTGTACCACCTGGCTGCCCATCACACTAAAGAATAGGCCTAGACCATAGAGGAACTGGGAAGTCTGGGCCCCAAATCAGAAAACAGTGTTAGGGTTGCTCCAAAGATTTGGCATAATGATTTAATGTCTTATCATATTTAAATTTAAGTATGACTCTACTTGGTAACATTAAATTTGATTAATGATGTTTGCTCATTCAAGATTTTACTGATCTCTTTTATTATTCATGGCAAAGAACAGAAGAAGCCCTAAAAGTGTTTCATCCAGCCCTTCAGGCAAACTAAGGCCTGATCCAGACAAGGTATCTCTGGAATAATAACTCATGTTTATATAGTGCGTTAAGGCTTACAAGGTAAGTAATATAAATGTCATTATTCTCAATTTACAGATGAGGAAACTGAGTTCAACAGTCTTAGTCAAGGTCAGACTACTAGTTACTGTCAGAACTAGGATTTGAATCCAGATCTCTCCTAACACTAAGATCAACCCATCAATTAATTTAAAAGCCCTTTTTTTAAGTGCTTGCTATAGAAAGGTTAAAAAAATCCCTGCCCTCAAAGAGGAGGTCACTTCCTATGGAGGGAAACAAAGCATATATAACTAGCTATGTGCAAGTGGGTGGGAGGTAATTTCAGAGGCAAGGCCTAGGGGAAGAAGGAGGAGGGTAAAACTGGAAAAGTGCCCCCAAAGGTAGAATTTTAGCTGATACTTTAAGGAAGTTGGAAAAGTTAAGAGGTGAGAGTGGGGAGGGAGGGCATTCCAAGTGTGGGGCACAGGTGGTACAACAACTTGGTGACAGGAGATGGAGAGTCTTGTGCAAGGAACAACAAAGAGGCCCATGTCACCAGACCATAAAGTACATTGAGGAGAGTAAAGTATAAAATAGACTGCAAAGGTAGGAAGGGGCCAGGTGCAAAGGGGCTTTAAATGCCAAACAAAATACTACCTGTAGATAATAGGGAGCCACTCCACTTTATTGAGGGAAGGGGTAAGGGTGACACGGTCATACTTGAGCTTCTGGAAAATCTCTTGGTCAGATAAGTGAAGGATGGACTGGAGTGTATAGAGATATATCATCCCTGATGTTTTTCTTTCTCATCTTTTTCCAGTTCCAAGACCTGAGGTTCTAGGGACAGATACAAAATAGTAAGGGGAGTCAGGGAGAAAGGAAAAGGGCCAAAGAAAGGAAAAATGAAGGAGAAACCTTCTCTGAGAAGCCTGTGGTCTATCTGGATGTTGAAATGAACCAAGGTTATTGTGTTAGCTAGGGTCTGTCTGAAAGTGGAAAAAAAAATGCAGGTCTGCGGGTCAAGAAGAGGTGTGCTAGTAAACATTTAACAATGAGCAGGACAAACTTTTCCATTTAATCTGCATTATTAAAATTTTCTTAAGTCTAGACAATCAACAAAAAATAACTCAAGCCCTGAACTTATAGCATTTGCCAATTTCCAATGTGTCAATACTCACATTGAAAATTTAACAATCAGCTCTGTTAGTCACGGTGAGTACACTCCTGGAGTCAGAGGACCTGAGTTCAGATTCCTTCTTCCTTACTTCATAGCTATGTGGCTTTGGACAATTCACTTTCTTTCTCCATCTGAAAGTTTGCACTGGATGACCTCTAAGTCTCCCTTAATTTTGAAATCCTGCTGCTACTCTGGAAGCCAGAGCAAAGGAACAAAAAGGGCAAATGCACATCACTGGCTCACACATCAGAGCCGGAAGTTCCACCATTGGATGCTTCTCCTCCGACCTTGTCAGAGCTGGAGCAAAGCGGAACCCACACACTTTACTGGGGAATAGAATTTGCCACCTCTTGGTAGCTAAGGGCAATCGGTAGGGTCCAAGGTGGGAAGCCTTAAAAGCCGCATGGCCTGTGCTGGGAGAAAGAATAAGACTTTCCATTCCAAGCTCACTGGAAATGGGGTATAGAACACAAAATGGAACACCAAACAGTGATGTAAAACGGGAAGAGTTACCAGGAAGTCAGGAAGGCCACACTACAAAGAGGAGTGAGAAGTATCAGCAAAAGGACAATTTTCCCATCACAAGTAGCATTCTTTTATGGTGGCATGCTTTGGGCCCAGGCATCATCACCCCCTTAAATATGTCCCTGAAACTTGATGCTGTAGATTGGTGGAAAGGCCCCTGCAAACTCCAGGACATGCATACGGCTTGCTCTGTCCTTTCTCTCTGTCCCTCTGTCCTTTCCTCACATGTAGCACCCTGTATCACTTCTGGGATTCTAGGGCCTTTTAGGCACATCTTTTACCTCTTTGGCTTTCTATGATTTCTCAGAGATGACTGACAATAGTTCCATGATCTATTTTAGAAGTATTTTTTTCAGTGTTGCTGTTGTTGCTGTTCTGTTGTATGTAACACTTTGTGACGCCTTTTGGGATTTTCTTGGCAAAATTGCTGGAGTAGTTTGCCATTTCTTTGTCGAGGTTATTTTACAAATGAAGAAACAGGCAAAAGAGTTAAATGTCTTGCCCAGAGTCACATAGCTAGTAAGTATCTGAGTATTTGAACTCAGGTCTTCCTGTCTCCAGGCCCAGTGCTCTATCCACTGAGGCACCTTGCAGCCCCATGTATTCTTCTTCCCCATCCACGATTTTAACAGAGATGGACAAAAACTTTAGAGGGCATAGTTTAGGGTTGTGTTGACACTATCCTAATAAAGACTGCGACCTTTAACTGTATTAAGTGAGCTGTGTCATCCAGGGATAAGTCAAAAACAAGACAACAAGTGTTTATTTAAAAAAAAAAAAACTTCCTATATGCCAAGCACTGTTCTAAGCACTTGGAATACAAATGCAAATAAAAAGAAAGAAAGCCCTTGGCCTCAGAGAGCTTACATTCTAATGGAGGAAGATAACACTTAAAGGAAGCTAGAAAGTAAGGGGAAGGGTGAGGAAATGATGAAGAAAGAAGTCCAGAGAGTCAGAAGTGGATTCCAAAGAGGAATAAAAGAGTAAACAAGGCTGAGCTGGGCTGATCAAGGCTGATCAAATGGAGGATCGGGAGAAATTAACCAGAGGAAGGGGTCACAAAGATGGAGCCATCCTCCAGGGGGAGAGAGCTGGGGCATCAGAGTGGAGAAAGAAGTCCTGAGAGTGAGCAATGGAGCACAGAGAGGGAATAACAAAGAGGAGATCGTCCCTATCTATCTCAAGTATTGTGTCCTATCTTCTGGGTGGCACATTTTAGGAAATATGCTGTCCAGGGAAAGACAGCCAAGATGGTTAAGGACCTCAAATTTATAGCATGAAAGCATTGGTTAAAGGAACTGGTCTTGATTAATGGGAGGAAGAAAAGACTTGGAGAGGGGTTAGAGGGATGAAAGCAGTCTTTGAGTATTTGAAGTACTGTCTCATGGAAAAGAGACTAAAATTGTCTTGCTTGAGTTTGAACTATGCAACCAAACTGTGCATACCTTTGATCCAACAATACCACTACTAGGTCGATGTCCAAAAGAGATCATAAAAAGGAAAAGGTACGAAAATATTTATAGTCACTATTTTTGTGGTGGCAAAGAATTGGAAATTGAGGGGATGCCCATCAATTGGGGAATGGCTGAAAAAGTTGTGGTATATGAATATAATGGAACACTATTGTGCTATAAGAAATGATGAGCAGGCAGGTTCTAGAAAAACCTGGAAAGATTTACATGAACTAATTCTGAATGAAGTGAGCAGAACCAGGAGAACATTGTACACAGCCACAGTGACATTGTACGATGGTCAACTATGATAGACTTAGCTCTTCTCAGCAATACAATGATGCAAGGCAATTTCAAAACAAAAAAAAAAAAACCTCGTGATGGAAAATACTAACCACATCCACAGAAAGAACTGTGGAGTCTGAATGCAGATCAAAGCATATGATTTTCAGGAGTTTTTTATTTTTTGTTTTTTCTTTCTTGTGATTTTTCCTTTTTTGTTCTGATTCTTCTTTCACAACGTGACTAATGTAGGAATACATTTAACATGACTGTACATGTACCACCTATATCAGATTGTTTGCTGTCTGGGAAAAGGGGGAGGAGAGAAGGAGACAGAAGGGAGAAAAATTTGGAACTGAAAATTTTACAAAAATGAATATCGAAAACTATCTTTATATATAATTGGGGAAAATACTATTAAGGAAAATAAATAAATAAATAAATAGAATTGTCTTGCTTGGCCTTGAGAGGAGTAATGGGTAAAAGAGATAGATTTAGGCTTAGGGAAAGGAAAAAATACCTAACAAGTAGAGGAATTTAACAATGGAACGGACTGTGTCGGGAGGGAGTGGGGACCCTTCCACAAAGATCTCCAAGGTTAAGCTGGCTGGCCACTTGTTGGATATATCAGGGAGGGGAGAATCCACCTTCTCCTTTACCAAGCCCTTCTCCAGGAGCTGGTTAGTAATGCTAAAGGCTGACCAGGCCCAGTTCAGTATCCTGGATGAATATGTGTGGATATCACTAAGATAGACCATGCCTCTCTGTTACATACCTCCAGTTGAATAGTTCTTGAAACGTCAAGTCCATGAGCTTAAAAGGAGGGGCAGGGCATGGTAGTGACCCAAAGAGTGTCATTTGATATTGCTAGAATCTAGGAATCCTCTGGATAAATAACACTAAAACATCCTAATGGTTCTGGTGCTAAGGAAAGGATCGAATTCACATAGAGGATCCTGACTCAAAGTGGGGAAGAGCTCTTGGCTGGATACCCCATGTGACAATCTCAGTATAGGTAAAAGAAAAAGTGACCGATCTCAAGTTCCCTAAAATAGCTGAATTAAGTAAGCCACACGGGCCAAGAGAGCCTCCAGGATACCTGGGAAAAGGTGAAAGCACCTCACAATGCCTGCCTTCTTTGACCCGCCGGGGCTCAATCTCCTAGACACCAGGGCAGACCCAAATTGTTGTCTATCATTTCAAATACCACAAGGCGATGAGTCATTAAAAAAGCAACAAGCGTTTGTTAGGCATCCACCACCAGGCGCCGTGCAAAGCAGTGGAGACAAAGAGATCTTTTTTGTTCATGAAACGTCTACAATTTTCAAAGAGTTTACCTTCTGTTGCTCCTTCTATTGAAGGAAATAAGAACATATGTAAGGATATGCAGAATAACTGCAAAGCAAGGATGTATTAGTCAAATCCCAGGTAGTTTAGGGAAGGAGGGAACTAGATGCTGGAGGTATTAGGAGAGGTTTTCTATATATAAAAGGTAAGGTTGAGATGAATTTTGAAGGAAATGAGAGATTCGTTGAGGTAGAAGTGAGGAGAAAGTGAAGGCTAAGCGTAGGGCACAGCTATTGCAAAGGCTCACTGGTACAAAATGAGGGCCAGAATGAGAAGGCAGCTATAGATATAAATAAATAAATTTACAGGTATAATAAATAATAATAATAAAGTAAATTTATAGGTATAAATGTCAGGTGTCTCAGGAGTGGGTTCAGGTCAGAGAACAGTACCTAGAAACTAGGTGCTATGGGTATTATTAATATTCCCATTTTACAGATGAGAAACCTGAGATTCAGGGATATTAAATGACTTATACATTATCACATAATTTGTAAGTTTTAAAAGGAAAGATCTGAACCCTGGGTTTTTCCTGCCCCAGATTCAGTCCTCTATCCTGTCTTCTCATACTTCCGGAGTTGTCTGACTCAGTACCCCTCCCTCCCTTTCAGGGCCAAATCCCTTGAGTGATGGGACAAACAAAAATCCCAGTCCTCCTTGGACCTCCACTGAGCGCCAGGACTTAGAGCCTCCATAATTGAAGTGAACAGACTATTTCAAGGGTGGGGAGCAAATTGGTTCTGTGAAGTTTGGATTCAGTTAAAGGCTGCACTTGAAGACCTAGAGGGCCACACGTGGCCTTGAGGCCGAAGGTTCCCCACCCCCTGGTGCTAGTTAGTGCCTAAGGAAACAAAGGACTCTTGTGGTTGTTCGGTCATTTTCAGTGGTGTCCGACTCTTCGTGACTCCTTTGGAGGTTTTCTTGGCAGAGATACTAGAGTTTGTCACTTCCCTCTCCAGCTCATTTGACAGATGAGGAAATTGAGACAGAGTTAAGTGACTTGCCCAAGGTCTGAGGCCAGATTTGAACTTTGGAAGATGAGTCTTTCTGACTCTAGGCCTGGCACTCTATCCACTGTGCCTCCTTAGCTGTCCCACAGAGGACTCAAGCTGGTAAATTAGAAAAGGTACCCTCACACTGCCAAGAATCATAGGAAACCTTGACCTCACATCCTTTCTAAAGATTCCCTATAAGAAGCCATTGCACCAAAACATGGCCCAGAGAAGGAAGCATCTTGAGTTTATTGCACCGAAAATATTCTCTGTCACAACCTGGGGCCTGAGAAAATGACTATGAACACTGAGCAGGACCAAGCACTCATGTCAAAGCGGGGAGCTCCTGGCACTTGAGGGTATGACAGCCATGAATGCTTTCATACTTGAACTTTGTCCCTCTGATTCTGCCCGGAATACACTGGCTCTGCCCCTTTGATCTGTAATGGAGCTGGCTGAATGGGCCAGTTTCACAAGGATTCCAGTGAAATATGTCCTGGTAGATTCACCTTCCACAGCTTCTTCTGAATGCCTCTATTGTAGCACTGATCTCAGGAGGTAGAAGATTCTTCCCCCTTTGTCTCCCCTCAACTACGTGTTGGTTCCCTCTGGTAAGTACCTGGAGAGCAGGGACTGCTTGGAATTTCTCTCTTTATCCCAATACTTAACACAGAGCCTGGCATACTGTGGGTGCTTAAAACATGTTCATTGAATTGAATCCTTAACATTCACACCCTTCCCCACTCATCTTTCTTTCCTGACCTGGAGACTAGCACTGCCATCAACTACCATCTTCCTAGGGGGATGAAGCAGCATGGTGTCAAATTCAAATAGAAAAGAAGTCACTACACTGTGCATAAGGATCCCTGTGGACCACATATTGATTTAGAGAACCATACAGGTATGTGTATGTATATACACACATATGCAAATTGTATATGTGCATGTATGTATACATATATACATATAGATTTATTTATTTATTTTGTGGACTATTTCTCAATTACATTTTAATCTGGTTCAGGGCACTCTTCGAAGTGTGATCTGCAATGAGAGCCATGTGAATGGCATCTTTGGTATAGCCATTAGCAAGTGGGACTAGGAATCAAGGAGATCAGAGTTGAAATCCCACCTCAGATATTTATTACTGTGTGACTTTGGGCAAGTCATAACCTTCCTAAACCTCAGTTTCCTAATCTGTAAAATAGGAATAATAAGAACATCTCCCTTCTAGGGCTATTGTGAAGGTCAGATGAGACAGTGCATGTAAAATGCTTCCTAAGTCTTAAAGCTGCCATGTAAATGCCATATGTTATAATAAGAGCAAACACTTATTTAATACCTACTGTGTATGAGGCACTTTGCTAGGTGCTGGGGATACAAACACACAAAAAAAATGCTTCCTGACCTTAAACTGCTTACAAAGAGGCGTGTGCAGTAGAAATAATGCTAGACTTGGAGTCAGAGTATCTGGATTCAAACTCCTACTTTTTACTTTCTTTTACAAGTCACTTAACTTTCTCAGTCTCAATTTCCTCATCTGTAAAATGAAGGGGTTAGATTAGATGATCTTTAAGGTCCCTTGAAGCTCTAAATCTATATATAAATACATGATCCTACTGAGGAGTTTTTTCATTGTCTATGAACAACTTAAATCATCCAGAAAGGTCATTTCTAAGTGAGTTAAAGAACCTCCCATCCAGGGCCAAGACAGGATAGACAGACAGACAGACAAACAGACAGATAGACAGATACATACATACATACATACATACATACATAGACACATAGATAAATAGATACATACATAGATACATAAATTGATAGATAAATACATAGATATATAAATAAATAGAAACATACAAAGATAAATTGATAGATATATAGACACAAAGATAGATACATGCATAGATATACGTGTTGATAAATAAATACATAGATACATAGATAAATAGAAATATACATACATAGATAAATTGATAAATAGATAAATGGATACATAGATGCATAGATAGATACATGCATACAAAGATAGGTAGAAACAGATAGATAGATGGATAGATAGATAGATAGATAGATAGATAGATAGATTGATAGAATACTTATTGAGCACTTACTATGTGCAAGGCACAATGCTTTATTCTGGGAATGACAGACCTCCAAGGCCTTCCTGTCCAACCCATACCTGAATAAGGAATCCTTTTTACAAGAGACATCTTCCAACCCGAAAGATAAGGAGCTGATGCATGGAGATATGAAGTAGCATGCCTAAAGTCACACTCAGAGCAAGCACCAGACCGGAGGAGACAATTCAGATCCCCTGGTGTTCTTTCCACTGCACTACCCTGCCCTTCACAAGTCAGTAATTATTTCCATTTATCAGTGACAAAAAAAGATACAATCTAGTCCCCCTCCTGACCAGAGCAAACATAATGCTGCATTCAGAGTGGTTGTGAGCTTTTTATTGGGAAGACTAACCAGTTCTAGGTATGAACATACCAGCTGAACTTGAGGGCTTCCTGTGGAAGGGGGAAGATGCTACGGAGACAGGAACAGGTACAAATAAACCCAGATCCTTGCTCTTCTGGGTGCTGCTGGGCATAGTTTTCCTGACCCCCACTGCCCCCTGCCTCCTCTAATCACTCAGCTTTTTCCCATTTCAGTCAAAAACCCAGATCTCTGCCTTTGCACTCAGGGCTCAAATCCAATGGGACATTCTTTATCACACCTTCCATATAGAAGTTGGCCTAGGCAGGAAGGGGGCCAACCCAACAGCTTTGGGATGTGAATGGCACAAGAAAATCTCCATGTGGGACTGGATTTCATTCCTTTTCTTGCTTAGGGTTGTTTCTATACCACCTCCTGACTCAGATTAGTTCACTGGCTTTTGGGAGTTGATAGACTTTGTTAACCTATCAAGCCATGTGGGATTGGATCTCAACCTTCTTCTTGTCTGAGGTCATTCCTTTGTATCTGATCCTCCTCAGTTCACTGACCTCTGTTGAAGCTTTTCAATGTAACAAGTCGTGTATGTGAAAGGATATTGGGGGTGGGGCAAGGGGAGGGATTACAATTTTCTCTCAGGATCGAACGTTGTACTGAATCCCAGCTCTGACACTCACTAGCTACATGACCACGGACAAGCCACTTCTCCTCACCTCATTTGCTGACTGGCTTCTCTAAGCTCCATGTGCATGGGCTAAACCAAGACTGCATCCCGGGAATGGAGCTTGGTACCATGAAGCCACACCAGAAAAAGTATATTTGGATATTTGGAAACATCTATATAACTAGATTCTTCTCTCTAGCCCCCACTCCCACCATCCAGATGTTGGTATCATGTAGACAGAATGTAGGGCTCTAGAGACTTCATTCAGCCCAGTGCTATGTTTTTTATTACCATTTGGAATAAATCATATTCAAGTGCATCATTCTCCTTAGAAAAGCAGTCCTTTTAAGCAAAGCAAGTCCTGGGACCACACCCCAAAACAGGGAATGAAACTACTCAAAAGATTTTAACTGCTGGAATTATTATCCTTATTAAATCAGAAATGGAAAAAATTGCATGATTTTTTGCAAACTGTTTTCTCTGACAAGGATAGTGGAGCCATCCTACTTGGATCCTGATATCGTGGTCCCAGATGAGCTTCCAGAGAAGGTAGCAATGGCACCAAGAACAAAGACGGAAAATGCAGCCAGACTGGACCAAAATATTCAAAGAAAAGAGTCTTTGTGGAGGTGGTACAATTGTGAAAGTGTAGAGGGAGCAGTGTATAAGGTATCTGAAATAGGGCATGGTGCCAAAAGCAAGGAAAAAATCTTGGACCTTATTAATTCCAAAAGACATCAATAGCTGGCAGCATATATGCCCACCTCCCCTTCCATATAAAATCATTATGAGAGTCCTCCAAGGCACGAGCAATACTCTTAAGGCTGTTAGCGGGGGAAATGCAGGCTTTCAGAAGTGGTATTCAACAATGGAACACTTCTTTGCCATTTTGCAATTAACTAAAAGATGTGGAGAATATAAACTCCCACTGTTCTTACTGTTCGTTGATTATGAAAAAAATTGACTCAATAGAACAAAATACTACTTTACAGGTCCTTTTACAACATGCTGTTCCCATCCATAAACCAAGATCACCCCATATTCCTTAGAAAACATAATAGAAATAACCTCGCTAGCTGAACTTTGATATTAATCATCACGTGAGCATAACACAGGGTGGTGATGTGCTCCCTAAGGTACTTGCTAAAGCAGTAGAGGAAGGGGCAGCTTGATTGTGCAGTGAATAGAGCACAGGCCCTGGAGTCAAGAGGACCTAAGTTCAAATCCAGCCTCAGGCACTTACTAGCTGTGTGACCCTGGGCAAGTCACTTAACCCCAATTGATTCCACAAAAAGACACACACACACACACACACACACACACACACAGGAGATCTAGCACTGCGTCCAGATTGGAAAGGGATTCCCTGCTGATGGTAAAGTTGTTTGTGTAAAACATATTGTTGATAACATCAAACCCTCAAAAGAGTGTAGATGTTTCTAGAAAAGATTTGTAATCACCCAAAGGAGTTGGCTTGTCCATCCACACAGGAAAGAGCAAGTGTCCAGATTTCACTATGTATTTGAATGGACATTCTATAGAGCTCATCTAAAACTGTTTATATCTGGGATAGATGTATAGATGGTCAACAAGCTGGACCCAGAGTTGAACATGTCAAAGAAATCTAGAATGAGAGGCAGAGGAGGAAAGAACAATAAAGAACGTTTAGGTGAAGATCAATGGAGACAAAAAATAAATTCGTGTGTGTGTGTGTGTGTGTGTGTGTGTGTGTAATTAAATTTATTTATATATAATGTGGAAGGGAGGGAGGAAGGGAGGGAAGGAAGGAAAGAAGGGAGGGAGGGAAGGAAGGAAAGAAGGGAGGGAGGGAGGGAGGAAGGGAGGGAGTGAGGAAGGGAGGGAGGGAGGGAGGAAGGAACGAAGGGAGGGAAGGAGGGAGGGAGGAAGAGAGGGAGGAAGGGAGGAAGGAAAGAAGGGAGGGAAGGAGGAAGGAAGCAAGGAATGAAGGGAGGGAGGAAGGAATGAAGGGAGGGAGGAAGGAACGGAGGGAGGGAGGAAGGGAGGGAGGGAAGAGAGAGGAAATAATAAGCATTTATATAACACCTATAATTTCCCTGGCACTATGCTTTACAAATATTATCTCTTTCGATCCTCACAACAAGCCTGGGAGGTAGGCGCTTTTATTATCCCCATTTTATAGCTGAGGAAACTGAGGCAAATAGAGTTACTTGCCTGGAGTCGTATAGCTAGTAAGTATCTGAGTCTAGATATGAACTCAGGTCTTCCTGATTCCAAGCCCAATGCTCTATCCATTGTACCACCTTGATATATACATACACAGCATATTATAGACCCTCAGGACAGAAAGAGGTAATAGACAACAAGGTTAGGAGACAGATCATAAGACTAGCAAAGGCTCAGAGGAGCCATAGTAGCTATCTTCATGTATTTCAAGGGCTGCCGTGCGGGGAAAGGAATAGGCTTGTTCTGTTTGGCCTCAGAGGACAAAACAAGTAGCTCTGGGTAAAAATCGCAAAGCAGCTGATGCAGGTTTGAAACGAGGAAAAACTTCATGAGAATGAGAGTGGTGCCAGTGTGGAATGAGCTGCCTCCAGGGGGTGATGAGTTCCCCCTCCTCGGAGGTCTCCGAGCAGACCTTGGATGGCCACTTTTCCAGTGTGTTAGAGGGAAGGGTTCCTTTTGTGTATGTGCTGGACTCCATCACTGCCAAGGTCTCTTCCAGCTCTCAGATTCTCTAATTCTGTATTCCGATTCCAGCTTTGATGCTCTTCCAACCACATCTTACTTTTTAAAGCCCTTCTCCTAAATACACTAACAAGTTTAGGTCATTCTGCAGCCTTGGGATGACAAGCCCACCATCCAGTATTATTTGTGAGATACAGATTAGATACTGCATGTAAAAGTACTCCCAAAATAACTGTGCTATCCAAGCAAAGACACTATATTGTCATTTTGATTCTAGCCAACGTAGCTTAGTTAGTCGAAGAAATACTATAATGAGGTCATAGGTTTGAAACCACAGGGAAAAATTAGCTTTCACAGAATCATGTAACGCTTGAACTTCGTTCTGTTCCAAGCCATAGAATATACCCTGAATCCTGGCCAGTCGATTCATTAAATCCTAAATCTTAGACCCAGAAGAGACCTCTAGAGAACTTTCAAATCACTAAGCAATTGGTCACAAGAGAGATTAGGCATACCCGGAGGTGTGGATGGATTATCGACAGAAAAACACTCGAAAGTACCCGCCCTACTGATAAGATCAAACAATGGTGTCAACTTCCTATATGATCCGATGAGCAAAACAACAGGAGAGAATTAGAGGACAATATCTAAGACAAAAATCCAGACTGACGACTGAGCAGGCCATGTCTACACTACACCCAACATCTAGAGGGAGGAAAATTCAGCCGGTCATCCAGATGTTTCCAAATATGCAGATGTTTGGCATCCCAGTGAGGCATAGGCTCCAGGAATTATCATTGCTGAATAAAATTTCCTCTTTTAAGAGCAATTCATGAGCAATTATGATAACAAAGGGCTGAAAGTGAAGCTGATGGAAATGAAAACAATTATTCCAAAATGATGAAATGTAGGGGATTAAGTCTGATTGTTTAAGACTAGTACAAACAGGTTAGTTTTGACTAATTCCATGAGAAGTTTTATAAACGTTCATATCCACAATCTGGGGTTACCTGGCTGAGGCACACCCAGAGCTGATGGCCCTCTTTCAGACCCCACAACTTGTTGACACTAAAATTGTTTTTGACTGCACCACAACATATTAGGAAAAAGAGCAATTGACTGTGTTTAAATGGGTGAAAGAGAGAAAGACAGACAGACAGACAGACACAGAGTGAGACAGAGACAGAGAGAGAGAGACAGAGACAGAGACAGAGACAGAGACAGAGATAGAGACAGAGAGAAAGGGGAGAGACAGAGAGAGAACAAAAAAGATTGCAGAAGAGAAGAGGGACAGTCACAGAGATAAAAACAGAAGAGGAATATGTAATTTGAAGAACATGAACATGTGCCATTCCAGAGGTTTGTTGTGAACTGGGTGAACTTTAGACAATGTCCAACAAAAATCTCCTTTGGCTTTCTTAGTGTTAATTATGTGCACACAGGACAACTTGTCCAAGAGTTCACCTTAACATTTCACAATCATCTCTGGAAACTCTCTGCACAATTCCCTCTTCTACATTCCTTAAATTTGAGCTAGAGACCCAGCTTTAGAAAGAAAAGCCTCTCCATTCATCTTCCACTTTAACTTGACTCATTTCTCATCTCTGGAGAGTCTGTGTGGGTGTGGTAGATAGAGGCCTGAATTAGAAGTCGGGAGACTTGGTCTCTAGTCCTTGCTCTTCCAGTCTCATGGAATTGCTCAGAGTTGGGCAAGGTGCCTGACTCAGAGGTCATCTGATCTGACCTGAGCCCAAACAGGAATCCCCTTTAATAACTAACTACGTGACCTTACGAAAGTCATTTAATTTCTCTTGATCTCAGTTTACAAAATGAAAATAATCTCCAAGGTCCATTTTGAATTCTTTGAATTTAAAAGAAAATCTCAGAATTTCCCAGTTGGAAATGACCTCAATAGCCACCTAGTCTGGCTAAAAGGAACCCCCAGTATAACATATTATGCAAGTATTCATCCATCCCTCTGCCTGAAGAGGGGGAATCCTCCACCTCCCAAGACAGCTCCATCATTTTTGGAGTGTTTATTATTAAGAAGTTTTTCCTTTACATAAACTGCCTGAATTTACAACTTCTAGCTGTTGTTCCTGGTTCTATTCTCCAGGGCTAAACATAGTAAATCAAATTCTTCCTCCAGAGGTAGCTAGATAGATAGAAATGACGATGGATAGAACAGTGGGTCTAGAATCAGGAAGACCTGAATTCAAATTTGACCTCAAACTCTTAATAGCTGTGTGACACTAGGCAAGTCATGTAACCTCTGCCTCAGTTTCCTCATCCATAAAATGGGAATAATAATAGCATACACTTGCATAGCTAATAAGATAATATTTGTAAAGTGCTTAGCACCATGCCTGGCACATGTAGGTATGTAATGAATGCTTGTTCTCTTTCCTCTCTTCCCTTCCATCTTTCAAACTCCTTAAGACAGGTATCATGGATTCCAAACTACCCTAAAGTAAGTATCCCTTGATCTCCCAGCTGAATTTCATATAAAATGAACTCAAAACCTTTCACCCTTCTGATTTGCCTTCCTCTGGTCATTTTCTAACTTATCACTATCCTTCTTAAATTGTAGAACCAGAACTGAATGTGAAATTTCAGATGTGGGCCTACTATGGAATAAGCGTAAAAGGACTTTGATCTCCTTATGCCTGGAAACTATGTCTCCCTTAAATCAGCCCACAGTCACTTCGCTGACTCACTTTGAACCTGTGGTCCACCTAAAACCTAGATTGTTTTTGGGCAAACTGCTGTCTCACCACACCTTTCCCTTTTTGTAATTATGAAAATGAATTTTTTAGCACAAGTATAAGATCACATTGATCCCTAATGAATTCCATCTTATTAGACTCAACCCATTGCTCTGATGGTATCAAATTCAAAGGAAGAAAGGAAGGAAGGGAGGGAGGGAGGAAGGAAGGAAGAAAGGAAGGAAGGAAGGAAGGAAGGAAGGAAGGAAGGAAGGAAGGAAGGAAGGAAGGAAGGAAGGAAGGAAGGAAGGAAGGAAGGAAGGAAGGAAGGAAAGAGCAGCACTAAACCATAAAGTTAGGTGGCACAGTAGATAGAGTGCTAGGAGTCATTAAGACTTGAGCTTGAATCTAACCTCAGACATTACTAGCTGTGTGACCCTGAGCAACTTGCTTAACCCTGTTTGCCTCAGTTTCCTCATCAGTAAAATGAGCTAGGGAAGCAAATGGCAAACCACTTCAATATCTCTGTCAAGAAAACCCCAAATGGGGGTCATGGATCCCCGAAGGCCACTAATTTTTTAAAATGTAAAATTATCTGTTTAATTTTATTTTTATTTATTTTGCTAAATATTTCTCGGTTGTATTTTAATCTGGTAAAGGCCACACATAGAGATGTTTAGGCCTCATGTAACGTGTGGGCCACATGTCTGCCACCTTTGCTCTTGACGGTCAAGATCTTTTTTAGATCCTAACCTTGTAACACATCATTGTGTTAACTACCCCTCCCAGCTTGTTGTCATCTGTGAATTTGATGAAAATGTCATCTATGCCTTTAGCCAAGCCATTGCTAAAAATGTTCACCAGCCCAGGAACAAATACAGATCTCTGCGGTTTTCCTCTGGCTAGAGACCTCCTGACAAGTTCCCGTTGAACCACTACCAGTCCAGCTTGTCGACCAGCTCTGAATCCAGCTAATTGTGTCATTGCCTAGTCTCCATCTCTCTATCTTCTCCACAAGGAGGGTATGTATGAAAGACTTCTTCAAATGTTTCACTGAAATCTTGGTAAACCATATCAACTGCTATTAGTTGGTCTATTGGTCAAGTAATTCTCTCCCAAAAAAGAAATAAGGTTATCCATATTGAATTTTATCTTAGAAAATTGGAGCCATCCTGGATTGTTGTACTTGCTACTTCCTTTTCTGGATATTCATGAACCATGTCTCTAATGGTCTGATCTAGAATTTTTCTCTGGTATTGAAATCAAGCTCACTGGCCTTTCATTAGCAGACTCTGTTCTATTCTCTTTTTTGAAAATCAGGTCAACATTTGCCTATCTCTAGTCCCTTAGCACCTTTCCTCCATGATCTTTAAAACATCCCTGACAGGAGCTTGGTGATCACATTTCCCAGTTCTTCCAGTATCCCAGGATGCTGTTCTCTGGGGCCTGGTGACTGAAATTCATCAAAGATAATTAGGTCCATTCCTTGCTTATCTTAGATCAATTCTATTGGCCATTTTTGTTCCATCATGTCCAATGCAAAGGAAATTCTCCTTAGCCAGAAAACAGGAGTGAAATAAGAAGTGGGCATCTCTACTTCTTCTCTATGGTCAGCTGTCATTATCCCATCCATCCACGTCCAGTTTTTTTGGTCTGTCTTTTTTTTTGGTTCTTTTCCCCAATATGGCTGAGAAATCCTTTTTGTTAGCTTCCCTTGCCAACCTAAGTTCATTCTGAGCTTAGAACTCCTGACACAATTCTTATTGGACTTGCCAAGCTTTTGTAGTGATCCTCTACTAATCTGTAAGTTAACCAACATTCAAGAAAGGCTTCAAAAACACAGAATTAAGAGTCAGTCTTGGAATCAAGAAAACCTAGGTTTAAGACCTGCCTCTGACACATACCAGCTCTGTGATCTGCATCCTTAGAAAGAGTTTTTACCCCGGAAGTTCCCTACCCCAATGAAGTCATAGGTCCATACCAAAAAATTTATATGTAAAATTAAACCAATACAGATAAGTCCATGGATCTGTCTGTCCAGTTCTATTTTTTTTAACATGGGGCTCTTATTTTTATTTTGGTTCAATCATTTTTCAGTCATGTCTGACTCTTCATGACCCTATTTGGGGGTTTTCTTGGCAAAGATACTGGAGTGGTTTGCCATTTCCTTTTCTCCAGCTCATTTCACAGATGAGGCAAACAGGGTTAAGTGATTTGCCCAGGTTCACACAGCTAGTAAGTATCTGACGCTAGATTTGAACTCAGGTCTTCCTAACTCCAGGCCTGGCATTCTATTCACGGTACCACCTAGCCACTCCTCTTATTTTTAGACAGATAGAAAAGGAAAAAAGACCAACTCTTATTTGCAACTTTCTGAAGGTTTTAACAGAATGGAGAGAAATCTATGAGTAGGATTATCAATGGGAAATATTTGGAAAGACTGGAAATTCTGTGAAATGTAATTCTGGATTTTCATCCATATTGCAAGAAGGAGTAAAGGATCCTAGGCCAAGAATTTGGTTAGTGGGTTTTGCAAACTCACGAGAAATATTTATCTGATTGCAGGTTCTTTTGCATACTATCTACATTACTGCAGGCCCTGATGGAAAGGAGTCAGCACATTGACCAGACAAAACCAACACTTACTCATCAAGCTGTTAGTAGAGATGGATGCACATGAAAATAACTGGTGAATCACGTTTAGATCATTGAGAAACATCTCAGATCATTTCCAAATATTTCCACTCACACATCACTGCAAGGCAAATTGCAAAACTTCCACTAGTGCAGTGAAAGTGAAAATTTTCCCCATAACCTCTATGTCCCCAAAGAGCACTCTCCTACTCTCTCCCACCACATCTCTCTTCTCTGATGGGAACTGTCGGGTCACTCAGTACAATCTTGCACACTGGAAACCTAGAATAACAAAACAACAGACCCAGACCAACTCATATCCTCAAAGACTATACGAGATGGGACCCGAACATGAAACCTAGAAGCTGGGAGACGGATTTTAATTTCCAGAGGCAAGAATTTGATGAAGCTAGATAAAGTCTTGGATATGCTTAAGGGTTCTTACCTTAGAAATTTGTAGGAAGAGGGATTAGGTCTATTATTTCATCTATATAATGGACTCCCAATGTGAAAACTCACTCCACCAAAGCAAATCTATACCTGCTCTGAAATTTGTGGTCTGATAAAGTTGCCTAGAGCAGTGTTTCTTAAACTGTGAGTCATAAACCTATCTGGGGTCCCAAGTGGAAAAAATTTAAGAAGCCCTGATCTAGACCACTGAGAGGTTGTCAATCAGTCAACATTTATTAAGCACCTACTATGTGCCAGGTGAGAAAGCTAGGTAGCTCAGTGAATAGAGCATTAAACCTGGCATCAGGGAGACCTAAGTTCAAATCCAGCCTCAGATACTTACTAGCTGTGTGATCCTGGGCAAGTCATTTAATCCCCATTTGCCTAATCCACTAGAGAAGGAAATGGCAAACTTTTCCAGTATCTTTGCCAAGAAAACCCCATGGACAGTATTGATATGAGATGATCCACAGGGTCACAAAGAAGTAGAGACAATTGAACAACAACAAGGTGCCAGCCACCATGCTAAATACTGTTTAAATGACTTGTCCAGGGTCACACAGCTAGTGTACATCAGAAGTAGGACATGAATTCAGGCCTTCCTAACTCCAAGGCTGATCCTTTATCTACTATAACATACCATTTCTCTCTCTCATAGCATTATATAACAAATACACATGGGCAGCTAGGTGGTTTAGTGGATAGAACACTGGACCTGGAGTCAGGAAGACTTGAGTTCAAATCCAACCTTAGATATTTACTAGCTGTGACCCTGTACGAGTCACTTAACCCCATTTGCCTCAGTTTCCTCATCTGTCAAATGAGCTTGAGAAGGAAATGGCAAACCACTCCAGTGTCTTTGCCAAGAAAACTCCAAATGGGGTCATGAAGAGTTGGACACAACAGAAAAATGACTGAACTGAACCAAACAAATATACACAGCCAAGAGAAATGTGTCCTTATGTTGGTCTTGCTCAAAAATACATTTTTCATTCTGCATTCTATATCTATCACCTCTCTTCTAGGAGGTATTCTTAATGGTGCCTCTTACCTCTTGAAAGAGAGATGATGGATAGATATAAGATACAGAACAAGACATAAAATTTCTGGACATGACCAACACAAGAATGTGTTTCATTTGACTATACATATTTGATACAAGGGTTTTTTATTTTTGCGGGGAGTAGTGGAAGTAGATTGGAGGGAAAGAAAACAAATGCTCATGAATTGAAAATTTCAGTTGTTGCTTAGGCATCTTTCCATCATGTCTGCCTCTTCGTGACATCATTTGAGGTTTTCTTGGCAAAGATACTAGTGGTTTGCCATTTCCTTCTCCGTTTTATAGATGAGGAAACTGAGGCAAACAGGGTTAAATGACTCACCCAGAATCACACAGCTAGTAAGAGGCCAGATTTGAACTCTTAAAGATGACTCTTCCTGACTCCAGGCCTAGTGCTCTGTCCACCGTTTCACCCAGCTTCCCAACTGATAATTACATTACATTTTTAAAATAAAGATGAAAATAGGAGTAGCAGCTTATACTCTATACTAAAAGTGCTCGCAGTATCAAGTCCTTTGCACACAGCAACCAAGCTTAATAATAAAAATTCAAATTTACGTAAGCTCTGCAAATATTTTCTTCCCCACAACCCTGTGAGGTTGCAATTATTATTTTAATCATATTTTATTTTTCCCCAATTATGTGTAAAAACAATTTTTAACATTCATTGGTTTTTTTTTAAGTTTGAGTTCCAGATTCTATCCTCATTCCTTCTCCCCCCTCCCTGAGACAGTAAACAATATTATATAGGTTATACATGTGTTACAATTATTATTAATCCCATTTACAAATTAGGAAACTGGAAGTAAAAAAGGTATGTGACTTTTCCAAAGTCATCCAGCTAAGAAGTGGAAGAGTCAAAATTCAAGCCCAGTTCTTTCCTGATTCCAAACCTAGCATTCTTCCCTCCACACCAGAGTATCTAATACTAATAATACTGAATGGATGAATTGATATACAAATGAAAAACTATTAATTCCTTTTAGCTCTTAAGCCTTCTCAGATGGAGGAAACCACATTCTCTAAAATCCTCATATATTTTAGACAGGGATTGGAAACCTCTGCAAACTAGGAGAGAATGGTGAAAGTGAAATTGACCTTAGGAGATACCAGCTCTATCCCGCCTTCTCCAGCAATGGCAGAGCTAAGTGGGGGAGCCAAGGGTAATCTTTCAACTCTTTGAACTTAGTCACTGACCAAGGAATTTCTACAATCTGCTGCTTTGAGGATGGAATTCCCCTAAAGAGCACAATCGTCAGTTCCATGGGTAGCTCAAGCAAAAGGGACAATGACCTCTCCAGGAAGTAGAATGACTAAAATCTCCCTGTCTTTCTCTTTCTACAGTCTCTATCTTCTCTGATACTCTGTACAAGAGTACAGAGGAACAAGGAAGGGCAAGATGGGACCTAGGTCAGGGATTTGCTCAAATCTGCTTGTAAGAGCTGATGGTTAAATTTTAAGCACGAATATTTCATAACTTGAGAATTGACAAGTGCTACAAAGCAGGGGCTGATTTATTGTTGTGTTGATTTCAAGTTATAAGGAAGTCATAGAGAAAATTGAATAATGAAGATTAAACTTGTGTGTCATGCATACTTTTTTTTTCAGAGAGTCAATTGTTAACCCCTTGCTCACCATCTGACCATTGACTATGAACCAATCCCTTAGGATAGGAGAAACTTCTTCAAAGCAGGACAAGCAAGTCCCAGAATGCCAGGCCACTGGGATAAATTTCCCAGAAACTTGGACCACCATTGCCTTCTTCCCTCACCCAAGTGTATTGGTAATTAAGGAGGGCTTTTAGCACTTATTCAATTAAGTGCCCTTGAAGAGTTTGGCCTTTGTTTCCTTGATTAAATTAGGAGTCCTTGATGACCTCCTTGCCTCAAGGGAAAGCCTAGTTTACATGGGTTTGAGTGATATGTTTGTGGCATCAAAGGCTTTTAGACCAGGTGGGTTTAAGTCGCACTTTTGTGATGCTTTTAGGTCTCATGAGTGAGTCGCATGTGTGACTCACCTTTGACCCTGAACAAGATATATAAACCCAGAGGCTGGCATTCTCCCTTGGGGCTCTCATTCTTGGGGGTGTGTTGATGTGGAGACTCTGGGCAGCTGTAGTTAAGAGCCCTCCAGCTTGTAAACCCAGATGTTGGGACTTTGTTAAACCATGGTAACTATGCATTGAGATTTGAATCAGACAAGGCCTGTATGTTGATGTTTGTAATTTGTTTGTATTTGCTCTGAAGTTCAGCGTGCTGTATTTTTCCCCTGAACTAAGTGAATGATATTTGTATGTTCGATTAAACTGAGTTTGTTAACCCCTTAATGTTACTTTCCTTAGTAAAGCAGATCGAAAGAACCTATACTTGCTGCATTCTGGTTGTTGGGCTTATGTTGGTTTTTTACCCCCACAGCAACTGCTGGCTGAATTGTTGCAGCACCAAGATAGGAAATACAGGTATCCCTTCTACATTGTGGGGCGTCATGGTGCCCCTGCGATCTGGAAAATCTGTGTAAAATTTTTTAGCCTTCCCTTCACACCAGAGAAGAAGTCTGAATTTTTTCTTTTTTTATGGGGCACTTATAGAACCTTATTGTAAAATTTAGGATAAAATATTTGGTTATAGGCTACATGCAGGTCAATGTTAAGTAAAAATCTTAGCCTTTGTGTGTCATCTATTGGCTTTTGCATTCTTTTCACAAACTTTAACTTTTTGTTTATTTTAACTTTAAAAAAGAAATTGTGTATATTTGTGGTATTAAAAGATGAAATATATTGATATTATACAATACTATATACATACAAACACATATATATTATGCATTTCTGAGTTTCTAAACTTTTTCTATGTCATCTGCTAGCCTTCACATGTTGTCTGTAGCTTCTGCAAAACTCCCAAAAAATTCACATTTAATTTCTTATGCCAATTGTTAATCTGTTCAAACCATGATGGGGAAAGTCATGATGTGAAAGAGATAACCGTACATTCAGTTATGCATATCCCTGAACAAATATACGATTGCCCTCAGCAGAGCCTTGCTCTGCATTCTCTCTTTCTCACATTTTCCTAGAATACAAGGAGAAACACAGGGCCCACTGATTCTCCTGTATTCTGTGTCCCAAATTAGACCCATACATATGGGAAGCTCTTCACCACATGCTGTGGACACACCACTCACAGATTCAGTCACTTGGACCTTTCAAGTTGGACATGACCTTGGAGGTCATCTAATTCACCTCTTTTGTGTTATGGACAAGAAAACCAAAGCCCAGAGAAGCTAGGACTTAAACCAAGTC
This sequence comes from Phalanger gymnotis, assembly GCA_028646595.1. NCBI lineage: Eukaryota > Metazoa > Chordata > Mammalia > Diprotodontia > Phalangeridae > Phalanger > Phalanger gymnotis. The sequence goes on from CM053627.1 coordinate 49,311,005, forward strand.
ATGTGGCTAGTGAAGGGGGGAGTGCAAAACTAGAAAGAATCTGGGTTTCCTGATTCCCATTCCAGAGTTTTTGCCATTCCATCAAACATCTGACACACTGTCAGACAGATTATTCAATTTTTAATGATTTACTGCTCAGTTCTTACTATGGGCAGAAGAGAGAGGAGGAAATGAATAACAATAACCACTCAGATTTAAGTAGTTTTTATATGATCTCATTTATTCTATTCCTAATAATTCCAATTATCTCATTTAATCTAACCAACATGGTAGGTAGCATATCTGTTATTATCCTCAACTGAAAGAAAAGGAAACTGAGAGATCAGTTTCAGAGAGGTGACTTAGCTTCACATTCAATAAAGATTAATTAGGTGTCTAATATTAATAGCTCAGATTTATATAACATTTTATGTTTTTTATCTCATTTGATCCCCACAACACTCCAATGTGGTAAGTGTTGCTGTTCCATTTCACAGATGAACAAACTGAGACTCAGAGAGATGACTTAAGTTCACATTCAATAAAGATTAATTAGGTGCCTGATGCTAATAACTTAAGTTTATATGACATTTTGTGTGTTATCTCATTTGATCCTCAAAACACGCCATGTGGTAGGTGTTACTGTCCCATTTTAGAGATGAAGAAACTGAGAGTCAAAGAAATGACCTATCTTCAAATTCAATAAGGATTAATGTGGTGCCTGATACTAATAGGTAGGATTTATGCCGTATTTTCCATATATTGTTTCATTTGATCCTCACAACAATATTATCCCATGTCATAGATAAGCAAACCAAGGCTGAGAGATTAGGTGGTAACTGGGTCTACATAGCACTAGATAGCTAGAAGTTATCCAAGACAGGATTTGAACTCAAGCCTTCTTGCCTCCAAGTCCAGAGTTTTGTCCACTGTGCCACCTAGTGGCCTATGCTGTGCAAGGCACTGTGCTAGACATTGACATAATCCTCTCTGCATTCAAAAGTCACCTCTGCCCTCTGTGCTACGTTCTACACAGATAAATTACAAATAAAATGTTTTCAGAATGGAAAGAGCACAGACGCCGGAGCCAGTAGGGAAGGGGGTGAGGAGAAGAGCGTGGGATGGCTTTAGGAAAAGTCTTCACGTAAAGGAGGGTACCTGAGCTGAGTATTAAAGGGACCTAGAGACGCTACGACATGGCTATAAGGAGGAAGAACGTTGCAAGGACACAAACAGAGACAGTAATAGCCAGTAGACCAATCTGACCAGAAAAAGGAGCTCAGGAAGGGAAATGATGTAAAGATTGGCACCAACACACACATTGGTGAGTACTAGATAGACCCACGTACCGAACTCAGGTCTTCAGACTCCAAGCTTACTGGTTTGGTTTGGGTTTTTCCCACTAGACCATTTAGCATCCTTTTACTAGGCTATTAGAAAAGACAGTCCCCGTCCTCGAGGACCTAGTAATCTAGCCGGAGAGTTGGTAAACACACTTGAAAAAAGATGTAAAATACATATAAATCAATATAATCATGATTTCATTTTTTTTAACCTGAATGTGTATATTCAAAGGCTCAATGAAGAAATGAACCAATATGGGGTAGAGCTAATTAGGGAGCCAGAGAAAGTGGTTTTAGGAGACAAAGACATAAAAATCATGGTAAAGAAAATAATAATCACTAATATTTCTATGTTACCTTAAGGTTAGCAAAGTGCCATACAAATGTTATCTGACTTAATCCTCACAGCTTTGTGAGTAGGTTATATTATTTTCTCCATTTTACAGATCAAGAAACTGATGTTTAGAGATTAAGTGACTTGATTCAGGATCACACAGCTACTATCTGCGGCAAGATTTGAACTCAGGTCTTCCTGCCTCCAAGTCTAAAGCTCCATCCACTGTGCCAGAGATCTGAGTTTGTCTCTCCAGTCTGCCCCCTTTGTGTGACCTTGGGAAAGTAGCTTCACTTCTCTGAGACTCAGCCCTCTCTATTCTTCAGTTTCCATATCTGACAAAAATGTCCTTGAACTCAATTACCTCTAAGCTCTTTGTCATTTCTGAGTCCTTTCTCGGATTCTCCATCCGGCTTGTGACAACCAGCCCATTGAAATATCGCTCGTGAAGAGGAACCGTGGAGATACAGATCAAAACCCTGTGGGGGATTATTACTCATGTGAATCTCCACTGGATCAAGACATGCTGACAAGCCCATTGTGGCATGTAATGTGTCAAGTATCCAAATCTGAGTCACTTACTTCAATCCTAATTCCTGGACTAAATTCCAAATCACTACACCAACCCTATAGCCCTGGGGAACTGACAGGTGACTGAAAGCTGACAGGAAGGTAAATCAAGTTTGAAGACAGCAACCTCTGCACTCTTGTTTGCCAAGCCACCTTTCACCTAACATTCAAACTGCTCCCGTAACCAAGTTTCCTCCCTGGAGCCTTCCTGGATTGATTAGCTATGAGTTAATAGTTTCTTTGACCTCTCCCTTCCTGGATTTGGAATATCCATGATTTTCTCCCAGTTCCTTTTTATGATGTTACTTAATTTGTTTGTAATGAGTTTAATTTTGCTATTTTTTCCAATTAACAAACATTGATTTTACTCTCTCTCTCTTGAACAAAAAAAAAGTAAAACCTTCAGAGTAAATATGAATAGTAGACCAACAGAAATGGAGGAAGAAAGTACTACTCCATTTCCCTCAAACCTATTTCAACACTAAGTAATGATCTAGAAATTTAATGAGAAAGCACAGTTGGTCATCTTTCCAGTCCAAGATCATAAATTTGATCCATGGGCAAGTGACCAGGGCAGGTTCTGTGGAACCAGAAGAGGGCTTAGATCTGGTACTCAGATCCAGTCTCTAGGCTCATAACAGGACCTCATTGCTACTGCTCAGCCCTCAGGCTCATATCAGGACTCCAGTGCTGAGTCTTTGATTCATTGGGATGAATCTAACAAAATAAAATGTAATAAGGATAAATGTAAAGATTTGAACTTGGGTACAAAAAGTCATTTTCAGAAGTATAAGGTAGAGAAAATGGGTAAACAGCAGTTGGTCTATAAAAGATCTCGGTATTTTAGCAAACCGCAAACAGTGTGAGTGGTGTGATATGGCAGCCAAAAAAGCTATTGTTATCATGGGCTGAACTGAGAGGGCCAATGCTTCCAGTAATAGAGGCAATATTCCCACAGCCATGTCAGACCTCATCTGAAGTTTTATGTTCAGTTCTGAGCCCCACAGTTTAAAAAAAAGATATTAATTAGCAGGAAGGGGTCTATAAGAGGGTAACCAGGATGGTGAAGCACCTTGAGTCCATAAAGTAAGGATTGGTAGAAGGAAGTGGGCATTTTAGCCTGGAGAAGATAAAACTCGAGAGAAACAAGATTCCAGTCTTCAAGTATTTGAAAGGCTATTATGGTGAAGGGAGATTACTAGACTTGCTCTATTTTGCCCCAATGGGCAGAACCAGGAGTAATGGGGGAGAGTGACTTAGAAAAAGGCAAATTCGGGCTTGTTGTCAGGGAAAACCTTCCTAACAATTACAGCCCAACTTCCTAACCATTAGAATGGCCTTCCTTAAGAGGCGGTGAATCTCCCCTGCTTGGATGTGCTCAGGCAGAGGCTGGATGACCACTGTCATCCACACAGATGGGGTCTTCTTTCACGTTTGGGTTGTGCTAGATGCTGCTGGAGTCCCTTTCAACTCTCAGATCTGTGGTTCCGTGATTCTGACCATACTCAGTGGTTCTTCTTATCTCCATAGGATATCATATCCCCTCGGCTTCTCAGGTGGCTGCCATGGTCTTTCTGCTCTTCACCTCTCTCTTTCTCCTAGGCTTCACCTAGAGGGAGTCCTTTACTGAGATGCCACCTCTTTCTTGTAACAGGTGTGGACTTTTTCATCTCTTTTATCTTAGCCCTCAGAGCCTAAATTCAGCTCCTTTAGAAAGGGCCTTCACATACACTAGTCATTGGAATAGGAAAGAAAATCTCACCTACTTTTTCTTGGTAAGAAGAGAGACTTGTCAGCTCCTCCATAGACCTATTCTTGAACTTTGAACTACTTCCTCCTAATAGGAGGAGTTTCTGTCCTATGCGTCTGTGTGATTTAAGATTAATTAATTAACTAATCCCCTTAAACTCTTCTCAATTTCTGATTACCAACTTACACCCCTCTCAAATCATTTCAGGGAATGCCTTCTAACAAATTTCAAAGGGCTTTCATAGATGCCACGATTTTCCTCATTCCTCATTCTTGCTGTCCTCTTCCCCACCCACCCCCAAGCTCCTTTTGATCTCCAATGCAGACGAACTTGGGATGGCACAAAGGCTAAGGCAAAAGGACAAGGCCAACCTCATAGACCACATTTCTTCTTTTGTTAGGTATCTGTGGCTGGTTACAAACCTCCAAGCTTTGATTCACCCTACAATTCAATGACCAATACTGGTTACTGAGGGCAAATGATGTAAGAAACTCATTCTTTTCTTTTTTATTAAGATTTTTTATTTTTAGTTTACGACACTCAGTTCTGCATGTTTTTGAGTTCCAGATTTTCTTCCTCTCCCTCCCCTGCCTCCTTCCCCCCAAGACAGCATGGGATCTCATATACCTTCTACATATACCTTCACATTAAACTTATTTACACATAGTCAAGTTGCAAAGAAGAATTGTGACCAATGGAAGGAATCATGAGAAAGAAGAAACAAAACCAAAAAGAGAGAGAGAGCAAATAGTGTGCCTCAATCTGCATTCAGACTCCGTAGTTCTTTCTCTGGATGTAGATAGCTCTCTCCATCACGAGTCCTTTGGAGTTGTCTTTGAACCTCATATTTCTGAGAAAAGCCAAGTTTATCAAAGTTAGTCATCACAGAATCAAGATATTTGTGGTTGTATACAATGTTCTCCTGGTTCTGCTCCACTCACTCAGCATCATATGATGCAGATCTTTCTAGGTTATTATGAAGTCCGTATCTTCCCCATTTCTTTGTTTGTTTGTTTGTTTGTTTTTGGTAGGGCAGTTGGGGTTAAGTGACTTGCCCAAGGTCACACAGCTAGTACATGTGTCAAGTGTCTGAGGCCAGATTGGAACTCAGGTCCTCCTGACTCCAGGGCCGGTACTCTACTCACTGTGCCATCTAGCTGCCCCAATCTTCCCCATTTCTTATAGAACAATGGTATTCCATTACATTCATATACCACAACTTGTTTAGCCATTCCTCAGTTGATGGGCATTCGCTTGATTTCCAATTCTTTGCTACCACAAAAAGAGCTGCTATAAAAATTTTTCAATAGAGGTGATGGCCAAGTTGATTATAGTTGCCAAATATCGAATATGCTGATGATAAAGGACTATGTATTGTTTGGTTTTAATTATCAATTCTCAGGTACAAGTGAGGGATCTCCCTGTTGGGGATGGGGAAAGTTTGTGGTTATTAGAAAATAACTATGATATAAAGAAAAAACAGCATCAATAAACCTTTTTGTAAATACTAGCAAAGACACTGAAAAAATGTTAATGACCTGTCTGCCCTAGTATTATCCTAAAATACAAGCTCATTTAGGGTGCCATTTGTTCTAATATGTTCTTCTTTGTTGCACAGTACCCGGTGCATCAGCATGCATGCACAAATAGAAAATTATCCAAACTTTAGTTTGAACTCTAGAATTATTTGTCATTTTAACTCTCTAATTTCCTGCTGCTTGTAGCTCTAGGTCTTATATCTTAGGGAAAGCATTATGTGATGGTGATCATCTATAGAAAATTCTAAATACTAACATTTCTCCCTAAAAATAACTTTTGGATAATGATGCTGCTGATGGTTTGACTTCAGGCCTCCTAACTTCACCCTTCCATTAGGTGCCCAGATTGTCATCATTTTTTTTCTTGCCTCTTTCCTCCTCCACCTAGAATTCCCTTTCCTTTCCTTTCCTTTCCTTTCCTTTCCTTTCCTTTCCTTCCACTGCTCCAGAAGGCTCCCTCTCTGCATTCCCTTTTCCTTTCAACTGCAGCAACAACCAAACAAAAATGCAAATATCCAATCACTAGAAGCATGCCTAAAATTAAAGTTGTTTTTTAAAGCATTCAAATCTCTGCAATTACTAGAACAGCTTTCTGAATCTGGCAAACCTCTGTTGGAATTTTATTTTAAGGATCTATAAATTTTCATCCAGGGAAACAGTGGCCTACAACAATAGTGACTAAAATAGAAGCTTGGAACTGGAAGGAAACACAGTGGGGTCTGGGTAGCAAATGGAGGAAGGACAAACCACCATAGAGCAAGAATGCTATTCAAGAGAGTCCTCTGGATAAGAACATCTTTCCCTGCCTCTTCCTTCCCAGAAAGAAAATGGAGATGCACGATGGCTCTTCTTTACCTAAGTGGGGAAAAAGAGGCAGCCGAGCCATAAATGGATATTTTCTGTTATAAGCAGACCCCTAGGGTGACACCATAACTGGCAAGGAAGCAGCATAGTGTCAAAGTTCAAAGGAGCCTGAGAGACTATACGGACATCAATTTAGAGCTAGAAAGAAATCAACTAATATTCACTAAGCAGCACATTGTTAAGTTGAACAGGGTATTAGCAGATTAATAGACACTACTGGGGGGTATGCATCAAATTGATCATTAAAATGAGATGTCCATAGACACAAGAATAATATACCAATTTTCCTATCATTGTAAGACCTTAGAGGGCATTTAGTCTGCATTCTTCATTTTATAGATGAGGAAACTGAGTCTCAGAGGCTAGCCTGAGGGGTCATAGATAGTAAGTAGCAGAACCAGTGATGAAGCCCAGGTGCTCTAACTCCAAAGCCAAAGTCTTTCCACGACACTAATCTAAACCTCCATCCCATATGTACAGAAGAGAAAGCTGTGACCCCTAGAGGTAGAGCACATTACCAACAGTGTATGTATCGTGATTGCCATCCATTGTGTTAATGACAGAGAAAAGACTTTGTACAAAATTGGTACCTTCATTGGACATTACTCCCCTCACCCCTTCTACTCTGCAATCCAGCTGAACTGACCTTTTCTCTATCCCATACCCACAACGCTCCATTATACTGCCCATTCCCCATGTCTGGATGTACTCCTTCCTTACCTCTGCCTCACTGAGTCTATCTCTTCCATTAAAATGCAACTCAGATACCATCTTCTGTATGAAGTAGAAAGCCAAGAGGCCAGTGTCATTGGATCAAAGAGAACATGGTGGCGAGTAAGGTGAAAGAAGATTGGAAAGATAGAGGCGGACAGATTATGAAGGGCTTCGAATGCCAAACAGAGGATTTTATATTTGATGAGACATATGTTGAAAGCCGGGGATACTGGGAAGGTGATGTTGCCCCCTACAGTAATAAGGAAGGCAGGAGTGGAGGGAGGTCTGGGGGAAAATAGGATGAGTTCAGTTTTAGACAAATTGAGTTTAAAATGTCTACTGGACCCCCAGTTCAAGATGTCTGAAAGGAAGTAGATGAGAAATTGGAGGTCAGCAGAGAGATTGGGGAAGGATAGATAGATTTGAGAATCCTCAGCATAGAGGTGATAATTAAATACACGGGAGCTGGCGTGTGTGTGTGTGTGTGTGTGTGTGTATGCATGTATGCACATGCATTCTATATATAATTTTATATGCATTTGTCTTCTTCATTAGGCTCTAAGCACCATGCAAATGGATATCATTTCATTTTTTTTAACTTGTATATCCACACCTAGCACATCCATAATTGAATTATAAATGTTTTAAGTAAAATATTTCTCTAAGTATTAATAAAACCCCCTATTACAATGCCTCATTATGGTGGTATCAAGGTGCCCTTGGATTCTCAAAAGCTATGCCAGGGAAGCACAAGCATTTTGTGAATCTTAAAGCTTAACATTGATGTGAACTATTGCTATGGTTGTTACAGTTCATATTACCAAAGTATCAAATACCTTCAAGTATAGGCCCAGTGATAGGCTATAAGTCTACCATGTGAGGATCAGCCAGCTATGTGGGGAGCCGCCCATCACCAGAGGATTGTCTACTACTAAACAATCAATCATTCTGGTCATAGCCACTCATAGAACCATCTACTAAGGCATGGAAAGGTTGCAGTTTGAATCAAGGGAAAGGGCTATCCATATGGATAAACATACAGGTGTTTCAACTATCTAAAGAAATGGTCTTATTTCTACTTATTAACAATTATGTGTAATATCATTACCAATGCATCGTCCTTTAAGAATAATTTATTTAGGGGGCAGCTAGGTGGCACAGTTAGTAGAGCATTGGCCCTGGAGTCAGGAGGACCTGAGTTCAAATTCAGATTCAGACACTTGATATACTTACTAGCTGTGTGACCTTGGGCAAGTCACTTAACCCCAATTGCCCTGCCTTCCCCCCTCCAAAAAAAAATAAGTCATTTGACCTAAACCAGCCTCAATCTACCTGAAACCCATTTCCTTAGAGGGTGATGGGTACCACTAAAGGACAAGAGAGAGCTGTGAAAGCTGCCAAGACTGCAAGTGGAAAAATCTCACTCTTGTTGATTTACCTTTTTTATAGGTGAGCCACGTTGTAGAACATCTTCTGTGTAGGAACCACACTGACGCTGACTAGGCTAAGCCAACTTCAACTACAGCAGAACCTGGACAAAGATAAAGAGGATTGATGCCTTTTCCACAAGATCCAGCCTAGCCCCTAACAACTCTTTCCTTCCCCAGATGCCTACAAGCTGGGTAATAAGCATTTTGCCAGAGGACAGCTAAGCTGGCCAAAATTAAGCTAATTGTTACTATCCCAGCCTGGAGTGGGACTACTTCCCACCTGCAGCAACCAGGGAAAGTGGCTTTTTATCCTGAAAACCAAAAGAACATTGTGCCCTTGGACTGTCGATATCTGAGAGAGATAGATGATAGATAGATAGATAGATAGATAGATAGACAGACAGACAGACAGACAGACAGACAGACAGACAGACAGACAGACAGACAGACAGATAGATAGATAGATAGATAGATAGATAGATAGATAGATAGATATAGAAATACATTAGATATAATTCCAGCCCAATTCTCCTCTTGAAGATAGGAGAACAAAGGAAAGATTGCCTAGTCATGATCATCCTTCTGCTCTCCACAAATTCAGAAATGGCAGTTTTCTTTGGAAATGTGGAATGGGACATTCCAAATGCATCTATATCCAGGCTATACACATTGACTTCCCATGGCTCACTTCAAACTCTTAGAGATGCATAAGACAATTGCAAACAAAATACTTAATGAGGTTCCAGCAGGTTATTCCTGACTGGAGGGATCAGGGGCAGCTTCCTGCAAGTAGCAGAATTGGGGTTGGGTTTAAAGAATAGACAGAAATTCAACAGCCAAGGAGGATAGCAGAGAGAGCCTTCCACACATAAGGAACAGTATGATCAAAGGCACTAAGACAGAAAAGTACAGAGTGTTCATGAAGCATGCAAGTGACTAGTGGGTGTGGTTGACTGGAGCATCAAATAGAAGGAAGGAAAGGGAACAGTCTGAGAAAATACCGGAAAGTTAGAGTGGTTCCAAAATGAGTAGGGCCTTGAATATCAAGCAAATATTCTATTTTATGCTATAGTATTTATGCCTCTGTCTTATCTCCCCTGCTAGAGTATAAGGTTCATGAGGGCAGAGACAGTATCTTATTTACCTTTGTATCTCCTACCATGCCCAGTATAGAGGGCCTTACACACAGTGGGTACTCAGTGAATATTGATTGATTGAATGAATGAGCAAATTAATGAGAAAAGTAATGGTTTTGTAGACTTCTACCAAAGGAATGGAGCCTCCCAATAACAAGGCAGTCAGATCTCAATTTTCTTAATTATCTCAGTATATAATGGCCTGTCAACATTTTGGATTATGGCCCTGAAACATTTTTTTTAGCCTAAACCATCAGTCCCCAGCAGGCTCCCAAGTCAACTTTCTTGAGTCAATAGGTAAATTGGAGGAGTTTGGAGTCCCAAACTCATTCTAATAGTAACCTAATCAACAACAATAATAATAATACTTGATTTTTACAAAGCATTTTAAGATTTGAAAAGTACTTTACAAACACTCATTCGACCTTCACAAATAAACTGAAATAAGGAAGTCAGAAGGTGATAGTGAGCCAGGTTTGTACAGTTGGTGGAGAGTTTGCCTTAAAGTCAGAAAGACTTGGGTACAAGTCCCACCTTGGATACGTGTTCTTGGTGTCACCCTGGGGGAGTCATTTAATTTCTTGGTGATCCAGAGAACTCAAAGTTGAAGAGTGATCCTCTCTCTCCTCCCTCTCCTCTGATTGGAGGCTGGAGGGTGGAGCATTAAATTCTTCTCAAAACCTTCCATTATATAGGGCTCCCAACCTTCCAGGTAACTCCATTTTCTATCAGTACCTCTGCTTGGCTTCCACTCCACAAGAGAGCCTGACTGATTGACCCTGACTGGGGCACCCCCTGGTGCCCCGTAACCTCCCTTCTCAAAGTTCTTCTGTGAATTGTCTTTGCCCATTCGATTGTAAACTCCTTAAGGGTAGGAACTGTCTCTTCCTCTTATTTATATCCCCAGTGCTTAGCACTAGGTGCTTAATAAATGTTTATTGAATCAAAAATTGAAGTACAGGGGATTCCTCTGCCTGAGAAACTTTCTATAAAGTTTTTTCCCCAATTTTCTGCTTCCCTTTTGATCTTTGCTACATTTGTTTTATTTGTGCAAAAACTTTTTTTAATTTAATGTAATCAAAATTATCCATTTTATACCTAACTTTGCTCTCTGTCTCTTGGTTATTCATGAATTGTCTTTCTATCCATAAGTCTGATAAGTAACGTGTCCCATGTTCTTCTAATTTTCTTGTAATAGCTCTCTTTATATCTAGGTCATGTATCCATTTTGACTTTATCTCGGTAAATGGTATAAGATATTGGATTACTCACTGGGAGCTCCATATATTGATTTCATCTCAGTTTTGGAAAAAATATTTATTATTATTATTATTATACCCATTTTACAGATGAAGAAACTGAAAGTCAGAAAAGTTAAGAGACTTGCCCAGGTTCATAGAGCTTTATAAATTCTCTGAAGTATGATTGAGGGATAGCTAAATAAATTGTGGTACAGAAACCTAACCAACTACTGCTGTTCTGTAAGAAACAACGAATGCCATGGATGAAGAGAAGCATGGGAGGATGTTTACAAAGAGATGCAAAACAAAATAAGCAGAGCTAAGAAAACAATGTAGAAATACACAAAACAATAGAAAATTAATGTTGCAAAATTACAAAGAATAAGCCCGACCCCGCAGAAGAGATACGAGAAGACACCCCATATATATACATTCCTATAAAAGTGGAAGGGCTATGGTTGTAGTTTGTTACATAGAATGTCAGATTGTTGTTGGGGTTTTTTGGGGGGGTGTACTTAATGTTTTAGTTGATTCTGCTGAATTTTTTCTGTTTCCTCTTTTAAAAAAAATCTCTATCATAAGAGGCAGCTACGTGGCATAGTGAATAGAGCCCTGGAGTCAGGAGGACCTGAGTTCAAATCTAGCCTCAGACATGTGACACTAGCTGTGTGACCTTGGGCAAGTTGCTTAACCCTGATTGCCTCACCTCCCCCCTCCAGAAAAAAAAAAGGCCATCATAAGAGATGGCTCTTTGATAGGGGGAAGGCAGAGCTGCAGGGGCAGAGGGGGGGATGTGGATTTAAGCAATATAAAAAACAATAGAGATCAATAGAAATAAGTGATCTAAGGTAAGATTAGAATCCAGATCTTCTAATCCAGGCTTCTATCCATTATAGCACATAACTTCTTGGAGCAGTGTAAGCAGCAGATAATTGTTGTAAAAAATAAAAAAAATAAAACTTCAGTGATCCTTGATCTCATGGATGTGTGTTTGTATACACACATTCATAAGTATGTATAAATGTATTGCAACCCTCAATATCTTAGTAGACCGTTGCCATGAGTTCTTATTGCCAAAACGATTCAAACCTTATGGCCTTGAGACTCTGCTTGAGCCTCCCCAAATTTAACTCCAGTCCTCAGGACATCACTAAGACCTTTCTGGATGGTAGAACCTTCTGAAGCTTGTCCTCTGCAGATACAGACTTCTAGAATGCCCTAACATCATGATGAGCCACTTACATGAATAACGACAATGAATTCTGAAGCCCCAAAGAACTTGTTTGTTGTTAGCTACAGGTTCCTGTTGTCTGTGATCCTGCTTCCTGGACAAGTGATTTTCCTAAATGCCAATCTAAGCACGTCTCTCCCCAACCTGGACCCACTTATCTTTTCAGCCCATTGTATATTATTCTCCTTCCCACACTGACCTTCCCTGGACAAACCAACCTTCTCTCTGTCACACAAGGTACACCATCTTCAGCCCAAACTGATCTGTGTAACTTCCCCGAGTACTACTTTACTGCTGGCTTCCATAAGCATGTTTGCTTGACTTGTGTAATAAGCATTCGATAGGATGGGGAGCTTCTTCATGCCTTTGCACAGGCTGCCTGGAAAGCACATCCTTCTCACCTTTACCTCTAAGAACCCCTCTCTTCCTTATAGATGCAGCTCAAATACCACTTCCTAGACAAAGCCTTACCTAATTCTCCAAACAGCTACGTCTTATCTCCCTAACTACTTTACATTGCATCACTTTATAAACATCTTCCCATGCTTCTCTCTATATCTTACGTATCATCCCTAACTGTATATCATCAGCTATGTCATCATAGGTAGTTAAGTGGTTTGGTGAGTAGAGGACTAAGGCTAGGAGCATGGAAGAACTGGGTTCAAATCCTGCCTCAGACACGTAATAGGTATATGACCCTGGGCAAGTCTCTTAACCTTTCTGTACCTCAGCTTCTTCCTCTGTAAAAATGAGGATAGTGGATCTATTTCATAACTTTTTAAAAGTGTCAAATGACACAGCATATATGAGGCACTTTGCAAACTTCAAAGCATAATATTAATGCTAGTTCTTGTTCTTATATTTATTTCAAATGTATTTTGTAGTTGCATATATGAGACATGTGCAGGAGGCAGATAGATGATGCCATAGTGCACAGAGTTCTGGGCCTGGAGTCAGGAAGACCTGACTTCAAATCCTGTCTCAGATATACCTACTAGCTATGTGACCTTGGGCAAGTCACTTAACCTCTTTTTGTCTTAATCCTCTAGAGAATGAAATGGCAAGCCCCTCCAGTATCTCTGCCAAGAAAAACCCATAATGGGGTCACAAAGAGCTGGACGTGACCAAACAATTATATATATATATATATATACATGTTTTATTCTCCAACATGATGTAAAGTCCTCGAGAGGAAGGAGTGTTTTGTTTTATCGTTGCATCCCCGGCATCTGACAGCATCTCAAACATAGTAGATCTTCCTAAGTGGTTGATTGTTTGCCTCAATTCATGAAGCTGAGTGTATTTTGAGCAGAACTGTAACAAATTTTTCCATCTGAGAAAAAAACATTCAGTCAAAGGGAGTGGGAAGATATGGTGGGGAGGGCTTTGTCTATGGTAAAAGAGAAAACAGTATAGTCACAGGCACAGGCCTCCATGCCCCAAAAGATTGGGGCGGGGGGAGAAAATTGAGGTGGGCCCAGGAAAAGACACCACAATAATGAGATTCCCAGGGTAACAGTTGCCAAGGCTAGCAGAGGACGGGAAGGTGAATGAAAAAGAGAAATCCCCCCCTCCCTCTCTGACAGAAAGTGTCTCCCTTTGGATTTTAGTCCCCTGAGGCAAAGCTGCATTCATTCCAGGTTAATCATGGCTCCCAGAGCTGTAAATGATGACTGTTCCACAACTCTGCCCCTCCCCAAAAAATACTGATGTCCCAAAAAGATATTTCATCCATTCAAGGTGAATTTTTCACAGCATTATGAGAAAATATCTGCCCTGAGCAGTAAAAGCTCCCAAAAGGCTGAAGAAAAGGTGAAAGAGCTTCTTTTTTCACACAGAAAGTGAGGCCATAGGGGCAGCTAGGTGGTGCAGTGAGTAAAGCACCAGCCCTGGTGTGAGGAGGACCTGAGTTCAAATATGGCCTCAGACACTTGACATACTTACTAGCTGTGTAACCCTGGGCAAGTCGCATAACCCCAATTGCCCTGCCTTCCCTCTTCCAAAAAGAAATTTTAAAAATATCTTAAAAAACAAAGTAAGGCCATAGGAAGAAAAGTATGTTGCTATGTCATAGCCTGCTTAAGGTCTTCTACCGGGGCCCCAGGCAAGCAGGGAAACCCTCAGTTTACCGCCTGGTACAAAAGCTGCAAACAAGACCTACCTGGAAGAAGAGGGTGCCCTGAGGCCCAGGACACACTTCCCACTTCCAGTCCTCTCCTAGCCCTGGGGTCATCCAGCACCCACCTCTCAGCTTTGCCTGGACAAGACCCAAGAGTTTTCATCAAAGGCTTGGAATGCAAATAAACCTTCCCTAAGCAAAGACTAATATCATCCCAAAATAGCTAGTATGCCTTGGACAACATCGACCTGTGAATTTCATTGCAAAGTATTAATCAGTTGGTAGCAGAACATGGGATGGGTAGGGCTATGGAGAGTGTCCTCCTCTGGTAGAGAGAGAAAACACAGCTGGGGAAGGGGCAGCCAGCCCCCAAATGGTGGCCTCTTCGTCCTCCAAATGGCTCCGGTTTTGGCTGTGTCAGATGTGAATCTAATGGTTCCAACAAGATTACACAAGTCTGGAATTTGGGGGTAGTGAGAAGGAAGAGATAAAAGTAAGGGAATTTATTTTCCCCAAAGACTCCAACTTAATTCAACGCAGAAGAAATGCTTTAGTTCTTGGGAGTTCTAAAAAGCTTCTGGGCTGAAGGCTTCCCAGGGGAAATCTGTTTGACTGGTACAACAGAGGAATGAGATAGCAGTAACAAACCCAGAGGCACTACCTTTACTTTCTTCTTATAAAAAGAAACTAAAAATCTTCCTCATCTTATATTATAGCTCCCCTAGGTTAGGAACACCAGTGTGGTGTGGGGAAAAGAATGTCAGATATGGAGTCAGAGAAGTATACCATTTAGTACCTGTTCCTTGAGGGCAGGACCTATCTTTGGCCACTTTTTGCATTCCCAGCACTTAGCACAGCGCCTGGCACACAATAAGTTAGGTGCTTAATAAATGTTTATTGATCAAATGACTGTGTGACTTTGGACAAGTCCCTTGATCTCTCTAGACCCCAGATCCTCTTCAGTAAAAATAGATTAGATGACAACCAAGATTCCCTCTGACTCTAAATCTATGCTCTATGACCCCCACCCTAGTAAACTCAAATTCACAGCCAGAGCACCAAGGACTTCATAATAAGACTTGTATAGGACCAAGAACACAACACAATTCTGTGCCTCAATTTCCCCTTCTGCAACCAAGGAGACAGAGTGGTATAGTGAGAAAAGCACTGTAGTTGAAGTCCAGAAAGCTGGGTTCTAGATCTATCTCTGGTGCTAATTTGTATTATAACCTTTGACCTTAGTTTCTTCATCCATAAAGTGAAGGATTTGGGCCAGGTACCATAGGACATTTCTTTCAGTTCTAAATCTATGAACCAATGCAAGCATATGATCCTTTTCAGTTTTCCATTCTTTGAATTTATGAGGGACAAAATTTTAGCCCCATGCCTGGAGAAAGGAATAAAATATGCCCAGAGGACCAGGTCAGAGGTGGGAAAGGCAGAAGTGTAAGTCTGAGAAAGACATCAAGTTTCTGAAAATTTCAGAATGTCTAGACAGAGGATGAGGGGTGGCAGTGATGATGAGATCTACCCATACAGCTTCTCAGCTGACTGGCCTGATGGCAGGTGTATGAATGCAGGGTTGTCTCCCAGTGACATTTTAAGAATCTAAATGCCTTGTAGCTCAACTACAGCTTCTAAGAAGACTTTCCAAGAAAGTCTCAAAGCACCAGTCCTTGAGGAGACCCGATACCTACAATCTCCTTCTTCAAAATTCCATGCTATGAAGCAAATTTGCCTAGACTACTGATACTGAGCAAAGGCTCCTTCAATGAATCCAGTTCAGTTTTCATATAATCATAGTCATTATCTAGTCCAAATTTGTCCACCTATCCACCCCCAGCGCAGAAAGCCTTTCTATAACACCCCAAAAGAGGGTCCATCCAGACTGTTCGAATATCTCCAAAGATGAGGAGGTCATTACTTTATGAGGCAGCTTGTTTCATTTCCAGGCAGTTTTAATTCCTAGAAGCCTTTTCTTCATAATTGAGTCAAAATTGGTCTCCCTGTAACATCCATCTTGCTGTTTTGAACTTCCTTTTGGAGCAGCCCCTCACCTTCTTGATTACCTTCCTCTGGGTATGTGCCACCTTGTCAATACCTTTGCTAAAGTGTGTGGAAGGAAGGAAAGAAGGAAGGAAGGAAGGAAGGAAGGAAGGAAGGAAGGAAGGAAGGAAGGAAGGAAGGAAGGAAGGAAGGAAGGAAGGAAGGGAGGGAGGAAGGGAGGGAAGGAGGCAGGGGGGAAGGGTGGGGGAAGGAGGAAAGAAGGAGAGGCTCTGCCCTAATCTGTTTCTTTTACAGGTCGGGAAACAATCCCAAAGGAGAGGAAGGTCCTTGACTCATATAAGACAGGTAGTACTAAACAGAAGTCAGGATTCCGTTGTAGGTTCTCTGACCCCAAATCTGGTGCTCTTTGGTGAAGTTGGGTGACAGTATACTTTGGCTTAAGAAATACTGATGTTTTCATAGGGGTAGAGAGGGGAAGACTAGAATCATATTCCTATAACAAGAAGTCTTAAAATTCTCACATTCTTCACTCCTTTGTTTTAAATCATTGAAGGCCCTAGTTAAAATGCAAATATTATGGGAAGGGGTGACACTTTAAGTCATTATCTACTATTAACACTAGCTCTCATTAGTTTCTCAGAGTAAGGCCTGTCACCTAGACAGACCCTGAGGGAATGGTATTTATAACAAATAATTTCTGACGAGATAAATAAAGTCAGAAAAGGGCCAATATAAGCAGAGGAGAAGGTATGGATGCAGTGCCTCAGTCAAGAATCCTGCATACCAGAGTCACTTTTGGCACAAGGTACCAAAGTGAAGACAAAATAAAATCTGGGTTACAGAGATTAAAAACTTTGCCTACTTCAAAATTCTACTTCAGGTTGTCTCAGAATAAGAACCAGGAGACATATTTGTTCTGTGAAGCTCCCAGCAAACAGGGGTGTTTCAGCTTTGTTCTGCAACAGCAAGGGTGTATTAGACAATCAGGACCTCAATGCTATCAAACAATTTAGTGTCTTGTATGAGGGAATAGTATACAACAAAAGCACCCTCTAGTGGGGAGAACAACTCACCTACTTTAAGTCAATTAACTGAGACTGTTCTCCGTTAAAAAATGGTAAATTATGTGTGGATTAAGTACAGAGAACCATATATGCTCAAATCAGTCTCTCCTCTCCATCAACCAAGACACTGCTCGACTTCCCCCAACTGCCCAAGTAAAGAAATATTTGAGGAATAGCAAAACCCTGCCATTAGTCCAAGGGTAACACAACTAGAAAGAAAACTCTGAGCAAGAAAACCTTTTATGCCGGTGAAATCAAATGCAAATAATAGAAATAATACTAACCCTAATGGTAGTTGGAATTTATAGAGAGATTTATGTTTACAAATTATTAAACAATCATTATACACATTATCTTCTTGAATTCAGAGGTCATGAGTTTGAATCCTGACTCTATTGCTTATATAGCCTTATGACCTTGGGTCCCCTCCTGGATCATTGCCTTGTCATAGCAGAGGAGCTTGCATAGCTCAACAAAACTATAAACTATATCATGTAGGATTAGCCAAGACAAACACATCATAGTGGAGACTTCTGACAAAAGGTGATCCCCTGGAGAAGGAAATGGTAAACCACTCCAGTATCTTTGCCAAGAAAGCCTCATGGACAGTACTAAAATGATAAAAAAAAATATATGTATGACAACAGAATATGACCCCTTCAAGTCGGAAGGTGTCCAACATGCTACTAGGGAAGAGCGGAGGACAGCTACAAGTAGCTCCAGTGTTAATGAAGCAACTGGGCCAAAACCTAAAGGAAGCTCAGCTCTGGGTGCATCTGGTGACAAAAGGAAACTCTGAATGCTGTAAAGATCAATATTGCATAGGAACCTGGAAAGTAAGATCCATGAACCAAAATACACTGGATGTGGTCAGGCAAGAGATGGAAAGATTAAACATAGACATATTAGGTATCGGTGAACTCAAATGGATGGGAATGGGTGAATTTAATTCACCCGTGAATTTAATACACGCACTACTATAGGTAAGAATCCCTCAGAAGAAATGGAGAAGTCTTTATAGTCAATAAAAAGGTGAGAAAAAAAGAACTCGGGCATAATCTCAAAAATGACGGAATTCTACCTATTTGAGTCCAAGACAAATCATTCAACATCACAGTAATACAAATCTGTGCCCCAACCACTAATGCCAAAGAGACCAAAATTGATCAGTTCTATGAAGACCTATGACATTTTCTGTAAATAACACCAAAAAGATGTCACAATCATCATAAGAGATTAGAATGCTAAAATAGGGAATCAAAAGATAACTGGAGTAACAAGCAAGTTTGGCCTTGGAGAACAAAATGAAACAAAGGCAAAGACTAAAGGAGTTCTGTAAGATAACTTACTAGTCATAGCAAACACTTTTTTTCAGCAACCCAAAAGGTGACTCTACACATGAACATCACCAGATGGCCAATATCAAATCAGATTGTATATGCTTTGCAGCCAAAGGTGGAGAAGTGCTTTATAGTCAGCTAAAATACCTGGAGCTTGCTGTGGCTTAGGCCATGAGTTTCTTATTGCATAATACTGACCTAAATTGAAGAAAGTAGGGAAAAACATCAGACCATATAGGTATGACCAGAACCCCCCCCCCCGCCTTATGAATATGAAGTAGGGGTGATGAATAGACTTAAGAGATGAGATCTGGTAGATAAAGTGCCTGAAGAACTATGGGCAAAGGTTTGCAATATTTTACAGGAGGCATGAACAAAAAACGTTCCGAAGAAAAAGAAGAGCAAGAAAGTAAAATGGCTGTCTGATGAGGCTTTACGAACAGCTAAAGAAAGAAGGAAAGTGAAAAGTAAAGGAAAACGAAAAAGATATACTCAACTGAATATAGAATTCCATAGATTAGCAAGGAGAGATAGAGTTCTTAAATGCACAATGCAAAGAAATAGAAGAAAACAATAGAATGGGAAAGATGAGATCTCTTCAAGAAAATTAGAGATATCAAGGAAATGTTTCATGTAAAAATGAGCCTGATAAAAGGCAAAAATGGGAGGAACTTAATAGAAGTAGGGGAAAGTAAGAAGAAGTGACAAGAATACACAGAACTATACAAGAAAGACCTTAACATCACCAATAACTGTGAGGGTGTGATTACTGATCTAAAGCCAGACATCCTGAAAAATGAAGTCAAGTGAGCCTTAGGAAGCATTGCTAACAATAAGGCTAGTGGAGGTAATGAAAATTCAGCTGAGCTATTTAAAATCCTTAAAGATGATGCTATTAAAGTTCATTCAATATGCCAGCAAATTTGGAAAACTCAACAGTGGCCACTGGATTGGAAAAGAACAGTTTACATCCCAACCCTAAAGAAGGGCAAAGCCAAGAAACATTCAAATCACCGAACAATTGTACTCATTTCACATGCCAGCAAGGTTATGCTTAAAATTCTGCAAGCTAGGCTTCAGCGATATGTGAAATAAGAATTACCAGAATAGTATGCTGGTTTTTGAAGAGGCAGATGAACTTGAGACCAAATTGCCAACATTCAGTGGATTATGGAGAAAGCTAGCAAGTTCCAGAAAAACATCTACTTCTGCTTCATTGACAACACTGAAGCCTTTAATTGTCTTGGATTTTGATGGCTCAGAGTGAGTGTAAATAATAGTTATTTCTGTTCTGGCTAGAAACTCTGAGAATCTTCACCTTCCAGATTGATTCTTTTATGAAGAATCAATACCAGGCCATCCTTTGCCTCTATTCTTACCCAGCCTTTAATTATTGAATGGGTGCTGCTTCAGACAAACTGAGGCCTGGGAAAATCCTTAAGCTTAAAATGTCAAGGTCCCCCCTATTCAGGGCCATTGCCAGTCATCTTGATCTATTTCTTGCCATTGGACTTCAATGACTCTGGAAGAGAGAGTGAGGCTGATGACTTCTGCACAGCTCTGCCTCATTTAAATCCAATTCACTTGCAAGTCAAAACATCACCCTCATGATATCATTGGTCCTCTTGGAGAATGAAGGACCAGCAACAACATTAAAGCCTTTGACTGTGTGGATCACAACAAAATGTGTCAAGTCCTCAAAAAGATGGTAGTACCAGATCATCTTACTTTTCTCCTAAGAAATCTGTATGTGGGCCAAAAAACAGCAGTTAAATCCAAACATGGAACAACTGATTGGTTAAGATTGAAAGAGAAATACTACAATTTTATTTATTTAACTTATGTGCAGAATATATCATGCGAAAGGCCAAGCTGGATAAAACAAAAAGCCAGAATCATGAGGTTTGAAGAAACCTCAGAGGCCATCTGGTCCAACATCTACTTGACAAGATTCTCTTTTTTGACATCTTCAAGTAGTCAATCAGTCTCTTCTTGAAGACCTCCAATAAACAATAACTGCTCTTTTAGGACTCAAGTCTTTTATCCACACTCTCCACCCCCTGCCTGAGTTTTAACACTAAAAGACGGTGTAGCATAATAGAAACCACAGAGGACCTAGTTTGCTTTGGATCAAGTCCCTTAAATCCCTTATGCCTCAGTTTTGTCATCTATAAAGGGGAAATAATAATGCTTGCACATTGATATTTATACTACCTTACCTTATAGAGTTGTCCTAAGGAAAGTATTTTGTAAACCCTTTTCAAGACTCTATGCAAATGCCACATTCCTTAGACTATCTCAATAAAAATGACTTAGAAACAAGGTCTTTAAGAGATTATCAAAAAAGCCCCCCAACATGGTGGACAGCAGTTGACATCAATGGGGATTCTACCCACACCCACTATTTTTGGTGCCACAAGTGGTAACTTGTGGTTACCACTGAAGAGAAACATCTTGCCATCTGGTCCTATGGCAAAGTCACTCATAAGCAATACTTACTCATGACTCCTCATCAATGACTTTCTATCTCATTATTTTAACTGCCCCCAAATCTCCCCCAAGAAGCTTTCTTGTGTTCATTGGATGGGCCAGATAAGTTCATCAGATGAGTTTCACTTATTCCCTTCAGTACCCCCCTCAAGTCCATCCTACCTGAATTTGAACCCTCCCTCCTGAAGGATGCACTCATCAGTTCTTGTTTGCTCATTTGTTTTTGAAGAGGACCAATGTCTTGACTCATTGGGTGAATTGGATTTAAGTGAGGCAGAGTTACATAAAGTCATCAGTCTCACTCTTCCAGAGTTATCGAAGTCCAGTGGCAGGAAAAAAAGTCAAGATGACTGGTGATGGCCCAGGATATAGTGGCATCTTCAATGTCTGACCAAGTTCTAAGTGCTCCACAGTGCCTGCTTCAGTTGCCTTCATGGCTACTGGAAGAAATTGTTCTCATCCACCCATTCCACTGAGAAGTCTTCACATACTTGTGGTAGACGTCTCCCTAATTCACCAATCGGTTTGAGGCAAGTCAGTTACCCTCAACCTGGTTTAGCCCATCTGCTGAGACAATTTTACCAAGGTGTGGCCACTAAGCATGCTACAGCTTCTTGGAGCTGCAGATAGAGTTGGGTGACAGGTGGACACTAAAGGCAGATGAGCAGCTGTGAAAAGAGTTTGGTAAGTACTCCTGCCAGAGGTGCTAGTGCTCCTGGAATACCCCACACATCCCACTAACCAATATGAGTCAATGGAAAGGATGCTGACCTTGGAATCAAGAGACCTGAAGTCAAATCCTAGCTCTGCCACTCACTACCTCAGTGCTCGCAGAATCTCAATTCCCTCATCCATAGACTGAGGGAGATGGATTAGATGATCTCTGAGGCCCCTTCCTATGTTAGATCTATGATGCTGTGGCACACACTAAAAATGCTTTTATTTATTCTTTTGAATGAATTTATTCTTAATTCTCTATTTACATCTATTAGATGTATCCATCTGATAATTTTACTTGGTCATATGCATGTCCCAGATTTATCTTTCTACAATATGGTATAGGGGAAAGCATTCTAGCTATAGCAATAAGAGAAGAAAAAAATTGAAGGAATTAAACTAGGCAATGAGGAAACAAAACTATCACTCTCTGCAGATGATATAGCGATATACTTGGAGAACCCTGGAGAATTAATTCAAAAACTAGTTGAAATGTTTTTTTAAAAAAAAAGATATAAGGAAAAACCACTGGATTTATAGTCAAAAGATCTGGGTTTACATCCTGACTCTTACTAGGTGCCCTTTGGCAAGGCACTTAGCAGTTATAATAACACATCACATTTTTATAAGGTTTTCAAGTTTACAGAGCACTTTTCTCACAATAACCCTATGAGTTTGGTAGTATAGGTATTAGGTTCCTCATTTTGTAGATGAAGAAACTGAGCCTCAGAAAAGTTAAGTGAATTACAGCACAGTGTTAGATTCATCACTCAAACCTAGGTCTGCTCACAAGTCTAGTATGCTTTCCATTACAGCTGCCCGGCAAACAAAATATCAAGTAACAGTTTACATTTAACAGAAATACCACACAGGGAATGACTTGGCTATTTGCACTTCTGGGCTATGAGTCCAACATACTATACTGTCTTGTTCTTCCCTCTCTCTGTTATCTAGTAGATAAACTATTTATACTATAAACTCAGTAAGGGTAGTGACTCTCGCTTATTCAAATAAGGTAATATTTATAAAGCACTTAGCACAATGCCTCACACATAGTAGGTGCTTAACAAATATTTGTTCTCACTCCTTTCCCCTTCCCCTTTTTCATCTTTTTTTATTTCCCCCAATGTCTAGTACAAGGTCAGGCATGTAATAGGTATATATTAAATTGATTTGAAATTGAATTGAATTTTTACCCTTCCTACTGAGGTTCGACATTATCTTCTTGGTGAAGCCTTCTTAGAATATGTCTATCTCAGAATAATCATTCTCCTTACTTCAAATTTCCTTTGAACTTAAATGAATGATATATGCCACAGTAAAATGGATTTGCCAGTGCCCACATTAGATTTCAGCAAAGTTGAAGAGGCCAAGATGGATACATAGACATGTAAGCGTGAAGTCCTTTCCAGTATAAAGGAAGCATTTCCACACCTTACAAGGGACTCTGAGGCTTTGAACAACCAAATCGCATATGAAGAGGCTAGCAGAGTGAGCAAGCTTGTCCTTGGGGCACAAATTGTCTCACTTTCTTTTTATCCCAGCTACTTATTTGCATTAAACTCAACTGAAATCTAGGAAATGTGCTGACATAGCCACCATAAGTTAGGGTAGGATCCTTCACTGAGGGAACCAAATTCTGAACCAAGAAAAATTGTTGAATAAGAGACACTAAACCTTCTCCACCCCTGCCTGGGAGGTGACAAATCTCAGAGCCATAGCCCTAAGATAGCAAAACTAGAAAGGCTTCTACCAATCCAAGAAACAACTAGGAGGCACAGTGAATAGAGCACCGGGCTTCGAGGCAGGAAGACCTGAGTTCAAATTCAGCCTCAGATATGTACTAGCTGTGTCACCCTGGGCAATCACTTAACCTCTATTTGTCTCAGTTTCCTTAATTCTAAAATGGGGGTGATAACAGCACCTGCTTCACAGAATTGTGAATATCAAATGAAATAGTATTTGTAAACCACTTAGCAGAGGGACTGGCACATAGTAGGCACTATAAAAATGCTTATTCCCTTCCCACACCAATTCTAGGTTAAGGATCTCTAGCCCTTTCTGAAAGGGCATAATAGCCTTCCCAAATGAAAATAACACCCATTAAAGTACAAGACTGAAGGTGGTGAAAACTACATATATGACCCATCAGAAAGCTACCCCAGTGGGCTGACCCATGCAGAACAGATACCACACCCAATAAGGAGCCAGCCCATGACTTAGCGACCTGCCCAGCCCAGATCAGCAGCCATGCTCTGTGAAGAACCAACCTGCCCAGCCCAACACATCTAGTAGGGAAGCCACGCCCTATGAGGAACCAGTCCAGCATCCCATTGATCTTCCTATCCCAGCCGACGGCAAACAAGTAAACAAATAAATGAATGAATGAGTGTGAATTGTCCCATTCAGCAGCAGCAGCGCGTTCGGGAGAGAGCAAGCCCAGATGAGCAACAGAACAACTCATCATCACCCACACCAACACTCTTTCCTAGAATAAATTTCATGAGGACTCTCCATAGATTGTAAGGGCATTGCCGCCCTACATTTCCTGGAGTTGTTATTTGCCTTGGCCACCTTTGCCCACAGGTATGTCTCTCTATTATTGTGCTTTAAATCTGCACCCACTCTCCCTAACCCATACTCTGTGTCATTGTGGGAGAGGGTAAACCAGGTTTTTAAGGGAAATGCTTTATAATCCCTCTTCTTGCCACACTATTTGAGAAAATTACTTTTCTAAGACCTTACTGAGTCTACTGGTTGGTTGTTAATGAGGGAAGCACACCAATGAGTGCTCATGAGTTACAGTGTCAGGAAGACTTAGCTACAATGTTACTCCTAAAACCAGATATTTCAGGTGCCCCTCAGGGTACTCAGCCGAAGAGGAATACTACACACATAATTATTGCATTCCCAACTAAACTAGAAACTATACAGCAAGGAATATAAAGTGACCTAGATTTGGAGTCCTTAGAGATCTGGGTAAAAATTTGACCTTTAACACTTATTATCCGTGTGACCATGGGTAAACCACCTTCTGAGCTTCAGGTTTTTCAGCTATTAAAAAAAAATAGGGCTAATTGTATCTGTCTCACTAAGTTGTTGAGAGAATCAAAAGAAATAATATATAGGAAAGTACCTGGTAAAACTTGAAGCACTGTGTAAACTATCAGCTATTAAGAGAACAGCTATGTATTCAGGAGACCAGCTGCCAAGGTGAGTTACCTCTACACACACCCAAGGCAAATGGCCAGTTGTCTTCCTAGGTACTTAGTTACTGATGTAGTATTCCATCAGAGGAGGAGAGGTTGGCAGCATTGTCAACCTCTCTGTCTACTGACAGGGGATTTGGTTGACATAGCTTACACTACCCTATCACATTGGCTACTGCCTACCACACCCCAGCAGGAGCCTGCAAAGGAGCCTCTCCGGTGCATTGTTATATATAGCAAACATGGAGGAGAATCTCATCCTTGTAAGATGATTGGGTAAGAGGAAGTTGGCCAAACTGAAGGAATATAAAAGTGTTGGTCAAAATGGTATAGGATAGGGGCAGCTAGGTGGCTCAGTGAGTAGAGCACCAGCCCTAGAGTAAGGAGGACCTGAGTTCAAATTTGATTTCAGACACTTGACACACTTACTAGCTGTGTGACCTTGGACAAGTCACTTAACCCCAATTGCCCTGCCCCCCCCCCAAAAAATGGTATAGGATCAAAGAATCACGAGATTTTAGAACTGGAAGAGACCCTCAAGTTCAATTATCTTGCCATAAAGATGAGGAGACCGAAACCCACACAGGTCATAAAACGATGAATTCATAGATTTGAAGCTAGAAGGGAATCTTCAAGGCCATTGCCACTTTTATTACTTATTTAGTTGTTTTCAATTGTGTCCCACTCTTTTCAACTCCATTCAGAGTTTTCTTGACAAAGATACTGGAGTAGTTTGCCATTTCCTTCTCCAGTTCATTTTACAGATGAGGAAACTGAGGCAAACAGGATTAAAGTGACTTGCCCAGATTACACAGCTAGTAAGTGTCTGAGGTCAGATTCGAACTCAGATCCTCCTGACTCCAGGGCGGGCACTCTATCCACTGCACCACCTGGCTCCTTCATTTGGCAGAAGAGAAAACTGATACTCAAAACTGGTCAGTGATTTGCCTAGAGTCTCTGTTTCCTCATCTGTAAAACAGTGATAATAGCAGTGCCTACCTCACAGGTTGTTGTAAGGATTGAACAAGTTAATTTGTAAAGTGCTTAGCACAGTGCCGGCACATAGTGAGGGCCATGTAAAGTATCAGAGATGAAATTTGAATCCAGGTCATCCTCAATCCAAGTCCAGAACCCTGTGCATTATGATAGTATGACACACTCAGAGAGTTGAAACAGCAATAAATTTAGAGCAAGAGGTCCCGGGTCCTCACCCTCATCTCTTAGGAACTTTAATTTCTTTCAAGGCTCAGCTCAGATTCCATGCTTTACTTGAAATCTTTCCTGGTCCCCCAGCTGCTAATACTTTTCTCGCCAAATCACCATGTTTCTATGTTGTATATACAAGTGGTTCTGCTATAACTCGACATGTGTTCCTAAAAATCACTGAGCTATACAAATTAGCAATAAAATCCACAGGGCCTGTGGGGAAAATGAAATTACAGGGACAAGCCCCAAACTCAGTCCCAAGGGAAGCCACTGTAGCTACAAGATGGGGAGCTTCCACCAAGGGATCCCGACTGTGAGGGGGATTAGTGGGATTTCCCGGTGACTAGCAATGGGACACTTCTGGTGCGTTCCGATCCCCTAGGCAGGGTCCATTTCCACAAAGGCAGCTAAGGGGGAAATTTCAAGGGGCTGGCTCACCATAGGTCTGTTATGGGGGGTGTCTCCAGACACCCCCAATTGCCCACCCCACTCTCACAGTATTATAATCCACCCCTCAAGAAGCTCTTACCACATCCTAGGTGGCAGAAAGTGACCACCATCATAGTGCTTTCCCCCTAGTTAGAGCCAAACATCTCTTCCCACAGACTCCATCACAGCCTGGTGGTGCCTGCCTCAACCTCTTGGTAGAGGCCACTCCCCTGATTTAGGCCCCTCCACCATGGTGCAGTTTTCCTAAATGACAAAATCCCACACAGGCAAATGTAAAATTCATGTTATAGTCAAACTGCTCCCTAATATGTCAATTGCATTAGAACAGATTCACATTTTCAAAACAAGTGCTGCAGCAAAACTGCTTATACCCAAATCTACATGTGTGGACATTTTTCCATCATGTCCAATTCTTTATGACCCCGTTTGGGGCATTCCTGGCAAAGATGCTACAGTGGTTTTCCATGTCCTTCTCCAGCTCATTTAATAGATGAGGAACTAAGGCAAACAGGGTTAGGTGACTTGCCCAGGATCACACAGCTATTAAGTATCTGGGGCCACATTTAGACTCGGAAGATGTCTCCCTGACTCCAGACCCAGCACTCTATGCACCAGGGTGCCACCTAGCTGCCTCCTACAAAGTCCCCAGTTCCCTGAAATCTACTATCCTCCTAGCTGTTCCTAAAACAAGACACTCCATCTCCTGACTCCAAGCATTTTCACTGGCTATCCCCTCTGCCTGGAACTCTCTCCCTCCTCATCTCTACCTCCTGGCTTCCCTGGCCTCCTTCAAGTCTCAGCTAAAATCCCACTTTGTCGAAGGAGCTTTTCCTGATCCTCCCTAATGCTAGTGCTTTCCATCTGTGTATATCTTCTTTAGAATACATGCATACTGCACGCATACACACATGTATATATGCATGCACACGTTGTAAATAGGTATGTATCTCTATATGTGTGTATACATAATATATGAATATCAGGTCACTGGACCCTGATGGCTCTGGAGGAGAAAGTGAAGCTGGTGACCTCACACAGCACCCCCTCACTCAAATCAAAGTCAATTGCCAGTCATATCATCATTTCCTTGATGCCATGGTCCTCTTCAAAAACGAAGGACGAACACAACAACAACAACGTGTGTGTGTGTGTGTGTGTGTGTGTGTGTGTGTGTGTGTGTGTGTGTGATGTTTGTACATTGTCTCTCCAGTGAGCTACTTGAGGGCTAGGACTGTCTTTTACCTAAACAGACACTCAGCAAATGTCCATAGATTGACTGACTAATCTTAGACAATCCGTTTTCCTTATCTAGACCTCAGCTTCCTCCGCTACAAAATGAGAGGGTTAGACTAAGTAATCTCTAAGATTGTTCTGGATCTAAATTGTCATTTAAAAACAAATTAGTTCCCAGAATGTTATTGGTCCTAAGTTTTCAGGAAAGCAAGCTTTAGTTTTGCTGCTGCTTTAAAGAGGATACACATGGGAAAGGGGTAGTAGGTTGGTGTTCAAAGGATGGGTAAGATTCACCAGAATAGGCCCAAAGGAGGTTGCTACCTTTTGCTCTTCACTTCAGGGCCTCTCTACCAGGAGCCCACACACACACATCTTCACTTTTCAAAGACCCTAAAGTCATGACCTCTGAACCTCTTCCAAATGAGTTTAGGAAGCTGATTCTCATGTGCCTAATTTGCATGCCCCTATACCATCAATGAGGCAGATAGGAGTGTTCAAGGCAGATGGAGCAAACAGGATGCAAGATGTGAAATATGAGAGAAAATGCAGGATGTGACCACCCAGAAAAGTACTCATGAAGACTATGAATTAATAGCCCCCTCGGACTTATGTTTATGCATTCACAAAGCACCCCCAACTACCTGACATTCCAAAACAACTCTTCCCCTCCCCTATCTTGTTCCCCTTGTTTATTTATATGCATACAAAAGAACTCTGGATTATCTGATATTCCAGGCATTCCAAAGCCCTGCTTTCCCCCTTCTCCCTTACCCCTGGTCCCTCTTCCCCCATCCCATCGATCTGTATATAGACCAGATACCTAACCTGGATAAGGGCTCTGTCTCCCATGGGGAGCAGGACCCACTGGGCACTCTGGCCTCCCATAAGGGACAGAGTCTGCTGAATGCATCATCCCCAAGGAATGCTTTTATTTACCTGGGAGATGGTCTGAGCAAATTCATTCAGGACATTGTGACCCATGCATCTATTCCTTGCCATTCTGCACCCCAACATTTTGGAGTACCCTTGAACCTGGACACCATAAAAAGCCTGAGTATAAGTAAGGCCAGAGCTCCTGGGTGAGATATAAGATTTAAGTTCAAGGGTATATTGAATAGTGTGGGTTTAAAAGTAGAGGAAGGAGGGGAGAGAGACAGGTAAACAAGAGAGACAGAGTCAGAGACATACACAGAGAGCCATAGAGAGACGCAGGCAGAAAGATTGATTGGGGGAAGGGGAGCTGAAAGGTAACTATATGAGTCCCATGGTAGAGTTCTAATTTTTCTAGACTGTCTGAATGGTCCATACATATGTATTCAAATGGGCCTTCTCTGTGTGACCTTTATGTTTCTACTGTTTATAATTAATGACCAAGTTCATTTCTTGGATTCAGTCTGTTTCCTTCAGTGGAACAGCTCTTAATTTCTTTCAGATACATGGAAAACAATGAAATTGGTTTTAATAACTGGCGTAACTTTCTCAGCCTCCAGGAGCCCTACAGCTTTTTCCAAGAAACAGAACAACAGTGAAAAGTTATACAAAACAAATTTTCAGTGCCCACAGAAGATGATCTGACAGGAACCAGGTGGGGAATATGAGTTCACTCAGGGCCCCAGACGTTAGGACAGCCCCAATCCAATCCCAAGGATTCCGGCAGGCCCCAGCTCTTCCAGCCTAGATGGTGACTCCCCTGGAGTGACCCAGGAGCAGGAACTTTCCACTGGGACAAGGCCTGACTCAACCTCTCCCAAGCAAACCAGACAACAGCAACCAAACTGCACAAGATTTTCCATAATGAGAAACTTCCAGGAAAGCCCCATAAACCATTTACTGTAAATTTAATAAAAATGGGTTTTAAAACATGGTAGACAGGTTAGAGAATCCTGGAGTGAGAAACAGCCCATAGCCACACACACACACACACACACACACACACACACACACACACACACAACATGTACGTTCTCAAAACCAAGGCCCACACAGAGACCTATCTCTATTCTCTCCAAGAATAGGAGGTCCCTAGATATAAATCTTTTTGTTGTCTGAGACCATCTAACTTCCATACCAACCTGCCTGTGAGGGTGAGTTCCAGGCCTCTGCCCATTCATGGAGTCAGAAAGGAGCCAGACAAGCCTGGTCACTTGATGAGACTCATTCACATACAAGCTGTGATAAACCAATAGTTTATTGGGGCATGCAGAGGGTAGAGGAGAGGGGGGAGAATAATCTGTGATTTCATAGAACTCCCAGGAAGGAAATTCTCTCCACCAACAAAGATCTGCAACTCTTCTGCATCTTTATAACTTTAGAGACATGACCAGACTTGTGCTTTGGGGAAATCCCTTTGGCAGGGAGCTGAGGATGGATTGGAAGAGGGAGAAGCTTGAGATACAAAGACTAAGTAAGAAGCTATTCTAATAGTCCAGGGGAGAGGTGATAAGAATCTCAACTAGGGTGGTACTTGTGTAAATGCAGAGGGAGAGATTTATATGAGAAAAGTTATGGCTTAGAAGGGCAACAAGATTTAGCAATAGATTAAATAGCTGAGATACAGGAGAATAAGGAAGTTAGGGGTACACTGAGATTATGAACCTGGATGACTGACATTATGATGATGCCTTGAATGGAAATAGGGAAATTCAGAAGAGAGGTCGGTTTGGAGGAAAGACAAGGAGTTCTGTTTTGGGCATGTTGAGTTTGATCACCAGCTGCCTGTTAAACATTTCAAACTGCCTACCTCAGACTAGAGAAGGGGTGGGGAACCTTTGGCCTCAGGGCCACATGTGGCCCTCTAGGTCCTCAAGTGCAGCCCTTCGACTGAATCCAAACTCCACTGAACAAATCCCCTTAATAAACGGATTTTTTCTGTAAAGCTTGGACTCAGTCAAAAGGCTTCACCCAAGGACCTAGAAGGCCATATGTGGCCTGGAGACTGCAGGTTCCCCACCTCTGGACTAGAGAAAAGAAGGAAGTGATTAGGGGGGAGGGAGGTAAAGTTAAGGGACTCTGAGATGAGAAGTTGTCAAATAGGGGCAAAGGGAGGCAGTTCTTAACAACAGCTTCATTTTTTTTAAAGCAAAGTGTGAGGAAAGGGCCTTAACTGAAAAGGCCGGGGAGGGGTTATTTTTGGAGGCTTGAGAAAGAAAGGGTTTAGAACAGGCTCTATGGGGAGTGGGATGGAAAATTAGGCAGAAATAGAAGAGTCATCTTGCTGCAGTAAAGGTCCCAATTGACATCAGTTTGTAGTGGACCCGATCAGCACAGCTGCATGAATTGCTCCATCTCCATTCAGCAGCTCTCACAGAGGATCAAGGAGGCAGATGGTCAGAGTCATTCAAAATTGGGGTTCGGCAAGGCATGAGCAGCAATTGGACAAGGGAGCAAGGGGATTGAGAGGAGAAGACAAAGCAGAGCTGAACTAGTTCATCGAAAGGGTGGTATCAAGAAGGGAAAAGACTAGGGGCAGCTAGGTGGTGCTCTAAGCACTGGCCCTGGAGTCAGGAGGACCTGAGTTCAAATCTGACCTTGGACACTTGACACACTTACTAGCTGTGTGACCTTGGGCAAGTTACTTAAACCCAATTGCTCTGCCTTCCCCACCCTTCACAAAAAAAAAAAAAAAAAAAAAAAAAAAGGAAGGAAGAGACCATAACCAGAGCAGAGGGGATGATGGTCTGGCAAAATACAGAGGGGAAGAGAAATTGCTGGCCACTGTGGACCCTTATCCAGACATAGGCTATTAGATTAGAAGGGGAAACAAGGATCACCTCATCCTATTCTTTAATTTTATTGAAAACCAAAGTCCAGAGAAAAAGAAGTAATTTGCATTATCTTGCAGACAGAAGGAAGGAGAGTCCAGGTCTTCCAATTCTAATATACCATTTCTGCTATATCACACTGTCTCCTATCACACAGTTAAATCTCCTCCCCTCTGTCCCACCATCCTCTTGCACAGACCCTTTTTACTCTCACCACACATCTTCTTATCTTCTAACTTTGTCGCAGACCCTCCAATCCCACCCCACCCCACTCTAGGCCAGAATTCTCCCCTTTTTCTTCCCCTTTCCTCCTACATAGAGCTCATAATTGGACACCATGGGCATATACAGAGCAAGAATGGCAACCCTATATATGATTGTAATAGAATACTATTAGATTGTAAGCTCCTTGAAGGCAAGGATTGTCTTTTGACTCTTTTTGTATTCCCAGTGCCACAAGAAATGATGAGCAGGATGATTTCAGACAAAAACTTGGAAAGACTTGCATGAACTGATGCAGAATGAAGTGAGCCGAACCAGGAGAACACTATACCCAGTAACAGCAATATTATATGATGATCAACTGTGAATGACTTAGCTATTCTCAGAAATATAATGATCCAAGATAATCCCAAAGGACTTTTTATGCCTCCAGAAAAAGAACTGATAGAGTCTGAATGCAAACCAAAGCACACTATTTCTCACTTTCCTTCTGCCTCCAGAAAAAGAACTGATACAGTCTAAATGCAAACCAAAGCATACTATTTCTCACTTTCCTTCTTTCTTTATTCTTTTTTGTTTTGAGTTCAAGTTTTCTTCCACTAAATGACTAATATGGAAATAAGTTTTACATGATTGCACATGCATAACCGACATTAAATTGCTTACTGTCTCATGGAAGGAGAGGGAAAGGAGGAGGAAGAGAATTTGGAACTCAAAAATGTTTAAAAATGAATGTTAAAAATTGTTTTTACATGTAAGGAGGGAAATAAAATATTACTTTTTAAAAAAATAGAAAAAAGAATGGCCACCCCAACTGCTCTCACCTTATAATGCTGGAGTTGGTTCAAATAGATCTCAAAAGTCAATTGCTAAATTTTCAATGCAAGTATCCACCCCTCAGAAATCAGCAAATGCTATACATCATGGTTTCTTTTATTGTTTTGTTGATTGTCTGGACTTAAAAAAGTGTTAATGATACATTTTAAACTTAAAAGTGTGTTGAGTATACTTTCTTTTTTGGAGAACCTAAAAAAAGAGTTAAATATTTACCAGCACACCCTTCTACCCAGATGTAATTCTTGATTGGGAGAAAGTAATGTATGTAGGCATAGAGAGAGAAATGAAAAGGGGGTTGGAAACATTAGCCTTTTAGTCTCAGCCTGCACTAGGGAAACCTAACTGATAAGATTAGAGGAGGAGGCTTACTTATATTCATGTCATGTGGATAAGTACTAGGTTTTCAATTTTGTAGTTCTCAGCTAGGTGGCGCCATAGTGGATAGAGTGCTGAGCCTGAAGTCAGGAAAACTCAACTTTTTTAATTCAAATCTGGCCTCAGACACTCACTAGCTGTGTGACCCTGGGGAAGTCACTTAACCCTGCTTGCCTCAGTTCCACATCTCTAAAAATAAGCTGGAGAAGGAAATAGCAAACTACTCTAGTATCTTGGTGAAGAAAATCCCAAATGGAATCCATGAACAGTTGGACACAGCTAATAAAATTTATCAGATAAATGATTGAACAACGAGAAGTTCTCAGAATGAGAACATATTTGTAAAGCACCTACCGCAGTGCCTGACACATAGTAGGTGCTATATAAATGCTTATTTCCTGCAGGGGAAGGTGGCCTAGCTGTACTAGATCTCAAATTGTATTATAAAGCAGCAATCATCAAAACTACTTGGTACTGGCTAAGAAATTGGATTGTATCAGTGGAATAGGTTAAGTATGCAAGATACAACAGTCAATGACTATAGTAAACTCCTATTTCCTAAATCCAGAGACTCCAGCTTCTGAAATAAGAACTCACTATTTAAAAAAAAAAACTACTGGGAAAACTGGAAAACAGTATGGCAGAAACGAGGCATAGACCAATATCTTACACTCTACACCAAGATAAAGTCAAAATGGTTATACAATTTAGATATAAAGACTGATGCTATAAAGAAACTAGGAGAGCAAGGAATAGTTTACCTGTCAGATCTATAAGGAAGAGAAGAATTTATGACCAAACAAAAGATAGAGAACATTATAAAATGTAAAATGGGTGATTTTGATAACATTAAATTGAAAAGTTTTTGCGCAAACAAAGCCCATGCAACCAAGATTAGAAGGGAAGTAAAAAACTGGGAAACAATTTTTACAACAAGTATCTCTGATAATGACCTCATTTCTAACATATATAGAGAACTGAGTTAAATTTATAAGAATATAAGTCATTCCCAAATTGATAAATAGCCAAAGGATATGAGCAGGCAGTTTATGGAGGAAGAATTTAAAGCTATCTATAGTCACATGAAAAAATGGTTGAAATCACTGTGGATTAGAGAAATGCAAATCAAAACAACTCTGAGGTACTACATCACACTTATCAGAATGGCTGACATGATGAAACAGGAAAATGATAAATGTTGGAGATGTGAGAAAATTGAAATAGTAACACATTGTTGGTAGAGTTGTGAACTGATTCAACCATTCTGGAGAGCAATTTGGAACTATGCCCAAAGGGCAATCAAAACTGTGCATACCCTTTGACGTAGCAATACCACTACCAGGTGTGTATCCCAAAAAGATCATAAAAACAGGAAAAGGCTCATGATGGAAAAAGCTATGTACATCCAGAGAAAGAATTATGGAGTCTGAATACAGATTGAGGCAAACTATTTGCTCTCTTTTTTTTTCCTTCTTTTTTGGTTTCGTTTCTTCTTTCTCATGATTCATTCCATTGGTTATAATTCTTCTTTACAACTGGACTATTATGTAAATAAGTTCAATGCGAAGGTATATGTAGAACCTATATAGGATTAATGCCATCTTGGGGGGAGAGGGGGAGGAAAGGGAGGGAAAGAAAATTTGGAACTCAAAAACTTGTGGAACTGAGTGTTGTAAACTAAAAATAAAAAATAAATTTAAAAAAAACAGGAAAAGGAACCACATATACAAAAATTTTTATAGTAGCTCTTTTTGTTGTGGTCAAGAACTAGAAACTGAGGTGTCCACCAATTGAGGAATGGCTGAACAAGTTGTGGTATGTGAATGTAATGGAATTTTTGTGCCATAAGAAATGATGAGCAGGTGAACTTCAGAAAAACCTGGAAAGACTTGTATGAACTGATGCCGAGGGAAAAGAGAACATTGTGCAGAGTAACAGCTACATTGTACAATGAGTGACTTTGATAGACTTAGATCTTCTCTGCAATGCACCGATCTAAGACAACTCCAAAAGACTCACAATGGAAAATGCTAACTACATTCAGAAAAAGAACTTTGGAGTCTGAATGCAGATGGAAGCATACTATTTGCTGTCCTTTTTGTTGTTGTTGTTTTGTTTTGTTTCTTCTTTCTCGTGGTTCCTCCCGTTAGTTCTAATTCTTCTTTACATCACGACTAATGTGAAAATATGTTTAATATGAATGTATAAGTAGAGCCTACATCAGATTACACACTGTTTTGGGGAGTGGGGAGGGGAAGGAGGGGGAGAAAATTTAAAACTCAAAATCTTGCAGAAGTGAATGTTGAAAATGAAAAATAAATTAATTACAAAATTTTAAAAGAGCTTTAATCCAAAATGCTCAGAAAAAAAGATGCTTTTTCCTTCCTTTCTCCTTCATAGGGCCTAACTTAAGTAGACAATGTTTGAAGTGAAATGAAGTGAAATGAAGTAAAACAACTAATTGAGGTCAGCCTAAGGCATCAGATATAATCAAGAATCATGGAACTTTAAAGTAGGAAGGTTGGTTGAGCTCTCACATTTGATAGATGAGAAGCCCTGGAAGGTGAAGTGAGTTAACCAACTAAATTCCAATCATCCATTCATCATAAGATCTAATAAGTACTGAGCACTGATAAAGAAGACAATTCCTACCTTCAACGAATATGTAGTATATGTAGACGTATACATAAATTACATATATGCAAAAATGCAATCATGCTGATACAAAATAACAATCATGCAATCATATTGACACAAAATAACAATCATGCAGTCATATTGACACAAAATAACAGTAACACCATCATACAGATAGCAAATAACGAGATGATCATGCTGATACAAAATAACAATTATACAATCATATTGACACAAAATACCAACAACAACATCCTACAGATAGCGAATAACAAGATAATAATACTGATACAAAATAACTGTCATGAAATCGTACTAATGCAAAATAACAACAATCCAAGTCGATTTCTTTCACTAGCACCTTAGGCACAGAGAGTGCAAATATTGTTTCTGTTTTATAGAGAAGGGATCTGAGTCTCAGAGAGGGGAAATGTCATAGATAGTAAGATTCATCAAAGCAAGAGACACCAATCTTCAGAGCTCTACCTTGGTATTTTGTCCAAAAGCTATGTTGTCCCTCTTGACTTGAAAATGGTGAGTACCTAAAACAGTCAGGTGATAAACATTTATTAAGTGCCTATTTGTGTGTGCAGCTAGGTGGCACAATGGATAGCGTGCTGGAGCTGAAGTCAGGAAGACTTATCTTCCTGAGTTCAAATTCGGCCTCGACATTTACTTGCTGTGTGACCATGTGACACCCTGTTTGCCTTGGTTCCTCCTCTGTCAAATGAGCTGGAGAAGGAAATGGCAAAGCACTCCAGTACCTTTGCCAAGAAAACCCCAAATGGGATCATGAAGAATCAAACACAACCGAAATGATTGAACAATAATGACAGTTACATGTGCCTGGCCCTATGCTAAGCACCGGGGATACAAAGAGGCAAAAGCCAATCCTTGTCCTCAAGGATCTAATGGAGGAGCTTATAATCTAATGAACAGATAGAAAGTGTACAGAACTCAGAAGAAGGAGATCTTTCTTCTGAAGGGGGCTAGCAGGGAAGGGTTCCACAAATGAAGTGACTCTTAGCCTGGACCCTTAAGGATACAGCAAGTTGTTCAACAGGGTTTTGTGTTGGGGTGGGTGGCATGTTTCAGGCCCAGGCAATGACCACAGATATTGGAAAGCATCGGTTGGATGGCTATCAGAAGAGCTGAGCCTGGAAGCCAGATTTCCTGCCTCACTGTAGAATCTCTCAGAATCACACAGAAACTCAGAGCTGAAAGGGGCCTCAGAGGCCAGTTAGTCCAACTCGTACCTGAACAATGACAGCAGCAGTAGCGACAGCAACAACTAGCACTTATACAGTGCTTCGAGGTTTGAAACGTGTATTAAATGTTTTATCTTTTGAACAGGAATCTATAACATATACAACAGGTCATTTGAAGACATACAGAAAAAGAGATCCTACTGCCTCCCAAGGTAGCCCATTCCACTTCAGAATAGGTCATTTTTAGGGAGCATTTCCCAGCATCAAGCCTAAATCTGTCTCTCTGCAGCTTCTCCCCTCTCTCCCTCATTCCACCTTTAAGAGATCAACCAGAACAAATGTACTCCTTCTTCCACGTGATAACCCTTCAAATATCTGAGAACAGTTAGTGTTGCCTCCCTGCACTTCTCCAAGTCTCTCTTCTCCACCTTCGACCTCCCCAGTTCCATCCTCCTTTGATACACACTTGAGGTCCTTCTCTTGATACTCTCTGGTTTATCAATATCTTTCCCAAAATGTAGCATCTAGGACTGACACAACATTCTGACCAGGGCAGAACACAACAGGATTACCACTCTCCTCATTCTGATCTTTCTGCCCCTTACCTTGGCTTTTGGCGCTGCCACATCATACTGTTGACTCACAAGTGACCTTGCAATAAACCAAAATCCCAGATCTTTCTCAGACCAGTCATCGATCTAGCCATACTTTCCCCATCTCAGGCTTATAAAAGTGGGTTTGGAACCATTATACTGCCTTTCATATGACAGGTATTGCGATGATGATGATGCTTGCTGCCACCATCATCACCATCAACACCACCACCACCAATGATATCCATACAGCATAACTATGTAATTAGGGGCCTCTAGGGGCACAGTAGATAGAGTGTGAGCCGTAGGGTCAGAAAGATGAATTTTCTGAGTTCAAATCTGGCCTCAGATACTTACTAGCTGCATGATCTTGGGCAAATCACTTACCTTTTGTTTGCCTCAGTTTCCTTATCTATAAAATAGAGATAATAATAGCACCTACCTTACATTGTGAGGATCAAATGAGATAATAATTGTAAAGCACTTAGCATAGTGTCTGGTACATAGTAAGTGTTATATCAATATTAGCTATTATTGTTGTAACTATTTTAATAGTGTAATGATGTATGGGGTTTTATTAATACAACTATATTAATGACATGATTAAATAATATGGTTAATGCATTAATAGTATAATGCTATAAAATAATTCACATTGATTTGTGACCCTTAGGAAACTTTATACTAAATAATTTGATACTCATAATTCAGTAAGGTAAGCACTACTTCTTAGCCATGTTTTGTAAATAAGGAAACTGACATCAAGAAGGGTTAAGCTCAATTAATATTTTGTTGTTGCTGCTGTTGTTGCTCAGTCATTTCAGTCATGTCTGACTCTTCATGACTCCATTTGGGGTTTTCTTGGCAGAGATATTGGAGTGATTTGCCATTTTCTTCTCCAGCTCATTCTACAGATGAGGAAACTGAGGCAAACAGGGTCAAGTGACTTGCCCAGGGTCACACAGCTATTAAGTGCCTGAGGACAAATTTGAATGCAGGAAGAGGAGTCTTCCGGATTCCAACCCCAATGCTCTATCCACTAAGGCACCTAGTTGCCCATCAATTAATATACCTATATTAAATTATGATTATGTAAAATAATTTCCCATTCCTGTCATGCTGCAAGGTTTAGAAAACATTTTAAATACTTTATCTAATTTGCTATACTTAAAGGCCCTGGTAATAAATGTCAAAGGCAGATTTTGAACTCAGATCTTCTTGGCAAGAAGTCCAGCACTACTTTTCCATTGAGGCTCCACTAGAGGGCCTCAGGAGCTGATTGTTTTATGTGGCAGAGCCAAAGCCCCCTCACTTGTCAGAGAAGAATCTCTTCCTAGGGGGAGAAGGCTAGGGCATCCCCTCACTAACCTCATTCGGATATCTGGCCCAAACACCTAGTGGACAGACAGGAAGGCACTGGGAAAGCCAGAGTCTAGTCCTACCTCTTTCTCTACTAAGAATCCCTTCCCTCTATAATGACCTTCCATTTGCACTGAATATATATGTAAATCTCGTGTATTTGTGTGTTGTCTCCTCCATTAGAATGTGAGCTCCTTAAGGCTGGGGACAATTTTTGCATTTCTGATTATTAGCTGTGTGATCCTGGCCAAGTCACTTCAACTCTCAGGGTCTTGGATTCTGCAGCTGGAAAGTGGGATAATAATAGCACCTACTTCCCGAAGTTGTTATGAGGCTCAAATGAGGAAACACATAGAAACTTTGCAACTTTAAAGTGATGTGTTGTTATTGTCGTCGTTACCTGCATAAAGTCTCTGTGCCACAGTGGACTTCACTTGTAAAATGGAAGGAAGGAAGACTAAGTGATCCGTAATGTCTATTCTAGGACTAAAACTCCATCATTCAATGAATGTTAAGGGTCTTAGGGAGCTGGGCTAAACACCCTGACTCACCCGTCAGCTGAACCACTGGCATCTGAAACAGCCTCTTGGGAAACTGGGATTTTCCAGCAAGTTACAGATCCCCAGGGCCTCCAAAACTGGGATGGAAAGTGAAAAAGTACATAGGGCATTACTCCACCAAGTGATTGAGTTTCACATTCCACACTGGTTTTGTTGCAGGACCTCGGAATCTGTGGCTGGAGTTCCGTCTGAGAGAACTTCCCACTCCCACTCAGGCCAGATGTTTTGGATTTACACTTTCTATCTTTTTTTCTCTTCTTTCTCATTGTCTTTTTGGACATTGTTTTATTCTCATCCTGAATTATGTCAAGCATTTGAGCTGCTATAGAGAGTGAATTCCCTGAGTCTGCCCCACTCAAGGTTGATTCAGGCCCTCACCTCCAAAGCTTTCAAGGCACCCACGCTTTCTGTAATTTTCCATGGCAGAAAGAAATAGCAACTGCCTACTACCCCCTGGAACCATGCCCACTGGCCTGGCATCCTGAGGATTTTCCCAGTCAGTTTCGAATAGGTCATTTCCAACCCAATCCAACTTGGGTAGGGGAAAAGCGGAGGGAGAGGATCTAGAGAAGATTTGACCATTACAGCATCCTTGCTTAAAAAAAAAAAAAGCTAGATACTCCAGGTTTCCCTAAAACTAAATTCCTAAATTTGATGGAGCTGCTTTCTGGAACACAGCCATGATAACTCATGCCAAGAATGTGGCAAAGTCTGGCTCTGTAAGCTCTCTCCTGGAATTTAGATTCCACCTCTAACCTCATTTAACCTTCCATGTCCAAGAGGATCATGGGGTCAGAAAGGACCTCAGTGATCATGCCCCGCTACTTAATTTTGCAAATAAAGAAACTGAGACAAAGAAAGATTTTGTTTTTTTTTTTTAAAAAAAAAGGCCTTTCCCAAAGTTACAGAGATAATAAATAGCAAAACTGAAACTCAAACCTAGGTCCTCTAATTCCCAATCTAATTTCAAATACACCCATTTTATACTTGAGAAAACTGAATCCAGAGAGCAGAATTGATTTACTCAAGAACATACTCCCAATTAGTGCCACAGGTGGGACCTCAATCTGCTAAGTACTCTTTTCCCTATAATATTCTAGATATCTTGTTCTATCTTTTCTACTCATCTATCTTCCCCTCCTTGCCCTATAGCCAGTTGTGTTATAGTGAAGGAAAAAAAAACCCACTGGACTTGGAATTAGGAGACCTGAATTCAAATTCTGACTTTGCCTCTTATTATCTGTGTGACTCTGGGCAAATAATTTTTCCTCTTCTATAAAATGTATAGTAACAATATTTGTTGTAATTTGTTTTTCCTAATGCTAAAATGTAGCAATAATATTTGTACTAACTACCACATAGGATTATTGTGAGGACCAAAATAAACTAATGAATATAAAACACTTTGTAAACCTAAAAGTACTATATCAATGTGATGATAATAACAAGTATTATTCTTAGGCACCATGGCATAGTCATTGACATGTTGGGTTTGGAATCCAGGAGACTAAAATTCAAATAAGATCTCTGAGCAGCAAACCACTTGCTTCTCATAAGGTACCATGGGTTTATTTATCATATCAATGTAGATGATTATCAGATCTGGTCTCTTTCCTAAGCTCCAGTCTCACATTACCAACCACCCATCAGATATTCCGAACTGGAATATCTGTTGGCATCTCAAACTTTACATAAAAAGACAGAAATCACTGTCTTTCCCCTTCAACTAACTCTTGTTCTAGACCTCCCTATTTCTATAAAGGTTGGCACTATCATTCTAGGTACCTAAGTTTACAACTTCAGAGTCATCCTCAATTCTTCACCTTTCCTCACTTCATAGATCCAATTGGTTGCCAAATCTTATCAATTTTGCCCCACAACATCTCTCACATTTGTCCCCCTTTTTCTACTCATAGGCTACCACCCTAGTTCAGAACCTCATCCATCCTGACCAAACTTTTTCAGTAATTATGCTTCCCACCTAGAGACTCTCCCCTCACCAATCCATCCTCCACACCGCTGCCAAACCAATCTTCTTAAAGCTCAGGCCTACCCATGTCATTCTTCTGCTCAATAAAGTCCAGGGTCTCCTTATTACTTCTAAGATCAAATACAGACTCCTCTGTTTGGCATTTAAAGCCCTTTACAACCTGGTTAACACTGGAACGACTGAAATAAATGCTTGCTGATTAATTTATTGGTTGGTTAATTGGTTGGTTGGTTAGTTAGGTCATTTAACCTCTGTGGACCTCAGACAACTTTCTAAGCCTCATCTATAAGTCATAAAGAGTGTGAGATCTACGCTAATGGAGGGAGTTTCCACACTGCTTGTTAGGAAATTTGTTTTCAAAATAATTTCTATTAATTTTTTTTTGTTTTTCACATCATCAGAATTTCCCCCAGTATCACTTCCCCATCTCTTCCCACAGAGCCATCCCCTATAACAAATAATATTTATAAAGAAAAAAAGAGGAAGAAAGGGGAAATAAGTAAAACTAATCAATACATCAAAAAGCCTGAAAATCCAAGCAGTTTTCTATACTCATGGGCCACCCCTCTCTGCCAAGAAGTGGGATGTGGTGTCTTCTCATAACTTCTTTGGAGTCACACTCGTTCTTGCTGATTTTACAAGATTTTCTTTTTAGCTTTTTTTGTGGTAATTGCTCTTTCCATTTACATTGCAGTAATCGTTGGCATGCCAGGAATTTTTTAATACCGACAAACTCATAGATCCTTTGTTTATCATGGTGGCTTCTCCTAGACCATGATTTAAGAAAAGCTCAGGCATGCTTCATTCATTTCCCTCCCTCCTCTCCAACTACTTTACTCCACAGCCTCCTCTCCCACTGTCTCTAAGTATGGAAACTGAGAACCATGGTCAAATCGGATCAATCTGCTCCCCTGTAGACCATCATTCATTCCTATAACTAATTCCCTTGTCTGGCTTCCATTCCACTTTGTATCTACTCCCTCTTGAGGGCAGGAATCATCTGTGATTTGCTGTCTGTATCCCCAGAGCTTAGCACAGTGCTTGCCACATAGTAAACACCTAACAAATGTTTTTTTCATTCGTTCATTCATTCTTATTGTTATTTTCATCCCTGAGGGATCTTTTTTGTCAGGGAAAAAGGAGAAGCAGCAATTGTAATTCAACACAGTACCAGTAGGTGGCCACAGTGGAAACTCTTCAGAGGGTAGCTCAGAAGAGACATGAGAAGATGAATGACAGGGGGAGGAGATTTTTACCCTCATTTCCTTATGAAACCAGGAGAGAGAGGACTTGTGTATGCTCGGCTTTCTGGACTCTCATCTTTTTCTCCTGGACCTTTTTCCCTTGTGCAGAGGGCCAATTTAATAAACATTTGTTAAGTGCCTACTAT
Source organism: Phalanger gymnotis (assembly GCA_028646595.1). Taxonomy (NCBI): domain Eukaryota; kingdom Metazoa; phylum Chordata; class Mammalia; order Diprotodontia; family Phalangeridae; genus Phalanger; species Phalanger gymnotis. Next base: position 49,353,902 of record CM053627.1, read on the forward strand.
ATGTAAGGTGGGGGCAGCTAGGAGGCAGCAGTGGATAGAGTGCCAGCCCTGGAGGCAAGAGGACCTGAGTTCAAATCCAGCCTTAGGCACTTACTAATTATGTGATACTGAGTAAGTCATTTAATGCTATTTCCTCATCTATAAAATAAACTGAAGGAGGAAAATGGTTTATTCCAGTATCCTTGCCAAGAAAACCCCAAATGTGGTCATGAAGAGTCAGACACTACTAATTGACTAAATAGCAACATGTGTTGGTATGCTTTGTGATGAGATACAGAGAAAAACCAAACCAATCCCTACCTTACATTGGTGGGGGGCAGGAGGGGAAGAAATACAACACATACATAAGTAAGCAAATATAAACAAACTATTATAACATAGATAACATAATATAAAAAAAAAAAGATCTACTTCCCATTATGGAACCATCATCCTTGTCAATACTTCAATATTTCAGGGGATCTAACATTTTAACATACAATATTACAACTCATCTACACCAGCTTATCCTGTGAGATGCTCATCCAAGTCTCTATCAAAACTCTTCTCTCTGAAGACCTTTGGAATGGATTGCCTACACTGGCATAGGACTACCCAACATGGGGTGCCCCCATTAAAAAGGCACTGTGCTCAATGAGCAAAGCAGAATTGCAATACCTCAAAATAAATGTTAAGATTCATAAATTTAGAGACATTTCCACTCCAAATGTTCCTGTGGACTATTTATGGTAGAGCCATATTTATGTGGACTATCTGTGGTAGAGCCCTCAAAGCTCATATTGGTCTGATCAGCCACAGTTGGACACCCTGCACCTTGACTCCAACATAGTGATACCATTTTGTTCCTCTTTGGGAATGAAGGACAGCAACCAACTAACCACAGAAAACCTTCATGGAGGAGCTACCCAACATGCTAAGACTCAATATATATGGTTCTTTTAATATTTCCTGGATATAGATACAATATTCAGGCTACATACTACTAGCTCCATATGCCTAGCTTCCTCTGAGAGACAAAGCCTTTCCTGGTCACCCACATACATACTTTCTAGGGCCATTCCTTCTCCCACTGAATTAGTTTATATATATATATATATATACATATATATAATTTATTTATCTGTGAATTGTTTTTCTTCCTGCCTCCTTTTCCCCACCAGACTCCTCAGTGTAAGGTAAGTTCCTTGAAAACGGGAACTGTTTCATGTTTCTTTGTATCCCCAGCAACTAGCATAATGTCTGATATTCTGGCTGCAGACTTGTAGTATCATGGGTACAGAAAATTCCTGCTGAGGAAATTCTCTCTGTCATTCAAGATCAGCAACTTTTCCGAAATGTATATAGTCTTGAGAGTTTCCTGGAGTACTCAGAGATTAAGCAACTTACCCAGAGTCATGTACATATCATCAGTGGAACTTGAACTTGAGCCTTCTTGACTCCATGGCTAGCCTCCCATCCATTGCACCCTGTGTCTTACGTGTCATACACTTTGTCTATGGCTAGTATTCTATTTATTGTCCCATGTTCACCTGGCACATAGTGGACATTTCAAAAATTCTTAAGAAAATTGTGAACTAATGAACATCTTTGATGGCATCTTCTATGCAGATTCTCACATGTGAACAATGTGCTATAGCCCTCCTATACCCTCCATTTCCCTTTGGATTTCCTGAAGTTTATGGTTCTTCTAAAATGGTTTTATTCCTTGATTCACAGAGAGAATTGCGGTAATAAAGAGATGGACTTTGGTAGTAACTAGCAACTTAGAATCACTGAAAAGTGCTATGATGAAAGTTATAGTGATGAAATAAATTTTACAATCCTAGTTGAAAATTAATCACTTCGCTGACCACAGAAAGATCTCTGTAAGTATTCTACGGTGCCCCAAAGCATTACTAAACACCGCTAGAAAAATAGATAACTACCCCAGCCCCAGGCTAAGGCTTCTCTCTCAGCATTCTCACCCCCTTTCCTCTCTGGCAGTGTGGTAGTGTAATGAGAGATACCCATTAATCATTCATTCCAGGGACAGCTGTCAGAAGGCAGGAGGTAGGGGCAGAAGTGAAAGGTACCCAATGGGATCATGCATTAGAAATAAAACCTGGCAGGACCACCCCTCCCCCTAATGGGGAGAATTTGAGCAAGTCTCAACAGAGGAGATGCAAAGGGACACTGGGGAGCTAAAATGTAGAATGAATAAAACTCATAATTACTGAGAGACTTCAGAGTGAAGACCTGATCAAAGAGAGTTAGCAAGGCTTCCCAGAGGAAGGGGAGATCCTGAAAAACAGTACACATACTCCTCAGCCCTACCTCACTTGGAGTCAGAGGAGTGCATGCTAACTTGTCAGTATTTTTTCTCATCATTGGAAAGAATCAGAAGGGTCTTGGCCATCAGAGGACTGTACATCTAGCATGGGTTCTTAACATTCCTGGGCCATCAATCCCTTTGGCAATCTGGTGAAGTCTCTGGTCCTCATTTCAGAATCGTGCTTTCAGGGTTTTTTATTATTATTCTTAATTTTAAAAATGCTCAATTTCAATTAGAGGTGAGTGAAAATGAAGAATTAATTTTTTACTCCATCCAAGTTCACTTACCCCCATAATCTATCCACAGACCAAGAACTCTTGAGAATGGGAAGAGACTTCAGAGGCCATCTCATCCCACTCCTTCATTTAGACCTGAGCAAACTGATGCCTAGAAAGTTTGAAGGATTTTCCACATTATTCAAATCAGCTACAAATATTCACATCCAGAGAAAGAACTGATACATAGAAGTATGTATAGTGTGGTCTTACACATTTGTGTCTAATGGTAATGGTGGTGTGAGGGAGGAGTAAGGAAAAAAAAAAGTTTAAAAGTGCACAGCAGAGAACAAAAGAAAACATGTTAGAAATAATCATCTTACCAAAAAACTCCACATGGACCTCAGTGAACTGAGGAAAGATTTTATTATTCGTTCAGGAGCCCAGGTGACCCATAAGGAGACACGCCCTTTCAGACAATTACAAAGCTTTTTATAACCATCCTGATTTGAATTTCCCCCTGGCATCCCATCAGCTGGGCATTTCAGGGTTCACAGCCCATCTGTGAACCTAAACCCTACCCCCCACCTGGATCTACACCCCTGCTTACATCTCTCTTTTTCTTTATACTTTTGTAAAAGAATGACAAGTCATAAATTCTTTTAAAGGAATTTTCTCAATTGATAAGAGGCTGAAGCCAGGAAGGAGAAGTTTCCTTCATCATTAACATAAGAAGAGTCCTAATATTCAAAACAGTGTTGTGGAATGAAGTTCTCCTCCGGGCCTTTGGGGTTGTGGATTTTACCCTAAGTACTAGGAAGGAGATGTTTGCCTTTAGATATGCTGATAAGCCGGTGCCCACACCCTGCAGAGCGAAGTGTTAATCAACATTCCCCAGACTTCCCCTCTAATCCGCTTGTTTTCCTCAGCAGCAAATAAAAGACTTTCTGGTATTACATATATTACATGTTTTCTGGGGAAACAAGAAGGAAGCACAGAAAAGCAGGGTAGCTTTGAAAATGATGTGGAGTATTTATTACATAGGTTTAAAAAAATTAAACATGAAAATTCATGGTTTTATACTGAATCTTCTTTTTATGTTGTGCTGTGTACATGGAAATGTCACTTTTTTGTCTTTTTGTATTTAAGTTCAAAATGAATGAAAAAAAAAATTTAAAAAACCAGCCTGCCATGGTCACACAAGGAGTAAGCTCAGGGGTAGGTTTCAACTGGACAGCCAGTGCTCTGTCCATTGCACTGCACTGTCTCCATCCCACTCCCTCCTGTTCAAATGAATATCCTTTTTTCAGAGGACTGAAACCAATGCCCTAGATCTGCCCTGGTTCCTTCAAGTGAGTGATCCAGGAGGAAAAAGATTAGGAGGCATAAGAAGTGATGGTTTTAGCCCCTGGGTTACATAGGCAGAGTTGAGAGCATGATACTGTCACTATCTGCTAATTGAAGCTTCCAGAGCCCTCCACCAGTTTTACAAGCCTAGGAGAAACTCATTTTTTTTCTTTATGAAGAAGAAAGGAAATTTCAAAACCTAAACACTAAAAGAAGCAGGCCATCCATCTTCAGGAGGATTAGCAGGGTATCTCTGTCCAGTAACCTGCAGGGTATCTCAGTCTCCCACTCCCCTCAGACTTGATGGTTCACTAACTTATTTGAAGTGCTCAGACTTTGCCTCCAGTCAATATTTGACTTTGACACTTCTGTCACATCTGGTAAAGACAGAAGCAATAACCAGTCACAGCCACACTGAGCTCCAGCTTTAGCAAAACTTTTCAACTCCTATGCCCTTCCCCTTTACATATTTTAATATTCCAAAGCAGGCCAGGAAAATCTTAAGGCTGCCAGGCCACTAGGTGAGATATTCAGGAGCTAGGGCCACTATTGCTCTCTCCCTCTCCCACTAAACTTTGGGACTGGAACTATGTTTTATCTAAACTCTTTAGCTCAGCCAGAGTCTAGCACAGGGCTCCGCATCCAATGGGCACTTGATAAATAAAATCTAGTGGCAAACAGGAAAAAAAAAAAGGAAAAAAGGGGAGGAGGAAAGAAGAGATGAACTAGGTAGCTCACTCAAAGCCGTGGACAGTGCCTTTCACATAATACATTTCAAACAGTAGGCATTTAATACATGTATGTTGCTTGAATGGATGAATGAATGAATAAACTAGATAGCTCACACAGAGCTTGACACAGTAAGTACTTAATAAATATTTGTTACTAAGCCGCCACAGGCAAGATCAGAAGGGAAGCAGAAAACTGGGAAACAATTGTTGCAGCCAGTGTCTCTGATAAAAGCATCATTTCTAAAATATAGAGAAAATTGAATCGAATGTATAAGACTACTAGTCATTCTTCAATTGATGAATGGTAAAAGGATATGAGCAGGCAGTTTTCAGAAGAAGAATTTAAAGCTATCTATAGTTATATAAAAAAGTGCTCTAGATCACTATGGATTAGAGAAATGGAAATCAAAACAACTCTGAGGTACCAAAACACATTTATCAGATTGGCTAACATGACAAAACAGGAAAACGGTAAATGTTGGAGAAGATGTGGGAAAATTGGAACACTAATGCATTGTTGGTGGAGTTGTGAACTGATCCAACCATTCTAGAGAGCAATTTGGAACTATGCCCAAAGGGCTATAAAACTGTGCATGCCCTTTGATCCAGCAATACCACTACTAGATCTGTATCCCAAAGAGATCATAAAAACAGGAAAATGATCCACATGTACAAAAATATTTATAGGACCTCTTTTTGTGGTAGCCAAGAATTAGGAATCAAAGGAATGCCCAACAGCTGGGGAATGGCTGAACAAGTCATGTATACGAATGTAATGGAATACCATTGTTCCATAAGAAATGATAAGCAGGCAGAATTTGATCTCAGAATTTTCCCTGCCTCATACAAGTCCATCATCGCTTTGGAGAAGTCGTTCCTTCAGGAATAAAAAGGACCAGAGAATTTAACTTTTTTTTCCTGTACTTAGAGATATCCTGGGAAAAGAAAGAATTTCAGTTCAAGGGCCCTTCAGTCAGTCAATCAATGAGCAAGCATTCTATGGCAAGGAAGGGTGCAGAACATGTGCAATTTCATAAATAAAACATATCCAAAATAAATATAAGATAATTTTGGAAGGGGGCAGGGAGTGAACAACTTGTCCTGATTATCCACTGCCAGTCACAGAGGCTTTCAATAAGCACTTAGTAAGCACCTACTAGGGCAGCTAAGTGGCACAGTGGATAGAGTGCCACACCTACAGTCAGAAACACTCATTTCTTTGAGTTCAAATCTGGCCTCAGACACTTACTAGCGGTGTGACTCTGGGCAAGTCATTTAATTCTGTTATCCTCCAGTTACTCCTCTATAAAATGAAATGGAGAAGGGAAATGGAAAACCACTTCAGTATCTTTGCCAAGAAAACCCCAAAACAGGGTCATGGAGAGTCAGATAGGACAGAACAACAATAACAAGCACCTACTATGGGTCAGGCACTATGATAAGAGCTAGGAATACAAAAAAGGGTAAAAAAAAACAGTCCCTGCTCTCATGGGGCTCATAGTCTACTGGGGGAGGCAATATGCAAACAACAAAGCACAAAGAAGAGCTAAGATAGAATGATCACCTTGGAAGGAAGATACTAAGATTAAGAGAACTGGGAAAGGTTTCGTCCAGAAGCAGGACTTTGGCTGAGAATTGAAGGAAATGAGATGAGGAGGGAAAGCATTCCAGGCATGGAGACATTGGCACACCCTATAGTACACCACTCAGTGTTCAGTATATTGCAGGTATTCCATGCGTGGATGCATGAGGATTGACAGAATGTTGTTTATTGGGTCAGTGGGAAAAGGAAAAGCAATTATTTCTGCTTCCAAGGAGCTCTGTGAAGAGAAAACACACACAGATACACAGACACACACAGACACAGACACAGACACACACACACACACACACACACACACACACACACACACACTGGTACCCCACCTTGGTATCTGAATGTGTGTTTGACTGAATTCCTATACCCTTCCCCAAAACAGTCTTCCCTAATGTGCTTGCTCATAAAATTGTTTTCCTTTCCTTTTGGCTCCTACCTTATTTGACCACCACTCTTGCAGCGCTGCTTCTGGTGGGTGAGATCTTCTTGGGCTCTTGAGGAAACCAGGCTTTAAAATTCCCTAACAGCTCCAAGTCAAACGGGAAAAACACAGTCTGGGCCCAAGGAACTCAAGTCTCATGAAAGGACATAGAAGGAGACACAAATGTGCCAAATGAGAAGGAAGGAAAGAAGGAAGAAAGGAAGAAAATAAGGAAGGGAGGAAGGGAGGGAGGGAGGAAGGAAGGAAAGAAGGAAGGAAGGAAGGAAGGAAGGAAGGAAGGAAGGAAGGAAGGAAGGAAGGAAGGAAGGAAGGAAGGAAGGAAGGAAGGAAGGAAAGAAGGAAGGAAGGAAGGAAGGAAGGAAGGAAGGAAGGAAGGAAGGAAGGAAGGAAGGAAGGATTTATTAAGTACCTACTATGTGCCAGGACTGTGCTAAGCTCTTTACAATTATTATCTCATTTGATCTTCACAGCAACCTTGGGGGTAGGTACTATTATTATCCCCATTTTACAGTTGAGGAAACTGAGGCAGATAGAAATTAAGTGATTTGCCCAAGCTGACACAGCTAGTAAGTGTCTTGAGGATGGATTTGAACTGGTCTTCCTGACTATCATGTCCTGGGCTCTATCTACTGTGCCACCTAGCTGCCAGAGCAGGTAGTGACTCTCCCTCCAAAATGTCCTATTTTATATTACGTTCTATGTGTATATGTTGTTTCCAGGCCCCTAGCACATGCCTGGCACTTAGCAATGCAGATAGGACCTGAACTTGGGGTGTCAGTGGCATGAGTCCAAGATGAGTCAACTCCCTTTCTCAGAGAAGTCCCAAATTTTCTCTGTACCCCTTAATCTTAGAGATTTGCTTCAACAGTTCTCATGCTATAAGAAATGAGGAAACAGATTATTTCAAATAGACATGGAAAGATATGAACAGCTGAGGAATGCAGTGAGCAGAATCAGAAAAAGAATTTGTATTGTAACCATGATATTATTTTTTAAATGAATAGTTTTGGAGATTTTAATAAACTGATGAAGGATGAAAATAGCAAAACCAAAACAATTTATATAACAATGACATTACTATAAAAGAAAAACAACTTTGAAGTCTGTAAAGACAATGATCATTGCCTGATTTCAGAGGAACGATGATAAAACACGTCCTTTACTACCTGACAGAGAGGTGAAGGATTCCAGGTACAGAAAGAGACATTTTTTTAACTTAACTGATGGGGCTGGAGGACCCCATCATAACCAGTGAGGGATTTTGTTTTTCTTAATTACGAACATCAGGTACAAAGGATTTGTTTGCATTTTTTTCAATTCACTGAGCAGTTCGGTGTCTTGCCTAGAGTTAGACAGTCTGTCTGTCTCAAAGGCAGGACCCTGAACCCAGCTATTCCAGCCTTTCAGGCCATCTCTATCTATTATTCAACACTGACTCTCACGCTGGGCGAGAATCGTAGGACAACTTGATCACTGGATTATAGTTCTCAAATATTTAAATACCTTTTCCCCAGGACATCTCTAAAAGGAAGAAAAACCATTTTATGGTTATGGATACAGGTTAAAGTTGCCATCAGAGGTAGCAGGGTTAATCCTGGCATCTGAAAAGCTGCTCTAGGAAAAGGATAAGACCTCCTGCTCTGACTAATTCCCCATCACAGATTGCTGCTGACTGGGCTACTGCTCTTGCCTGAGTGACAGGGACCCTGGGGAAGGAGGAGGGTCAGAGGCTCTCCAAGCTGTCAGTCTCTGGAACTGGGGCCAGAGCAGATGCAGCAGCCTTGCTAGGCCCTGCAGGGAGGAAGAGCCAAGATATGAGGGAACTGGAGATGTTGGCCAGTGAGCATTTGAAAAATTAAGAGTGATTAGCAAATAATCTTTGCTGCCAGGAAACAAACCTCAGTGATGCTGTCTTGGTAGGGTTGCTTGGAACTTGGGAACCTGAGAGCAGGGGAAGAAGAAAAACAGGAAATCAATGAAAGGGAACACAAAAGCCACAGGCCCTGAAGTTCTAGGCTCCTCATGAAACAGGAAGCAGGGCCTGGAGGAGATGGCCTCCAGATAGGAGACTGTACTAGGCCAACGTCTCCAACGACAAGGGATTAGGCCACAAGATAGGGCTGCTTCAGCCCTCTCTGGTCTCAGCCAGCACCATCAAAAAGGACAAAAGGTGCAGGTTAGCCCCACAAGCTAAGGGGGATTTCAAAGACATGCAACCAGAAAGAGAACTGCGTTTGGGGGCAAAAGACCCAGAGACTGGATTTGAAAATCAGACTCGTGTCTTCTAATTGTGTTGGTGTGAATCTCTTTGGGATTGCTTTTTCTTTTGAATTTTTCCATACAAATGTTTCCCTCTCTGCGAGGGCAAACCATTGATAGCAGCTGGTAGCTGAGCATTCTTGTGTTTTTAGCAGACTTAGGCAGTTCAGGAAAGGAGGAGATCCCTCACCTCCAAAGGTAGAAGAGAAGCCAATGGCAACCACAGATGGTAGTGTCACCTGCACAGAATGGCCTACAGGGAGAGCAGTGTCTCTCCCCTCCCTCTTCTTACCCCTCTCTTGAACCCTCAGCCATACATCCAGCCAGGGCTCTGGGTAAACAGGACTAGGGACCAAGGTCCCAGCCTCTATTGTTCTACAGGTTTCAAAATAGAGTGAATCTGGGACAAAGCTCCAGGACTCAACTTAGCACATGCCCTGGCCTTCCCATCAGGGCAGTAGGTGGCACAGTGGATAGAGGTTTGAGCCTGCAGTCAGGAAGACTCATCTTCCTTAATTCAAATCTGGCCTCAGACACTTGCTAGCTGTGTGACCCTGGCAAGTCACTTTACCCTGTTTGCCTCAGTTTCCACATCTGTAAAATGAGCTGGGGAAGGATATGGCAAACCACTCTAGTATCTCTGCCAAGAAAGCCCTAAAGGACGTCATGAAGATTAGGATACAACTGAACTTTCCGATAGTGGTAGCAGTGCTTTCATAGGCAAAATACTCACCTTTAGAAGCAGAGAGAGGGATGGAATTGGAAACACAGGGCCTCAAATCGAATGCATGTCAGCCTAAACTTCCCAGTGTTAATCAGACTCCTAAGAGGCATTCGCTGAGACTGGACTTAGAAAATCAGTTCAAACACTTACAAAGTGCTCCTATGTACAAGGCACCTTGCTAGGCACTCGCGGAGATACAAAGATTTTTTAAATGGCACAGGCTCCGTCCTTGAGAAATTCAACTATTCTGTGGTTGTTCAGGTAATGTCTGACTCTGTGACCCCATTTAGGGTTTTCTTTGCAAAGATGCTGGAGAGGTTTGTCATTTCTTTCTCCAGCTGATTTTACAGATGAAGAAATTGAGACAAACAGGGTTACGTGACTTGCCCAGAGTCATGCAGCTAGTAAGTATCTGAGACCAGATTTGAGCTCTGGAAGATGAGTCTTCCTGACTCTAGGCCCAACACTCTATCCGGTGGGCCACCTAGCTGCCCTAACTATTTAAATTGTGTTTAAAATAAAGAGTCAAATTTACCCTGAATGTAAGAGAAGAAAGACAACTTCCTAACAATTAGTAAAGTACCTGAGTTGGAAACAGAGGACCTGGGTTGGAATCTCTCTTCTGCCCCTTATTGCTGTGCTGGTAAATGTTTTACCACTGCTTCTCTAGGGACATACTTTTGAATTTAATCTGTATTCTTCACATTTCCACAATCACTTTCTGAAGTCCAGACAATCAACCAAACAAGAAATTGAGCCCTGGTTTATAACCTTTGCAGATTTCAGAGGTGTCAATGCTCACATTGAAAATTTTGCAACAGGCTAACCCCAGTGCCAGCTGGCTTCAGCTCCCCACTTTGATTATCCATATGCCTTCGGGCAAGTTCCTTCCACTCTCTGGGCCTCAGAGGGACTGCCCCAAAGAACACCCAATCTCCCTTCCCACTCTAAATGTATGACACTAGCCTCTTTTGGGGTGTGTATGCCCAAGGGCTCGGTGTGAAGGTAAATGTAAAACTCAGCCCTCAACCACTCAACTGAAAACATGCTCCAAGTCCCCAGTAGGTGGGGTTAAGGCACCAGGGATGGATTAAGTTCTATAAAGACAAGGAATACAACCATGCTCAGATAGTTCCAAGTCAGCCAGGAGTAGATCAGAGCACAGTCAAGAACGATTCTGGGAAAGAAAAGCTAGAGCCCAGAGGATTCTGGCAGGCAGACTGCGTGCCCCAGTAAAACTGCTTTCCAGTATCAAGAGGCACCAGGGTCCCAGAAAACTATGCTAACCAGGGGGGAATCCTATGTATTTAATGGAAAGAAAAAAGGACTCCAGGGGAAAAAAATAAGAAATGATCCTACTGATTGGATTAAGCCCAGAGAAGGGGTGGCAGGCACTAGTCCCTGATGATCACAGGCTGCCGAGGGACCTGCGTCTAATTATTTACCAGTTATATGTGTCAAATTCATTATAAAAGATGGAATGCCAGGTATCTTGGGAAAGAGAAAAAGTCTCAACCTTCTATAATCTGGGCTAGGATGGGCTCCCCCTAGGAATAATGAGGCATTTACCTAGACTATAATCTCAATATTTTGTACTTTTCTCAAAGGGTGAGGAAGAATCTAGGGTTCATTCACCTAACCTGCTTTAGGGAGGTTAGATTACACCCTGTTCATCTCTCTGTCTTCCATATAAATCGAGGCAGTTGAGTTTTATACAATACTGAGATTCTCAGCAATTCAATTCAAGTCAAATATTTAAGGGCTTCTCCATGGAGGGCTGTGTGGTGTAGGGGCTAGGGAGCCAGCCTGAAAGTCAAGAAAACAGGGGTTCAAGTCTAGGTGCCTGGAAGAAGGCATTTAACCACTCAGAGTGGTACAGCTAACTCTCTCTCTCCCCATGTTGACTGCATTCATCAGAAGGGGCTGCCTTCACTTCACAGACATCAGTTGGGAGCAACTAGGCAGGAGGGCTGAGTTTAGGATGTCTCCAGAAACTCTACACACCCGGAGTCCTTGTGTCATGCCCCAGTCTTTGACTATTTTGAAAAACAACTTCACCCCTCCCTGGTGCTTCCCCTCTCGAGCACTCCCGGCTTGAAGTGTATTTAAACCCTGCCCCTCTGGCCTATCATGGGCACTCCTGCACTCCAGCACTGTGAGCTGTCCCAAATTACAGTTCTCTTGCCTCAATTAAAGACCCTAGTCTTTAATTGACCTTGGCAGTCCTCTTTATTTCAGGTTGACACATAAAACCCCGCTAATAAATAATAGCTGGTGCTTACAGAGTACTTTAAGGTTTACAAAGAACTTTACATATGTTATTTCATCTGATACTCATAACAACCTTGTGAAGCAGGTGCTATTATCATCCTCCCCATTTTACAAATGAGGAAACTGAGTCTGAGAGCCATTAAGTGACACATTCAGGAATCACACAGCTAGTAAGCTTCTGAGGCTGAATTGGAACTGGGTTCTCCTTGAATCCAAGCCCAGCCTTCTATCCCCTGTACCACCTACCTCCACTTATAGACCAAATTTCTCCATGGGAAGTCCTCCCACCAACGAAATCCCAGATTGGAACAAGAACAAATTGTGGGACATTGTGCTAGGTAGTAGGGGAGGTTCGAGGATGAAAAATGAGGCAATCCTGATCCTAGATGGACTTTCTACCCTTCCACTGGAAAATCTTATATTGTAACCACCTTAAGTTGCAGAAAGAAGGATTTTCTTTAAATGTCAGAAAACATCCTATTGAAAATGCAAATGTTGGAGAAGATGTGGGAAAATTGGGACACTAATGCATTGTCAGCAGAATTCTGAACTGATCCAACCATTCTGGAGAGCAGTTTGTAACTATGCCCAAAGGGCTATAAAACTATGCATGCCCTTTGACCTAGCAATGCCATTCCTAGGTCTGTCTCCCAAAGAGATCATCAGAAAAGGATCCACATGTACAAAAATATTTTTAGCACCTCTTTTTGTGGTGGCAAAGAATTGGAAGTTGAGGGGACGCCCCATCAATTAGGGAATGGCTGAACAAGTTGTGGCATATGGTTGTGATGGAATACTATTGTGCTATGAGAAATGACAAGCAGGATGCTTTCAGAAAAACCTGGAGAGACTTACATGCACTGATGCTGAATGAAATGAACAGAACCATGAGAACATTGTATATAGTAACAGCCACATTGTGTAACGATCAACTTTGATAGACTTGGCTCTTCTCAGCAATACAATAGTCTAAGACAATTCCAAAAGACTCGTGATGGAAAATGTTATCCCCATCCAGAGAAAAAACTATGGAGTCTGAATGCAGATCGGAGCATACTACTTTCACTTTTTCTGTTGTTTTTTCTTTCTTGTTTTTCCTTTTTGTTCTGATTCTTCTTTCACAACGTGAACAATGTGGAAATGTTTAATATGATTGTACATGTATAACCTATATCAGATTGCTTGCTGTCTTGGAGAGGGGGAGAGAAAAAAATTTGGAACTCAAAATCTTATAAAAGTGAATGCTGAAAACTATCTTTACATGTAACTGGAAAAAAATAAAATACTATTAAGTGGGGGGAGGAAAGAAAATATCCTATTAATAAAGCAATGCTCTGGAGTGGCTGGCACCCCAGGCCATTGCCATTTGCAATTCATGTGTCCTTGGGTAAATCAGTTCCTATCTTTGGGCCTCATTTACCTCAGTAGTGAAATGAGGGAGGATTGTACCCAGTGATCTCACCTCCAATCTATGATGCTATAATTTTGAAACACATGATCTAGTCAGTAAGAACCACCCAAAAGTGGTACAGGATGCCTTAGGAGGTAGGGAGCTTCTTGTCACTGGAGATCTTTAAGCTAAGGTTTAAAGACAACTTCCTGGGATGCTGTAGGAGAACTTTAGTTGGACAAGATAACCTCTGAAGTATGTCTCCAATGCTGTGGCTCTGGTTTGCCACAAGGGCTATCCAGCCTTTGCCCTATCACCTCAGGCTCAGAGCCCAACTCCTTGTCAGTAGATTACCTCATTTCTCCTGTTTTACAGAGAAAATTAAGGCTATTAATTCAAACTTCCACAAGTCCATGTATCAAAATTTCTCTCACCTTTTTGGTTATGTGCAGTATGTGTTAGGGAAGCACTGTGGTACAAGGTTTATGCTTCATTTCTTTATTTCCTATAGATGTATTCTAAGGCAGCTATATGGTCCAGTGAATAGAGAGCTGGGTCTGGAGACAGGATGACCCAAGTTCAAATCCAGCCTCAGATACTTGCTAACTGTGTGACCCTGGATAAGTCATTTAACCTCTATTTGCTTCAGTTTCCTCAACTATAAAATGAGGATAATAACTGCACCCACTTCCCAGTGTTGTTGTGAGCATCAAATGAAATTACATTTGTAAAGCACTTAGCACAGCTTCTTTGCAGTGTAAATTCTCTGATAAAGATGAGGAACTCTGAGGTCCACTCTGAAGGAATTCTTCTTCTACTTCCCTTATTTCCCTTTGAGTGAGGCCTCTCCAGGCCAATAACCCCTGTGCTTCCACTCGGACATGTCTGAAACCAAGCTCATTATCTGATCCACAAAATTAAGTTCTTCTCCTAACTTTCTGTTAATGGTACCACTTTCCTACCAAGTCACGTAAGTTTAAAATTTCAGATTCTTCATAGACCTGCTCACTCCATATCCAATCACTAATCAAAATGGTTGAATTTTTCCTTCTTAAGGTCTCACAAACATATCTCTTCCTTCCTGCACCCAGAAAGATCACCCTAAATCAGGTTTTCGTTACTTCTCACCAAAGCTATTGTGGTAACCATCTAAGTGGTCTCGTCACCTCCAGTCTCTCCCTTCATTAGACCATTCCATGAACCATAACAGTAATCTTTCTCACTTACAGCTTTGTGTGATTGTTCTCAAAGGTCCTATCAAATTAGAAAAACTTCAAGTGTGAAGGTATGAAAGGCTGTATGTCAGTCATAGGATTTAGAAGTAGAAACCATCATAGAGAAACTTCTTTAGCTCTTATTCCTTCCAGATTATGAAGTGTCTAAAAACTAAAGCTAAAGATTTTATATTTTATTTTATAGAGAACCATTGAAAAATATGAATAGAAAAATGACCTGTTTGATTTGGATATTAGTGATATTAATTTGGTGGTTATGCAAATTTTGAATTGGAGAGGACAAAGACCAGAAGCAAGGAAATCAATAGGATGCCTTTTTCAATAGTCTGGGTGAAAGGTCGTTTGGGCCTAAACTAGGGTGGTGACTCTATGTGAGCAGAAAGAAGACAAAGGGGATAAATGTTATAAAGGTAGAATCTGGGAGACTTGGTAACTGATTGCAAATGGAGGATGAGGAAGATGAATCAAGAGGGACTTGCTGTGCAATCTCAGAAAATGGTCAAAAATGAGGACATTTTAAGGGCTAAGGAGAAGTATCAGAAGATAGGATTGTTGAGAGTTAGGTGTGCTGGGACCTGGAAATAGCAACACATGGCTCCTGCCTGTGAAAGCCTTCTTTCAGCCAAAGACAAGATTTATTAGAACATGCATAGAGGGTGGGTGTGATTCTAAAAATCCGCAATATTGGCCAGACTGAATCTGAACCATTGGCTAGACTCTTAAGGAATTGGAGGCAAGATGGGTCTTATATAGAGAAAGACTGTGGGAATGGAGAAGTGGTCTACAGGGTGCCCCTAAAGTTTGGACACATAGGAAAATTAACAGCAATGTGACATTATTGCATCGAGTTCACATGAATCTTGCAAGGCGCATCAACCTTTGCATCACAAATGATGGAAATCATATTGAAGATGTTATTTGTTAATATTCCAATTGAATAAAATGTGGTTGAAACTTTCATTCATTTCGTTTCTTGAAAATATGCATTTTTGCCTATTGTAACGTAATTAAGGTGGAACTTTTTGCTGTTGACCATTAATGATTCTGGCCTTGAATGGGGCAGATAAAGTGGGATGTTTTTGCATTTCTCAGCACTGAAACAATTGGGAGTCATTGATTTGTATCTGATGTGATGTTAGGGGTGGGGAACTTTTCTAAGCCCAGCCTGGGTGAGGTCTGAGCCACAGCAGGAGTGGTGCATGACTCTGGGCCAGCCATTGTGAGCTCCCCAGCTGAACACTCGGATGTTGATAACTACCAATTGCATTTGGTCTGTAATTCAGGGTGTTGGTCCCTTGAACTCAGTAAATGATATTTGTATGCTGGATTAAAGTAAGATTGTTAACCCCTTAACGTTGCTTTCCTTAGTAAAGCAGATGTAAAGGACCTGGGCTTGCAGCATTCTGTGAGCTAGCTGCTATTGGCTTTACACCCCCACAGCAGCTACTAGCCAGATTGTTGATACACCTATGTGTCCAGACTTTAGGAACACCCTGTAGATGGAATTAAGGGAGTAGGGTGGGACAGGGTGCAGACAACGAAAGGGCAGTTAATTAACTGGGAAGAGCTGATTGCCCCAGGACCTGGGTGGAAAAGTCCAGGGGCTTTTCCTTTTTGGGGTCCAGATCCTAAAGATATGGTCTTTTCTTTTTTTTGGGGGGGGGTTCATATCCTATCCCCATCAGGACCATGTTAAAGATGTGACTCACATGGCTAGAAACATGGATGAAGTGGAAGATGATGTGGGGAATGGGGAGAGGAAGAGCAGAGGGGGGCAGTAGTTATCAGTTACTCGACTAAAGTCAAGTCAGACAAGAAGCAATCAGAAACAATCCTTTCCCCACTCCCACAGGAATTGACTCCTTCTCTGATTCATCTGTACCTTTTAGAGAGATAAGTCAACAGCTACGGAGGAATAGCAAAACTGTGAGAGTTAAATGAGGGTTGATAAGGACATTTTTTATTCTTCCATAAACCTTTTAAAGTTCTTGTTCTAGAGCCAGAGATAACTGAAGTGGTCTCCTCTCTCCAAGTCTCGAAAATCTTCTTGCTGATGACCTTTTAAAGACAATAGAAGGTATATGAAGAAAAAGAAGATCTGTTGTGATGTGAATTGGTAGAAGGTTAGACTAGTGTCAGGAGAATTATTCTTTTTTCTGAATGAGAGCATAGGAGGAGGTGGAACACTGATACTAGAGTCAGAATTCAATTCAACAATTCAATTCAAAGGAAAAGGCATTCATCAATGGAAGCTCCTCGAAGGGAACAGATTTTTCATTTTTGTCTTT
Organism: Phalanger gymnotis; assembly: GCA_028646595.1. Classification (NCBI taxonomy): domain Eukaryota; kingdom Metazoa; phylum Chordata; class Mammalia; order Diprotodontia; family Phalangeridae; genus Phalanger; species Phalanger gymnotis. The sequence goes on from CM053627.1 coordinate 49,370,712, forward strand.
GCATCAATCAGCCAATGCACATTTATTAATTGCCTCCTATGTTCCAGTCACAATACTAAGTGCTGGAGATACCAAGAAAGGTTAAAAAAAAAACCCAGTCCTTGCCCTCAAGGAGCTCACAATCTAATGAAGGAAAATGACAAGTAAAAAGAAACTGAAAGGGGATGAGGGGTGGGGAGTGGGATGGGATGATGCAGGCTGATGGGAAATGAGGAGGTGGCTGCCCTGGGAGCCTTTCTTAACTCTAGGATCTGGAAGGAACATTCTGTTGTTCTTTCTCCACCTTTTCCAGAGGTAGGGAAGGGCCCCAGAGACGAGGGGTACTAAACAGATGTGAGTTTCAGAGCTGATTCAATCTTGCAGGATGAAGACATCCCCAAACAACCAACCAACATTTATTAAGCGCCTACTATATATACCAGGCACAGTGCTAAATACTAGGCATACAAATACAATTATTCAAACAATTTCTACTCAAAAGAAGCTTATACACCCTGTCTAGTGACCTAGGGGTCAGCTAGAGGTCAAATGCTGTCTTTTCTACCTAACATCTCTTGAATATGTCTTTTTCTCTGTTCTGACATTGCAACCACACAAGTGCAGGCCCTCATCCCCTTATTGCTTCCAGAAATAAGGATCAAACAGCTTAGTAAGTATCAGAAGCAACATTTGAACTCAGACCATCAGAACTCCAAGTGGGGCTATTTATCCCACCATAACCTCTCCAATCCCTCTTGGTTATTGCTTTGGGAGAGTGCATTGGGCTTAGACTTATGATTTCTCTGGTATCAGGAAATGCCAAATGAGAAAACTCCTACCAAGGCAGATCTGGATGGGCTCTGCAATTTGTCTCAGAGAGTCACTTGGGGACACTCAGAGGTTAAATTACTTGCCCAGAGTCACACAGCCAGTAGGAGCCAAGGGCTAGACCTGAGTCCAGGTCTTCTTGCGTTCTCCATCTTGCTTCCTCTCCTCCCTTCCTTATAAAAGGACTGAGAGAGAGAGATAGACAGACAGAGAGACAGAGACAGAGAGGACAGACAGAGACAGAGAGGACAGACAGAGGCAGAGAGCAGGGCCCTGGAAAAACTCTCAATTTCCCTATGGTCTCAACATTCTCCTGTTTCCAGCAGAGACCTAAAGTCCCTCTTCCTCTTACTTCATCCATGTCTTGAACACCTCTTGGACCCTCCCTCTCTTTCTTCCACCATTGAACACCAGAAGCTACCCAGCTAAGGAAGGAAATGCTGCTGCTGCTGCTGCTGCTGCTGCTGCTGCTGCTGCTGCTACAAGCAGAGTTAGAGGTGGTAGAAGAAAACCTGTGATCATGAAGACGTTGGACAGTCATGAATCAGAGGCCCCAGCTTTCCTTCCCTTCCTGCCTCCCCAGGCATCCAGGGGGTGGTTTGCTAAGAAGCCCAGGAGCCCACAGATATTTTCCATCAACAGCTTCTTCGTAGCACCATCAACACACTGCAAACTCAGCAGGCAGGGAAATAACTCCTGCTCCTGCCAATGGAAGCGCCAGCTGTGCTAACGGTGACCGCCAAGGAACAACTCAGAGAGAAAGCACATTTGGGCTGGGCTGCTCTGAAGAAAGATCCAGGGGAGACCAGGCATGCTGCAGGACCCAAGCAGACAAAGAAATCCCCAGCCAGTATTTAGCAAAACACCAGAGGAATAAAAGCAGAGATGGTTCACTTGGTGCAAGGCCTTATACTTAGTGATGGAGAGATGTGCCAAGAAAGGAAACTTCCTATCAGGGATACCTGAGACAGTGTGTGCTGGAGGGGGTGAAGGAGGGAAGGACAGAAAAGAAGTAAAAGCTGGCGTTTAACAATATAAAAATGAGGATAAAATAACAGCAGTACATGTATACTATTCTTTAAGCTTTAAAAAATGCTTTCATAATCACATAGTATGAGTTGGGGAAAGTGGTATAATTATTGCATATAAAGACCAGAAGGTCAAAATTCAAATGTTATTGTTAGTAGCTAGGTATCACAGTGGTTAGAGCGCTTGACTGGACTCAGATGACTGGAGGAGAAAGTGAGGCTGATGCCTTTTTGCAGCTCTGCCTCACTTAAATCCAATTCACTCAAAAATCAAGACATCACTCCTGTGTTATCATTGGTCCTCTTCCAGAATGAAGGACTGAAGACAGGGATACCTAAGTTCAGAACCAGCCTTAGACACTTACTAGCTGAAAGACCCTGGGTGAGGCCCTTAACCCCAGTGTCCTCATAAAAGGGGATAATAATGGCACATTCTTCCCAGGGCTGTCATGTGGATCAACTGAGATAGTATTCGTGAAGTGTTTTGCAGATCTTAAAGGTCTATATAAATGCTAACTACTATTACTGCTACCTGTGTGTCTGTGGACGTTCAGTGATTCTCCAAAGTCTCAGTGGCACTGAGTTGGTAAGATGGAATAATAATACCTGTATCATGCACATATGCGCACACATACACACACACACACAGAGATAGATAGACAGATAGATAGATAGATAGATAGATAGATAGATAGATAGATAGATAGATAGATATACATATACATTTTTATGTCATATCATATCTAAATCCAGGCAAATCACTTAACTTCCTGGATTTAAGAAGTCAGGATTCCAACCCAAATTCCAGCTTCCTGACTTTAGGCCGAGCGTTCATTCTATCACATCATAAATTCTATCGTATCATAATAATAACAGTAGCTAACATTTATATGGTACTTTAAGGTTTGCAAAGTACTTCACAAATATTATCTTATTTTATCCTCAACCACAACCCTGGGAGGTGGATGAGGTTATTATCACCCTAACCAAAGGATCTGAGTTTGGGGAAAAGAAAAATAAGATCAGGCTATGAAGCCTTTACCTTGAATGCCCTCAGACCTTATGTAGAGTCCGCTAGGTGACAGGGTGCTGGATCTCAAGTCAGCAGGACTTGAGTTCAAATTCAACCTGAGACTTTTACTAATTGCATTACCTTGAGGAAGTCACTTAACCTCTGTCCTTAATTTCTTCACCTAACATTGTCTCTGTTTTCCTTTCTGTGGAAAGTGTGCTGGATTTCCAACTAAAGGACATGAGTTTAAATCCTGAATCCTCCACTTACTAACTGGGGGACCATAGAGAAGACCATGCTGCAAAATGCATCAGGAAACATCATTTTATGGAACAACTGGCCATCTTATATTGAATAGCTCATGATGAATGTTTGCAAAAATGACCACCATGAAAAAATTATAGCTGATGTACAACATCTGTTGCAGAAGAATTAAAGGAAAAGGTATTCTGCAAAGGCCTTGCCTGATAAGACCCTCCAAATCAATTAAGGTACTTAATTGTACCTTATCAATAGTACCAAACGAATTTAGGTACTTAAATTAGGTACTAAATTAAACTTAGGTACTCCATGACTTTGATGTTAAGGTGGGAATAATGGAGAATAGTGAGAAATGTGTTAGAAAATATGGATCAAGACTAAGGAACAAAAGGCCAAAGACTTAGGCAAGGCTCACACGTGTGTGTCATGAACCCTTAGAGAAAAGAACTGAAAATCATTGGACATGGAAAAGAGCAACTAACATCACAGACAAAAAGATGAAACTGATTCATTACCAAAGTGGGAGGTATCCTTGAATCTGTGTACAACCAAGACCCTAACTTGTTAGAGCAAAGGTCAAAATTCATACAAAGCTTAGAAGATTCTAAAATGGCAAAAAGGGGGGGGGCATATGGTATGCAATAGAAACAACTTCAACTGGACCTGTTTAAACAAGTTATTATGAAAACAGGATATGGAGGGAAGCACATAAACACAAACTATAATAATTTCATGTTGTGGTTGTTGTTCAGTTATGTCTGACTCTTCATGACCCCATTTGGGGTTTTCTTGGCAATGATACTAGAGTGGTTTCCCATTTCCTTCTCCAGCTCATTTTATAGATGAGGAACTGAGGCAAACAAGACTAAGTGACTTGCCCAGGGTCACACAGCTAGTAAGTATCCCAGGCCAGATTTGAACCAGAAGGCGAGTCTTCTTGTGCTCTATCTACTTCACCATCTAGCTGCCCCCACAGAGAAATTTAACAGAATACACATGCATATATATATATATGTATATATATATATATATATGTGTGTGTGTGTGTATACACATATACATATACATATATATGTATCTCTATACAGATACAGAGATATATATGTATCTAGATGTAGATATAGACATCAATCATTAAAACAAAGAGACAAAATGAACCTTAAAAAGACTTCAGCAAACACCTGAATTAATGGCCAAAACAGTGGATGTAGACCAAGCATACACAGAGGAAATTCATGCTCCAAACAACAAAATTGTAAGGGCACTGAGGGATCTATTCATGAAGTATCCAAAAGAGAAGATACTAGAGGTGTAGAAAAAGAAAAATTTCAGACCTTATTCATCCCCAAAAAGGAAACAGAAAGCATCAATAAATATTTGCCTTATATGCCTACTTTCCAACTACATAACATTTTGCTAGGAATCATCCACATGGGCATTGAGCACATCCTTGACAAGGATGTCAGTGAGAAATAGGCTGGCTTTCCCAAGTGATATTTTATAGAACAACACATCTTTACCATCACATAGTTAACTGGAAGAGGTAGAGAATACAAGATCTGACTGCCTATTGTTTACTGATTGTAAAATAAATTTGATCCAGTAGAACAAAATGCTGGCTAAGGGTCCTCTTCCAACAAGATGTCCCATCCACACAGCAAAATTACTCCATTCTTTGAAATGCACAACCTGCCCCAGCTTCCCTTACTCAGGAATCTTCAAGCAGCCACTGTGAGCATCTGTCTGAGCCCCGGGAGGAGAGAACTAAGCCCAGAATAGCCCACTCAGTGGTGGGCACAGAGGTTCCCTATGTGGATAGTTAGACCAAACTCTCTGAGTTGGAATGAAACTCTGCCACAGTCTCCAGTTCTTCATACAAAGAGTACCATGACTTCAGTAAAGAGGAACATCTGGCTTGTATAAAGAATCCCTATTCAACCAGAACTCTCTCCTGGATCTCTTCCATGATGGTGGCAAACATCTTTGGTGAAACATATGTTTCTCTTTCTGTTTTTATGCCTTACCTAATATAAATGATGGAGAATGCAAAATGAGACTTACGTTCTCAGATACTACCAATGTGTTTGTTTTGCTTGACTACACATGTTTATTAGAGGGGGCCCCTTATTTGAGGTGAGGGGTTTAGTTAAAGGATATGTACAATTTAATGACTTTGGGGCTATAATTCCAAATTGTTTCCAGAATGGATGTCAATTGAAAATTCCACTAACGTTTCCTTAGCCTCTTTGCCTACAAGTCTTCTGTTCCCACATAAAGAGCCCTGGATTTGGAGACAGAGAGCCTGGGTTTGAATCCTGGCTAAAGAAGAGAAGAATTATAAAGCTCAGCACAGTGCCTGGCACATAGTAAGCATTATGCAGATATCCATTATTATTATTGTCATTTTTGGCAGTCTGACAGGTGCGAAGTAGAACCACAGAGTTTTTTGAATTTGTATTTCTCCTGTTAATAGTGACCTGGAACATTTTTCATATGAGAACTACTTATTCCTATTTGAAGGGAATGGGGGGGGGGCGCAGAGTAAGGAAAGGGGAGAAACTCTGGGCAGTGATTTAACCTCTTAGTGTTTTAGGCAACTCTCCAAGACTGTAAGTTGCAAAGAACAAGTCAATTTGCACCCAGCCCGGCTACAAAATAAGCTTCACTGGGAGCATAAAGCACCAATGAAATGGCATGTCCAATCTCAATCCGATATACTATCCAGCATCTAATATCGTATATTACCATGTAAAAGCAATAAATGTGATATAATGTTTATTGCTTTTGTACTTTAATATTATATATTCTACATATGCATTACTTTTACATTTTAATGTTATACATATTACTCTTGCATTATACATAATGCAATATAATTATATTTAAATCTAGTATACATAATAATGCTTATTGATTCACTTATTATACTACATGGTTAATATTTATATAAAAGTATTTATTTCAGTTTAATATTACATAACAATAGAATTCATTTTACATTTTAATGTTATACATAATAAAATATATTTAATGACACGTTTTCAAATTTAAGCATACATATCATATCCAATAGATATTTATTTTATATTTCAAACTGTTATATATGATAAATATGTTTATTTTACATTTTAATATCTATCATACATATTTCTTTTAAATTTTAATATACTACACAAAGATATTTATTTTATATTTAACATATATAATAAAACACCTTTATTATACATTTTAATATAGTAGACATTTCTTAAATTTTAATGCATTATCCACCATACAACATATGATATTTATTTTACATTTTAACATTTTCTTTAAACGTATTGAATACAAGATGTTTCTTATACAAGCCTCCTTGTTTTCTTTGTATATTGATATGATTGTTGATGACTATTTTCACAATTCAAACGAACGTTTAAAAACGAGAGAGATGTAACAAGAGAGACAGAACCCAGTTCAGCAACCCTCTGATCACACGGAGCCAGTCAATGGTCCCCCTTGTCCTCCCCCTCCCCCATTTCCCTCCTCTCCCCCTCCTCCTCTAGGCTGAGCTGAGGGGTCTAAGCTCCGCCTCCTCTCTACTCCTCCCCCCTCCTATTTCCCTCCCTCCTCCCCTAGGCTGAGCTGAGTGGTCCGGGCTCCTCCTCCTTTCTCTTCTCCTCCCCCCTTCTCTTCTCCTCCCCCCTCCCATTTCCCTCCCTCCTCTCCTAGGAGGAGCTCAGTGGCCCAGGCTCCTCCTCCTCTCTCCTCTCCTGCCCGCTCCCGTCTCCCTCCTACCTCCCTAGGCTGAGCTGAGCGGCCCAGGCTCCGCCCTTCCCCCGCCCCCGCCCCCCCCCGCCCCCGCTCCCTACAGTTCCAGAGAACTGGCCCCGCCCGCTCGCCTCCACCGCCACCGCCCTCCCGGGAAGGCGCCCGAATCTGCGCAGGCGCGGTAGCCGCGGTAGCCTAGGAGCCATCCAGGCCGGAAGCGCGGAACTCGTAATCCACCATGGCCGTGGCCGCGGTGCACCTGGACTCGGACGCGTTCTTGGTGTGCCTCAACCATGCCCTGAGCACGGAGAAGGAGGAGGTGATGGGGCTGTGCATTGGCGAAGTGGATGCCAGCAAGATCGTGCACATCCACTCCGTGATAATCCTGCGGCGCTCGGACAAGCGCAAGGATCGCGTGGAGATCTCGCCCGAGCAGCTGTCGGCCGCGTCCACGGAGGCCGAGCGGTTGGCCGAGCAGACGGGCCGGCCCGTGCGCGTGGTGGGCTGGTACCACTCGCACCCGCACATCACCGTGTGGCCGTCGCATGTGGATGTGCGCACGCAGGCCATGTACCAGATGATGGACCAGGGCTTTGTGGGCCTCATCTTCTCGTGCTTCATCGAGGACAAGAACACCAAGACGGGCCGCCTGCTCTACACGTGCTTCCAGTCGGTGCAGGCGCAGAAGAGCGCCGACTACGAGCGCATCGAGATCCCCATCCACGTGGTGCCGCACGACACCATAGGCAAGGTGTGCCTTGAGTCGGCCATCGAGCTGCCCAAGATCCTGTGCCAGGAGGAGCAGGACGCGTACCGGCGCATCCACAGTCTGCCGCACCTCGACTCGGTGACCATGATCCATAACGGCTCCGTCTTCACCAAGAACCTGTGCAGCCAGATGTCGGCCATCAGCGGGCCGCTGCTGCAGTGGCTGGAGGACCGGCTGGAGCAGAACCAGCAGCGGGTGCGGGAGCTGCAGCGGGAGAAGGAGAGGCTGCAGCAGGAGCTGGCGGCGCTAGACTGAGGCCCAGGCGGGCGGAGGTGGGGCTCATTCCTAGTGCAGATGTGCGCACTATGCGGCACACTTGTACAGAGACCCCCCTGGGACCCTGTGATGGACGAACCCGATTTTTATATAAAGTATTTCGGTAAAAATTCTAGCAGGATAGTCTGTGCATTTAATCCTGCGCAGGGGAAGAGAGAGGGGTGCGTGAAGGGAAGGGGCAGAGCCGCCTCTGTGCCGTGAGCTGTGCTGAGTGCCGGGGATACAAAGACAGGGGCCTTCCCGGAGCCTGGGGGAGGCAGCGTGTACCTAGATAGAGATAGGAGCAAAATAGAAGGGCCTGTAAGTGGCCCGATGCACAGAACACCGGACTTAGAGGCAGGAAGACTGAGTTCAAATCCTATGGGCACTAGCCGAGTGAGCCACTTAACTTTTCTCACCTGTAAAACGGGATTTATAATAGCACCGTGCGCACCGGGTTGTTATAAGGATCAAATGAGATAGGTAAAGCGTTTTGCAAATCTTAAAGTACTACATAAATGCTAGCTGTTAGATGCAAGGTAGTGTGGTGGGGGCAGAGAACGCTAGGAGATGGAGTAGGAAAGACTTAGAGATGGCTGTTATTGCCCAGATATAATTAGATGCTTAGAGGACCTTCATGAATATTAATTAACCAGTATGTACACATACATACATATACACAAGTAGACATACGTACAAACATATATATGTATATATAGGAAAGATTTAACCAGCATATGTGTATATGTATATACACAGACCAGCATACATATGTGTGTGCGTATATGTACACACACATAAACACAAATACACATACAAACAGATAATGTATATATAGGAGAGACTAAATAGAGATGGCTTTTATTGCCCAAATGCAAAGTATATTCATGAGTATTAATATATGCACATAATTTATACAGCTACCCATATACAGTGTACATATGTATTGTATACATGCATACAAACATGTGTATATATACTTACATATATGTGTGTGTATATGTATGAGTGTTTGTCTTAAATAAACGGTTGATGGGCCCGGAATTAAACCACCTTTGGTAACCCTGAACTTTTTGTGGAAACACAGGCCCATCATTTTAATATCAGCGTTTTGCCAATGTCATAGAATAGTCAGCAAAGAATTTAAAATGAGTATTACTCAGAGGGCAGTGAAGAGGAGCATTGTGGGTATGAGCAGACTGAAACATAAGCAGTTGAAGAAATGAAGTAAGGGATGTCATCGGGGGGAAAAAAAATTTTAAGATGACACTACTAAATGCTTGTTAGTTGTCTAGTTACAAGGCAAGAGAAGGGGTAACTGATGGACAGCCTATGTTCTCCAGTGCTATCTCCAAGATGTCAGGAGAAATCAAGAAATCTTCCACACATAAATACCCATACATTGGGTAGATCCTCTGGTGGATATGGGAGAATATGGATAAGATTCATAGAGAGTGGTCAGGCATGGATGAATTGTAATCTACATCATTGGAGGGAACATTCACATTGATGAAATGGCAGATTTGAATATACAAATCATACCAGGGAAAAAAAGTGACTATTTTATTGGAAATGAAAAGATCTTGGCAAACTGAAAAAATGACCCAAGCCCCAAAAGATAAACACTCTACAAAGAAATTCTCACACTGGGGTTCAAAGGCCAGAACAATTATAGGACAGGAAAGACATGGGTAGTTAGTTCATTTGAAAAATAAATTGAACCAACATCGTGAGGTGCTTTCTAAAAACCTAATCATTCTAATTGTTTTAACAGAAGTAGGATGTCCAAAGCAGGGGACATGAGAGTTGCGGACTCCACTGATTAAACCACATCTTGAGTATTGTATTTTAGAAAGGTAACTCAAGTGGTGACAAAACCATGTCAAATGATAACTTGGAAGAAGTGAAGACTCACAGAAGATAGGTTCACTGCCTTTAGATTTCTGAAAGACTGACATGTGAACAAGGAATGATTTTTATCTGTTTTGGCCCAAGAGGACAGATTCCTAATGATCACATTTTTGCAAAATTGGATTTTTATGAAGGTAATAAGTCCACTGTCACTAACAGTATTCATCAGAGGCTAGATAATCACCTATAGAGGGTGCCGAGGAAGGGATTTGAGCATTGTTGGGTAGTTGAGCGAGATAACCCGGGAGGTTTGTTGGAGAGGAAGCACAGTGTGTGGTGAGTGAAAAGAACCCTAGGCTTGGGTTGAGGTACAGTTCTGTGACTTAACTACCTGTGGGATCTTAGGCAAATCATTTGACTTTGTTGGGACTCAATTTCTAAATACATATATAATAGTAGGTGTGATGATCTCTAAGGTCTCCTTGCTTTAACATTTTGTGATTGCCAGATGCTGTGATAAAGGTAGCTCAGTGTTGCAAGAGGTAGAGAGCTGAGCCTGAGTCAGAAAGACTCAGACTGGGCAAGTCACTTAATCTCACTTTCCTCAACTATAAAATGTGGACAGGCAGTTGGTGGTGCAGCAGATAGGGCATCAGGCCTGGAGTCAGAAAGATTCATCTTCTTGAGTTCAGATCTGGCCTCAGACACTTACTAGTTGTGGGCAAGTCGCTTTAACCCTGTTTGCCTCGGTTTCCTTATTTGTAAAATGAGCTGGAGAAGAAAATGGCAAACCATTCCAGTATCTCTGCCAAGAAAACCCCCAGTGAGGTCAACAAAGAATCTGAAACGACTGAACCACAAAAAAATGAGGATACTAACAACACCTACCTCCCAGAGTTGTTGTGAGGACAAAATGAGATAATATTTATAAAGCACAGTGCCTGGCACATAGTAGGCACTATAGAAATACTTATTCCCTTCCCCTGTGACACTACAGAAATAAGCTGAAGGCTGCCTATAAATGCCATCTGACTGAAATAGACAATTATACATCATGGCAATTATTCAGAGAAAAGTTTCCAAGGTAACCCTGGAGCTGGCTCCTGAAGGATGGGTAGAATTTCAATAAATGGAGGAGTGGGAGGGGAATTTTAACTGAATAGAATAGTATGGCCAAAGTCATCAAGGCAGCAAAGTTCAGAATGCGCTTGGGGAACTACAGATAGGCTAGTTTGACTAGAATGGAGAGTTCAGATGTGTCAGTAGGAGGGAAGTGGGGTTGGAACAGATTGGTGCCCTTTTGGGGAGTTTTTATTTTATTAATTAAGCATAGGAAGCTATTGAAGGTTTTTGAGCAGATCAATTTGACTCAGTTCAGCAAGCATTTATTAGCTGCCTGCTATGTGTAGGGTATTGGGCAGCTAGGTGGAACAGTGAATAGACCACAGAGTCAGGAAGACCTGAAATTTCAAATCCAACCTCAGACACTTCATAGCTGGTGCAACCCTGGGCAAGTCATTTAACCCTTTTTGCCTCAATTCTTCATCTGTAAAATGAGCTGGAGAAGGAAATGGCAGACCACTCCAATATCTTTGCTAAGAAAACCCCAAGTGGGGTCATGAAGAGTTGGACGTGACTGAAACAACTCAACAACAATAAAAATATGTAGGGCCCTATCCTAAACATTAAGAGTATGAAGAGAAAAATGAAATCTCTACCATCATCTGGAAGGAAGGGTGTGTGTGTGTGTGTGTGTGTGTGAGTGTGTGTGTGTGTGTGTGTGTGTGTGTGTGTGTGTGTGTTTTAACTGACTTCTACACATGTAAACTTGGAAACAGAATTTTCTAACCTCCTTAAGAAATTTTCCAAAGACTTTCAGTCAGTTCGAATCTGTTTGTTAAATATATAAAAGTTCTACATCATCCAGTTGGTTTCCAAGACTATCAAAGAAAATGGAAATTTACTGGAAAATTTTCAACAAAAACATTTGTCTTACTGGTGGGAGGATTGAAAAATTAGCACTGAGATTTAGTAAACATTGCCAACGATGCACTTCCATTCAGATCTACATACGTTTTTCACCAATCATAGCCAGTAAAATGGAAATAAACTGAACTTCAAACTTTTGAATCATCACAATATGTAAAGTCAAGATTTTCAAAAATGATAAAATATACTCAATCGCAGCATTCTCAAGAACAGGAAGGTTTATCAATGTTAATAAAATACTTTTAAGTGGTTTAGTTCATCTTTTGTACCTAACTCCCAAGTTTGATGTGAGGATCAAATAAGATAACAGGTAAAGCTTTCCAGTCCCCAGAGTGCCATCTAAATGACACTGTCTAGCTACGCTACAGCTATCACCTTTATCTTATTCTTTTGAAACTTCTATTTATGTCTATGGTTTATAATGGACATATACATCAGCACAGAAATACATGTAGATTATTTCTATTGGGAGGCTCATAAAATTTTTACTAAAAAGAGTGTAGGATCAGAAGAGTTTGGAGACCACTTCTCTAAACTGACCTACAGATTTTAAGAGGCAAAAGCAAAGAGAGTCCTCCAGCCATATGTGTGATGGACACCTTTTAAAATTCCTACTAGACGCCTGTTTTCTTTACACTTGAATCTCCAAAAGCAGAGCACATGAAAAATCCTAGTAAATTCTGGCTGGGTTTTGATTGAGGTTTTATCATACTGTATATAGAATAAACCATATTGCTTATTTGCAAATTTCTTGAATTGCAGAAGCAATTTGTTTAATTTTATTTGTTCAATAGCCATTAATTGTCTACTGTTTGCCAGGTACTATAGTAGGCATGGAAGGAGTGGGGGTGGGGGATGCAAAATATAGGTAAGATATTAACTATATCAGCAAGAATAAAGTACTTATACTTATTCATTGGCTATCATGATACAAACTGATGACTTTTTTCTATATATTTCAAAACAAAGGAATCCATGCTATTCTCACTCCATAAGATGTGGAGACTGGTGACTTAAAGGAAAAAAAAAATTTCATTTAGGCTTCTCAGAGAAAGGCAGCTCCTTAGGAAGCACCTATTTAACTCGTATTCTAATGCAGTGGTGTCAAATTCTAATAGAAATGGGGGTCACTAATCTGTACATATGGATCCCTGCAGGCCGCATATTGACTTAGTTTTAGAATGCAATGTTATTATGGCTTATTTCTCTTGTTAGATATTTCCCAATTGCATTTTAATCTTGTTTTGCCCAATTCCAGAGTGTTGTGGGCAATATTTGGGGCCACCGGTGTTTCATATCTCTTCTCTAATGCATATTTTTCCTCCCAGGCACACCCCTTTCCAATGTAAATTCAAAAGACTGATATCTCATGCCCTGGTGGGGAAGACTTAAGGCAGAGGTGGGAGAGAGGAGAGAAGTAACTGCAAAGAAATGTATGAGATGATTGATGATACTACTTGACACTACCTTGAATTGTTACAAAGCTTTTTCTGTTTTTATGTCCTGTGTTACTACCATCACCCACAGTGCCCCACCCACCCGCAATACACTCTACTGTAGTCTGTAACCTCTTTGAAGGACAGAAATTAAACTTGGTGTCTGGAAACACTTCCTAACAATTAGAGTAACCCAAAGTTGGAATGGGCAGCTTTAGACAATAATGGCTTCCCACCTTGTCCAGTGTGTCGTAGAAGGGATTAATTCTTCAGTTACTGTTTAGATTAGCTTGCCTCTGAAGTCCCCTCCAGCTCTCAGTGATTCCATTTCTCTCTGGTTTTCTGCACAGTAATCAACACACTGTCTCAGTAAACACTTGTTGATGGATTGGAATCTGAGGATCTGGTCAGGGGGGCAGGGAACCTTCTGCCTTAAGGCCATACATGGATTCAAAGGGCTGCACTTGAGAACCTAGAGGGCCAAGTATGGCCTCAAGGCCAAAGGTTCCCCACCCCTGATCTAGGTTCAGATCTTGACTCTGATTTCTACTTATGTATGTGACTTTGGAAAAAGCACTTAACCTCTCTGAGTCTCACTTTTTAAATCTGAAAAATGAAGAGTGTAGATTAGATGGTGTCTAAGAGCCTTTTGAGCTCAGTCTTCTCATTACTAGTTAGCAAAATACCCTATTCCAGAAGCTTTGGCCTTCTTTGTTATCTCTATAAAGCCGTTAAGGTCTTGATGATTTGAATTTTTTTTCTCAAAACCACCCGTTAGCAGACTTTAGTAGGAGTCCAGACCTGGTGTCAGCCCTCCCACTCTACAAACTTGGCTGGCAAGCTGAGTTAGTGTGGTGACCGCAGCTGGGATCCTCCTGGCAGCTGTCTCCCTGCTGTCTCTGGACTTCATGCCTATTAAGGTAAGGATTCTTCTTTGGAAAATGGGGGGGATGGGTGGGAGGGGGGAATCCTGCTCCTCCCAGCACATTCTCCCTAGAGAAATTGTTCTTTGTGGGATGAGACATAAGTCTTACTCTTCTTGGAGGAGGAGGGGAAGCACTTTATGCCCCACAGAAACTACTGAGTGTCTTGGCATCCTGGAGCCATTCCCAGCCTGCTTTAGAGAGGTTCCTTTAGAGCGTCATGACTAGGGCTGCTCCCTGAACTAGGCACTCCATATCAACTTTTCATAAATTGCCTCCTGTGCCTGGAATTCACTCCCTCCTCACCTCCACGTCCCAGGATCCTTAGCTCCCTCCAAGGCTCAGCTCGTGTGCTCTCTCTTACAGAAAACCTTTCAGGATCCTCCTTCATTGTTGGTGTACTTTCTCATCTTCCTCAGATTATCACATACATGAGGCAGCTGGGTGTTGAAGTGGAAAGAGTACTAGAACTACAGTCAGGAAGACATGAATTCAAATCCAGCCTTAGAAGCTTACTAGCTGTGTGACCCTGGAAAAGTCATTTCACCTCTGCTTTGATATCCTCATCTACAAACTGGGGACAATAATACACCAACCTCTCAGTGGTTGTCAGGATAAAATGAGGTTATATTTATAAAGCGATTGGCAAACCTTCAAGCTCTATATAAATGCTAGATATCATATATAATATATATACATGCACACATATACTTATCAGTTTACATGTATTCACCCAACAGAATAGAAGTTCCCTGATGTCGGGGATGGTTTTTCACTTTAACCCCAACCTCAAGCACACTGCCCAATTCTCACCAGTTCCTGGGACATCTTCCCCAAAATTACTTTATACTTTCTTTATATGAATGTCTTACATAGCCAGCTTGGCCTCAAAACCCAGATGATGGTTCAGGTGCCACCTTTGATACAATATTTGCTCTCTAACCCCAGGGCAAGGATCTGAACCTCTCATTGTTCTGTTAGACTAAGCTGCACATAAAGTACTGACTTGCCTTCAAAGAGGAAATTTCTTGCGCTAGGATTGCCATATACCAGTGAAATCACAGGTCTTTTATTTTGTGTATGCCGTGTATGTACATGGTACTTACTCCCAAAAGAATGTAAGATCTTTGAAGGCAGGGGCTCTCATTTTTGACTTTGAATCCCCAATACCTGGCCTGGAGCAGGTACCTAACAAATGCTTGTTGAATCGACCCACTGTCCTCTTCTACCAGAAACCACCTTCCCCTGATCTAGTCAAGCCCTGCGGATGTGGTCAATTTCTCATACAGATTAATGAGGCTAACAGTTCTTGATCAAAAGAGTCCCCCTGGAGGCCTTTTCTTGCCAAAAGCTCCTTTTATCATTGATGGGGTGTCTAAGGAAGCACTTCATACAGCGAGGGTATGGAAAGAGACAGTCCCTCACTACGAACACAGAGGGAGCGTAACACTTGCTAATTCTGGCCCCGAAACCGTTCTGGAGCTCTCCTCTCCGCTAATCCACGCCCCTCCTCTCTCCATCACTCTCCTACGCCCTCTGGTTCCCCCTCCTTCCTCTCCAAACCCCTCTCCCATTCCCCTTCCAACCTCTCCTTTCCCTCCCTTTACATACACAGCGCCCCCTTCCCCATCCCTCTCCTCCCCGACGCCCCGCCCTCCCCTGTGGCCCCGCCCCCTCCCCGCGGGGCTCCAGCTGAGCTCCGAGCCCGGCCTGGGGACTAGGGATCCCGCTGCTGCCGGGGCCGCAGGATGGGGCGCGTCCTCGGGGGCCTGCGCTGCATCAAGTACATGCTGCTCGCCTTCAACCTGCTTTTCTGGGTGAGCCCCAAGAGGGGAGCGGGATGGGCGCTCCTAGGTTGAGGGGAGCAGGACCAATGAGGGGGGCTCCCCAGGGAGGAAGGGAGGGAAGGAGGGACTGCAGTTGCTGAGTCCTGGTCCGGGCGGGCGTGGGATCCAGAGTGACAGTGGCGGGGGAGGGGGGGTGGTTGGGGGGGAAGGGGCGTGTGCATGTATGTGGTTGCTTGTGTGTGTGTGCATGTATGTATGTGTGTATGCGCGAATCTAAAGAGGAAATAAGACAGAGACACAAAGAGAAGGAGAGAATCAAAGAGAGGGATGGAGAGGCATAAAGAAAAAAAAACAGACGGGGTAGGCAGAAACGTTGGGGAATGGAATAGAGTGATTTTAAACTGAGGTTTCATTCTGGGGCAGGCATTGCTTCCTGCCTCTATCTAAATGCTCTCCCATCCCTCCTCAGTCCTCCAGGCAGTTCTGGCTGAATGGGGCACCACCTGCTTCTCCTCACCTGGTGTGGGTTTTCTACCTTCACCAGCCCCGCCTCCCCTCCCACCCTCTAACCTGCTTGTCAGTCAGTTTCTTCTTGCCAGCCTTCTCTCCCCTTGGGAGCCCGGGTCCGATCAAGGGGCCAGGATGATCCTGGCAGGTGCAGAATACCCCTTTGAGGGACAACATGAAAACAGAGCCAAATCTGGAGGGAAATCTCTTGTTTTGGGGAGGGGGGGTGAAGTGCAGGAGGACATTGGTTCACCATAGACCCAGGTCCAGAGGAGGGAGGAGTAAGCGCCGGCTGGGGACCAGAGGCTTGTGTAAGGGGGTTTTCCCAAGGTAAACAGTCTTGTCCCAGCAGCCAACCAGGTCTCTCGAAATCCTCGAATGTACCCAGCACCTTTTGATTCTCAGAGATGATCTCATCCAACTCTGAAGTTTATTGCATCGACAATAGGAGCAAGAACCAAATATGGTTCCCAATTCATAGGTGGAGGCACTGGGTCTCTGGCAGAGGGTCGTGACGCCTTGGGTATTTCAAATTCCTGTAGACATGATTAAGATAAGACTCTTCCTAGATCTTTCATTGCCCCATCCTATGCCTACATCTTGGAGGAATAGAAATGGGGGTCTAAATGTTTTCTCTTTATCTCTTGGCAAGTGTTTTTAGGGTTATGCCAAGATTTAAATTTCCATTGGTTAGGGGGACTCCTCCAAAGGACAACAGGCTCTCTAGTGGGGATGGGGGCTGTTTTTGGTTTTGTTTTGTCCTTCTGAGAGGCAGGAGTGATATAGAAAAAAAGAACTATGGGTCCAGAGTTAGGAGGTCCGGGTTTGGATTCTGGTTCTGACACTTTCAAGCTACATATGATGGTGACATTTTAAGCCTCAGTTTCCTCATATATAAAATGGAGATAATGTCTGTAGGGCCTACATAACAAGATTGTTGGGAAGAAAATGTCTCATAAATGCTAAAGTACTAAATAATTTAAGTTGTTCTTCTGAGATAGGAATGGGGCAACAGTGACCCGAGCCATTGAAACTGCCCAGTCTTCAAGGAAGGTATGGAGAGAAAGTATTCTTTCTGGTTTAAGGAAGCTGTTCAATTTTAGAAAGACCTTCATCTCCCAGTTGTGACTAATTACTAAATGGACCCCTGGGAGTGGGACAGTCTCCACTTCCATCTGCCAAAGCAGAGTAATTCCCGGAAGACCATGTTCTCCCTTGGCTCAGGCTGCCCTCAGCAGGAGCCTCCAACAGCAGCAGGTTTGGAAGGGAAGCCTGTAACTGGGTTGATATGTCCTAAAATGTCAAACACAAGATTTCTACATTTTCACTGAGTTCATCTTGTGAACAAATGCTTATCAGGACACAAAATTCCAGATTTTTTTGAATTTTGATATGAAATGTGCTGTCAAGCCTTAATTATCCAGATGTAAATTATCCACTCTGGGTTGTCTGCTACATGTTTTTAATCTCAGTTGCAAAACTTTTCTGGACAATCTTTCCCCTTCTCTTCATTAAAACAAATTAACTTTAGAATCTGTCTGAAAAGAGTATAGTTAGGAAGGTAAATCTGAAAAAAAAGTTTTATTAATTTATATTTACAGAGTACCAATTATATGGCTAGAATGGGTCTTTGATCTACCAGAAGGGTTTGGTTTTTTCGTCCTGACCAAATTCAATCACCGTAGAGAACATTTGTGTTCTGATGTAGAAATAAAGCTGGGCAACTTCTCTTTAAGTGAAACTTAGAGAGTTATCTGGGAGCACTGAAAGCTTAAGTGATTTGCCCATTGTTACACAGTGTCTGTGACCTGACTTGAACCTAACGTTTCCTGACTTCCAGGCCTGTCCTTTAGTCACTCCACCAGAATACCTCAAAGGCATGTAAGGGAAGAATAAAAATAGAGTTTCTGCCTTTAAGGATTTTGTAATTCTTTTGTTAAAAAAAATAAAAGAGATTATGTGACAAAAACGACAAAACTAATAACACCACACAGTTTATTAGTAAATAGAAATGTGGTATCGGTTTGCACGTTAAACATTAGACAAGTAGAGGTCTTGCACTGTTGGAATATAGACTCATAGAATGTTGGATGTAAAAGGGGTCTGCAGGCAGTATATTGGGGTAGAAAAGGAGTCTCAGGATCTGAGTTCAAATGCTCATATCTGTCCTTTTTGTCTAGGCGAGGTACTTAACCTATCTTGGCCTATCTTCTCCAATCTACTTAGAGGTTGGACTAAGGTGCCTTCCAACTCCAGATCTGGACCCTATGATCCTCCTTCAAATTTCCAGACTTTGGTCTGGATCTTGACTCTGACCTGATCCTACTTTCACTATGTTTATTACTTGTCTACACATGTGTGTTATCCCCATCTATTGAACGATAAGCTCCTTGAGGATTTGGATTGTTGTTTTTCATCTCTGGATCCCCAGCAGTGCTTTGCACATTTGGGGAGAGGGTCAAATTTGTAATTTCATAGACATAGGAAGCTCCCAGATACAGAAATTCCTTCTACCAATGCAGATCAAAAACTCCTCTCTTCACTTACCTTCTAGAGTCGTATTGAGTACGGTTAGAGGGTACCCATGATCCCATAGCCAGAATTGCCAGAGGCAATAAATCAACATTTATTAAGTGCCTACTATGTGCCAGGCACTGTGCTAAGAGCTACAGATACAAAAAGAGGCAAAAGACAGTCCCTGCCCTCAAGGAGCTCACAAACCAATGGGAGAGACAACAAGCAAATATTTATGAACAAGCTATATACAAGATAACATGTCCAACTCTTTGTGACGCTGGTTGGGCCTTCTTGGCAGAGATACTAAAATGGTTTGCCATTTCCTTCTCCAGCTCATTTTACAGCTGAGGAACTGAGGTTAAGAGTTAAGTAACTTGCCCAGGGTCACACAGCTTATAAGCATCTAAGGCTGGACTCGTGAACGTGAGCCTTCCTGATTCCAAGCCTAGTGCTTTATCCACTGCCCCATCTAGCTGCACATACAAGATAAATAGGAAATAATTAACAGAGGGAAGGCACTAGAATTAAGAGGAGTTGAGAAAGGGTTTCTGTTGACGACCGGATTTTAGTTGAGACTTAAAAGAAGCCAAGGAATTCAGTAGGTGGAAATGAGGAGGGAGAACATTCCAGGAATAGGGGACAGCCAGTGAAAATGCCTGGAGACGAGAGATGGAGTGTCTTGTTCATGGCACAGAGAGGAGGCCAGTGTCACGGGATAGAAGAGTACATGGTAGGGAGTCCTATCTTGTGTCCCTACATGGTAGGGATGCTGTCTTATACATAGTATGGACCTAATAAATGTTTGTTGAACTGCTGAATCTAGGCCAATCTCCTAATTTGATATGAAGAAAAAAAAGCCCAGAAGGGGGAAAGAAATGACTTTTCAAAGATCAGAACAGTTAGTGGGTGAAGTTTCCTGACTTCCCTTTCAATGTGCTTTTAAAGTAATCAGAAAAGGTTTCGTGGAAAAATTATTACTGTTAATAATAAAAAATAATAATAGCATTTATTTTAGGGTTCACAAAATGCTTTACAAATATTTTATCCTCAGAACAACCCTGGAAGGTAGGTGCTATTATCATCCCCATTTTACAGATGAGGAAACCAAGGTAAACAGAAGTGAAGTTTCTTGCCCAGGCTCACACAGCTAGTAAGTGTCTGACGCTGGATTTGAACTCAGGTCTTCCTGACTCCAATACTTCATGCCCTACACCTGGCCCTTTGAAGGATCAGTAAGAACTGGATAAAAGACAGCAAAGGGCATTGGGGGAAAGAGGAGAGAACATGATAAACAAAACCACAAAAGGGAGAATAAATATAGCATGCCTTTTGACAGGAAGGCTGGTTAACGACTTGAATTAGCTGCATCTTGGGAAAAACCTGTACTCTGCCCCTTAGCTAGTAAGCCTGACTTGGTCTACCTTGTTCTACAGTATTTTAAGGGCTCTGTGATCTTGATGTGGAAACTCCCTCCAAAAGTGCAGATCACAATCCATTCACAACTCTCTGTCCTTTATCCCTTTGTCTTACTGACTGTCTTTATATTCTGCTTTTTGCCTCTTGGTTTATTTTCAGTTTTCAGATATTCAGTTCAATTTAGAAAGTACTTATTAGGTGCCTTTATTAAAAATTTATTACATAGATTGATCTTAGAAGAGAAAGCCAACCCAGCCCAGCCTAACAATGTAACACATTCTGATAAAGAGGATAAATGATTTGGCAAGGAGCTTTTACTTGGGACAAATTACCTCCATTTTGTGCAGGAGTCCAAAATCCAGAAAAATCCTGACCTAGTTCACCTCATGGCTGTTTCCTGAACAATGGGATTGGGGCAATAGGATGATGTGGAACTATTTTCCTGAAAACTGAGAGGGGTGACTTGCTTAAACCTCTTTTATTTACATATATACTCAGGTTCCCCTGGGCTCTCCTGAGACACAGGCTCTCTAGAGGATTCTCCAGGGGGACACTTCTTCCTTTTTAGGTTCTCCCCATATTCCGGTGACACGGCTGGCCCCGAGTCTCTGGAAGGTGTCATTTTTAATCCACAACTTGATAAATCATTTTGTATCCTGCTGGCAGTTTGGTTTGAGTTTCCCAAGGTTCCGATTCTGGCTTTATAAACACTGAACTCTATCAAACCCACTCTAACAGCATACTCCCTTCCCCGAGCGCCTCTAAATATATTCGCTGTGGAATTTCAAGAGGGGAAAAAACCAACAACCAGCAATCACCAGCCTGGAATTACTTTCTGATACTGTGGCTGATGTCTGACATGAAAGCCCTCCCTCCAGCACGTCTAAATTCAGACACCACAATCTGATAGAACAAAGTATTCCTGGGGCCGCTGGTGAAATCACCTTTATTTTTTTTTCCCCTGTTGCATAGCAATATGAAAAACACACCACCACCCACCCTGTCCACTTACGGTGATTTAAAGACAAACCTAGGAGCTGTTTATTCCTGGGTATATTGTTGTGAGCTCAGCATTTTCCTCACATTGTGCTGTGTACCCTGGGCTCTTGGGGCTCTACTGACCCAACAGGAAACAGCTCCTCAGTTGATGAAAGTCAGATGCCATATATGGCAAACAGAGCCGTTCCACTTTGCTTTTGACCCCTGTTAGTGGGGCAACGGGGATAGACAGCGAGACGTTATCAGGCTCGTTGGAGTGGAGAAGAGAGAATGGTAACAGTAACACCGCCACCAACAACAACAGCATTTTATATGGCACATTAAGTGTTACAAAACACAACTCATTGTATCTAACCACAGCCTTGTGAGAGGGGCAGGCACTGCAGGCATTACCATCATTCTACAATTCAAGAAACTGGGTCTCGGGAGAGGTTAAGAAACTTGCCCAAGGCCACATAGCCAAGAAGTGTCAGAAATGAGATTTGAACTCAAGGATCTCCTGCCTCCCAAGTCCATGCGCTTTCCTGGACTCCAAGCAAGATCTCCTAATTAATTTTAATATTTTACACTGGAGTCACTGAAGTCATTGGATTAGAAATGAAAGATTTTTTTTTTTTTACTTTTTCCTAGTAACTTCAACTCACATCCTACCTTCCCCTCACTTAATCTATCTACAATGTAGTGTCAGGAGATTGTGTCTGTGGCCTTATAACTTGCTTACTGAAAGATCTGGGAGTAAAAAATGCCAATAATACAATATAGCAAACATATTATTAAGCTTCTGCTGTGTGCTAAACCCTGTACTAAGGTCTGGGTAGGGGCTGGGGGAGAAGTGGGGAAGGGAGGGGATATCAAAGTGTAGATATACCACAGCTCCTCCCCTCAAACTGTTTACACCCTAACTGGGGAATAAGATTCCAAAGCAGATACCAAAAATTTCGTGATACTAGGTAGTTACGCCAGAAAGTTACAAAATAAGAGTATTGCGTGAAATCTGATGGGAAGACTCATGACCGCTGGGTAGGAACTATATGAAGGAAGTAGCTTTTGAATTGGCCTTTAAGGGAGGGGTCAGAACCAGACAGGTGAAGAGGACAAGGTCGGGGAAGGGTATTCCAGACCTGGAGTATCAAAAAGCCAGAGCAAAGACACCAAAACAGGAAAGTATACTGTGGCCCCAGAGCCAAGAGTTGTCTAGTTAGGCCAGAACACAAGGGAACTAACGTGGTAGGAAGATTGTGAAATACCAGATTGTGAAGGGCCCTGAATACCGAGCAACAGAATTTCATTTCACCTGGTAGGTAATAGGGAGTCACTGAAGGTATTTGAGCAGAGCTGTGACATGATTTATACATAAGGAAGATTTTTCTGGCATTGGGTGTAAGAGTTGGATTGGAGATTGGAAAACTCATTAGGAAGGCCTTGCACTAGTGTAGGACTGGGACACTTGACAGTAATGAACCGCTCTCTCCAAAAGCTTCAAAGCATTTTGCTTGGTTGCCCGTAGGCTCATCTTCACTTTTGTACCCTTTTAAGGATGAGAAGGAAGCAGAATTATCCTATATATCTTAGAAGTATTTTCCATCAACTGATGATGATTTAGCATCAACTGAATTTTCTCTGAGTTCAAATCAAGGTATAGGTAACATATCAGTCTTGCAGAGGACAGGCTTGGCTAAATTAAAGGCATTAAGTAGATCCGGGCAGTCAAGGATTTAAGCTCCTGGATCACCTAATGTGGGAAGGCAGAAGTGCCCGAGGAGGAGGAATATTCTGAAGAAAATCCAGGAGTGAGGAAAGCAAAGCATGCTGGGTCCCTTCCTAGAAGAGATCCAGCCTTAGTCTCTCTCCTGGGCTCCAGGGGTCCATCTCTATCATCTAACTGAACGTTTCAAATTAGAGATGCCGTAGGCGTCTCTAACAAAACCGTGTTCAAAACAGAACTCATTATCTTTTCCCTAGAACTCATACCTCTTTTAAACACCTGTATCTTTCTTCAGAGCCCCACCACCCAAGTTCACAACCTCAAGGATCTCACCTCACTCACTTTCATCCCCCATGTCCAATCATTTTCCACTTCTGTCTCTACAGCATCTCCTGCGTTCACCCTCTATAGCCATTACCTTTGCTCAGGCCCTTGTCACTTGTCACCTGGACTATAACAATAGCCCCCTAGTTGGTCTCTCAGTCTCAAATCTCAGAACGCTCCATCCTGTACTGTATTATAGCTGCCAAAGTGATTTTCCTAAAGCACCGATGTGACCACATCTCTCCCCTACTCCATAAGCTCCAGAATCTCCCTTTTACCTTTAGTATTAAATAGAAAATCCCATTTGGCTTTTAAGGCCCTTCACAACCCGATACCACCTTACCTTTCCAACCTTTTTATTCATTACTCTCTTACTTTACTTGGCAGTGTAACCAGATTGCCTTGATTTTCCTCAATTACAATGCACTGGTCTAGGCACTAGGGTGGGAATGGGGAACCCATGACCTCAAGGCCACTTGTGGCCCTCTAAGTCCTCAAGTGGGGCCTTTTGAATCCAACCTTCACTGAACAAATCCCCTTAATCAAAGGATTTGTTCTGTAAAACTTGGACTCAATCAAAAGACTACACCCAAGGACCTAGAAGGCCACACGTGGCCTCAAGGCTACAGGTTCCCTCCCCCTCCCACCCCCCTGCAGCCCTGCACTAGGAAGACAAAGACTAATAGGAAAATAATGCCTGTCTTCACGAAGCTTACAGTCTGCTGGAACAAAGAAAGATTATAGGAAAATTATTATAACAGCAATACTTTTGGAATGATCTAAAGGGAAAAGCAAAAATGCTTATTGTGTGAATTCTGGACTCTCTCATGAAGGCACCATTTTGCATCTTTTTCCCTTATTCTTGAAAAACTAAAGAGAATTTTTTTAAAAGCCCAAAACTTTGTGGCCTGACATTTCAAGTACAGAAATCTTGGAAAATGCCAGGAAATGTCTGTCACTCAAGCCAGAGAGAGCTTAAAAAACAAACAAAACAACTAAATGATGAGATGTCAAGCAATTGACGTCTGAGAAGTAGTATTCTTCCTGTCTTATGTAACATTAAATTTCAACCTTAGCATATAGCATTACCATTTCTATTACTAATATCATAGAGATGATAAGATAATCTCAGGATTATTGGGCTGGAAGAGACCTAGTCCAGCTCCATTCCATCACGCCTCTGGGGAGGAATCTGAGAAATAGAGGGTTAAGGTGCTGTTGTTGGTCACTTGTGTCTGACTTTCTGTGACCCCATTGGAATTTTCTTGGCAAAGACACTGGAGTGGTTTGTCATTTCGTTCTCTAGCTCATCTTGCAGCTGAGGAGCATACATGGTTAAATGGTTTGCCCAGGGTCACACAGCTAGTAAATGTCTGAGGCCAGATTTGAATTCAAGACCTCCTGTCTCCAGGCTCAGTGCTCTCTCCACTG
Source organism: Phalanger gymnotis (assembly GCA_028646595.1). Classification (NCBI taxonomy): domain Eukaryota; kingdom Metazoa; phylum Chordata; class Mammalia; order Diprotodontia; family Phalangeridae; genus Phalanger; species Phalanger gymnotis. Next base: position 49,395,476 of record CM053627.1, read on the forward strand.
AGCCACTTAACTGTCTTAGGGGGTGAAGAGTCTGGCCTAAGTTTCACAAGTGGTGCTCAAGGTAGATCTTGAACCCTGGCCTCCTGACTCCCATTCCAGTATTTCTTCTTTCACTGTAAGTTGCAATAATGGAAGCAAGGACCATTTCTCCTTTTTATTTTTGTATCCCCAAAGCCTGAAAGGCTGCTGACCTTGGAGTCAGGAAGACTTGGTTAAGTCCTATCTCTGACATATGCTCGCTATATAACCCTGAGCGATCAGTGAGTACAAGTTACAGACCAGTTACACATCTGTACCAGTGGAGGGAGTCTCTACACCCAGAATTCCCTACACGTGAAATCATAAGAGAGGGCCAGAAAAAAAAAATTGTTCCATATCTAACACATAGTCAACACATACATATTAAGTACCCACTCTGTGCTGAGCACTGAGGCTACATAAGAAAGGCACTGTGTAGAAACCAGCTCCATGCAAGATACATTGGAGAGAATCAACAGAGAAGGCATTAGCATTAAGGAAGATCAGAAAAATACCGGGGAAGCCAGGAAGCAGAGATGAGGAGTGAGAGCATTCCAGGCATGGAGGATTGCCGGGGAAAATGCCCAAAGTCTGGAGATAGCATCTTGTTCAACAAACAGCAAGGAGGTTGGTGTCACTGGATTGCACAAGAGATAGGAGTAAGTATAGTGTAAGAAGCCTGGAAAGATACAAGAGGGACAAGTTATGAAGGCCCTTGAACTCTGTTTTTAATATTTTATTTTATAAATATAATCTTTTTATTATTTTATAAATAGAATAAATCAAATACAATAAAAATTTAACAATTTCATAAATATAATAAAATACAAACAATAATTTTATACATAGAATAAATCAAATATAATAAAAATTTGATCATTTTATAAATATGATATAATACAAATTTAATAATTTTATAAATAGAATAAACCTATTTGATTCTGGAGGTGATAAGCAGCCACTGAAGTTTACTGAATGGGGGAGGGGCCAGGTGACATAGTTAGACTTATGCTTTAGGAATATCAGTTTGACAACTGAATGGTGTTTGGACTAGAGTGGGGAGGAGTGAATGGATTCATTTAGTCCAGGGTTTCTAAAGAAGCAATATGTTCCAATGTAAGAGTTGTCGAACATTTAGAAGTGTGTGCTTCTCTCTGTTTTTACCTGGCTTCGTGGTAGTGGGGAGAAACAAACTGGCAAAGAGGATGGTTGTCCATGGCTACTCACAAGAGCCAGGTCAGGGGACAGAGGCAGGCAGTGGTAGTTCTCCTGTGCGAGGAGCAGGAGAGCCTTGGCAACCTCATCAGCTCACGTGGGCATCCTACCCAGAGGAGCCAACTGGCAGAAATGCGGCCAGGGACACCAAGCAGACTACAACTCTGAGCCTCTGCCTCTTGGCAGAGAGCTCGAGGGGGCAGGTGTGCCCTGGGATTCTGACCCCTTCTTTAGTAACGGGAGCTCCATAATGGGAGGCAGAAGGTCTGGGGCCTAAGCAAACTTGGCCATTGACCTGCCCGTCTTGAGGCATGCCATTTCAACTCAACATCTCCCTTTCTGCAAAAGAGTCAATACCACTTGCCTTGCTGGCTTTACTGAGCTCATAAGGATGTGGTGAGGCAGAATGAGTCACTGTGAAAATGCTATAGAGGAAAAGACTATCAGAACCCAAGCTATAAGCCAATGTTTCCTAATGAACACTGTCCAAGCTGGCTTTTTCATAGCATATATTTTGCCTACATAATGTTAACTGGGCTGACCACAGAGATCTGTTGCCATCAACAATCCTGCTCATGTCTAAACCAATACTTTCCTGAAACATTTTTTTCTTTACTTGCTTTCGCTCCTGGCATGGCTAAAAATGGTGAAAACAGTCATGAATAGCAAAAATATGGGCATTCTAGACAACAAGAAACTACATCTATCTATCTATCTATCCATATCTTTGTTGTTGTGGTTCAGTTATTTTCAGTACTGTCCAACTCCTCATGACCCCATTTGGGGTTTTCTTTCTAAGATACTGGAGTAGTTTGTCATTTCCTTCTTCAGTTCATTTCACAGATGAGGAAACTGGGGCAAACAGGGTGAAGTGACCTGCCCATAGTCACATAGCCAGGAAGTATCAGGGGACAGATTTGAACTCAGGTATTCCTGACTCCAGGACCACCATTCTACACACTGTGCCACCTAGCTGCCTGTGTGTGTGTATGTATGTATATATGTATATGTGTGTGTATGTATATACACACATATACATTTAATGCCTAGTTCTTGCCAATATGAGAATATGAAAAAAGCTGATAGGGAGGACATCAATTACGGAGTGAATGGGTTTTCACTATCCATCTTGATGGCACTCATTTCTTCATCTATAACCCACAATATACATGGTGCTATGTTTGGGGCTATGGGGGTCAGAGTGTTATAGAATGAAAAAAGATGTGATCTCCTCCCTTTATCCTGACAGTGTAGGAAATGGAACAAATTTGACTCTCTTCTTCTGACCTGGACAGGTTTGTTGTTGTTGTTTTAAGTTGGTTTGTTTCTCTGATATCACATTGATTCTAGGCTTTATCTGCTAACTGATGTCATTCTCTGGGAATATGGGATGTTTCAGTATTGCTCATTAAAGAATTTCTCACAACCAGAGTCCCTTTTCCCCAATCTTTGCTAGTTCTTTCCCTGTTCCCCCCTTTTCTTCAAGAAAGACGCTGTTATCAATCTCATAAATAAATACAACTAATTCATAATTATCCAAGTGTCAATTATCCAGTTTGTGGATTGATTAAAGCTAACTTTTTAGTTTCTTGTTTCCTCTTTCCCCCACCATCAAACTCACCACTATCACTTCCACTCTATTACCAAATGATGCATATTCAAGGAATGCAAATTAAATTAAAATAATTTTAATGGTCTAGATCGGGTATTCTTAACCTGGGGTCTATGCATTTGGTTATACATACCTATATTTATAACCACATTTCAATATAATTAGTTTCCTTTGTAATCCTATGCATTCTATTTTATGCATTTAAAAAGCATTATTCTGAGAAGGGGTCCACAGAATCTACCAGATTGCCAAAGAGGTCCACAACCCCCAAAAGTTAAGAATCCCTGGTCAATATCAAACAGAAGGAGGTAGTCATATCCTGCACCCCAAGGCCATATAGCAATGATTTAGACTTGATGTCTACACCCTTGCTGCCTTCCTAATACAGAAAATCAAGTGGAGACTGTATGTAAATATCACCTTACCTGAAGGCTGCATCCAGGAACTTCACAGAAAGCCTCATGCAGAGCACGTGGAGGAGCATACCTTTAACAGCTCAGGGTCCATTCAGCATTTGGTATTTCCAGGTCAACTAACCACTAGCATCTTACCTGATTCTTCCTCACCTAGACTTGCTGGGAAAAATTGAGCTGAGTGGTCCCTTGGATTTTTTCCAAGTGAAATCAATATGATATTTGTTTCTAGGTTGTTGTTATTTTAAATTACTTTACTTCTCCCAAATCTTCCACATCCACACCCCTCTCCTGCTGTCTCCCCAATTTTGATACTGCATAATAATAGGATGAAAGCCTACTTTTTCTTCTTCCCTGAAAAAATGCCACATTAGGTCCTAGAGTAAATGTGCTTCTGATTTGTAGCCCCTAATGCTTCTTGCGACCAGAATTGGATAGAGTACTCTGTGATGCAACTCCCATGTCTGATCTGATTTCCCTACAAGAGCAATTATCAGCTTAAAAGCTTTTAATGATGACAGCTCTAGGCCTGAGATGATGTTTTCACTTTTGTTAGAATCCACAGTAGAGACCAAGGCTGTAGGTTGGACTAAGCTGTATGTAAAATGATGGAGTGTGATGAAGAGAACGTTGGCCTGTTAGCTGGGAGAGACTTGGCTCCCACCCCATCTCTTGATATCGACCAGCTGTGTGATCACAGGCAAATCACTTAAACTCTCTGAACCTCAATTTACTCACTTATAAAAGGACAATAGTAATATATGTATTAGGCTGCCACTTGAGGTGTTGTAGAAAAAGAGCCAGAAACCTGGGTTCAAATCCTTCCCCTGATTCATATTGGCTTAGTGATTCTGGGCAGATCACTTAGCATCTCAGGGTTCCAGGGTAACTATGAGAGATCTATTATCTTACTTTGGTGGAAGAGTTTCCAAAGCGATGGGTCAGAATAAAAAAATGCCTACTTCACAGAATCATAGGATTACAAATTGAGAGCTATAAGGGACCCATATTTTTTTTTCCATTGGGGAATTTGGTTGCTTACATTTGCCTGAGGGCTTCTAAAGTACTCCCAGGAGTATTTGTGCAATGTTTTCTGGGCAACCTTGAATCTGTGAACTAGCGTTTCCTGTCAATGTTCTCTTGTTTCCAGGGTACCTGATTATTCTCTGTTACTACTGCTGACCCGGAAGTTCAAAGAATCCTAGAATTCTGAGCTGGAAGGAACCTTAGAGATCATTGAGTTCAATGTGCCTGTTTTACAGATGAGGAAGCCGAGATCGATTTTAGAATCTCAGAGCTGGAAAAGGACTCTTTCTAGGGGCCATCTAGTGCAATCCATACCCAAGAAAGAATCCCTTCTATTTCTTAGCCCAGATCACATACCTAGGAAGTAGCAGAATCAGAATTAGGTTCTCCACTGGAGGTGGAGGTTCTCCACCTCCAGTCCCTCATAAAGACTCTCAGATGAGTTAGCCAGATGCAGGCACAGGAAATTCCAGCACCTCTACTTAGAAATTTTAGAAACTTTAGAAACTTAGAAACTTCCTCCCTTGGAGGAAGCACCTCTGGAGAAATGTTGGTGCTGTATTGGTCCTGTGAATGGCACCTTCAAGGCCCTGCTGGCTGTCCGATAGGAGTAACGCCATTAGGCCTCGTGGTTAAAATGGATCGGCTACTCTAGAAGAGGATGGATAAATTACCATGTTAAGCCAGAAGGCAGAGTTTCTGCTCCCACAAATCCATTTGCCATACTCTTTATCCTCAAAGAGCTCAAAGGACAAGTGACAGCTCTGGTTATTGTTCACAGAATGTTAGGGCTAGCAGGGCCCGCAGAGATCATCTGCTCCACCTTCCTCATTTTGCAGCAGAAATCACTAAGCCTCACAAAGGATAAGTGACTTCCCTGATATAGCACAATTGGATAAATGTCCCTTTAAGACAATATAATAACTGGCATGTATATAGCACTTCAAGGTGTGTGAAGAACATCCTTGTAGAAACCCTAGGTGCTATTATGGTTCCCATTTTACAGATGAGGAAACTGAGGCAGACAGGTGAAGTGACTTGCCCAGGGTTGCATAGCTAGGAAGTATCTGAGGTTGATTTTGAACTCAGATCTTGCTGACTCCTGACTCAGTGTGTCACTTAGTTGCCCGGATTCACAAAGCAACCATGCTTGTGAATCATAAAGCATCCTTGGATTTCCTTCACTTTGATCTAATTCAGCAACAATACATAATGTGCTGGGCTAGATTAGGAATGCTCAAATGGATCTGTGATCTCCTCCATTTGGAAGTTCACCCCTGGGATGCAGATCACAACCCATTTGTTCCCATCCATCCCATAACTCTTGTCCATGTTGTCCCATACGTTTGCTTTAGGGTTCAACCTAACATGCTTGAGGCCTTCCTCATTTTTTCCCAACATCGCTGGGATACCAGTGGAACATTCTGGCCAGCTGCCTGTCATCCCTTATCTTTGACGCATGACCAGCTCATCTTCTCTTCCTATTGTACATTTCTCTGCTGGCCTCTTCTACTCCTGTTCTTCTTGAGGTTTCCTCATTGATTCTATGTTGGAGCCTGCTCATCTCCACCATGATCCTCACCATGATAACCATTTTAATAAAGATAGGGATATAATGATGAAATAAAAGTACAGTCTTTTCCCCAAAGAGCTTATCATTTAAATGAGAGATGATACCCACAAATAAGTATAGCACAAAATATGATATGATAATCACATAGACCAGGTACTTAATGTAGAGCTCATGGAAGGTAGAAGTCACTTTCAGATGAGGGAAATCAGAAAAGGCGTCAACAAGGGAAGTGCCATCTGAGTTTGCCCTTTTTAAGAAGGGAAATATTTCAAAAGGTGGAGATGACAAAGGGGAATCCATCGTGTATGTCTTATTCCCCACCCCCTCCCAATTATATTATAAACCCCTTGAGGACAGGAGATGGTATGAAGAAAGAAGATGGAAGAAAACAGGACGAGAAGGGAGGGGGTGGCACAGAGCCTACATTAAACAATCCAGTCTCAACAGGAATATAGAAAGGAAGGTTGGGGCCAGACTGTGAGAGGCTATGATGCCAGGCTAAGTGAGCAGTTTATATTCTATTTGCTAGCCAACGGGGAACCTCTGAAGATTTTCGAGTGATGTGTTCAGAGCTGCGTTTTACTCAGCCAGTGGTAATGAAGAAGGAGGAGGAAATGGGGCAGAGAGATACCAAAAGAGCCAAGACAAGTCTATTATAAGTCTAGCCTGACATGATAAGGGCCTGCCTGAATGAGGGTGGCGGCTATGTGGGTAGAAAGAAGGTAACTTAGTCAAAAATGCTGAAGAGGTTAGTTGGTGATTGATATTAAACAAACTCAAAAAAGTCACTTTGTCAAGAATCCCCAGGAAAGGGGAAAATGAAATTGAAATCCGTTAAGAAATTCTTATTCATTCTAATTGACATGGTTTGGGCAGAGGGCCACACCTAAAGGAAATATTTTTGTTTATCCACTTTGCCTAAATGCTTTCTAATCCCTTCTGGGATTCTTCTCTTCTGATTTAAACACACACACACACACACACACACACACACACACACACACACACACACACAAAACAACAACTTTTTAAAGAGGCAGTTCATGTTCTAAAGACATATGCTTGCAATTTGTAATTTCATATTCTGAAAATTCTTTGGAATATGGTTAGCTACTGAAATTCTTGAGATCCAGCTTCTTGTTATAAATTACACATGAAAATATACAATCCTTTCTTGGTTTAGAGGGCACTGGCAAGTTCCTCCACTGATATCTTTCCATTAGGATTTTCCACCTTCCTTCTCTTCCTTGCATAAACAGTGAACGTAATTTTCCCAACCATTTACAGTTGTCTCATTTTCAAATGCCGGTGGTTTGGGGGGCATTGGTTGTTTGTAAGTAAGGATCCTTTGAGCCCAAATAATGATATCAAAGTCCATTTTGTGTGGCCAGTAGCCTACCTCTTTGACATGCTGAAATCACAGAAGTCCCTGCAAAAGTAACAGTGTTTCTACATAAATTTTCCCTAAGGTATTCAATTCAACAAGCATTTATTAAGCACCTATTATGCGCCACACTCTGTCCTAGGTTCTAGAAATAGGGAATAGGGATAGGGCCAAGACTTGCAATTGAATTGGTATTGGGAGCTCCCAGATAAAGAAAATCCCTCTACCAATGCAGGTCATTTACCATCTTAGGGAGTCGTCCTGAGAACTAAGAGGCTAAATGACAAAGCCAGTATATGTCAGAGGCAGGTCCTGAACCCAGGTCTTCTCACTCTGAGACTAAAAATGTTAGTTGACAGACTGAGGCCAGCTCTCCATCTCTTCCACTATTGATGCCTCTCCAGGCATTGGTAACACAAAGATAGCTCCTTATCTTGAGGAGGTCCCATTGCTACTGGTAAAAAACAACATATGCACAGATAAGAAATTGCAATCAATACACATTTATTACTAGAGAAAGAAATGGCAAACCACTCCAGTATCTTTGCCAAGAAAACCCCAAATAGGGAGCAGCTAGGTGGCACAGTGAGTAGAGCACTGGCCCTGGAGTCAGGAGGACCTGAGTTCCAATGCGACCTCAGACACTTGACACACTTACTAGCTATGTGACCTTGGGCAAGTTACTTAACTCCAATTGCCCTGCCTTCCCCCCTCCAGAAAAAAAAAAAAGAAAGGAAAAAAAAAGAAAATCCCAAATAGAGTCACAAGGAGTTGGACCCAACTGAAAAAAAAACATTTATTAAGCACCTACTATGTTCCAGGAAATGTACTGAGTGCTGGGGATACAAAAAAAGGCAAAAAGACAGTCCTTGCCCTCAAGGAGCTCACAATCTAATACAAAATATGAAATTCTTGGATGGGAAGGAGCACTAGGATTGGAGGGCTCAGCAAAGACATTGAGGAGGAGAAGGAGGTAGAGATTCCTAGAGGAGAAAGAGCATTCCAAGCAAAGAAATGGGGATGAATATAAGCATGGGAGCAGGACCAAAGGCAAGAGCCCTGAGCAACATGACTTTGGTAAGTCATTTCAGTTCAACACAAACTTATTATATCCCTATTCTATGTACAAAGCATAGTGCTGAACAAATCACTTGTCCTTTCTGGGCCTTAGTGGCCCTATCTATAAAGTGAGGTTGATGGACCAGATATCTTCTATGGTTCTTTCCAATTCTAACATCCTTTCCCAATTGCCCTCAATGCTAGTGACTTCCCTCTGTGGATTATCTCTAATTTATCCTGTATCTATCTTGTTTATACACAGTTGTTTGGATGCTGTCTCCTCCCATCATGTTGTGAGCTCCTTGAGAGTGGGGACAGGGGGGAGAGGGGTCTTTTGCCTTTCCTTTGTATCCTCAGCACTAAGCACAGGGCCTGGCACATAGTAGGGACTTAATGAATGTTTGCTATGAGCTGGTGAGGCCTTCTTCTTAAAGTAGTCATCTGGAAGCTCTAGGCTGCCGCCAGGGGAAGCTCACCTTCAATGTCCCACCTGAGGTTACCTCCCCTGCTCACTGCTTCAGGCTCTTCACCTTTCCCAACAAAATTCTCTTCTGCGTGGCATCTCCTTGGGTCCCTGCCATCTGCTTTCCAAGGTAGTGGATCCAGTCCATTCTCATGTTAACGTATTCATGGGAGCAGGCCCCTTCCCTGGCCCTCCAGACATCCTAGGTAACATATCCATTTTATCATTGGCTTTCTGGAAATAACAACTCGCCCCCAAAGGAAGAATGCTGAAGGGAGGCATCAGAATCAGGTGGCAGAAGGATCTGGGGTGGTTGAGTCCTTCGGTCAGCCCTCTTTCTAACAATAACAGTCCACATGTATTCATTACTCAAGTGTTTACAAGATACTCCCTTCACCCTGGATATATAAGTACTGGATATATAAGCATTATTCATCCCATTTTACAGATGAGAGAACTCAAAGAGGTTAAATTATTTATCCACAACTAGTAAGTGGCAGAATTGGGACTTAAACCCAGGCCTTTCAATTCCAAATCCAGTGTTCTTTCATCCATGTCATGTTTGTATCCCAATACTACTAAGCTTGCCTTGATTGGGAGCAATGAGGGGGTTGATTGGAACCAAACATACTATGTTCTTGAACTGGAATCTTTATGGACTTTTCTAAGAATTAACTTGGTTAATTTTTTTAATAAGCACGAAGCATTGTTTGTGATGGAGATAAGCTAAAAGTCTTTCCAATAGATCAGGGATCTAGAAATGCTAGCTATAGTATTAAGAGAAGAAAAAAGAAATTGAAGGAATTAGAATGGGCAATGAGGAAAGAAAACTCTCACTCTTGGCAGGTGGTATGATGATTTACTTAGGCAATCAACTAAAAAACTAGTTGAAATAATTAACTTCAGCAAAGTTACAGGATATAAAATAAACCTACATAAATCACCAGCATTTCTATGTATTACCAACAATGTCCAGCAGGAAGAGATAGAAAGAGAAATCCCATTTAAAATAACTGCACACGGTATAAAATACTTGGGAGTCTACCTGCTAAGACAAACCCAGGAACACAGTTCTAAGAAGCAGCCTGGCATAGTAGATGGAATATTAAGGCTTGAAATTAGTAACATCTAGAGCAGCCATGTGGCACAGGGCTTAGAGTCAGGAAGACTAGCCATGTGACTTGGGACAAGTCACTTAACCGTTATCTGCCTCAGTTTCCCCTCATGTATAAAAGAAGAGTGTTGGGCTTGATGGCCCCAAGGCATCTTCCTGCTCTAAATGTGTCTTCCCATGAAAATCTCACCTCTAATACTAACTGTATGACCTCAAAAAAGTCACAGCTTTAGTTTACTCTCAGGTAGTCCCAAGGACTTACTATTACCAGGGAGCTGGATCCAGCCTCTAAGGGCTCTTTGTTAAATTTTTAGTGGGAGCATTTCAGAGATCAGCATTGCTACAGGTCAGGGCTGGATTTATTGTTTCATTGATTGTCTAGACTTAGGAAAGTGTTCATAATGAGATTAAATTTAGAAGCGTGTGTGCACACACATTGGCTTCCAACGCCCCTGCTGGGTTATTAAGCATTTGCCCCTTTGTAGGTTCTGTGAACCCTGCTTGAGCTTAGCCATCTAGGAGAAGGAATGAAGTCATTACTAGGCTGGAGGCCTGGCAACCGGAAGCTAATAAGAATAAGAACCACCTTAACGATATTTATGTGGCGCCTTAAGGTTTGCAAAGCTCTTTACAACCGTTATCTCATTTGAGCCTCAAAATGCTCCTGCTTATTGCGAAGCCAAAGATAGATTTTGATCTGCATTGATGGAGGGAGCTCCTATAAAAGGAATTTTCCGGCTGGTGGAATCACGGGCCCTTCCCCTGTTGTGGTGTGGATTTGTTGAAGTCGACTGTACCAGAACCACATCTGGTTCTAGGCTTTATGCAATGTCCATCCAACATTGATCTGAGCGGTTGATGCCCAGCACATGTTTAAAGAGTTTCTTTTCATTTAAAAATATAATAATGATAGCCACATTTATATATTTAAGGTTTACAAATATTATTTCATCTGATCTTCCCAACAATCCTGGATGTAGGTGCTATTGTCATTTTACAGATGAGGAAACCAAGAAAGACCAAGGTTAAGAGCCTTATCCAGAGTCACAGAGCTAGTAAGTGTCTGAGGCAGGATTTGAACTCGGATTTTCCTGACTTAGGCCCACTGTGCCACCTAGCTGCCTCTATAAGAATATATAAGAAGTATTCGAAAGCCAAGTTATCAGAATGATTTTGTTGTTGCTCAGTTGTGTCAGTTGTGTCTAACTCTTCACAACCCGATTTGGGGTTTTCTTGGCAGAGATACTGGAGTGGTTTGTCAGTTCTTTCTCCAGCTCATTTTACAGTTGAGGAAACTGAGGCAAACAAAGTTAAGTGGCTTGCCCAGGGTCACAACAGCTAGAGAGCGTCAGATGCCGGATTTGAACTCACGTCTTCCTGACTTCAAGCCCGGCACTCAAAATGACTCCATGACTATGTGAGACAGTACTGACCAAAGGAACATCAGCACTGTCCCTCGCCACAAGTTGAAAAGGGCCTGGTCAGGACAGCCCAAGGTGTCCGTGTGCACTCTGGTGAGCAGTCACGCCAATAAGTCAATTCCCTTCTGTCATACAGTGATGAAATTCATTCCAGCCACCATTCCCTTGACCCTGGAGGATATCCTTGTGGTTTCAGGGGGTGAGTGAGAGAGAGCAGAGCTCCCGTCATGGCCTGGTGGCTTTAAACGGCAACCCCTCTTCTGATTTTCCATTCTGCATCAAATACATCGGTGCCAGAGTGGACAAATGTGTTCCGTCTGGGTGGAATAATCCCAGACAGCTATAAATTAGAGTTTGTGTACAGAGATTCCAAAAATGTGGCCCCGAGGTGGGATCTCCCTGCACTCGTCACTTCCTCCCCCTCCCCCTCCTCCTCCTCTTCAGGGTTCTCTGCGGTTGCAGGTTTGGACATGAATCTTCCATCAGTAGCACTTCTGCGCTGTAGTTTTGAAACTTTGTCATTCTCTGAAATAATTCCACAGGCTAAAATATGTTGGTTTTGGCCACGAGGTTTTTCCCTCATAGAGTCCATAGCAGTAGCCTGCTCTCCTGGCCAGGGAGGGTACAAACCTTGCGGATAAACCCTCTGTTTACATGGGGAAAACCCATAATACCATTCCTGCCTCCTTCCAAACCACACTCTGTCCGGCTCAGTTCTATCCTCTATTTTCATGGACTGAAAATGAAGACGCCAGGCTATGCTTTAAAATCAAATTCTGTCAAGCACATAAATCATATTAAAAAGCAGGCAATCTCTGCTCCCACAGCTATATATCATATTCATTATCCCATTAGCCTTTTGCTCAGTGCAGAAGAGTCCAGGGGCTGGGGCCGGGGCCTGGGGTGGGGCCAGGGCCGGGGCTGGGGCTCTCCTCCTGATCTGGCCGTTCTCACCTTTCTTGCTGTAGCAACATTACTTTTCTTTTCTTAGGTCACCTTCTTAGATTTGAGATTGGACTTGGGGGAGGGGAATGAGAAGGAGGAGGAGGGTGCCAACATAGAAGTAGGCCTCAAAGATCACAGAACTCCAGAGCTGGGAAAAACATCAGAGGAAATATAGTCAAACAGAGCAGGAAGATCCTCTGCAACACCCTCTGACAATGGATATCCATCCAGCTTTTGCTTGAAAGCCTCTAGTAAGAGCGAACCAAAGGTCTAGTTATTATAGTTACAGAAAGGTTTTTCCCCCTTTACATTAAGCTGAAATCCACCTCTACTTCTACTCAATGTAGGCCAGGCACTTCCTGAATCTCTTATAAATAGCCTTCTATTTCGGAAAGATCAGAGAGAGAAAGAAGGAGGGAGGGACAGACAAGAGAAGAAAGAGAGAGATAGGATAGAGGGAGGAGAGAGGAAGAGTCAGAAGGAGGGAGAAGGACAGGGTGGGGAGAGAGGTAAAGAGGAGGGAGGGAGAGGAAAGGAGAGAGAGAATATATGTATGTTTGTGTTCATATATGGTTGAAAGAGGGAGAGAGAAAGTTTATGTGTTGACTAATGTGGAAATACATTTAACGTGATCGTACATGGATAACCTATATCAGACTACTTGTTGGCTTGGGGAGGGGCTAGGGAGGAAGGGAGAAAAATTTGGAACTTAAAATTTTACAAAAATGAATGTTGAAAACTATCTTTACATGTAATTGAGAAAAATACTATTAAAGAAAAGGGCATATGTGTATGTGTTCATGCATGTTTGAGAGAATAAGATTTCTCTCAAATTCATTCACATTCATGTTTGAGAGAATAAGATTTTGCAAATAGTTCACCTTACAAGGTTTAAATTCTGACTTGAGGGTGAGGTAGCCTTTTATTCATCTGGGAAGCTTTTCCACTGTATCTCACACACAGTAGGTACCCAATAAATTTCTGTTAATTGATGGGTTCACTGAAATTCAAGCGGGCTGTTTGAGGACAGGGCATGCCTTCTAGCAGCCTTGAGGCCACTGGCCAGTCTTCATATCCTGGAGTCCTGGAGAGGCAAGGCCTACAGGGGCAGGAAGACTTCCAACTTCAGCTTCTCAAACTTAGCCTCACAGAAGGCTTCAGATTGGTGGAAGAAAGGAAGCAAAGTGATTACTCTACCAGCTGCAGAGTCTGCCCAGGTTTTGCTTGGGCCAGCAATTCAGACTCTACTTCAGGCCACACGGCACACAGACCATGCCTTTTTTTTCTTTTTTTTTTCAGAAAATTATTTTTTCCTTTCTCACTTTCCATGGAAACTCAAAATAGCAACCAAAAAAAAATATGCCTGGGCTGTCTCCCTGCCTGCAACATCATCACTAGTCAGTGTAGTGGGCAGTAGCTCGGGGCAGAGAGGGTGTGGGGGATGAAAGGGGTATGGGCTCCATCTGAGGAAACTTTCTAATTGGGGACTGCAGACTCAGAAGGTGTAGGTTGGCTATTTTGTGGCTTTGTTTTCTTCTGGTTTAGAAAAGTGAATCTCTTCCTCCCCCTCCGCATCTCCTCACCCCAGGATTAGAGGGATTATTTCACTCACTGTGACCCTGTGGCTCTGAAAGTGTCTGCTGACATTTCTTACTCCATGGTGTTGATGAGTAGGACCGCATGACAAATGGCTCATGTCTATTTGAGAAGCCTCTTGCCAGGCTCTGCATGCCAGCCATGTAGACTCAAGAACTCGGGGGGGGGGTATAATTCCTGCTGTTGTTCAGTTGTGTCTGACTCTTCGGGACCCCATTTGGGTTTTCTTGGCAAGGATCCTAGAGTAGTTTGCCATTTCCTTTTCCAGCTCATTTTACAGATGAGGAAACTGAGGCAAATAGGGTTAAGTGCCTTGCCCAGGGTCACACAGCTAGTAAATGTCTGAGGTTGGATTTGAACCCTGGAAGATAAGTCTTCCTGACACCAGGTCCACTGCTCTACCCACCACATCATCCAGCTGCCCCAAATAATTCCTAAAGAAAAACAAAAAAGAAGCTTTCATGTTCCAGGTGCAACATAGTGTAATGGAGCTGTTGAACTTGGATTCAAGAGAGCTGGGTTCAAATCCTGACTGTGGAAACTTCAGCTAGTTGTTTGGTGAACTTTATAAATAGGGATGATGATAACACTTGTATACTCCGTACGCTGAAGGGTTGCTGTGCAGAAAGCACTTTGTAAATCTTGTAAACTGCTCTCTGGTCATGTGAGCTGTTCAGATCTGGCCTCAGATTCTTACTAGCTGTGTCACCCTGGGTAAGTCCTTTAATTTCTGTTTGCCAAGGGGGCAGTTACGCAGTACAGGGAATAGAGCACCAGACATTGAGTTAGGAAGATGTTTGAGTTCAAATCTGGCCTCAGACACTTAATAGCTATGTGACCCTGGGTAAGTCACATGACTGCTGTTTGCCTCAGTTTCCTCATCTGCAAAATGGGGGTAAAAATAGAGCCTACTTCCCAAGGTTGTTGTGACGATCAAATAAGATAATGTATGGAAAGTGCTTTGCAAACATTAAAGCCGTATAGAGAATGTGGGTTGGTGTTATCGATTTTGATGGCGATGATGTTCTTGGCCTTCCCATCCGTCTTCTGGAGGTTCCATTATCCAGGCAGCACTTTCAGCTGCCTTCGCGGACCCTCTGGATCAGATTATTAACGGTTTTGTTTATCTTTCAGTTGGCAGGATCTGCCGTCATTGCTTTTGGCCTGTGGCTTCGGTTTGGAGGAATAGTAAAGGATTTGTCTTCAGAGGGTAAAACTCCTGAGTATTTCTACATGGGTAAGTGAATTCAGATTTCCTCAACTCAGTATCGACAATGGGGAAGGTGGGAGGGTTAAAAATAGCAAAAACAAATTCACAGAGCTCTTTCTTCGCACCAAGGAAGGCAACGGCAAAGTATCATCATTCCCATTTTAAAGATAAAGAAATGGAGGATCAGAGAAACTGTAGGACGTGCTCACCCGTGGTCAGCGTTAGAATCAGGACATGTGAACCTGGGTCTGCTGACGGCCAATCTTGCTCTGTTTCCATTCCACTGCTTGGAATTCTTGTTCTTTTCCAGGAGGGAAAAGGGAGACTGAATAAATGAGCATTTATTAAGCACTTACTGTGTGCAAAGCACTGGGGATACAAATGTCTCTGCTCGTAAGGAGCTCCCTTTCTAATGGAGGAGATGGTACACGTAGGAGGTGAGAGCCCCCAATTCAGGTAGAAAGCCACCCCACCCCAGCCCCTACCCTCACCAAGCACCCTATTCCTTAGGGTGTGGTGGCAAAGCCAATGGGATCGATGCCTCTTCTCTGAAGTCATTTCCATATTAATTTCTGAGGAAGAGGGCAGGAAGAGGGGTGGAGAGCCAGCAGTGACTAGAGCCCTCGCTAATTACCCAACGGCCGGGCGACATCCTAAGGATATATTTGCCCAGGCTGCTTTTCAGGAGTCAGAGAGTCATATGGCCTTAGAACCAGCAGAAACCTTAGAGAGCATCTCTTTGAATTCCCTTCTTTTATAGGCCAAGAATCTGAGATCTAGTCTAAGCAACTTGTTCAAGGTCCCACCAGCATCATCGATAATTCCCTCAGTTTAGTCAGTCGAAATTATGTTGACCAGATAAGGTCAAAGGTAAAGTCTGGTCTTTGTAATGCTAATGACTCACATTTATATGGTGCCTACAATGTGTCAGGCACTTTACAGATATTATCTCACAGCAACCCTGGGAGTTAGGTACATTAGCCTCATTTTGCAGTTGTGGAAACTGAAGCAAACAAGTTAAGAGACTTGCCCAGGGTCACACAGCTATTAAGTGTCTGAGGTAGGAATTGAACTCAGATCTTCCCCACTCCAGACTCAGTGTTACGTGCACTATGGCCCCATCTAGCCGTCTCTTTGTCACATTCTACCAATCTAAATGAGAAATTTTTTTTTTTCTCCCAGGAAATAAACCAAAGAATCATACTGACATGGGAAAACCCCTTCTGCTCCCCGGTGTGAGAGGGAAAGCTATCTTGTTAGGTAGCCAAGTCACCAGTCAGTCCATCTGAGGCTGGTACAGTCAAGACTTTGTATGATGGAGCAGAGTGGATAGAACTCTGGATTCGAAGTCAGGAGGTACTGGGTTTAAATTCTGCCTCATATTGCTAGCTAGGTCATAATAGGCAAGTAAGCTGCTCCAAACCTCACTTTGTCCATCTGTAAAATGGAGATAAATACTACCTCAGGTAGAAAGCACTGTATAGACACATGAAACTGCTATATAAATGTAAATTACCATTAGCATGCTCTTTTTAAATATTTTGGCTAGAAATGAACAGTACTGTGACCTCGGACAAGTCCATTGTTTATCTGGGCCTTAGCTTCCTTCTCTGTAAAATGAGAGCTTAACACCAGATTATTTTTCAGGGGATGTCTGATCCCCGGGGTAAAAGGCGAGTGTATAATGGAAAGAGTGTTGGCTTCTGAATCAAGTCCTACCTGTGACTTTGGACAATCCTGGCCCTCAGTTTCCCTATCTGAAAAATGAGAGGATTTGACTAGAGTATCTCTTAGGTCCTTTCTACCTCCATCGGCAGCTTGGAGGAGCCATAGGGCACAGAGCAGACTGTGTACTCAGACATTCATTAGCTGTGTGACCCTGGGCAAGTCACTTAACCTCCATTTGCTTCAGCTTTCTCATCTGTAAAATGGGGGCAATAACAGTACTCACTTCCCAGGGCTGTTGCAAGGGTCAAACAAGATAATAATTGTAAAGCATTTAGCACATAGCAACCACTATATGAGTATATAAAAGCATCACTAGTACACAGTAAGCATTATTGCAGGTACATGCTACCTGCTTTTAAAAAATTATTATTATACTCTGTGATTTTCTGACACCTGACATCTCTTCTAGTTTCTGATCTATGTTCTTATGATTCTGTAAGTCATTTAACCTCTACAGCCTCAGTTTCTCCATCTATAAAAAGGGAGAGTTGAACCAGACAGCCTCTGAAGCCCCTTCCAACTTCAAATCCTTGATCCTATGACTTAGGGCAGGACCCGATGGCTGACTGAAATAGGAGGGATTAGTCTTGGTCTCCTTAGTCACAGTCGGGCAGCAAGCCTTCAGTGAGCACTGGGCTGGGGGCTGAGGATACAAGTCCAAAGAATGAAACAATCCCAACTGGTAAAGAGTTTACATGTAAGGGGGAAATAGCAGAATTAGGAGCAAGGGAAGAAAGTGATAGCCATCCCCATAGCCTTGAGAGGTATCAGGTTCCTTCTCACTGGTGGTCTTCGAGCAAAAGCTGGATGACCATTTTCCACATAGAGTGGCTTTTTGTTCAGCTGTGGTCTGAGGCAGTCTCGGAGGTCCCTTCCAGACCCGAGACTCCAGGATCCCTTCCAGCTCTAAATCTTTTACAGATGAGGAAACTGAGGCTTAACCAGAGACAGTCTCAGGATCCCTCAGCGACTAACTGCCAGAGCTAGGATTCACACCCAGGTGCCTCCTGCCTCCCAAGTTCAGTGTTCTTTCCTTTCCATCCCATTACTGCTCTGGGGAAGGGAGTACTTGTGGGGCTGTGGCCATAACCATTCTCCTGTAAGAGTCATTAACAGTCAGATATTCATCAATAAGTGACTGACCGTATTTTAAAATTATTTTCTGAATGCCGCCTCCTCTACCAAAATGTTCCTAACCTCATGTGGCTCCAGTCCATGGGAAGGACTTCTCACATGTTCTCACCTGGCTTTCTAACGGGGCTCTCGTTAAGAGCAGTCCAGCTGGGGGTTAGAAAATAGTTTTTCTTTTGCCCTCATTTTGGGTGCCACACCCTATCTGCACAGTTATTTTAAGTCAAGGGTGTAGGAGAGCATCCAGCTGTTTGGCAGTGACCAGCGAAAGAGCTTCCTGAAGATAGGGGGCAGGGGAGGTGGCCACCCGAGGGAGGGGACCAAATGAATCACAGGCAGAACTGTGCCCTCCAGTGAGCAGCAAGATGGTGCCCAGGGACCTCACCAAGGCACCTCAGGGGAGACTTCTCTCTAACTTTTTTGCCAAAAGAGCCCTCTCTTATGGGGCCAGCCCTCAGCACTGTCTCGCTGCCACATATTCAGCCGGTTTCCTCAGGCTTAGGAGAGACTTTTGTCTGAACCTTTCTTTGGTGAGGCACTAAGGATGCATTCCTGATGCCTCTCTCTGGTTGGATTCAATGTCATTCAGCATTTCCATTACATAGTGGGCAAAGCCACACCGCTCCCCCTCCCTAGCCAGGGTAAGGCTTGGTCTGGAGCCTTCGTGGTTGAGCAGGTTCTATGGGGCTGATGATCTGAAGCTTCCTCAGTTTGGGGAGAATGGGTTGGGTTAGTAGGTGGAGAGAGACAGGGTCGGAGTTACCTATCTTGTTAGGGAGCAGTATCTCAGTGAGAACAGGAAATGATCAAGAGTCATCGACTGGTTTTGGTGCTGAAAAGGCCAGAGATGGGAGCTGTGATCTGAAGCAGACATGCCAAAACCACAACAAGGTCCGAGAGGACCAGTGAGAGACAAAGCTCGGGTCCAGACTGTGAGGCAGTCGTAGAGTCACAGCTGTAAAGTGGTAAGGGATTTTAAAGGCCATCTGGTCCAAGCCCCAACTCTGCAGATAGAGAAACGGAGGCTCAGAGAGCTTAAGAGAGCTGCCCGCCGTAATGTAGGTAGTATCAGAGTCAGTATTTGAACCCAGACTTTGTATTTGGATAGCATTTGTATTTGTACAGTATTTGGACTTCAGAAACAATGCTTTTACATCTGTATCATCCTGCATCCCCTCGTTTGGCACCAGCGCAAATAACAGGGCATTGGGTCCTTGAGCTAGACAAAGAATGGCCTCACTTTGCTGCACTGGATTGTGAGGTCATCTGACATTGGTGCAGCACTTACTAACGTACTAAGCACTGTGCTAAGAGCTTACAAATTACTACCTCTTTAGATCCTCACAACAACACTGGGAGGCAAGTGCTATTATTATCCACATTTTATAGTTGAGGACATTGAGGCAAACAGAGTGAAGTGACTTGCCCAGGGTCACACAGCTAGTAACTGTACAAGGCCAGATTTGAACTCAGCTTCTTCTTCAGGCAGTAACCTGGCTGCCCATACGTCCAGCCCCATGCAGGTAGACCCACCCCTCGGTTTAGAAAGCTCCCATAACTGCCTCCCCTGTTTTTCTTGGTAGAGTCAATTCTAAGTGATGAGAGATAAACAGAGTATTCAGGGCACCAGGGACAGAAAGATGAAAGAAGACAAAACATTGCCTGCCTTCAGGTAGCTTATAGTCTAATTGCAGGACTGGACAGGGACACAAATAAGTGCAATCTATAAGACAGACTACAATGAGGAAGGATTTGTATCAGTGGTTCTCAGCCCTTAATTCTGACTGCTTCAGGGTGGAATGGTGGGAAGGGCCCTGGAGCTGAAGTCAAGAGGTAGCTAGATTCAAATCTTACCTCTGACATTTAGTTACTGTGTGCCCATAGGTAAGTCACTATCTCTTTGAGTTTCAGTTCCTCATCTCTAAAATGGGAATTTCAAGACAATGTGGCACAATAGATAGACAGCTGACCTAGAATCAGGAAGACCTGTGCTTACCCTTATTTCTGAAGCATACTCACTACGGGACCCTGGGTATTTCACCTTTCAGTGTCCCAGGCAACAATTATTATTAACTGCTGAATGAGCAATCGGTAAACATTTATTAAGCATCTGCTAAGTGCCAGGCACTGTGCTAAGTGCTAGGGATACAAAAAGAGGAAAAAGACAGTCCCTGCCCCCAAGGATCTTACTGGTGGAAGGGGATGTCCCTACAGGGGACAACGAAATCAAAGAAAAGTGGGGATGAGGCATCTCCCTCCACCAGGGGCTGTTAGGAGCAAAAATCATGGGCTCATTAGATCTCTATCTGGAATGGACCTTGGAGGCTGTCTAGTCCAACCCCTTTGTGTTACAAATGAGGAAACTGAGGACTAAGGTTACTTGCCAAAGCTCACACAGACAGTAGATATCACAGGCTGATTTGAACCCCAGTCCTCTGGTTCCAGAGACATTTTTCTTTCCACTGTATCACAGACCAAATAAGATAAATATGTTATTCAACAAGCATTTTATTAAGCATCAGGCACCGTGCTAAATGCTGGAGATATAAGTAAAATACGACAAACTCTATCATGTCAGACAATCCCAAGGGACTCCTCTCCCTTCACTCAGCCCTGCCCTGGCCTTATAGCTCTTCTAGTTTCCAGAGTAATTAAAACGGAAGAAAGGAGACAGGTGGCACTCTTGATTTCTAGTTTTCTCCTTCTCCCTGAGGGCTGCCATAAACTGCTGGGAAGAGGCTTGAGGCTGTGGAGGGGACAGCCCAGCTTCCCATGACACCTGACACAGAGGTCCATGCCTGGGCCTGCACCCAGACCTGGTGGGAAGTGACGGTGCTTTGGAGCAAGAAAGTACAAGATAAGAGGAGTCCGAATGAGTACTCTAAAGATTATAGTGTCCCAAGGTCTCCGTAAAGTTCTAATTTCAGTTTTTATAGTCTAAATGCCGCCTGCCTGGCAGCACAGCTAGCAGCAGAACAGATAGTTCCCTGCTTTCTTAGGGAACTAGGTATCCCCTTTAATGTGGTTCCCACAGACTCAATCCCAGAGTCCCAGAGCAGCTGAGTAGCAATCCAAGCAAGACTCGAGCAGAAACTCCTGCTCCCACCACCTGGGAAGGGTCAGCTTCAGGAACCCTCCACTGTGGGAAACCCCACTTCCTCATGCTTCTGAATCACTCTCCCTGTTCTTGAATCCAGCCTAAATTTTGCCTCCATACAGCTTCTCCTTATTGTTCCCGTTTCTGCCCTCTGGAGCCAATGAGAAAAGGGTACTAGAATACAATGGAAAGAAAGATCACTGGCTCTGGGGTCAGAAGATCTGGGTTCAAATTCTGCCTCTGGAACTACTTTCATGACCTTAGACAAGTCACTTAATCCTCTATCCTTAATTTCCTCATCTGTAAAATAAGAGGATGGGCCTAGATGGTCTTTGAGGCTCCTTCCAGCTCTGAATCCTATGATCCCAAGCCTAATGCCTCCCCAAGGGACCCTTGGAAGTACCTGACAACAGTCATCATGTATCCCTGCCCACATAGGGTATCAGGCCCTTACCTGTGGGTGCTCTGCCCGAAGGAATGTAAATTTTGATCTCTCAAACTTTTTTTTTTCTTAAGGACCGTGCCTTAAACCCGGATCACTCTGGCTTTAGTTGACTGGCCAACAACAGGTCCCAGGCCAAGCCCCATTTGGTCATTGTTTAAGCCCTGATTGGCTCAGAATAAATGTAAATACCAATTGTTTCTGTTTTGACCAGAAACCTGAGGGTCTTCCCCTCCTAAATCAATTTTTTCTTTTCTTTCTTTTTTTTTGACTAGGTAAAGAGACTATTCTCTGCCTCATTTCCTACCTAGCCTTAGTCACTGAGACCTGTTAAAGACCTTAACTTGAAAAGGGCAAGGTCTCCCAGTGCATCCAGGGCCATCTCCAGTCATCCTGATCTGTATCTTGCCACTGGACCCAAATGGCTTTGGAGGAAAAAGTGAGGCTGGTGACTTTGCACAGCCCTTCCTCACTTAAATCCAATTCACTTGCATGTCACGGTCCTCTTCTAGAATGAAGGACAAACAGCAATCATTCTAGTTCAGTTCCCCTGAATGTCATCCAGTGTTTTATGGGGAGTATTTATTAAAGAGCCAAAGGAAGGGCCCAAGAAGTTAGCACCATGAGTTTGGAGGAGCAAGAGAGGGTTGTGGCCTTAGAGTGTTTGGGAAAAGCCTTAGAGCAGACGTGGGATTGTGCCTGGGCCATGAAGGCTGGGCAGGGCTTGAGTAGGTACAGAGAGTGCTAGTCCAGACACGGGGATAGGGTACTTGATGTCACACAAGCAACCCGATTGCTAACCTTCTGTCCATCCTGAACCAGAAAGCAAGAAGGTTCTTTGTCTCTGTCAGGGCAAAGCAACGTGGAGGTATGGACTTGGTTTGTTGCTGCAAAATCCCAGAGCATGCTGTTCCCGAGTGTGCCGTCTGTCTGGCCCTCAGCATGGGGTTGAGGGAGCAGTGTTTATCCAGGGTGTGCCCAGGAATCACATTGGCCTATTCTTGTGTTCCAGACGTGTTGGCCCCTCGACTCTGACTGCCAGGATTTTCCAGTCCTGAGCCTTGAGGCTAAATGCTTGGAAAGTACAATTGTGCCCAAAGGCAGGGGGTCCACCCTTGGGTAGGACCTCAGGAAGGAAAAAGAGATTGTTTGGTTCTCACAGAAAAGCATAAGATGGTCATTGTATTTGGAAGTTTGCTTGGTAAAGTCTGCCTACCTCCCCCTGTACTTTCTCCTAAAGTTTTCAGAAGAACATGAAGTTCTAAAAAAAAATACTTTTCTATGAGCCTGACAGAGAAATTGCCCAAGAAAATTAAAGACAACTCTATTTTAAAAGTTGGGTCATGTGTGGGATATGTAAAAAGCACAGGCTACACCCATGTGCCACTAACCATCTGGATATTGGGAAATATCCAGGGAGTTGGCAAAGTCTCTTTGGTTTTCTTCTAGATATTTGACATTATTAGCCCATACTCTAATTTTAGCAAATAACAACAGAGTAGTGAGTCAATGAAGTATTTATTGAGGATCTAATTTGTAAAGTACTGGGCTAGGCACTGTGGGAAATTCCAAAAAAGTAAAAAGTATCGAGCCTGGCTTCAAGAGGTCACATTTAGTTACGGAATATAAAATCTAATGGAGATGAATTCAAATCTAGTGAGCCAAAATTTGATAGGATTTAAATTTAACTAAATTGAACCAAACTTAAAATTTAGTTAAATTCAACTCGATAAACATTTATTTTTGAATAACATTTTCTTTTTCTCAATTACATGTAAAGACAATTTTTAATGTTCATTTTTTAAAAAAAAAATGTTGAGTTTCAGATTTTCTCCCTCCCTTTCTCATTTCCCCCTTCCCTGAGAGGGTAAGTAATTTGACTGAGGTTATACATGTGCGATCTCAATAAACACTTATTAAGCATCTATGGAAGTCACAATCTAAGTAATCACTGTTATTGAGATGCAAAGACAAAACAGGGCAATAACAACAATAATAGCTGGTATTTAATGCTTTACGCTTTGCAGAGCACTTTATACATACTATATCATCTGGTTCTCATGACTCCTCTTTGCCGTTATGGTGCTTTTCTCCCCATCTTAGCACAATAGTGCTATTATCCCCATCTTAAAGATGAAGAAACTGAGGCATAGAGATGTTGAGGGAGGTCAACACATCTAATGAGCGTCCAAGGCAGGAGCCAAACTTAGGTCTGCCTGCCTCTAAGGCCAGAACTTCACCTGTCTACCACACCACTGCAATGTGAAGTCTTACACTAGGACTGAAAATCGACTAGATGTGACTCAACAGTCAAACAAGCATTTATTAAATGCCTGCTATATAGGAGCTCATGTGAAAAAGATTTAGAGGTTTCAGTGGACTCCAGGCTCCAGATGAGCCAATAGCTTTATATGGTGGCTAATGCAACTATAGGCTGCATGAAAGGAGGAAGAGTGTCCAAGACTGTCAAGGTTGTACTTTGTCCCCATAAAACCATGTTTGGAATATTGAGTGGGCCCCACACTTTAGAAAAGACATCAGCAAACTCTGAGGTGTAAAGAGGAGAGTGACCACAATGGTGAGGAGACTTGAGAGCATGTCAATCCAAGCTGGCCTCTAGGAATTGTAGATACGTCTAAGTCCGGAGAAGAGACAATTCAGTGGGGAGACATGATTATGACTTCCAGGTATTTGAGGGATTGTCAATGGAAGAAAGATTATGTTTGATCTATTTTAGCCCCAGAGGGGAGAATTAGGAGCACTGGATGGTGAGTATAAAGAGACAGATTTATGATCTTATGGTCAAGAAAAACTGGAATGATGAGCGCTTTCCAGAAATGGAATGGCCTGCCTTTGGAAGACTGTGAGCTCTTAGTTCTTAGAGCAACGTTTGGATAACGGTTTGTTATGGAAGCAGTGGTGGGGATTCTTTTCAGGTAGGAGGTGCATTGGATGGCCTTTGAGATCCATTCCAACCTGGACTCTGGGGAGAAAACATGGACAGATTACTGGGCAACTTCTCATAGAAGCAGAAGTGTCAATAAGCACAATGTCTAACTTTATATGGCACCATATTTGCAAATAGTGCAGCCGGGTGGTAGAGTGGATAGAGTGCGGGCCTGGAGTCAGGAAGGTTCATCTTCTGAGTTCAGACCTGCTCTCAGACACTTCCTATTCGTGTGACCTTGCAAAAGTCATTTAACCCTGTTTGCCTCAGTTTCGTCATCACTAAAATGAGCTGGAGAAGAAAATGGCAAACCACTTGATTATTTTTGCCAAGAAAATCCCGAATGGGCTTATAAAGAGTTGAACATGAGTGAAATGATTGACATAACAGCAAATCATTGGGAAGCACTTTACACATGTTTTCTCAGTTGATCCTCATAATAACTCTATAAGGTATATACTGTTACTATACCCATTTTACAAATGAGGAACCTGAGTCTCAGAAAGGTTATGAGAGTTCAGAGAAGGAAGGGCTTACTGTGGGCTGGGGTAATCAGGAAAAAACTTTAATAGTACAAGTTGGGCTAGTCCTGGGCTTTGAAAAGGGGCAGGATTTGGCTAGGCAGAGAAGAAGAGGAAAGCCCACCAGGCAGGGGAAGGAGAGTGAATGGAAACTTGGAGGACAGAATGTGAAGAGGATGGTTGGGTGACAGTAAGTAGACCAGTCTGGCTGGAGAGGAGCATCCCTAGTCTGTTGTGGTGTGAGATAAGGTGACTAAGGACCACATTGCGCTGGGCTTTGAATTCCAGGTGACAGAGGGTTTGCTTGGGACTTTATCCTGTCACCGGTGGAAGCCAGTAAAGATTTTTGAACTGGGGAATAAAATAGCAAAACAAATATTTTAAGAGTTCAACTACATTCAAGCCACGGAGGCTACAAAAATGAAAAATGACTCAGAAACTCAGAATCTACTACAAAGGATTAAACACATATAAGTATCATAAGAGAGACTGAGACAGGTGCTTGGGAAAACCGGAGCTGACCTGTGCAATTCAGGGAGGGAGGTGTTTCTTCTACCTGAAGAATCAGGGAAGGCCTGGTAAAGGAAATGACCCCCAGACCATACATTGAAGGAAGAGAAGGATTTCACCAAGGGGTGATCATAGACCCAACTTCCTCATTTTACAGGTGAGGAAATAAATCCCAGGAAGGTTAAGTGATTTGCTCGTGGTTACACAGGCAGTCATCATTATAAGTAGGATTTGAACCCAGGTCCTTTGAATCCAGAATCAGTGTTCTGACCCTGGTACTGCACTGCCTTCCATCATGACTCGCCCAAGGTCGTGCAGATAGTAAGTGCAAAGGAAGACACGAGGGATGGCGTGTACAAAAATATATAGGAACATATCAGGATGAGATCAGGGAAGCGTTAGTAGTCTAACTTGGCTAGAATATAGACTCCATGAAGCAGAGAATTGTAAAAGAAAAGAAAGAAAGATGGATCTGACTGGAGCTATGTAGGATGGATCGGAGCAGGGAGAGCTAGAGACAGGGTGGCCAGCGGAGCAGGGAGAGCTAGAGACAGGGTGGCCAGCGGAGCAGGGAGAGCTAGAGACAGGGTGGCCAGCGGAGCAGGGAGAGCTAGAGACAGGGTGGCCAGCGGAGCAGGGAGAGCTAGAGACAGGGTGGCCAGTTGGAGGCCAATGCCTAAGTCAAGTTTGGGTGGAAAAACTAAGACAGATACAAGAGAAGTCACAAGGGAATATTCAACAGGAATTCATTGAATGACTAGATAGGAGAGTCAAGGGTTGAGATTGGTTTGAGGGTGACTAACTGGCTAAAGTGACAGGTATAGGACAGTCTGGAAGTACTAATCTATCCTTTATAGTTGAGAAACTGAGGAACAGTGGTGAATTAACTCTGGTCACTTACCTGGTGAATCAGCCCTGTGGAATTAAGAGATGAATCCAGGTCTTAGGAAGTGGATTTCTGTGTTGCCCCAAAAGGCCAGAAAGATCTAATAGAGAAATGTTACAAGTCAAGTCAACACTTATTTATTAAGTGCCTACCATGTGCCTGGCACTATGCTAAGTGCTGGGAATACAAAGAAAGGCAAAAACAACCTCTTCTCTCTGGAGCTCACAATCTAATGGAGACAGAGAGACAAGAAGGAAGGAAGTTTCATGGCAGAGTTTTCTAATAACTAAAATTGCTCCAGATCAAATCCACTGCTCTAAGAGATGATAATTAGTGACACTGCATACTTTTAAGGTTTGTAAAGTGCCTAATAAATGTTACCTCATTTAATCTTTACAACCAACCTGAGAGAATAAAACTGAGGCTTAAGGAGGATAAGTGACTTACCCAGGGTCACACAGCCCAGGAACCCCATCAGTGAATATATCTAAGGATCTGGATCTTTCTCAGAGATACCATAAAAGATGTTCCTGAGTTGCATCACGGGATTTAGAGCTGAGAGGAAGCTTAGAAATCATCAAGCTGGGGCTCTTGTTTAATGGATGAAAAAAGTAAGTCTCTGAGAGTTTTAGTGACTTACCAAGTCTAGCAGCTAATTGGCAGGAAGGCCATGATTGGAACAGAAAAGTCTTCTAACTCTGAATTCTCTGAATCACTTCGAAGGTTGATTCCAATCGAAAAATTTTATGAATCTTCTAATCCAAACCAAAATCATGAGTGATCAGTGATTGAGATATAATGGATCAAGGTGGGGTGCTATTGGACCCCTTCTTTGGAGAGCCTGTATCCATCCTGTCTCTTTTTAGTGACCACAGAGTGACGCTGGGTGGTACTTTTTGTTTTTCCACTTATTCTCCTTTCTTTCTTCCTTGCCTATTCCTCTGTTTCCAAGGCAGTACCTGACTAGGCTGCTCATGGTGCTTCAGGTCTTTCTTTGTTCAGGAAACTGAGTGACTATAGAATCACAGAATATCAGACTGAAAAAGATCTTGAGGTCCAACTTCCTTCCATTCCAATTTTTTTAGATGTGGAAACAGAGGTTTGAGAAGTTTAAGTTGTCTAGGGTCTCCCATGATCACCCAGTGGATTTATGATAAACCTAAGACTGAAGAGTCCAGGTCTTTTGATGCTTAGACCTCTTGCTGGCACTTATGGCCAGAGGCTCCATTGCAGGATTGAGGTCAAGGGGAACCTATTGTCCAAACAGTTCCAGTTCCCTTTCCCTTCCATTTCAGGCACTATATGTAAACAAAAAAAAATACATATCCACTGAAAACCAATTTTCTTTTAAAATAATAATAATACTTCAAATAGGAGATGTAATTATCTTTTAGCAACAAAAATGAAAAGTACATTGAGATGCCACTTAAGGACTCTGAGGCAATATGAGGTTTTAAAATATCAGGGCTAGATATCGAAAAATCACTGACTGCTATAGGACCAGGAGATTGCTGGTCCTTCCAAATGAAGCATTTTTCAGAACCCTTTTCCAAAGCAATGAAATCAGTCCACTGAAATCTCATTGCCACATGGTGAAAATAGTTGAGTTTGGTTAGGTTCAAGAAGCTATTGTAGGAAATATAACATGGCTATTGTAGGAAATATATCATAGCTATCATGGAAAATATATCGTAACTATCATAGGAAATATATTATAGCTTCCTGGAATCAATCGTTGAGATGAATATCAAAAGGTTATTTGGCTTTCCATCTGCCTCCTAGTAAGTGAATCTCTTGATTATGTAAGAGGGACAAGAAATTGAAGCCACTTGATGTGATTTCTCTCCAGCCCCTTCATCCATTCCTCAAAATTTCTCAGTATCTGGTTAACAGTTCTAGCCTTCTTCCCTTCTAGTCTAGGCTTAGCCCCAATCATCCTACCTGTCCCCTTAGGCCCATGACTTCCTACTTCCTCCACAACTTTGCTCTAGATGTCCTCCCCTATATCTTTAGTGTCTCTCTCTCTCTGTCTCTCTCTCTCTCTGTCTCTCTCTCTCTCTCCCCTCTTTGTTTCTCCCCATCTCACTGTCCTTTTTGTCTCTCTCTGTCTCCCACTCTCTTTCCTTCTTCCCTCTTGCCCCCCTCCCTCTTTTTCTTTCTCTCTCCTTCCACTGTCTGCTTCCCATTTGCCTAGGAGTATGTTCAAGTGTCCCTTATCCTTAAAAAAAAGCCTTCAATAGATCTTCTGTCTTTTTCCAATTACCATCCTATCTTTCTCCTCTTCACTACTGTAGGTGAAAAAAGTCATCTTTACTTAATATATCCAGAAGGACGCCTTGCTTAAATTTTGCCCCTCACACAGCACTGTGCTTATAGTAGGTTTTTAATAAGATTCATTGAATGAATGTATGTACATGTATTAAATATGTATGTGTGTATACACACAAACACACACACATATATTCCTACAATTCAGTGATGTTTCTCTAGGATCACCCATTAGTTCTTTTTTCTCTGTAGTATTCCTTTCCTAAGACACAAAGATGCTAGATAGGTATTCAACTTCAGTGTCCAGTGAAGGATTGAAGGATTAGAGGTTTCTAAGGAACCACTGGGAAAGGAGATTCAACAAGAACACAGTGTAATGAAAAATACGCTTGGGAAGATCGAGCGGTGGCTGGTGGAAGGCAGCTCTGTAGATAACTGGCTCTTGCTTATCAGATCTCCTCTGTAGGTCCTACATTCTCTGTGTCTCTAAGTCCCAAAGGCAGCATTTTGGATCTCCAGTGAGTCCTTGAACCAGGTTGGGGGAAATTGCATCTTTATTTCAGTATAATTGGTTTCCTTTGTAATACTATATATTTTCTTTTAGACATTTAAAAACATTATCCTTAAAAGAAATCCATAGATTTCACCAGATTGCCAAAGGGGTCCATGCCTCCCCCCATTGAAGAGCTTTTTTGGGGGCTAGTTGCTAACCTAGGGAAGAGAGCTTTTGGTAGCTTGGGAGCAGGGGCAGGTTGGGGGCAGGGCGGGGAGAGCAGCAGGGATGATTCGGCCATTTATTACTTCCCTGACATTCTGTACTTTTTTCCCCCTCTTTTCAATGGACTTAGCAGTTTCTCAAAGAAAGTTGCCTAAACTCCTCCTAACTTCTTTGGGGCAGCTGTTCTCCTAAGGGTCTTAGGACGAGTTAGTGCAGAGTGGGCAGTGTGACCCCAATAGCCCTTGAGAAGCCATAAAGAAAGATCACATGCTTTAGTTGATGAAGTCATGTCTGCACCTGGAGACTATTAGCAGCATTTCTCCATGAAGAGGTTGCCCACACAAACAGGAACAACTCGGCAGGCCCAGAGCACAAGGCCCAAAGCAGACACTCTTTGGGGTGAATCTAGAAAGCTACAGACAGCCTTTGATGATCACTGGGAATGTTTAAAGAGAGCTTCCTGGTGGTGTACCTCAAAGGGGGAAAAGTGGTTGCTCATTCTTCTAAAGGCCCTGACTCATTCTGGCCACTTCTTTTCAAAATTAAAATGTCATTATAATGATGATTATTAATATAGGAATACATTATCCAGCATCATTAGGGAACGGTCTGCTCCACATAAGTGAATTTCCCAGAATAATAAAGTGTATCTCTTTAGTGGATAGAGTGCCAGGCCTAGAGTCAGGAAGACTCACCTTCTTGAGGTCAAATCCAGCCTTAGATATTTACTAGCTGTGTGGCCCTGGGAAAGTCACTTAACCCTGTTTGCCTCAGTTTCCTCATCTGTAAAATGAGCTGGAGTAGGAAATGGCAGACCACTCCAGCATCTTTACCAAGAATCACCTAAAAAGGGGTCATAAAAAGTCAGAAATGACTAAAAAATGACTAAACAACAAACAAAAACCTCTTTAGGTGCTAACTGAAGAATGTATCATTTTAAGAATGGTTTCTGAGT
This sequence comes from Phalanger gymnotis, assembly GCA_028646595.1. NCBI lineage: Eukaryota > Metazoa > Chordata > Mammalia > Diprotodontia > Phalangeridae > Phalanger > Phalanger gymnotis. The sequence continues at coordinate 49,425,728 of CM053627.1, forward strand.
ATCTGGAAGATACAGTGATCACTAAGAGCCATCATGGGTTGATCACATATGGGTCCTGACAGACAAACTCTTATTTTGACAAGGTTACTAAATTGGCAGGTGAAGGGCAATGCCGTACGTATCATTTGCCTAGATTTTTGGAAAGCAGTTGACAAAATCATGCTATTCTTATGGTCTGTGCTCTAGGTAGAGGGGATGTGGGCTGGCTGATAGTACACCTAAGTGGCTTCATGGTTAAATGGCTGAACTCAAAGAGTAGTATCAGTGTGATACTACTGTGAAATACCCTAGAGATCTGTGCTATTTAATATTTTCCTAAGTGACTTGGATGGAGAATAGATAGCACGCTTATCAAACCTGTAAATAACTCAAAGCTGGAAATGTCGGTTGGCAGAGTCTGGCTGTGAAAAATATATTGGCCTGATTCCAATATAATGGAATTTAATTGAAAGTTCATCATAAAGTCCAATGCTTAGGTTAAAAATTCCTGTGATCCAATGAAATCATTGTTTTGCAGTTTCCGTTGGTCTCATTTTGCATTAAACAAAAACATATTTGTTTGCTCGTTTTGACATTAGGTCTCCTCATGTTGCTAGGGCTGGAAGTGCATTCACAACTGGGCCCAATATTGGGCCAGTTTGCACCTTCTTAGGCAGCCTGGTGGCTCTCTGCTCCTTGGGGACTCACCAGACTATATTAGTGTTGGACTTCTCCCAAGCTTAATCCTTGTGGATAGCTTTGGGAAGCAGCCATATATCTGCCACTGGAAGCATTTGAGAGGGGCTGCATAACTACATGCCAGGGATGCCACATAAGGGAGCTGGAAGAGACGACCCTCCCAGCTTTACGATTCTTCATCTCCAAGATTTAAACCAAGCTTTAACTATCAGCAAGTCCCAAATTCTCTTCCTCCCTTCCAGCCCTCCCCAAATCAATTAGAAGGCAAGCAATATGATATCAATTATATATATGAAATCATGTAAAACATTTCCATATTAGTCACTTTTTAAAAAAAGCAAGAAGAATAAAGTGAGAAAATTATACTTCAGTTGCACTCAGAGTTCATCAGTTCCTTCTCTGAACGTAAACAGCATTTTTTCATCGTGAGTCCTTTGGAATTGTCTTAGATCATTGCATTGATCAGAGTAGCCAAGTCTTGCGTGGCCGATCATCATTACAACATTGCTGGTACTGTGCACAATGATCTCCTGGTTCTTCTCCCTTCACTTTGCATCAGTTCACATAGGTCTTGCCATGTTTTTCTGAAATCAGCCCCCTCATCATTTCCCACAGCACAGTACTACAGCCATCACAATCATATGCCACAACTTGTTCAGCTCTTTCCCAGTCGATGAGCATCTCTTCGATCTCCAAATCTTTGCCTCCATATAAAGAGCTGCTATGAACATTTTTGTACATATAGATCTTTTTCCTTTTTCTTTGATCTCTTTGGGATGCGGACTGGTAGTAGCATTGCTGGGTCAAAGGGTAGGCACAGTTTGATAGCCCTTTGGGCCTAGTTCCAGATTATTCTCCAGAATGGTTGGCCAGTTCATTAGTCCACCAAGAGTTCATTAGCGTACCTAATTGTTCCCTCCAACATTTGCCTTTTCTGATAAGTGTGAGGTAGTACCTCAGAGTTGTTTTAATTTGCTCTTCTCCAATTAATAATGAGTTAGAGCATTTTTTCATATGACTATTGATAACTTGAGGTAGCTAGGTGGCTCAGTGGATAGAGCACTGGGCCTGGAGTCAGGAAGACCTGAGTTCAAATCCAGCCTCAGACCTTACTGGCTGTGTGACCCTGGGCAAGTCACTTGACCTCCCTTTGCCTTAATCCACCGAAGGAGGACATGGCAAACCACTCCAGTATCTTTGCCAAGAAAATGCCATGGACATCATTGTCATGCTATGGCCCATGGGGTCATAAAGAGTTAGACACAACTGAACAACATGGATAACTTTGATTTCTTTTTCTGACAACTACCTCTTTATATCCTTTGACTGTTTATCAATTGGGAAATGGCTCTTATTTTTTATAAGTCAGACTCAGTTCTATCCTTGCCATGTCTAAATCCCATAATCTTGTGATCCCATCTCTTACCCTCAGCCAGGTTCCTGCTATACCGGGATACTTGGGAAAGAGGCCAGTGGTAGCTTCGGGATGACTCATGCAATTGAAATGTACAGACTTAAGAGGAAACCTAAGTTATGATGGGAATTCTGAGAAGCGGGCGGAGGGCTGCTCCACCCCCACACTGGGTTATTACCTCTAAGGGTCAGCAAGGGAAATAACAAGTTTGATCTCACCACTATCCCAATAGAGAGCTTTGCTTGCTACACCGGGCCAGCAATTTGTTTGTTTTCCTTCTCCACGGCAGTACCTCATTACTGAGGAGCTCATTACATGAGCAGCTACTATGTGCCTAGCTGTGTGCTGTGGGGAACACAGCATAGTATAAGGTAGAGTCTGTGCCATCAGAGAGCTAATAATATCATTAAGGAGACCGGAAAGCAATCACGGCACAACAAAAAGAGCATTGGTCTGAGTCTAAGTTTACAGCACCAGCCATATGACCCGAGGCAAATTATTTAATTTTTGTGTACTTTTATTTTTCAATCTACAAAAAGCATTCAGTCTCCAGTCACCATGCGTTTATACACTGTTATCCAGGCCTAGGGTGGGATCCTTCTTTGTCTCTGCCTCTGAGAATCTTGAGCTCCCTTCAAAGCTCATCTCTGGGGCCCCCTCCTACGGTCTCCTTTCCTGCCCCATATTCCCTCCCCTCTCAAAATTACTTTGGGTATTTACTTTCTATACTTAGGGTGTCCAAAAAAATAAGATGCAAGGTTTTCCAAAAGTCTGAGTGAAACTTTAACAGCTGAAAACTTAAGCCATTAACATTTAAAGCTGTACTCAGGCTTTTGGGATACCTGGCATCTCCTATTTATTTATACATGTACTTAATAATTTCTTCCCAAAAGAATGTCAAACACCCTTAGGGCAGGGACTGAGATTCATCTTTGTCCTTTTATCTCCAATGCCTACTATGCTGCCTGGCACATAAGTAGCCATTTTAATTTATTGATTGATGGATTACCCATTTCACAAAGCAGTGAGAATCAGTGGAGATGATACACACAAAAATGTCTTGAAAAGCTAGAAGTGCTGCATAAGCATAATAGCTAGCATTTTTGTATAGCACCTACTATGTCAAAAAAAAAAAGCTTCTGTGCCCGTCGGCAATAAGATCAGGCCCACAAGTAGGGAGGTAGGGGGATGTACTCTCAAAACACACACACACACACACACACACACACACACACACACACACACACACACAGAAAGAACCAAATTAGCTGAAAAAACAGTGCTGATAACCAATGATCAACAGTACTGAGAGTTTCCAAGAATCAGACTCTGCTTTTCTTATATTGTACTTAAAATCACTTTAGCCTTCTTTTGCTGAAGCCTCTGCTTTCGTTTCTCTGGTAGGCCTATATGTGCTTGTTGGAGCAGGTGCCCTGATGATGACCGTGGGATTCTTTGGCTGCTGTGGAGCTGTGCGAGAGTCTCAGTGTCTGCTTGGATCAGTAAGTGGAGGGATCTTGCCCTAGCTCCACCATGGGTTCACTGCTTGGCCTGGGGAGGTCATACATCTTCTCTGGAGCTCGGATTCTCCCTTTGTGGCTGTGCTTTCTCACTTCATAAGGATGATGTGAGATTAAATGAGATCACATGGCCAGGCATTGTAACACAAACCTGTAATCCCTGCTACTAAGGAAGGCTGAGAATGGTAAACTGCTTGAGTTCAAGAGTTCTGAGTTATACTAGGACTAGAGCTGATCAGATGTTTGCACTAATTGTGGCACTGCTATGCGCAGCCCCTGGTCCACCAGGCTACCTAAGAGGGACAAACTGACCCAGGTTGGAAAAATGGAGCAGGGAAACTCCTCTGCACTGATCAGTATTGGGATCAGGTCCATGAGTAGCCACCATACTGCTAGCCTGGGCGAGGTAGAGAGACTCAAGTCTCAATCAACTAATTGATTGTATCATGAATTTGAAAGTAGGAGGAAGAATCCTCACCAAATCTATGGAATTATGATTGTTGTTCCTTAAAGACAGCATTTCACAGTGGTGTATGAGATATTCCATAAATGACAGCCTTGTAGCCAGAGCACAATTATTATTTACAAGAACAATGAGTTTATAAAATCACCAGCTTGGGCAGATACCCCTCTTGAGGTCTCTTTTAGTGAGCAGCCTCCTTTTTAAACTAACGTCAATTTTCAGGATATGTGCAGCAGGACTCAGAACTGCCTGTGGCAGGGGCAGGAGAAAGAGGAGAGAAAATTTTCTGTGTTGCTCCATGGGGAGTCAGAGGCAGTAGTCATTATTGGAAAACAGTGTGCTGCTGATGGAGTCTTTTGCAGAGCTTTTAGCCTTTCTTTCTCCTTCAAATCTCTGGTTGTCAGAAATGACATCTGATTCACAGTCCCCATTCTTCTTTCTCTCCCATGTTCTATTTAAGAATGACAGCAGGTCTACCCAATCCTAGTGGGGTAGATCTATGCTGGCATCTGATGAACAAAAGAGATCAATCAATCCACAACCATTTATTAAGCACCTACTATGTAGCGGGCACTATGTCTGGGTGCAAGGGGGTACAAGACGAAAATGAAATGGCCTCTGCCCTCAAAGAGCTTATATTCTACTAGGAGGTTACAGCATGTTCACAGATAAGTACACACAGGATATATTAATACCCCTCCCCAATATAGGGTGGTGGGGCAGACACTAAGAATTAAAGGAATCAGAAATGGTCTGAATATGAATTCATTCATCATTAAGTACTTACTATGTACCATATGCACAGGGCTAGCTATTAGGAAAAATAAAAATAAAGAAATCATGGTTTCTACCATTAAGTTTACTGTCAAAAATTATCTGTACAGGGTGGGTAGAAGCATTATAAGACATGTACACAGAGCGCTATAACAAAGCAGAATACAATAAGTTCCTAAGATGAGCATGAAGGGCCACAAGCTCAGAGTATAGAGGACAATCGCTTTCATCTGAGAATAAGGGAAGGTTTCACAAAACAAGTAATATTTGGTCTGGGACTTGGGGTGTAAGGTGGGGGTGGGTATCAACAGGTAAAAGTGAGGGTAGGGAGGATTCCAGGCACAGGGAATAGCATCAGGGGGAAAATGATGATATGGAAGCTTGAGAGCTGTCCAAAGGATGCCATGTAATCTAGACTGGCAGAAGCATAGGACCTGAGCTGGAAGAGACAATCAAACATCTCTCCCTTTGACTTTCCAAGTTTGTATTGCAGAAAACCAAGAGGGCCGAAGCAAAAATCTATCCAGAGAATCCAGAGAAAGAAGCCCTAATGTCTTATGGAGGGAAGCTCATGTTGCAAATGCTTCCTGCTGAATCAGTCCCAACCCCTGCGGACTCTGCAAAGTATTTTAAGAATGGAGTTTGAGTAAAAGAAAGTGTTGCAAAATTAATAAGATCCATATTTCCTCTCCACAGTTTTTCACTTGCCTGCTGGTGATCTTTGCTGCAGAGGTCACCACTGGAGTATTTGCATTTATAGGCAGAGGAATGGTAAGTAACAGTGACTCGCAGTATCTGCTTTTTAGTGCTTAAAGAAGTATATGGGTAATATTGCCAACCTCCAAAAGGAAATGGAAAAACCAAGGAACAATCAAATCGAGAAACAGGCAACAGTCAGAGGCATCCTCACTCTGGGTATGGAGGAGGGATTGGAATTATGGGGAAAGGAGAGAAGCATGTGCTCTCGTCTCCTGTTTAATTGTCCTTGTTCGTCGAGGGCAAGAATGAGAAGGGGCCCTCCTCGATTCTCACAGAGGAAAAACTTGACCTGATTCTTGTCAGGGATGCAGATTTTAAGTTCGCCCTAAGCATTATAGGTACTGAAACATGTCAGTCAGGGGGTTGTGGAGAGTCCAAAGAGGAACTGTTAAGGGGAGGGCAATAGAAGAAAGTAAGAGTGACTCTGAGTTTCATAAGAAGTTGGGAGATCAAGTGGCATTTATTTCAGTTCAACAAGTATTTGTTAAGCAATGACTCCATACCAGACACTGTACTTGTTTCCTGGGTGCTCTGGGTGCTAGGGATACAGAGTCATCCTCATCCTCAAAGAGCTAACCTTCTTCTCAGGGATCCAGCATGTAAAGACAAATGAATACAGCATCATTTGAGCTAGAAGAAAGCACTAGCGGCTACAGGCAAGTGGAGGTGGTTCTTGAGCTGAGGAGCTCAAGGGAAGGATCTGGGATTCAAAGAGGCCAGTGTAAATAGGGAGAACATTCCAGGCAAGAGAGAGCCCAGCTTAGCAGTCAAGAGGTGAACAATGATCCAGCAAAGGTCATTAAGCCTTAATGCTGACCCATAATGGGTCTGAGAAAACAGGGTCACGGAATCAAGGGAGAAGAGAGTATTCAAAAGGAGAGAACAACACTGTCAACAGCTTCAGAGAGGTCAAGTAGGATGTTGTTGTTCAGTCATTTTCAGTTGTATCTGATGCTTTGCGGCCCTGTTTGGGATTTTCTTGGCAAAGATACTGGAGTGGTTTAGCCACGTCTTTCTCCAGTTCATTTGACAGATGAGGAAGCTGAGGCAAACAGGACTGTGACTTGCCCAGGGTCACACAGTTAGTAAGTGTATGGGGCAGGATTTGAACTCGGGAAGATTAGTTTTCCTAACTCCAGGCCCTGTGCTTATCCACTGTACCACTTAGCTGCTGTTAACATCGAATTAGCTTTTACCAAATATCTACCAAAATCCAAATATTTACCAAAGGATATTTACTTCAAAGAAAGATGCAGCAAAGACAGATGTATAAGCATTTTCTCCCAGACCTTTTCAAGTAAGCAGGTTTTATGCTATATTCATGAATGCAAATATTTTTTCCTTTATTGAGGAACCCCCTTGTAAACTATCAGGAAAGAGAGGAGCCCTTTAGGATGTTTTGCTAATCCAGGAAAGCTATGTTTGATTATTGCAAAATAGAGGCATCTGTCTCAAGCTCACTCTTCTCCCTTGGCTCCGTACTTTAAAACTCTCATCCTCTTTACCCAGAGGTTCCTTTACTCTTGTCTCTGAGGAAGAGTTGGCCATGACCTTGCAAAGGCCAACTCCTTTTGTCGTGCCTTCCATCATCTCCTCTTCCATCTCCTCCAGAAGCTTGCCACATCAACCATCCCTTCATATTCATCTTCTACTTATCTGTTGGTTCTTTCCCCACTGCCTTCAAATATGCTCAGATTTTCCTATCTTTTTAAAAAAACTTCATTTGATCCTGCCATCCTCCCAAGCTACTGTCCTATATCTCTTCTTCCTGAAATAACATATACCCAAAGCACTGCATTAGTACTGGCTAATACTGTTGTATTATTCCACAGAAAATCTTCAAAAGAATCATCTGTAGCCACTTCTGCTACTTCCTCACCACCCACCCACTTCTCAATCGCTTACTCTCTGGCTTGCCCAAGTTACCGAAATTCTCTTTACTACTAAACCCAATGGCCATTCTCAGCGTTCATTCCATTTGACCTTTTGATGCCATTGATCATTCCTTTCTCCTGGACACTCTTCCCTTGGCTTCTGTGATGTTGTCTCCTGGTCCCCTTCCCTCCTGTCTGACCACTCCTTAGTCTCCTTTCCTGGAACATCAGTCATCTCTTGCTACCTTCATGAAGGTGTCCCCTAGAATTCTATTCTGAAGTCTCTACTCTTATATCTGAACGTGCTTTCTTGGAAATCTCCTCTACTCCAGACAGTTGGATTATTGTCTCCATGTAAGCAGCTCCTGTATCTATACTTTTAGCTCTAGTCTCTGTATTGACTATTGACTATATTGAAGTCCCAAATTGACAACCATTTTCTGAGCATAACCACCCAGATGTGCCATCAGCACCCCAGACTCAACGTTAGATATGGACTTCATTATATCTCACCCCTAACATGCCTCTCTTCCAAAATTTCCTATTTCTGGTGAGGGCACCATCATTTTCCCAGTCACCCAGGTTTAGAACCTCAGAGTTGGCCTTATCTCTTCCCTCTGTCTCATGCCCTCCCTCTCCATATTGTCTCTTGATATGTCTGATTGATTCCACCTCCACAACATCTCTCACATGTATCCCCTTCTCTCCACTCACACAGTCACCACCTTCACTCAGCTCCTCATCACCTCTCACTATCATAATGAGCTTCTAATTATTCTTATATGCTCCAACTTTTCCATAGTACTAGCCATTCTCCAAACTCAGTACTCCATGTCCCACTGTGCATTTGCACAAGCTAGTCCTCATTCTCCAAACCTTCACCCACCTCACCTCTGTCTCCTCTCGTCTTCCATCAAGGTTTAACTAGGGTGGTGCCTCTTCCTGGAAGCCTTTCCTGATGCCTCCCATTGTGCTTTCTGCTGCCTCTATTTTCTTTGCTTGTTTGTCTATACTTGTATCCTTTCAGTACTCTCCTTGTGGACAGGGTCTCTCTCTTTTTTCCCTTCCTTCTTTCCTTCCTTCTTTCTTCCTTCCTTCCTTTCTGTCTCTGTCTTTCCCTGTCTCTCTCTCTGTCTGTCTCTGTCTCTCTGTCTGTCTGTCTGTCTGTCTGTCTGTCTGTCTCTCTCTCTCTCTCTCTCTCTCTCTCTCTCTCTCTCTCTCTCTTTCTTTTTTCTTTATGTCCTCAGCACCTAACTCAGGACTTGCCACTTAGTAGCACTTAAAAGATACTTGTTGAATCAAAAGACAATCTATAGACTCCAGAAGCTGTATTCTGTCCCCCTTAAAATAAAATCTAGCTGAGCATATAGAATAGCAGGGTAAAAAAATCATAGGCCTTTTTTAAGGGGGGAGGGAAGCTGGAAATTGCCTTTGATGACAAGGAAACAATCAGAAATTTGTCACTCATTATCCCATCTCTCTCTTTTCTGTAGGCTATACGAGAAGTTCAGACCATGTATGAAGAAGCATATAATGGTTACCTTAAAGATAAAATGAATAAAACTCTCTTCACCTTCCACTCATCAGTAAGTAGTTACATTTATTTTTTCTCTCTTAACTGACCTCATTTCAAAAGATCATCCCTGAACCAGGTCTTCCATCATCAGCCTGACTTGTGAATGGAGGAAAAAAATAGCAGGCCAGCAAATAAACTTGGCCATCAATTGAGCGCCCTCTATGTGCAGAATGCCGTCCTATGCACTGGGACATAAAGAGCAAGAAACCTAGAGTCAGTCGGTCCCTGGCCTCGGTCTAATGAGGATCTAAGAAAATACACTCCGAAAAGATCTTAACCTATAAGCAAGACCCCTATAGCAGTGCAAATGACAAGAGCCCATAGTTTCCCAAGCTATGTTCTTATGGAAGCCTGGTGTTACACAGGCATGGAACAGGGTTCCAGGAGATAATTTCTACACTAGCAATATTTACCCCCACAATTTTTAAAATTATTAAATCATATGTTAATTATTAACATAATTAATAGTAGCATACAATTTAACATATTATAATTTAATCTGCTAAGTAATAGATTTTATATATTTATATACAATAATTATATAACATTCTATTATGTTATCATATAATTAATTTATATATTAATATAAATTAACTTGTTAGTTAATATAATAATACTACTAGTACATAATTTAATCTGTTAAATTATATGCTGATACTATATTCATACATTAGCATATTTATGTGACATACATAGTCTTGTATAGTCATCAAACAAATATGTTAATGTATGAATATAATTAATACTAGCATATAATTTAACAGATTAAATTATATGCTACAAAGATACTTATGTGGTCGTTTCATTATGAAAATAGATTTAATTTCCTCTATTTTGCTCCAAAATTTTCCCATCCATGTTTTATCCCCTAGACCAGCATTTGAGTATTCCATCTATATATTTTGAACTCCCAAATGACATGATTGATTAAGGAAATGTGAAAACTAAAAGCACCTTGGGCTACAAACTGGAAAATCTAGGTTGGAGTCTCAGCTCTGCTGCCACCTTTTGTGAGTTGCCTCAGTCAACTCACTTCATCTCTCTTTCCTCCTCAACAAAATGAGGGGATTCACCAAGCTGATATTTAAGGCCTCCTCAGACTCTGGAATCCTTTAAAAATTTGCTCCTGGGAAAGTGAAGTCGAGAGAGAGATCAGTAGTAACTAGCATTAGACGAGGAAGGTTTTAGAGGAGAGATGGATTCCCATTTCTCCATCCAGACTTCAATTTGTTGGCCTTTTGGATGGATAGCTCTAGTCACATATTCTCTGGAATGGTAACTCAGACTGCCCACTGCCCTCAATCAGTATAGAAGCCCCTCTGCTTGAATGCTCTAGACAGATTCTCTCCTTTCCACCAATGGCCCTTCATGGCTCTTCTCTTTGTCTGTCAACGATGAGACCCAGTCTGTGGTCAGAATGTCAAGCCCTGAGTCTCTGGCACCAAGAGTTTGCTGCCATCATTACAAATCCTGGTGGATGAAGGCTTTGCTGACACTCAGGCATGCTGCAGGGGCCAATCAGTGCCATAATCCAGTCTGCCTGAAAGGAGCAGTTTTCACATAAACCATAATTGATTTCCTAGACCACTTGGGTTCCTCATTACTTACTATCATCCGATTCCAAGATGACTTCTGAGAATCCTTTTTTTTTTTCTATTTAATGCAGTAAAATGGAGGCTTTGCCTTTCTTGTGGGGTTGGGACAACCAGAATTCCAGTTGGTTTTTTGTTTGATCCCAATTTTCCTCCTCTTTTTAGACATAATTATTTGAACAGTAGCTCCTGTGGCCCATTGCGGGCCTGCCGGGAAGGCTCTCTGGTTATTTTTTAAAAGGCCCAAACTTCTCTGTTCCTTCTCTGTTCTGAACCCCTCTAGTTTCTATGCTGTGGAAAAGAAAGCCCTGATCAGGTCCAATCTACATGCCCAAAGGAGCTCCTAGAACACAAAGTAAGTTTTTCTTTGTCTTTCCATCTCCTGTTGATATAAAGGAGGAAGGAAATATACATTCAGATGGGGAAAAGAAGGGTTCGGAGCTTAGCTCTGTGGGTCTGGGAAATCATCCGCACTCTCAGTTGTTTCATGAACAAAAGAAATATTATCATCCTGAAGAGGGATGAAAGGACATGTTTCCAGTAATGTTGAGAGGCTGTCTGGTGTAAGGGTTAGGGTTAGTCCTTCACTCAGAGCTACAAGGACTGGCTTCAAATCCTGCCTCAAACAGACAGGGTGTGGCCCATAAGGATGCCTCTAGTGACTGTACCAGGATGAATGAGTTAAAGAGGGAACAAAAATTCCTGGTGAATTGGGATATGGGGAATAGCTAGGCAGAGCTTTACTGTTTATTATCTAACGTTCTGTGGAAAGGACAAGAGAGTAAGTCAGGCTAATGAGTCATCAGAAGACACCTTGAGAAAAAAGAATCCACTGTAATGCCCGTCTTCTTTCAAAACAGAACTGTATAGATGAGATTGAGAATGTGATCAGTGCTAAACTCCAGCTCATTGGGATCGTCGGGATTGGCATAGCTGGCGTCACGGTGAGAAAAGCGTCCTAGTCGACAATCTCATGTTTCTTGAGGAGCGATCCAAACTCCTTCTGCCCCAGATCACTTGGCCCCTCTAGTATTCAATTGGGAGAGCTTTCCAAACAAAGTATTAATGAGGAGTCCAGGACAGTTTGTCATGGCTCTTGTTCCATGGGCTTTTTAAAGGACAAGGTCAATTTGATGTGCCAATCCACAGCCCTGTGGTACTCGCCTCAAACTTCGTAGCTAGGAGGTACAATGGACAGAGTGGGGACTTGGAGTCAGGAAGACCTGAGTTCAAATTCTACTTTAAATAATTACTGACTGTGTCACCCTGGGCAAGTTTCTTGAACCTCTCTGTGTCTCAGTTTCCCTCTCTATAAAATGGAGGTAATAATAGCGCTGATGTCCCAGGATTGTTATGAGGTTCAAATTAGATAACATATGCAAAGTGCTTTGCAAACCTTAAAGTGCTATATAAATGTTAGCTATTATCATCATTCATATTATTAGTCATTAATAATTATGATAATAACTAACCCAATCTTCCATAAGTACATCCGCCATCTCTGTAGCTACTCATTCTAGAAATCCAGCACCACCACTGAACGTATGCCTTCCAACTCTGTGCCTCTTCTGACTGCCAAGGTAACATAATATCAGGTGAATCCTTCCCACCTGTAATTAAGCTAAGCACACTCCAAGTTATCCACAGAATGAAGACCAGTAGGTGAAGTTCCCCTTGGGCAGGATGAGACCCTCTAGAAATCCCCCAGCCTAGAAGGGTCTTCATTCTGTGGATTCCCAAGAGACAGGATTGTTTGATCCATTCCATTCCATTCAGTTATCCAACAGTGCTTCCCATCAATCCCATAAATCTCAGGGGAAAACAACAACAACCTGGGGGCGAGGAGCCTTTAACTCATGCCCCCACCCCCCACCCATTTGGCAGTAATAGACTGGAGAGGGTGTCTTGATCCTCCATTTTAAGGAGTGCTTAGAGTTTCCCAAGATTTGGGTTAGAGTCAGGGGCCAGCTGGGGCAGCAAATTACCCAATATCTGCCAGCTGTGGAGGGTGCCAGGAGGCCAAGCCTTCTCTTTAGCCTCTATCTCCCAGGGTTGTTGTGAGGATCAAATGAGATAATCATTGTAAAGTCTTTAGCACAATTCCTGGTGCATAGTTAACATCCTATAAATATTTGGTATTGTGGCTGTTATTATTATCATTATTATTAATGTGTAGGCTGGAGATCTTGGGCATCTAGGGGGCTCGGTGGACAGAGTGCCGCCCCTGGAGTCAGGAAGACCTGCGTTCAAATGCAGCCTCAGATACTTCCTAGCTATGTCATCCTGGGCTAGTCTCTTAACCCTATTTGCCTCAGTTTCCTCATCTGTAAAGTGAGTTGGAGAAGGAAATGGCAAACCACTCCAGTACCTGTGCCAAGAAAAACCCAAATGAGGTCCTGGAGAATTGGACACAATTGAAAGGACTGAGCAACAGCACGCTGGAAATGTATGTAGTGAGCAAGGCAGCCGACAGATGTCTCCTCAGCCATGCGGTTACGTAGAAGGAGAGCCTGAAGTCCAGCTGGCCCTGAGCCTTGCAATTGTCCTCATGCCATCACTCCCTTCCTCTGACTTCTGTTCTCACATAATAACGTTAACAATTCACATTTATGTGGCTATTCAAGGTTTGCAAAGCACTTTCCTCACAGCAGCCTGGGAAAGTGTTCCAGTGTTTTTAGTCCTGTTTTACAAATGAAAGGAAACTGAGATCCAAACTGGTTGAACCCAGGCTCACATAGCTAGGAGGTGTCATAGAAGAGGGATCTTCTAGGAGGATCATATGTTCAGAGCTAGAAGAGACCATGTAGGTGAGCAAACCCATTTTACAGATGAGGAAACTGAGGCTGAAGCAGGTTAAGCGACTTGCCCAGGATTACTTAGCTAATAGGCGTTTAAGCCAGGATTAAACTCAGATTTCCAGACTCCAGTGCCAACATGCTATCTACTGTGCGCCCTGGCTGCCTTGGCATCCAGCTCTCCTAACTCTTCATTTCAGGGCTTTTCTCTTACTGTTACATTGTCTCAAAGAACATGACATAGAGTATCTAGGCTGTTCTGGACCCAGTAGTTTGTGGACCCTGACCAGATCTATGAGCAGGTTGAAGGGAGAGGGTTAGGAGGACCAGAGAGTTGAAGTCATTGCTTCCCCACACCCCACCCCCCAAGTTAGAAACAAAGGAAGCATTTGGCATAACTACTACGGCCTTAGTAACCACAGGTAGGAAAGCTGTGCAAAAATGAACCAAAAAGATATATACTTCTTCCTTTCCTGGGTACCTCCACTTCCCCAATACCTGCCCCAGGCCCATATTATTATCATTTTCTAGGTCTTGCTCTCTTTGACCTAGATCCCTCCAATTACTCCTCAGCCACCTAGAACTTACCGATGCTCTATCTCTTATACCAGAAATAAACCATTTTTTCTCTCATCCCAGTCTGAGCAAGGCACGTGGCCTCATTAGGCTTCAGTATGATTTAGACAATCTCCCAGGTCCCTTCTGAGTCTAACCATCTTTGATTCTGATCCATCCTTGTAGAGCCAGACTCTTTGTACCTCTATGAAGTAAAAAGTAAAACCAGGATTCTTTGCCAGTTAAAGAAGGGTAGAGGGGGAACTCAACCTGACCAGGCTCATTCTTTTTTATTTTTTGGATTTTTTTTTCAGTTTATTATTTAATATATTTAGTTTTCAGCATTGATTTTCAAAAGAGTTTGAATTACAAATTTTCTCCCCATTTCTACCCTCCCCCCCACTCCAAGATGGCATATGTTCTGGTTGCCCTATTCCCCAGTCTGCCCTCCCTTCTGT
>CM053627.1:49440685-49472517 GCA_028646595.1 Phalanger gymnotis
CAAAGAAAGATTCCAGAGTCTGAGACTGGATCTGGGTGCGTTTTCGCTGCCTGGCCATGTTCCCAGACAACTCACTTGACCCTTGAGTTTTTCAGTGGGGTATGACTGCTTGTAGAATACAGAGTTCTATGTTCCACACTTGGGGGGATGCACCAGCTCTGCCACACCAGCACTCCTCCTTCCCCAAGAACCCCCAACCAAGACTAGACTGAGATCTTCAGCAGGCTCTGCACTCCTGCTCTGATCCTCTACTTAATTCCTCCCACCAGGTGGGCCTGGGGCCAGAAGCAACTGCAGCTGTAGTTCTAAAGCTTCCCCACCTCCGCTGCCCCCGGGGCTGTGGCCAAACCACAAACTCCCTGTCCCCAGCAGCTTTTCCCACTAACCTTCTCTGTTGTCTTTGGTGTTTGTGGGTTGAGAAGTCTGGTAACTGCCACAGCTCACTGATTCAGGGCGCTAGGGCCTGGTCTGCCCAGCTCCTGGTCTGGTTGGTCTGCACTGCCAACACTGGGCTCTGCTCCGCTCCGCTCTCTGCTCTTTGAGGGATAGACCTTACCCAGAGACCATCCAGGCTGTCCTGGGCTGGAGCCCTACTTCCCTCTGCTGTTTCATGGGTTCTGCTGTTCTAGAATTGATTCAGATCCATTTTTTATAGGTTTTTGGAGGGACTTGGTGGAGAGCACACGCCACTCCTTGCTTTCCAGCTCCCATCTTGGCTCCACCCCCAGGCTCATTCTTTTCTAGGCATTTTCTTAAATACCTTTTGGATATTCTAGGATTATTTCTAATGAAAGGAGATTCTAACTGAGTAAGAGGCTAAGGACGGCCACCTTGGCAGGTCAACAGGGGAGATACTTTCAGGCAGAAGCAGCCTTTGGGCTCCCCTTTAATCAAATACAGTAACAACAACCATGACCATTGCAATAATGATGATCATAGCATCTGTACCGTGTTTTAAGTTTACAAAGCGCTTTGCAAATATTTCATTTTATCTTTATAACACCTTTAGGAGGTAGATATTATTGGTAGCATTTATATAGTGGTTTAAGTTTTGCAAAGCACTTTACAAATATTATTTCAGTTTATCTTTATAACAACTTTAGGAAGTAGGTACTATTGTCATCCTCATCTTACAAATGAGGAAACTGAGGTAGACAGCAGTTAAGTGACTTGCCCAATGTTACATAGCTAGTAAATTTTCGAGAATGGATTTGAACTCAGGTCTTCTTGATTCCAAATCCAGCGCTCTATCCACTCAACCATCTAGGAAGTGTTCTGTTCTGACTATGTCTCCTCGGCAAATAAGGAGTTAAGAATAGCATCTCACAAGAATTCAGTCAATTTCATTGTGAAATTGTAAGGCAACCATTGTACTTAGCAATAGCCTAGAAATGGAAAGACAAGATTCTTCTTACTGTTGCCCTTCGTACTGTGAATATTTGAACCTCCTCTAGCAATAGACATACTTAGAGAACAATAGATACACCAAAAAAGTGGCCGTGAACACACAGTTTTTCATTTTCGTCTTTATTATTTTTAAGTGAAAATAAAAATATGGCGCTTGAGTTGGGATCAGCTTCTAAAACAACACTGAAAAGGTGATGGTTCTTCTTATTTTCAGGACCCCTAGCAATAGCCTTTGGGGTCAGCGTAGTGTAGTAGGATGTAGATGTGGAACGTGAAAGACTGGGGTTCAAATCCCACCGCAGACTTTTCCTTTCTGTGTGACACTGGGTGAGTAATTTAATGTTTTTCAACCTCAGCTTCTCCATCTGTAAAAGAGGGTTGGTCATACTTGCAGTACTTATTTTGCTCTGATGTTCTGAGGATCAGCATGTTAATAGGAATTCACTAAGCCAATCCCTAACCTGAGAATGATGAGACAGCAGGACAGAGACAAAGTACCAGTAATCAGGTAGCCATTTAATTAATTCATTTCATCAGGAGGAATAGATTTGCAAATCGGGAATTCTCCTGATTAGAATTCCACCTTGCTGAAATGAAGACCAAGATTATACACATAAATCGCAATGGGAAGAGAGGGAGGAAAGGTGAATTACAAACAATTGTTCCCAGGGCCAGAGTGGTTTCCCACAACAAACTCACAAATGGAAAAAATGCAATAATTCTGGAGTCCTATGGAAGCAATATTGCTGGAGTCCTTGGGCTCCTTACTTGGTGGGTCACAGGACCAGAGTTCTTTGACAGGAACATGTCCTGCAGTCTTCAATTTGCTTCACTTCATGTACTCAGGAACGAGGAGGCCAGTGATCGTGAGCCTTGTTAAAGTTTGATTGAGCAAATATTTTCAGCTGCATTGTGAGGTCTCTCACAAGAGGCAGCTCTGAAAAATCTAATCTATTAGTATATTCATTACACATATCATGTCGATTATTATCAAAATCCTAATTCCTTTCACAAATGTGTGGAAAGGGCTTTGAAAACCTCAAAGTGCTATATGAATGTCATTTATCATCAACATCCTCGTCATCAGTCTTTCCAAAAACCAATGAACCATTTTCCTTTAGCATGCTTGTTCTCACCTTCATGTGGTTGCTTTGTTTTGCTATTGGGGTTTTTTGGGGGCGGAGCCGGGGTGTCTTGGAACTATGTTTTTTTTCATTGTAGAGAATTCTTAGTATGTAAAATTCTTTTATCAACATAGACTAGCTGCTCGTCAATAAGTTATAGTTTCAGAGAGCTGTCTTTGAGGCTGAGGAGTTGAGTGACTTGCCCAGTCACACAGCTAGTATGGATCAGAACCAAGGGAGTGCTGATAAACACTTAACAACTGGCTCTCTGAAAAACAAAAATGTGTATCTGGCACACTTTCAAGTTTAATTTGCATTATTAACATTTTCTCCACCACTTTTTTAAGTCTGGACAGTCAACAGAACAACATATCAAGTCCTGACTTGTAGTGCTTGCTCATTTCCAAGGTGTAAATGCTCTTGTTGAAAATTTAACAGTCAGTTCTCAAGGACCAGTTTAAATTAGTTCCAGCACACCCCTGGATGACCCCAGTCTTCCTCACTCCACTATGTCAAATATAATATAGTGAGATGTTATGAAATGGATTCAGAAGACCTCTGAGACCTACCTCCCCCACTGGATGATTTTGTGAATGTCATACTTTCTGAGGCTCAGTTTCTTCGTAAAATGGGGACAATTCCTGCCTTACCTGTTTCATTCCATTGCTGTGAGATTCCTATGAAATGATGTTTGTATGTATGTATGTGAATATGCTTTGAAAAGTTCAAAGTATTTTACAAACATAAGCTATTAGACCTTATGTTACCACAGAGGACATTGAGGCTCAAGGAGAATGTTTCCCACAGAGTCACATGCCTAGTAATGAAGAGGAGGAAGAGGAAAAGGAGGAAGGAAAGAGGGAAGGGGAGGAAAAGAGGGAAAGGACGTAGAGGTGGGAGTAGGAGGAAAAGAAGGAGAGAAGCAAGGGAAGAAGGAAGAAGAGTCTTCTGACTCCTCCTTGTATTATTATTGCCAGTTATTTCTGAGGAGGAGAATAGCTACTAGAAACAGCAAACTTTAACCCCAATTCCCATATCAATATCTACCATGTCCAGAATAAAAGTTCTTGACCTGGAATCTGTGAACTTGATTTTTGAAAATGTATGTATTTTTATAGGGCAGCTAGATGAGGCAGTGGCTAGAGTGCTGGTCCCAGAGGAGGAAGACCTGAGTTCAAATATGGCCTCACGCACTTACTAGTTGTATGACTGTGGGCAAGTCATTTAACCCTATTTGCTTCAGTTTCCTCATCTCTAAAAAGAGCTGGAGAAGGAAATGGCAAACCATTCCAGTATCTTTGCCAAGAAAAACCCAAAAGGGGTCATGGAGAGTCTGACTCGACAACAATACATTTTTATGATTATATTTCTATGTGATTGGTTTCCTTTGTCTTTTATTTGAGCATTTAAAAGCATGATCCTGAGAAGGGGTCCACAGGCTCTACCAGACTGCCCAAAAAAGGTTAAGGTACCGTGCCCTAGAATAGATGAAAGGATCAGTCTCTGCACTCGCCAGCTGGTCCCAGGTGGACCAGACCTCATTCTTCACTTTCCATAGACGGTCGGGCAGTTTGGAGCCATTTTTCGTCCATTAACATACTGTTCCTTTTGTTTCAGATCTTTGGCATGATATTCAGCATGGTCCTCTGCTGTGTGATTCGTAATTCAAGAGATGTAATGTAAAACTCCACCTGCATGATAGCGAAAATCCAGGACTTTATAACTAAATGTCACAAGAGGCATCGTCTTACTCAGCTGTTAAAGTGGAAAGGCATTAAGGTCTAAAATGATTTGGTTTCCAGTGTATATTTGCACATGTATGTGAGTGTGGTACATAGCCTTCCTGTCCTCGTCTTATCAGACCCATGTGCAGCTGCACAACATCTGGTATGTGCAGGGCATGCTGAAAGCCCTTCATTGGGGATTCCTGCTCTCTGTGATCACATGGGGCAGGAGGGGGAGGGGGGAGAATAGCCAGCTTAAAAAAAAAAACAACCAAAAAGCTTTGATTCACTTTTAGAAGGTAATGTTAAGACAGGGAAAGCAAATGAGCTTCTAAAAATCAAACACCAGCAGTAAGGGCCCAGGGATTTCTGGGGAGAGGAGACAGAAATCTGGTGCTGATGAGGATCTCACAGTTTGTAGGAATTAATTAGCACCATGGATATGTAGTCTCATATATGGTCCCAGGAGGTAATGGACCAGAATCTTGGAGCCCAAAGTAGTGGCAAAACTAAAATGAACAAAGACAGCTTAATTTGAATGTTGTTCTTTTTTAAAGTGTATATGCATATTTACACACATGCATATATACATATGTACAGATACAATGTGTATTTACATTGTATGTATGTGTATATAATGCATATGTACAATGTGTATATATACAATGTAGCTATTCAATATGTTTTATACCATGTATATACACAATGTAGATATGTGTTGTAGACATGTGGGTATGTATAGACACATATGTATATGCAAAGTGTATATATACACAATACATATACGCATGTATAGATACGTGTGTATGTGTCTGTATATATAGTATGTACACATGACCCAACTTTTGAAAACAGATGCCTGCTTCACAGACAATCCTGTAACCCTGTAATGCTAAATGTTCTTCAGATTGCAAGATACTTCCCTAGCTCTTTAAGCAACAATTTTTTGAACATATGTCAGTAGCACTTTTCAGTCTCCTCTTTTTCTGCCTCCTCTTTGAGCTGCTGCAGCTGCCACACCTTTGAACGGGCTTTTCTCCCAAGCCCTCTTGTGTGTTTTGGGATGTAATAAGAACGGGAAGTTAAAGTCAACTCATCTGCCCATTGCATGTTGTGGGTAAGAGATTTGGTGTTTTATCGGCACTGTACCTTTGAAATACCTCAGGACTTGAGTTTACATATTTTTTCCTAATTATTTTTGTATTCTTTTCTTATTTATTCACTTAGTAAACTCTTCTTCGTAGGTAAAGAAATACAAAAGATTTCCCCTCTAATTAAAATAAATAAAAATGAAAGATTATAAACTCATATTATCTCATGAGCTTCCTTGCCCTAGAAATGAGCACTTTCTCCTAACATAGGTGTTTAGAATAGGAACCTGGAAAAGAGACACAAAAGACCACAGCTCCCCTGGGCCAGTTTGTACATTGGCATTCGAACCCAAGTTCACATCAAAATCACCCGATTTTTTGACTGAGTACATTCACTAAATGTATATTGAAAGAACCAATGATATTTTAAAAACTACAAAAATGGAATGATAGGGGACTTCAGAAAGCGTCCAGCTGGCTGGTGTGTGCCTACTCAAGCTCCTCAGTCTCGTGGGCAGAGGCGGCAGAGTTCTAAGCTCCTTGATGTACTTGGCTGACAAGATTTGCCTCCTTGGAATCCTCTCATTCCCTGTCACAGCCTAGTTGCCCCCTTCCACATGTCTCTCCAACTGACACCAGTGGGGTCCACCCCTAAAGTGACCCAAGGTGGGAAGGTGAATTACATGCCAGTCTGGGCTTTATCTAACAGCCGAAGACAAATACCTTCATTTTGATAAAGTACATTCATTTGGTAACTGTCTTGGTTCCAAGAGTTGTCGAGTGGAAAACCCATTAGAAAAATCTGGATAACCATTTCTCCTTGGCTTTTAGCCATCCATGTGGCCAGAGTCAGGAGGGGCTGACCCATAAGACCAATCTGCCCAGGGGATTCCTCCAGCCATGTAATTCTGAGAGAGTAATTTTTATTTTGCATGTGAAATCTCAGCCTTAAAGGAGATGACTGTTGTTCAGAATATGATAATAGGGGTCATCAGATTAGAGAGGTGCCAGTTTGGGTGTGTTCTAGGATGTACCAGGGTGCTTGGGTCATTAAATTTTTTTTTTTTACATTCCTTTTCACTGGAACTAATCTAAACTCAGCCCCAGAGGCTCTCTCAAGTCCTTGGTGTAGAAACACGAAACCCAACCTTCCTGATAATGGCCAAATATTTGGTAAGTTATTTCATAATATATTTTATATAGACTGTAATGGCATATCGGCTTTAAAAAAGACTCCTATTTGATTTCCTATGCAACTTTACACTCCTTGGGACAATTAATCTAAGTATCTACCCACAGTCCCATTATCAGAATCAATTATGAAATGGAAATACTCTTTTACAGTAATATTGAAGGTGTAGAGATTAACTCCCACTTGATAGGCTATTTTATTCATCTTAGGAAATTATGTAGACATATATGTGTGTGTATGTACACACATGTATGTAAGTATGTATATATGTGTATATACACACATATATGTGTGTTAATACACAAAGTAAGAGAGGTGTTAGTTTGCAAAAGCTGCTTGTTCGATTTCCACAGAAGCATTTACACCTTGGAAATCAGCAAATGTGACATATCAGGCCTTGACATTGCTTTATCTATTGTCTACCAGGGGTGGGGAACCTGTGGCCTGGAGGCCACATGTGGCCCTCTAGGTCCTCAAGTGTGACCCTTTGACTGAATCCAAACTTCAGAACTACGAAGTCCCCAGCCCTGGGACTCTAGACTTAAGAAAGTGATGGAGAAAATGCTAATACTTTAGGCTAAACTTCAGTTTCTTCCAGAAAGCTGGTTGGTAAATGTTTACCAGCACACTCCTGTACATAGATCTGTAGTAGAGAGAAGCCTCTGTTTGGGAGTCAAAAGGGCCTGGATTCTGGTTCTGGCTTCACCAATCACCTACTCAAGCAAGTAGGCAACAAGCATTTTTTAAGCACTTTACTATGTGCCAGCACTGGGGATACAAAGCAAGGCAAAAAAATTAACTTCAGTTGGATCACTAACCCTTTCATTCTCAGTTTCCTCATATGTCAAATGGAGCTAATGATGCTTGTACCGTGTGTCTGGGTTTTTGTAAAGGTAATGCTTTGTAAACTATGAAGCGCAGTAGCTATTAACTGTCACTGTTGGACTGGATAGATAATGAGGTTGGATTAAATGAGCACTGAATTTAGCCCCAGCACACTGTTCTGTTGTGTTGAATTGGAGGAGTCTTCCCATTGATGTGGGTGTTCACAGTTGCCTAATAGTCATCCTTGAGTTCTGCCCAGTAAAGTAGCAACTTCTTAGCTTAAGTATCCTCTTCATCTCAAGGATTCAACTTAGGCAACCCCATATTGGGAAATCATTCAATGCAAACTAGCTGATGCTGGTATGAGTGGATTATGCTCAACAAAAGAAAAGGCAGCTTTTAAAAAACTTGTTATATGCTTATTATTAGAAAGGAGGGGGAACATGGGAGTAACCTCTGAGGTCCGTCTCTAGCATTTTTTTTCCTGTGGGGGCCACCCATTAAGTGCAATGTGGTACTTAAACAAGAGGAATTGACAATGGGCTTCCTTATATTCCACAGTCATATACATATGCGCACATACGCACACAAACACATGTATATGTACATGTATATTTACATGTGTATATGTATATGTATATGTATATAAATGTGTATATATATGTATGTGTTTAAGTCCTTTGAAAGTACTTTTCCAGGTCTTGTGGTCAGTACCAGTTCATCACGTCTTTCACGATGAGGCAAGGTCTATCTATATTTGGCAGCCAGTGGCAAGGGAGGGCAGGACACCATACAACAATTTTAATATCCCTTTCCAGAATGTTCAATGAGAACACTCAAGTTCGTGACTTCGAAAACCATGTGAATTAACACAAACTTTGATGTGTCAATATACTGTTAATTATAAGCACGTTGTAAATGTGTTAATCCTTTGTGTCAACAGAGGCAGCATGGTATAATGAGGAGGAGGAATTAGATGCAAGTCCTGCCTATGATACTAGCTGTGAGACCCAGGGCAAATCACTTAAATGCTATGTGCCTCAGTTTCCTCATCTGTAAAATGGGAATGACCATAAGACTACCTATTTCCCGAAGATGAAGAAATAACGTGTAAAGCATTTGGTCCCTAAGATTCGTGTACTAAGTTGTAGTCGGGCCATGTCCATGTTGGTGACACGAGTTAGCAAGTAACAGTGTAGCAAAGTACATTGCACTCTAGTGGTAAGAGTAGATGTAAAAGCCAGCTAGGTGGCGCCATAGGGATAGGGCTGGGAGTCTGCAAGACCAGAGTTCAAATACCACCTCAAACACTTACTAGATGTGTGCCCGTGGGCAAGTCACTTAACCTCTTTTTCACCTCAGTTTCTTCATCTGTAAAAAGAGCCAGAGAAGGAAAGGGCAAACCTTTCTAGTATCTTTGCCGTATGGGGCCATGAAGAGTTGGACACGACTGAATGTCAGTGTGAACTCACCAGCAGTAGGACATAGGCCCGGAGTCGTTTTCCCAGGGGTATTGAAGGATCCCTCCAGAGCCCCTTTGAAACCTCCTGGCACACGTTGGGGCCCTAAGAAACAAAAGCCAGTGGCTCATGTGTGGATTGGATCAGGCTTGATGGAAGGGTTTTTGCCTTCAGACGATTGAATGTAAAAGCATTTGAAGGTGTGTCCGATAACATCAGAGCTCACCGGCCAGAATGGGCCAGAGCCTGCGCAGCTGATTTGGAGGAGCCGTCCCATTGGTGCAGGTGTTTCACAGCCATTGCCTTTTAAAGATTACAAAATCATGTTTTCCTGGTGCCCAGGTTAATGCAGTTACTCTAACGAGTAAAATGCTTCTACAGTGATGGGTCCTGAGGCACGTGCCTCCTCTTCACAAAAGAATCCAGGCCTGGAACTCATGAAAATCAAGCCAAAGAGCCTGGACTCTACATTCATGAAGAGAAATGAGTACCGAATCCCGCCCCCCCCCCCCAACTGCCCATTGGCGCATGTTCGTGACATTCGAAAACCACATCAATCAAGATAAACTTGAATATAAACCTCCATTATGTCACCGATAGAGGCAGCACGGTGCAATCAATACAGTGCTATGGCTGGAGACCTGCAAAGTCCCCCTGTCCTTCCCGTGGCTTCTAAGACTCCTCAGCTTCTGTCAAAGCCAGATCGGGCACCGCATCCTATATGAGACATTCCTTGATCTCAACTCCTCCCCACCTCCATCAAATTATGCTTAGAGCTGGAAGGGACCTTAGAAGAAGTCTAGCATTCTGGACATAGAACCAGGAAGACGAGTTCAAATCCTGCCTCAGACAGGTACTAGCTAGGTGACCTTGGGCAAGTAACTTCACCACTGTTGGCCTCAATTTCCCCATATGTAAAATGGTGCTAAGCATAGCACCTGCCTTCCTGGGTTGTCGTGAGGCTCAGATGAGGTCATATATGTGAAATATCTTGCAAACCTTGAATTACTATAAAAATGCTAGTTACTTATTGGTATCATTACTGTTATTACTGTGTGACCTCGGGCCTCAGTGTCCTCATCTGTGATAACAATAATGATATTAATAATGATAATAATAATTAGTATTTTATAGCAATTTAAGGTTTGCAAGATATTTCGCAAATACAATCTCGCCTGATCCTCACAACAACCCTGGGAGGCAGGCAGGCGCTATTCTTTTACTGTAAGTGTAAGAACTAGAATTCGAACCCAGGTCCACTAAGTGCATCACTTTGTCTACTACACTATCTGGTCTACATTTGGCTTTTTCTTACCTATGCACATGTTCCCCCCACCCCAGACCATCCAGTCCCTTGAGGGCAAGGAGTGGTTTTGTCTCTCCTCCCTCCCCACCCCCCAGTGTTTTAGCTGGCATATAGTAAAGGCTTAATAAATGCATGTTGAATGAATGAATAATTTTATCAGAGCTAGAAACAGAAGGTGAGGCACCACAATACCTATCCCTCCATCTAATTCATTCCATATATGCACAGATTCATTCATTCATTTAGCAATAACATTTATATAGTGCTTTAAGGCTCGCAAAATGTTTTTATTATATTATCTCATTTGATTTGAACGAGCGTTTATTAAGTATCTGTCATGTGACAAAAACTATGCTATGTCTTGGGGATTAAAAAGATAAGTCCATAAAAAATTTTTTAAAAAGGAGTGCAAATCACCCTAATGTATTCGAATAGAAAATACAAGTTCTAAGCAAGGATTTTTCACTGTTGAGGACAGTTCAGATTGTAATTCAGGGTAGTGCCACTTTGCTGTTCCTACTGAGCATTTTCCCTAAAATCCTATCACAGTGACATGAGTTCTTCATGACACCAGCAGTGAAAAGAGGACAAGCTTCATTTAATAAAAATACTGGAGGAGAGGGGAGGGTAAAAATCTCCTGTTACTCAAGGGTTATAAAGGATTTAAACGTCCACATGTAAAGTGATCATGGTCTCTTTACTCAGCTTTGTAAATTGACCTTTTGGGGTATAAGTTTCATAGGCCAGTTGGCCCACCAAAGGAATTAAATTAGAGAGAATGGTTCATAGATTGTTTACTGGTCTTGGGTGAAGTTTTAGCCTGCCAGGAAGTAGGGTAATGGATTATTTCTGCCTGTGCCCTACTTCCTCACACATCATTGTCATATTCCTACTCCTGACACAGTGGCGTCCTTCTTCTCCTTTCCCTCCCTCCAGGGCTATGACCTTCTTGCCCATGTCCACAGCACTTCTGTCCCTGGGATTCTGCAATGGGTTCAACCTGCACCCACCTCCACGTAAAATAAAAATCTTAATCCCTCACTGCAACTCCCTTCACAAGGCTGACCTGATGAGCAGATATCTGGTCTCTTAGGGACTCATCTGTCTGCGTCTTCCATATTACTTCACCTCCTTTTTTCTCAGAATGTAACTCCTTGGAGGCAGCCAAAGCTCTTTCTCACCTAGCTGAAGTGGAAAGGTGGTGCAGCCGATAGAGTGCTGGGCCTGGGGTCAGGAAGATGAGCTCAAATCCAGCCTTAGATACTTACTAGCTGTTTTACCCTGGGCAAGTCACTTAACTTCTGCCTACTTCAATTTCCTTAACTGGATAATGGGGATAATAATAGCACTTGCCTCCAAGCATTGTTGTCAAGATTATTTGTTGCAGTGCCTGTCACATAGTAGGTACTTAATAAATGCATAATCCGTCTTCCCCTTCTTCAAGAACCTTTTAAGTTCTTATGTTTCTGCATGCTTGGGTGGGAGGGGTGGTGAAATAGAAAGTCATACACAATTGTTATGAAATAAAGAAGATTTTAATCACCGGGTGTTCTAAGTTAGGTTGACATAAGTGAAGTAGAGTTAACATTTAACCATGGACAGTAGGTCACATAGCTCTCTTAAACAGGAAATCCCACCAAATACGGGTTCTGTGGTTTTGTACAGTAGTTTGTCTTGACACTCTCATGTACACAATCGCTGTAGTCTGTGTTACATTTACCACACTTGCAGTTCACAGCCACAGGGTATGAGAAATAGGGAGCGATATGGCGAGGGCAGCCTGGCATCACCACCGTCCTGTAGGTGATGTCTTTATATGTGCACACATCCTGGGAGAGAGCACTTTTGGGGAGGAACAGCTTACCATTGCTGTCCTGAGGAGAGAAGAGAAAGGTGATCATCACTTGACAGCAGTTTTACAAAATAAGCATAAATGGTAGTAGCATATTGTAAGTAATACGATAATAATAATAAATAATAAACAATAATAGCTAGCATTTGTATAGCAGCTACTATGTGCCAGCACTTTACAAATATTCTCTCATTTGATCCTCACAATAACCCTGGGAAGGAGGGGTTATTATTATCACCATTTTACGGATGAGGAAACTGAGGCAGACAGAGTTTATAGTGATTTGAGCAGGTTCTCACAGCTGTCTGAAGCCAGATTAAAACTAAAATCTTCCTGACTCGAGTGGCTAATATAACAAAAAAGGAAAATGTTGGATATTGGAGAGGATATGATAAATCTAGGATACTAATGCACTGTTGGTGGTGTTGTAAACTGATCCAGACATTCTGGAGAGCAATTTGGAAGTATGCCCAAAGGACCGTAAAACTATGCATTGATGCAACGGTACTACTGCTAGGTCTTTATCCCAAAGAATACAAAAAAAGGTAAAAGGGCCTATTTGTACAAAAATATTTATAGCAGCTCTTTTTTTTTGGTGGCTAAGAATTAGAAATTAAAGGGATGCGCATCAGTTGGGGAATGGCTAAACAAGCTGTGATATATGAATGTAATGGAATACTATTGTGCTATAAGAAAGGACAAGCAGGATGATTTCAGAAAAACTTGGAAAGACTTACATGAATTGATGCATAGTGAAGTGAAGAGAAACAGGAGAACATTGTACATAGTAACAGCAATATTGTTTGATGAAGAACTATGAATGACTTAGCTATTCTCAATAATACGATGATTCAGGACAATCCCAAAGGACTAATGATGGAGCATATTATCCTCCCGCAGAGAAAGAAACAATATTGATTGGATACAGACTGAAGCATACTATTTTGTGCTTTCTTTCTTCCTTTTTCTTTTATTCAAGTCTTCTCGTACAAAACGACTAATACGGAAATGTTTTACATAATTGCACATATATAACCTAAGCAATCTGCTTACTGTCTCAGGGAGCGGGGAAGGGAGGAAGGGAGGGATAGAATTTGGAACTCAAAACTTTAAATAAAAATGTTAGAAAATGGGGGGAAAATATCTTCCTGACTCCAGGCACAGATCTCTATCCACTGTGCCACCATGCAGCTCTAAATATGAGGAAGCTGAAGACCTTTCCTTTCTGTTAAAGAGGGGTTCATGCCTCATAATCTGGATTATATTCCTCAAAACCCTCCTTCTTCCTGGTGCTTTTTTTTTAATGAGACCTATGATATTATAGGCTCCCAGATTGGTAACTTCCCTGCGACCTATAGTCTCAGAACAACCTGTGGGCATAAGAAATTAGGTGACTTGCCCAGGGTCACAAAGTCAGCACATGGCAAAGGCAAGACTTGAACCTGGGTCTTTCAAACTCTGAGACTCTTAGGACCTAATCAACACAGTTATTCAACTTCCTCATGTTATAGATTGGAGAGAGCACTGCACTAGGAATGAGATCTGGGTTCGATTCTACTATTCACTTCAGCAATTATTTATGTTCCTACTATAATAAACACCATACCAGGAGCCAAGGCAAAAGGCAGAGGGCAGGGGATGCAAACACAAAAATGAAACCTTACTAGTGTTCTGAGTTTATAATCTCCTTGGGGCAGTGGTAGAATGGCTTACAAAATGTTCATCAACAAACCTGACATAGTACAAAGTAATCTGAGGAGGGAGAAAGCACCGGAAACTGGGTGTTAGGGTCATTTAGCTATGCAACATCTTGACAAATAACTTTACCTTTGAGAAGATTAGTTTTCTTATCCGTAAAGTGAGAATAATTACATATGCCTGGCCTACTTCACAAGGTTGTCCTGAGAATCCAATGAGAAAACACATTGTGTGTGTAAATGTGCTAGTGTTTCTTCTTTTGTCTTGGCTGTGAGTGGGAGGATGAGGTCTTCTTCTTGGACCAGTGCTCTCAACGATGTAGGAGAACTCTCAGTGTGGAAATCCTCTCTCTAATATAGAATGGCAACTTCCCTATAACCTCCAGCCTTAGAGACTTACCCAGGGTACTGAAAGGTTAAGTGACTTGACCAATGTCACACAGCTAGTCTGTATCGGAGGTATGAAAAACCCAGGTTTTTCTAATTCCAAGGGTTCCTTTCCATCCACTACTCTAGACTGCCCGTCATCGACCACCACCACAACCACTGCCATCATCATCATCATCATCAACACAGTGTCAAGTGCATTAATCATATAGCAAGAATGAAGGTTAAGAGCTAGGTAGGCCACTCAAGCAAGGTTAAAAAAAAACTGAGAAAAGACCTCAGTAGACTGGGTTAACTCTCTGCAGAATATTTATGGAGGAACAAGGATAAGACTTGGAGAAGAGGAGAAGACTTGGAGACACATGTATCAATGGGAACATGGATCCATTTATAAGCATATGGGGGCCTAGTTTATGGCAATATCCACGCTCAAGACATCCTTCTCAGGATTACAAGAAAGAGTGCTCAATTTGGAATATGTGAACCTGGTTTCGAATCCTGACTCTGCCACTTACTATTTATTCTCTGGACCTCAGTTTTCTCATTGGTAAAATGGAGTGGATTGAATGAAGTGATCTCTCTAAAGTCCTTTCTAGTCCTAAATGCTATAAATTTAATTTAAAGAGTAAAATAAATGGAATTCTAGAGTCTTAATGAAGCTGGAAGCGGTCTTGAGAGTTCCCAATTTAACTCAGTTTTACATTTGAGGAAACCTAGGCTCAGATTAGTGAAATCACTGACCCAAGTTACACAGAGTTAGCCATTAGTTAGTAGTGATACCAATAGGCAGATAACACCTAATGTAAAATGAACATTATATGCACTCATTACTGTACTGAACTGTGACCATTGACAATCATATGTGTGCCTCCTATTGGTTGGTTGTTGTCCTTGGTTCTTGAAGAGGACTAAAATGCCATACTATGCCAAAGTCCAGTCAAGTGTCCAGCTGTAGCTGATTAGTCTAATGTGAGCACCTATCAGGTGTCTACTGGAAGCAGCAAAGTTGTCATTTCTCCTAAACCTCCTTCCAAACCATAATGAAGGCTTAAAATCTGTTGGCTTCTAAAATGTAACATGAATAAATGTGACAACGTGAAAAATAGCACTGGTTTCTTTTTACTTCCTCTATATAATTCCTTAAAAGTAGTCAATGATGCGCCAACATACCCGAGTCATGCAGTATCCAGCACAGATGGTGGTATTGATGGTTAGGCAGTATGCGCACTCTCTCCTTTCGATGTGCATGGTATATTCAGTTGGAACACAAAAAGACATCGTTTGTCCAAATGCAAGGCCAAAAAGTAGAGACATCAGGAAAGTAGCAGTCATGCTAAAGGCCAAGACAAAAATGTTCAAGTGAACCCATTACATAGTCAGCCATATACAGACACCAATTAGAAGCTCACTACATTGACAGAAAAACCATTGCTAGTGCTTAGGAATTTACCATTAGATGTAGCTACCATCTCCGCCAACCCCAGTTCAGCAGAGTGCCACCACAGAGCAGAGCCTTTTGAGGTCTGGGTAGTGAAATCTCAAGCCCTAATGGTGAATGGCAGAAAGGCTTCATGAAGTTATGTGAGTGATCAGATAAATGACAGGTCAGCTTAAGCCAAAGTTTCTTTACCTAAGGTCCAAAGACCCCCTTGGAGAAGATACTTTCGAGGGCATCTGTGAACTCGAGTGGAAGAAAAATCATTACTTTATTTTCACTAATTTCTAACTTGATATTTAGCATTTCTTTCAATTATTTTAAGACCTTATTCTGAGAAGGGGTAACTGTGTTTCATCAAAATGCAAAAAGGGTCTGTGACCCCACCAGCACTCCCCAAAAGTAAGAACCCCTCATTTAAGCTGATTTAAGTGTAAAGCAATTCATTTAGGAGAAAATAATTCAAGTTGCATGACTCGGTGGCTCATTAGTTACCAGCTTATCAGCTTATAGGACTGCGTTTAGAGTCCCAGCTCTACCTCTTTCTAGCTGTGAGATCATGGGCAAATTAAAATGCTTAGAACCTCAGTTTCCTCATGTATAAAATGGGATTAATGATACTAATAGGATCTTACAAGGTTGTTCTGAGGCTGAAGTATATATGGTATCTTGTAAACTTTAAAGGAATAGACTGTCAATCATTTTTATTTTTAGGTAATGCCAATTTATTCCTTTTTTACAGATGGGGAAATTGAGGTACAGAGAGTTTTTTTTTAAGTGACTTGCCCAGGTATGCTAGCAAGGAGCTGAAACTTGAATTCAGGGCTTTTGTCTCCAAGTCCATTATTTTCCAAGCCAATGTGTTCAATAAACTCCAGTAGCTCCCTATTACCTTTGAAGATCAAATATAAGTTTCTGTTTCCCATTTGAAGTTCTTCAGTAATCTTTCCCCATCCCCCCTACTCACACATGGCTCTCCTCCATACGCTTTATTAACTCGCCATATTGGTCTTGTTGCTGTTCATTACAGGGAGCCCTCCATCTCCCACCTCCACTCCTTTAACCGTGCTCTGAATTGCTCTCCTTCCTCAAAGCTGCCTCCTAGAGTCCCTGATTTCCTTCAAGCATCACCTTTGTCATGGGGCCTTTTCTGACTGCCCCCTCTCCCCACCCCAGCTTCTAATGCTTTTCCCAATAAGGTTACCTTATTCTTGCTTTCTGTGTGTTTGGTATATCTTTATACATGCCTGCATGTTGTCTCCCTCATTATAACATAAACTAGGCAGAGTAATGGCAGAACTAGGGACTGTTGCACTTTTGTCTCTTTTCCCAGGTCTTGGCATAATATGCTTTTTACAAGTGCTTGTTGATTGACAGATTGACCCCCCCAAGAGATCATTCACAAGGGTTAAAAATGTAAAGACGTTCTAGAAAATTTAGATAAATCTGTGGACTCCACAATCATGATTAGAGGCTGGATAAGATGGCTGTGGTTCATCCTGAAGTTTTTGACATGACACACAGAGGGTGACCATTCTCTGCCATTGATGCCGACATTAGAGATAGATTAAATATGGTGCTGAATAAGGTATTGGCCTGATGTAGCATGGCACCAGTGACGTTCTCAAATGAGAGTACTTATGAATGAGAGAGCTCAGTATCTGTTGCCCATCTTTATGGGATGAATAAGGTTGTGACCTAATTCTTTTAGCTCCACTGATGAAGTTGTTATGATTGTCTAGTCATGTCCAACTCTTCGTGACCCCATTTGAAGTTTCCTTAGCAAAGATACTGGGGTGATTCACCCTTTCCTTCTCCAGCTCATTTTACAGATGAGGAAACTGAGGCAAATGGGGTTAAGTGACTTGCCCAGGGTCACACAGCTAGTAAGAGTCTGAGACCAGATTTGAACTCAGGAAGATGAGTCTTCCTGACTCCAGGCCTGGCACTATCCCCTGTGCCACCTGACTGCCCCCACCTTTAGTGGCAAATAGTAAATTGATGGAAAACAAGATAATTTCAAAGATTTCATGAAAAAAAATCCTCAATTTACAGACTATGCCTGAGGCTAGGACACAGCCAGTTATATATCCTAAACCTTCTACTTTATAACCTTGTCTTTGGAGTAAGAAGACCTGAGCTTATGAAATGACTTCAGCATTTTACTAGCCATGGGCAAGTCACATAATTTCTGTGAGCCTCAGTTTTCCCATCTATAAAGTGGAAATAGCAATAATCACACAACCCACCTGACAGGATTGTTATGTGGAAACCACTTTGTAAACTATAAAAGTATTAGAGAAATATGAGATAGGAATCATTCTTTAAAAAAATAAAAAACAACTCATTAATTAAAATTCAGAATGACTTCCTGAGGCCCTGCAAGCTCCTTAATCATCAATGAAAGGCTTAGTTCTATGCATTGCTATCCTCAATGAACTAATCCATTTCTGAAGATTTTCCAGTAAGATCAGTCAGTCAATAAAAGGGTTTTCCAGTAATCTCTCAGCTAGCCAGAAAATTCATTTCACCAAAATACCTTAAATCCCAAGCAATTCACTAACTTGAGATGTCAGTCTGTTCAAATTAGATAACAAGTCTTTTCTTTCCAGGAATCATCCATTATGCTTCACCAATACAACACTTGCTTCTATAATACTGTGAAAAGGGTAAAGAGCATGTACAGTCCAGGTGGATTTATCTAGCTATGGAATCATTCAGTGGAATGGAAACTCCTAAGGCCAAGGATTATTTCTCTTTTTTGTCTTCATATCCCCAGTGTCTGGCACATAGTTGGTGCTTAATAAATGCTGGCTGATTTAATAATTGATAGGGCAGAGGGGACCTTTAAATGCATTCTGGAGCAAATGCCACCCCACTTTTTGATAGGGCTGCTTCATTATGATGGAGGGGAAAGAGAAGCAAACTAAGAGTTGGGAAACTTGTGACATTTAGCAGTGGCCTTGGGCAAGTCTCTCAACTTTGGTGGAACTCAGTGTTCTCATCTGAAAAATGGGGAGATTGTAGTAGAGGGTCTCAGAAGTCACTTCTAATTCTCATCACAGTGAAAACGTGATGAACTTGGAAGCAGAAAACTGAGGTTTGGATACCAGGTCTGATACTTGCTAGCTATGTGTCTGCCGTTAATCACCTAAACACCCTGAGCTTCAATTTCCCCAACAATAAAATGGGGATAGCAATAATACTTACACCACAGATTGTAGCGGAAAGTACTTGGTAAACCTTAAAGCACAAAACAAGTGTGAACTCTTCTTCTTCTCTCTCTATCAATAAGAGGCAATGTGAGATAGTGGAAAGAGGGCCAGCCTCACAGTCAGGAAGGCCCTGGGTTAAAATTTTGCCTCTGATACACGCTCACTGTGTGATCTTGGGATTGCCTTGGTGGTATATCCTTGTGATAAGGAGGCCATTTAAAAAAAAATTGCTGACTCTAAAAGGTTTCTGAATTGAAGAAATTGGTCATTTCTTTTCCAGTGATACCCTACCACCTCCTATATTCCCTTGAAATCTATTGCCTACCTTATATTGGCATCTTTCTCCAATCTGTGTTTGCCCTTTGCT
The DNA here is from genome assembly GCA_028646595.1 of Phalanger gymnotis. NCBI lineage: Eukaryota > Metazoa > Chordata > Mammalia > Diprotodontia > Phalangeridae > Phalanger > Phalanger gymnotis. Next base: position 49,459,768 of record CM053627.1, read on the forward strand.
GTTTGGCACGTTTACTAATATCTTTCTCCATTTTGCTGAGCTATTTGCATATGGATGGCACTCAATAAAGGTCAATTAATGACATATCACTAAATCTCATAGAGGTTTAGGTAAATGGAATAGAATTATATGAATGCCTAGGCCAACATTATAATTCATTTTTTTTACCAAAAGTAACCACAAATCATGGAACCCTGACAAAGTTGTTCTGTCATATTGGAGATTTCATTTCATTAAAAAACAAAACTAAACTAACAAAAATGGAAATGAGGAAAGAAAGCTGTCGCCATCACCATCCAATGTCATTTATCATTTCATAGACCAGCTAACCACTGTCCCCAACGAGTCAGGAGGATTTTTTGTCCCAATGATGGGTCCCACCTTACTGGGCCACTGAACACATAAGATTATGGTCATTTGAGTTTTTAAGTCTACAAACCCACATTTTCACCTTCTTCCCCCATGCTAGCAGATTTCAGCTGCAAAAAGGCTAAGAATTACAAGTGAACAAAATGCACCCTCAAAGCAAGTAAGAAGAAGAGAGCTATATTTGAGAAGAGCCCTTTTCTGCATGCACACATACCTGACTGCAAAGAAGAGCAGGCACAGCGATGAGCCCCACAGAAAGCTCTTGGCTTATTTTATACCCTTCAGGATAATTCCCTTCCGATTTCCTGTTTATATAACTGCATTAAGTTACCGCTTTCTTATCTGAGATACATCTATTACACATTCATGCTGAACCCTAAAGAAAGCGTGTTTAGTCAACCAAGATGATATCTTCCTCTGGAAATGGTGACGTTATTTCAGGATGTATTTGGCTGTCTTCCATTTGAAAACCAAGTGCAGATTTTAAGCATTAGCACTTATTAATTTTTCCAAGTACGGAACAGCAAAGACAATAAAGAAATTAATAACAGAAGTCAGTATTGGAGAGGATTAATTTGGGGATTTGGGTACCCAAAATTTGATCTAGGTATTTATTTAGAGACATGGCTAGCCCTGAGTCTCACCTACCGAACAAAGTTGAACACTATGTGGAAAAGACATCGAGTTTACATCTCTTTTTGGGGATGGGGGGAGTGGCAGTGCAGTGGGTAGGGAAGTGGATGGATGGAGACTAGATCTAACTTCATTGTTGTGTGGAACTTCCAGTGAGGACATTCCTTCTATCGATTTAGATTGGCATCTATACAACTTAGAGTCTTCCTCATTTGCCTGGGTCACTATGGAGCTTAGTAACTGACTCAGTCAGACAGTTTGTGTCAGAGATAGGACTTGACCTGAGATCTTTCTCACTCCAAGGTTAGTTCTATCCACTATTCCCCACTGCTTCTCTTACTTCCACGTAGTTCAATAAGATATTCAATAAACAGATGCAACTCCAGTCATAATTGTTCAAAGCAATTATGTCATCTTCAGCGTTTAGGAAACAGTGAAGCAAAAATCACTCATGCAGAAACATTGTCCGGCAGATGTGTCAGGTGCCATCCCATATGTGGCATATGTGTGGAGGTGAGCTGAGTTCCTTTGACATGCTTCTGGTGGATCATGTGTGCTGACTCAGTACCAAGGGACCTGGTGTTCTGGGGTGATGAAGTAATCTCCCTTATTGGTTGCTTGGCCCAAATGCCAGAGACAAGGGGTGTATATGTCAAAGAGGATTAACCACTGAGCCAGGAAAAGATGACCTCTCAGTAGACTTTCAAGGGGGAGGCAACCAGCTAATCTGCTTGGTTTGAACTCTGCCAGCATCCTGCTTTCCCCACAGGATAATCTCATCACCAGAAAACTCACCATCATGGAGAGTGTGTCAGCTTTGGCCTCAGCACCTTCAGTTGCCTCTACCCCTCTGACCATACACCTACAAGGCAGAGCAAGAAATTCCTCCCAAGAACTCCATTTAAAAGGGACTCAGAATTCCCAGTCATCACTTCATTTCCCACCAGATTTCAATTTGGTTTTAATTCCACTAACATTATGCCCCTTCTCTGATACCCCCCTGGTGGGCCCCCCTCAGATTTCTTTTGTGTATTGTCTTCCTTTATAAGATTGGAAGCTCTTTGAGGCCAGGGACTGTCTTTCCCTTATTTAAATCCCCAGGATGTAGCAAAGTGCCTGGCACATAGGGAATGCTTGTTGTCTTGTCTTATCTTGCATTGCATTGCATTACAGACAACTTCTGCTCCTGCTTTCATCTTTTTCTCTCCAGGGCGTGTATTATCATTCCTCCTCTCTCCTTCCCTCTCCTCCTCGTTGTCCCCTCTCTCTGTCTCTCCCCGCTTTCTCTCCCTTTCTCTCTCTCCTCCTTCCTCCTTCTATATCACCAATTCGATACTCACAGCAGCTGCTATGAATATGCCAGTGTATTTCCGGGTTTGAATCACAAAATATAACAGGTTCTCTTCCTCAAAGACGAAACCAAGATATTTATTCATATACCAGAAAGCAAAATCCATCATAGTAACAAAGAAGTTTGTACACATTACCAATGCAGGGAGCACCACCAACCCCAAGCCTTCCCTCTGTCAGGCCTCCCTACAAACGAGCTCCCTTAAGCAAAATTCCTCTCTCTCTCACTCAAACGAGCTGCTCTGTCTCAGCACTCCCAAGCTCTCTCTCCCAGCTCTGCCTCACTCTCTCCCAGCTCTGCTCCACCCATTCCTGCTCACCTGCTTGGCAAGTTTCCCCCACCACAGGCTTCATGTGACTCAGGCTTCCATCTGACTAAGTCTCAAAGCAGGTCACATAGGCCTAGTAATGGATGGGAAAGATCTTCCTATTCCATTAACAGTACACTTCCCTCCTCTCTCTCTCTCTCTCTCTCTCTCTCTCTCTCTCTCTCTCTCTCTCTCTCTCTCTCTCTCTCTCTCTCTCTCTCTCTCTCTCTCTCTCTCCCTCTCTCCCCCTTTCTGTTTCACTCTCCCTCTCCCCTTCTCCTTTTCTCTTTTTTCCTCTCCCTCTCTGTCTACCTCTCCATCTCTAGCTCCTTAAAAAGAGGAATGTCTCACTCTCCTCTCCTTCTCTTCGTCTCTCCCTCCCCCCCCCAGTCCTCCTCTTCCTCCTTCTTCTCCTTCCCTTTCTTTCTCTCTCCCCATCTCCCCCCCCACCCCCACCTCCACCGCCACCGGGGGGATTGGGGGTGAAAGAAAGGCTTCTCTCTCCTCTCTTTCCTCTGACATGTACTACCAAGGCAAGACCAAGACTGGGAGTTATGACCTTGACTGCTTCTTCTGGTTTTACCTGAGCAGAGATTCTGAGATGACTGAACAGAGATTCTGAGATGGATGTTTCCAACCTTGGAGAAACTTCAATGCTCTGAGAGGTTGGGAGCTCCTAGATCTTTTGGTGAGGTCTCATTAGGAACAGGAGAACATCTCTGCACCTGAATAGTTCTCAGAAAAGATGAAGAAAATGTGAAGAGATTAGGAAACCAATCACTAACCTGACCAGCCAGAAGACGAGTTGTCCAGACAGACCAGAGATGAGACAAAAATCAGATATCTAGTCAATAGTCCCATTTAAAATGTTTTAATGGTTTAAGTATTAACCTCCTGGGAGAATATAATAGGAATTATGGGTTACTGTAGCATGTTTTAAGTCTTTAACAATGCACAGTTATGAATCTTTTAAGTATTTAACATTTATTTCATGTGAGAAAAATAAATCCTGTCCCATTGAATACTTTTCTACTCCCTCTGGGGATATCTTAGACAAGAGCCATATTTAAGCTTTAGGGGATTTTCCCTGGGGCTTCATAGTGAGAGCATAATGAACCACAGACAATGAGACAGAGGAGGCCCTCTGGAGGCCAGGATCTCCAGGATTTAACCTGGTCTGGCCATGAGCCAGAGCTTGGAACCCCTTGGTGGGGCAGGGTGAGCACCCCAGACCCTTTGATCGCAGCAGTATTTGTTGCTTCACAAATATGACCAAAAATTAACCAACTGTATTGGGTATGGTAACTTCATAAGGTTATTAGCGATAATTTTACTTATATAGTACTTCAAGACTTACAAAACACTTTCCTCACAACAAGGCTATGAAGAAATTAGATGCTGTTATCACCATCTTAGATGTAAGGCATGGATAAGACAGACAGGGCATTTATTAAGGGTTTACCTATGTCCCAGTCACTGTACTAAGTGCTAGGGTTATAACTACAAGCCAGCTTTGCATTCTTGAGAAAGCATGTCATAGACTTTTGGGAGAATATTTTGTACCAATCTTTATTGTTGTACCAAATTAGCAATCGTTCCCTTTCTTAAAGCTACTTAAGACTGACTAAATGATCCTCAACTGATAATCTTAGGGTAAGCACACCAGTAGGGGCTCAAACCAATGGCATTAGAGAATTACCCTTGATCTCTCAGGGTTACCTCTAGCACCCTGAGCTAGCCAAGCTCTGGGGACCTGACTCATCAGTGAGAGTGGGAATTGGGATCAGGATGTTTGAGCACTTACAAGGGCTATATTTCTGTATGCTAAGCACTTTAAGGAGATATATCAATCATTCAGACTCCAGGAGACATTTACAATCCATGGGGTGAATAGACACATGTTCAGATAACTACAGGGCATGATAAATACACAAAAGAGGTCCAAAGAAATTATATAGTTGTTGCTGTTGCTGTGTTTGAAGCAAGATTAGAAACCTCTCACTTATTTGAATATTCTCTACCCCCACCCTCTTTGATTTTGACTAGTAATTTAAAGATCTTTTTTCCTTTCTCTTAGTCTTCCTCCCTTCCCTTCCCTCATTGCCAAAGGCTGTAATAATGAGCCTTGAAACTTTCTAAAACTAGTAATTACTTAACATCAAGACAGTTATTAGCACTTAATCCAACAAATTCTCGCAATGTTTACCCATAAATATTCTTAGTGGGTTGTTATTCATTATTTCCTTTGGTTGTGCACTAATTGTCTCTGGGCTTTACAAAGAGTAATGATGCTTTCTCTCTTGTAGACCCGGAGGCAGTAACTCAGTAGAAAAACAGATTTTGGTGTCTGAGAATTTTTGCTTGAATATTAATTCTATTCTTTACTATCTTAATAACCTTGGAGGGGCGGGGCATCACCAGTCATCTTGGCTTTTGTCTTGCCCCTGGACTCCAATGACACCGGAGGACAGTGAGACCCATGCGATGACTCCGAGCAGCCCTGCCTCACTAAAATCCAATTCACTTGCAAGTCAAGACATCACCCTCATGATGTCATTGGTCTTCTTTCAGAAGGAAGGAGGAATCATAATAACAACAACAAATGACCTTGACCTTGGGCCTTGATCTTCTCCTCTATAACATAAGAATATTAAATTGGACCATAGAATTTAGAGTTGGCAGCATCTTGGAAAACAAGAGTCTCCTGGGGGGCACAGGGGCATCTTTCTTCTGATTTAAGTTTATATTTGCGTCCTTTCTGTGATTTATTTTTCTCTGTGTGCAGGTGGGGAGGGGCAGCTAGGTGGTACAGTGAATAGTGTCTGACCTGGAGTCAGGAAGATCTGGGTTCAAATTCAGTGTCAGACACTTACTAGCTGTGTGATCCTGGGCAAGCCACTTAACCCTGCCTGTTTGCCTCAGTTTCCTCACCTGTAAAATGAGCCACAGAAAGAAGTGGCAAACCATCCGTGTATGTTTGCCAACCCTAAGAGGAGGGTCACAAAGAGTCTGACACAACTGAAAACAACTAAATAACCACAAGGGAGAAAGAGGAAGGGTTAGACCAGCAGAGGCGCTGAAATAGTTCCTTGTGTTCTAGTTGCTACTTGGAAGGATTTTTTTTTTCAGGATCACAGGATTATAAAATGGGGAAGGAACTATGAAGTCATCTAGCCTAAACCCCTCATTCCATTTCACAGAAAGGAAACCTGAGACCCTCAGAGTTTAAATAACTTGCCCAGGTTCCACAGATAGAAAGTGGTAGAGGGTGGATTTGAACCCATGTCCTCTAATTCTAAATCTAGTCCTCTCTCCACTGCAGCAGGCATCTGCTCCTTTTCTTTCAAAAGAGTATGTGCCCAACAGGAGCATTGATTGTCTTTAGACTGGAGTGAAGTTTTGTCTCTGGACTCTATAGGTTGCCATCTCTGTATCAGCCACCAGATGGCGCACCAAGCCCTCAGCCACAAGCTAAAGTAACTTAAAGGTATAGGAGTGAGCAGGACCTGTTGTAGGCGTAAATCGCTTTGCACATGCATGGATGGGATCTGTGGGAACCCTCTGGATCCCACCCTTTCCTTTTAGTGTCTTAGTTCCTTTTGTGTCTAGGGATAGGAATAACAGTGACTCTGGATTTGATCCCCACCCCTTGGAGATTTGGTCTTTCCTAATTTAACATGATATTCTCCATGCACACTTGAATGACCCTTTAAGGAGCCAGTCTCAAAGCTTTCAGCATCTCATTAGGAAGGGAAGGAAAATTTACCCTGTATTTCATTCACTCCTATTCCGCCTCTGCTGCTCTGCCTGGTTTCAATTAGATGCCCTTCCTGGGACAAACTCATCACCTCTAATCTCACCACCATGCAGCTAACTCATGACTTAACTGACACCACCTCCTTCAGCCTCTCCTTCCCACTGATCGGAGGGCTGGCAGGTGGAATACCAAACTCCTCCTAATGCCATACTTTATAAAGGGCAGAAACTGGACTTTTGAACTCACTCCATTCTGTATCTGCTGCTCTTCCTGGTTTCAACACTGTGGAACAAATGCCCCTAGGGCTGGGTACCCCTTGGTGTCCTTCCCCCCACTTCCTGCCTCCTTTCGTTGTGTCTCCCTATTAGATTATAAGTTCCTTGCAGTCAGGGACTGTCTTTCTTTCTATTAATTGTATCTCCAGACCTCAGCACAGTGCCTGACACATAGTAGGTGCTTAATCAATGTTGATTGGATTGGATTGGATATTATTCCCAGCTTGAATAGAGGGGCAAATTATTAGGTCTGATGCTTTAGCAGGTTGACCACCAGGTTTAAGGTTAGATGTCATCTCCAGTATCTCCTCTGGTGCCTGCGGCATATCCCTCCCATTATAGGATGGGTTGCAGGGTCCTCAGTCAAACTGAAATATTAAGCACCACTGCCTCCAAGTTCAGGCTGCAAGGTCAAAACCTAGCCATTCCATCCTGCCGAAACCCACTACTTTATGTCCCTATGGTCTTCCCAACAGGGAAAGAGCTTCTCTTTTCAGTCAGTCAATGAGCATTTATTAAACACCTGCTATGTGCCAAACTCTGTGTATACAAGGAAAGGCAAAGCATAGTCCTTGTTCTCAAGGAGCTTACAGTCTAATGGGGGGTAGGGGGGTGAAACATGTAAACAACTATGAACAAACAGGATATATACAGTATAAATTGGAGATAATCGATCTTACCATACAGGAAAGTAGGAAGGGAAGAGGATAAAAGAAGGGGGAGGGGGAGGGGAAGGGCTGATAGAAGGGAGAGCAATTGCAGGGAGTTAAAAGTCAAAAGCAAAAAATTTCCGAGAATGAATAAGGCAAAAGGAGAGAGACAGTAGGGTAAATGGGGCAGGAGAGGGGAAGGATAGAAGGAAATAACATGATTGATAATCATTATTGTGAAAAAAATTTTGACTGAGTTTCTCTGATAATGATTTCATTTCTCAGACATATAGAAAACTGAGTCAAGTTTATAGAAATGAGTCATTTAAAGGATATGAACAGGCAATTTTCAGACAAAGTAATCAAAGAGCTATCTATAGTCATGTTTTTTTTTAAATTAAGATTTTTTATTTTTAGTTTACAACACTCAGTTCTGCATGATTTTGAGTTCCAGATTTTCTTCCTTCCCTTCCCCCCACCTCCCCAAGATGGCATGGAGTCCTTTATAATTTCTACAGATAACTTTGCATTAAATTTATTTACACAATAGTCAGGTTGTAAAGAATTATGACCAATGGAATGAATCATGAGAAAGAAGAAACAAAACCAAAAAAAAAGAGAGAGAGAATAAAAAGGAGAACAAACAAGGATATGAACAGGCAGTTTTCAGAGAAAGAAATTAAAGATATCTATAGGCATATGAAAAAAAATGCTGTAAATCACTATTGATTAGAGAAATGCAAATCAAAACAACTCTTACATACCACATCTCTCTTGTCAGATTGGTTAACATGACAAAACAAGAAAATGGTAAATGTTGGAGAGGATATGGGAAAATTAGAACACTGTTACATTGTTGGTGGAGTTGAGAACTGATCTAGCCATTCTGGAGAGCAATTTGGAACTATACCCAAAGGGCTATAAAAATGTGCATACCCTTTGACCCAGCAATACCACTTCTAGGGCTGTATCCCAAAGAGATCACACAAGTGGGAAAGGGAGCTGTTTGTACAAAAATATAGAGGCTCTTTTCATGGTAGCAAAGAATTGGAAATCAAGGGGATGCCCATCAATTGGGGAATGGCTAAACAAGTTGTGGTATGTGAATGTAATGGAATACTACTGTGCTATAAGAAATGGGGAGCACATGGACTTCATAATAACCTGGAAAAACCTACATGATATAATACTGAGTGAGCAGAGCAGAACCAGGAGAACATTGTACACAACCACAGATATATTGATTCGGTGATGACTAACCTTGATAAACTTGGCTCTTCTCAGCAATACAAGGTTCAAAGACAGCTCCAAAGGACTCATAATGGAGAGAGCTATCTATATCAAGAGAAAGAATTGTGGAGTCTGAATGCAGATCGAGGCAAACCATAGTCATATTTTTAAAAAATGCTCTAAATCACTATAGATGAGAGACATGCAAATTAAAACAACTCTGAGCTACTACCTCACACCTGTCAGATTGGCTAATGTAACAGAAAAGGAAAATGACAAATATTGGAAGGAAAATTAAAACTAAAACACTAATACACTATTGATAAAATTGAAATTGAGTCAGCTATTCTGGAAAGCAATTTGCCCAAAGAGCTACAAAACCATGCATACCCTTTCACCAAGCAATACCACTACTAGGTCTGCGTCTCAAAAAGATAAAAAACGAAAAAGAAAAGGACCCATGTGTACAAAAATATTTATAGCAGCTCTTTTAGTGGTAACAAAGAATTGGAAATTGAGGGGATGTCCATCAATTGGGGAATGGCTGAATGAGTTGTTGCATATGATTATGATGGAATACTATTGAGCTTTAAGAAATGATGAGCAGGATGCTCTCAGAAAAACATGGAAAGACTTACATGAACTGATGCAAAGTGAAATGAACAAAACCAGAAGAATGTCATACACAATAACAATAATATTTGCATGATCCTCTATTCTGAATGACTTAACTATTCTCATCAATACAAGGCTCTAAGACAATTCTGTAGGACTTACAATGAAAGGTGCCGTCCATCTCCAGAGGAAGAACTAGTAGAGCCGGAGTATAGGTCAAAGATACTTTTTCTTTACTTTCTTTATTTTTCTTGGTGTTTGTGTATGTGTATTTTCTTTCACAGAATGACTCACATGGAAATGCATTTTGCATGACTACACATGTATAATCTATGTCAAATTGCTTGCCTGCTCAATGAGGCAGGGAAGGGAAGGAAAGGAGAGAATTTGGAACTCAAAATTTGAAGAAAAAAAAGAATGTTAAAATTGTTTTTACACATGATCGGGGAAAAATAAAATATTAAAAAAGAAAAAAGTTAATTAAAAAATCTCCTTCAGAGATTTATTTGTTTAATTTATCCAGATATATATTATCAATTAAGATTTAATGCGCATATTCAAACAATCAATCAAGAAGTATTGAGTATGTGTCTATTATGTGCCAGGCACTGTGCAGGAGATACAAAGACAAAAGGAAAACAGTTCCTGACCTCAAGGAGCTTACAGTCTACTAGGTGAGGCAACATGGGCATGTGTAGTTATGTACAAAATAGATACAAAGGAAATTTGAAGCGAAAGTCTTGGCATCTGGGGGATCAGGAAAGGCTTCACAAAGAAGATGACATTTGACCAGGGCTTTGCAGGAAAGCAGAGATTCTAAGAGGTGGAGGCATGAAGGGCAGCCTAATACAATGAGTGGAGAGATGGGAAATGGAATGTCATGTATGAGTATCACGAAGGAAAGCCACGCTGGCTGGATTTTAGAATGTATTAAGGGGAGTAATGTGTAATAATGCTGGAAATGTAGGTTAGGGCCAAATTGTAAAGAGTTTTAAATGCCAAGCTGAGGAGCTGATACTTCATTCTTGATAGGTTACCACTGGAGTGTGTTGAGCATAGAAGTGATAACATTTGGTGTTAGGAGAACTCGTTGATATATAAATGCTACACGTTTATAGAGTCTATTCTATTTGAAAATAATTAAAAATTTTGAGCTAATTTCCTTATCCAGGAGTTCAGTATGCCAATGAAATCACAAATTAAGTCCCTATCATTATCCCTTTAATAAAAATACTAACAATTCTATACTATCTACTTATGAAATTGATATTTAAAACATAAAATGTTGAACTATAAAATTATATTTTTAAAATATATATGATATGTATATGTATAAAATTGAAAATGCTCAAAATAGAAAAATAATTTGCCACATTTTCCTTCTCTGGGTATCAAAATTTGTTCTCTCTTCTTTAATAGATCTCTCATTATGCATATGCTGCTTTATATGACCTCTCTGTTACTGGATCTGGCTTAAAGGCATGAGCACAGCATTAATTGTACTCACAGCAACTGGTATTACCATATCTCCGCTACTAACATCCAGTATGTTCATAATCTTGTGATACATTATTAAAACCTTTCCCATCTTAATTTAGTTACGGCTTAATACCTGGGTATATGTTCACAGAATTAAGTGTAATAACTAAATGAAAGTCACCTGGTAAACGAAAATGCAGTAACGGAGGAATCATGCACTCATAATGAAGTTAACTTTTCCTCATTCTTTATTCCTACTGCATATACTAGGCCTGCGAGAGCAGGGGTTCAGAGCAGGCTTCCAATGGTGGATTTATGTCAATCTATTCATGTTTTTTCAATCAATCCACCTTATGTCCCTCAGTCAGTAAAAGCCTGTTAGAGAGTTGGTTAGTGTCAGATCTAATAGGAGTTGGTATTCTGGACCATGTTGTGACATAGGACAGAACTCTTAGGGATGAAGTAAATCTCTAGAGAGTTGTGAAGAAGGTTGCAGAGAGAGACTTGAAGTCAGGGAAAACTTCCTAACAATTAGAAACTTGAAATCAAGGAAAAAAACAACTTCCAAACAATTAGAGCTGCCTCATAGTACAATGGGTGACCTCTGGAAATGATGTGCTCCCTTTCCCTGGAGGCCTTCAAGCACAGGCTGGACAATCACTCTGACACTGGAAGGGGATTCCTGTGCCAACACATGATACATGAGTTCCTTTCTGAGAGTCTATGATTCTACAAGACAACAAAAAGGAGCTTTTATAGTTATGTTGGGGACAAAAGGGAGTTCAAATATGACATAGAGAAGGCAGAGCTATTCAACTCCCATTTTACTCCCATTTTCTCTAAAAAAGGAAAGAATTTCTAAAGTGAGGAAGACAGGGAAAATGGCTTCCAGAGAATTACTAGCCCATAGAGGCAGTAATATAAAGTGGATAGAGACCTAGCCTTGATTTTTAAAAAAATAAACTTTATTAAGCATCTACTATGTGCCATGCACCATGCTAAGCTCTTTGAAAATAGTGTCTCATTTGAATCTCACAACAACCTTGTAATGCACTTAGAAAGGGATTATATGATCATTCTGTACAAGCCATGAATGTCAGGCTAATTTAATTTTCTTTTCAGTAGTTGACATCAGGTGAATGCTGTGGAAATAGCATTTGAAATTCTTGATGTTTGGCAAGGAATTTGACAAAGTATCTCATAATATGCTGTTAATAATATGGAGGGATATATAATGAATGATAGGATAACTAGCTGCCTTGACTCTGAACTGTTTGAATGAAGCCAAACCCAAGGAGCAGATTGAAGTGTCTATTGAGGTCTCTATTGTAGTCTAAAGAATAGCTTTTTAAAAATCTCCCAACAAAGAGACATATTTAGAAATTCCTTGATTGGGGGGTGGAGCCAAGATGGCAGCTGGAAAGCAGGGACTAGAGTGAGCTCCCCACCAAGTCCCTCCAAAAACCTATAAAAATTGGCTCTGAACCAATTCTAGGACTGCAGAACCCACAAAATAGCAGAGGGAAGCAGGGCTCCAGCCCAGGACAGCCTGGATGGTTGCTGGGTGAGGTCTTTCACACACAGCGCTGGGAGGAGAACAGAGCAGAGCCCAGCCTGGGCGGCGCGGACCAACCAGACCAGGAGCTGGGCAGACAAGGCCCTAGCACCCTGAATCAGTGAGCTGCAGCAGTTACCGGACTTCTCAACCCACAAACACCAAAGACAACAGAGAAGGTTAGTGGGAAAAGCTGCTGGGGACAGAGTGAAAGAAGGGGTTCGCAGTTCGGCCACCACCCCAGGGGCAGCAGAGGTGGGGCAGCTACAGAACTACAGCTGCAGTTGCTTCTGGCCCCAGGACCACCTGGTGGGAGGAATTAAGTGGAGGATCAGAGCAGGAGTGAAGAGCCTGATGAAGATCTAAGTCCAATCCAGGTTGGGGGTTTTTGGGGAAGGAGGAGTGTTGGTGTGGCAGAGCTGGTGCATCCCCCCAAGCTTGGAACATAGTACTCTTTACTCTACAAGCAGTCATACCCCACTGAAAAACTCAAGGGTCAAGTAAGTTGGCTGGGAACATGGCCAGGCAA
>CM053627.1:49473017-49492686 GCA_028646595.1 Phalanger gymnotis
AAGGGAGGGCAGACTGGGGAACAGGACAACCAGAATATATACCATCTTGGAGTGGGGGGAGGGTAGAAATGGGGAGAAAATTTGTAATTCAAACTCTTGTGAAAATTAATGCTGAAAACTAAATATTTTAAATAAAAAAAAATTTAAAAAAAAAGAAATTCCTTGATTGAAAGAACTGAAGAGATGGAACCATTTTATTCCCAAGTAGATGACTGGGGACAGGGCAGGCATTCACTGATGGTTGTATTGTTTGTGGAACAAGACACTGGAGAGAGGTGCCTTTAGGTACAGAGAAGAGCAAGCTAGTAAGCTCTTCAAACAAAGGCAAAGTGACCACTTGATGGGGATACAGTATTGAGAATCCTTATTCAAGTATAGGTTGGGCTAGATGGCCTCTGATGAATCCCAACATCAGAGGATGGCTGAAAATTGGTCATCCAAGATACTCTAGAAGCACTCCAGTGATGATGAATTTACAATCTTCCAAGGTAGCTTATTTCATTTTTTCACAACTCTAAATGCTCTACCAGAGTTTGTCTTTATATTAAGCTAAAATCAGCCTCTCGGAAACTTTAACTCATTCTCACTTCTCCTTTCTGGGGCCAAGCAAAAAAAGACTAATCCTTTCCCTATATGACAGTCCCAACATCTGCCATCAATGAGTGAACTCCAGGTATGGAACTCACCTCGGCTGGTGCAAATCGGCAACTCATTGGTAACTAATGATTTCTTACTTGTGCAACCTTCGGCAAGCTACTTAATTTCTGTGGCCATCAGTTTCACAGACTTATAGAATCATGGAGCATTAAAGAGTTACTTGGGAGCACTGAGTGACTAGCCCATGGTAACAGAGCCAGAGAAGGCACTTAATAATACTTTATTGAGTTGAATTAAAGAAGCGACCTCAGAGTTCATCTATCCCAACCACTTCATTTTCTAGACCAGGAAACTAAGACAGAAGGGTGTGATGATTAAAAAGGCTTGAGAGACATAGTTTCTGGGGTAATTTAATCATTTTATTAATAAGGCCAGCAGGTTATTAATAAAAGGGTGGTCATTTGGCCATCTCTCTTAGATCAAAGACCACCATGGTGGCAGGGCTCACAGTTTGTATGTCCTTCTTAAGAGTAGGTGTTCATGGCGGGGCTGCTAGTGACATCATGTCATCAGTGGATGTCTCAGACCACCCCCAGCCTTGGGCTACCTAGACAAAAGGATCTGTCTCTGCCGAAGCTTGAGTACAACAAGATGGGCTTACCCACCTTAGATTAAATTCCTTTTAAGGTTGGGTGGGATCTAACTAAGACTAGGACAATTAATGTAATCTCAGTATCTGTAATATCCTTCAAAAGACTGAACTTTTTAAAATCAGGAGTTTGGAAGAGGAGAGTCTCTGAAACTCCCCAAGATATTGGTTATTAATAATAATTTCTCTCAAGGGATTAAGTGCAGAGATAAGATTGGAACCTAGCTCCTTGGATTCTGAATCCACCACAAATATCCCAAGATACCTACATCTAACAATGCAGATTCTGGCCTTAGTGGTGGTTACCCATCTGTTGGAAAGTCCCTCTCCATTAGCTTGACTGGTTCTTGGAGGATAGACATCCCATTCCATACCCAGTCTGGTCCTTGAACTCTTTCTAGCTGGAAAGGACTTGTCAGGATCCGGGATCAGATAGCAAGTGTTTTCCAGGATCCCCTCCCTCCGAGCTGACTTGGGACAGTAAAGGAGGAAATTCTTCGTATTTTGTGTTACTTTGGGGAGGATCTTCAAACTTCAAAGATTTGGTTTTCAATTTCTTTGTCTGAGTCATTAATCAATTAAATTATACAGAACCTAAATGATTGGAACATTTTTTTTTTAAAGCATAGCCTCAACAAGGGCTTTGTATCCTGATATTTTGGAAAACCTAAATTCAATGACATAGAGCCTTGGTGCTATTGTATTAAATGATAGATTGGGTTTTTTCTTTATGCCTATTATTTTTTCTTACCCTTAACATTGCCTGTCAGGTTGACAATTTATATTTCATGTTTTATTATATAAAAATTACATATACATACATATACGTATATGTGTATACACACACACACACACACACACACACACACACCCCTGTTCTAAGGCTTTTATCCATAAAATTAACTATGTAGCACTAATAAGATAACTGAATTCATGCAAATGTAAATGAATGATGTCAAAGAGCAAGTTGCTTTGGTTAATATAAAGGTTAGAGATATATTATTCATAATTCAGGTAATATCACTTCAATATAATTAAGAGTTCTGAGACTGTAGGACATCAAGAACTCGGCCAGCAGGTCAACCATGGGTCAGAATATGGAAATGAAGAGCAAGAGAGAGAACAGAAGAGAGATAAGAGCCTGGCATAACTGGAGTCTTATAGGGAGAAGGGCTTTTGAAGTGAAATTTGTCAAACCTAATAATATGCTGTTATGCATGCATTTTTAAAAGACCAGTGAGCTAAATAGGAAAGCAGGAAACCCTCAAATGTAATATCTACTAACACTTCTATCCCATTTACATCTAGGATCCAGATGCTTTAAGTAGAGGTAAAGGAAGAAGTTTGTTTTTAATAATAAATGTCTAACAAGCTAAATTCTACTTACTTCTTTATATCAAGAACCAGCCTCCTCACCCTTTTATTCTTCCAAGGATACATTCAAATAATCATGACACAATCTGCGATTGGGAAGAGGAAAGGCAAAGGGTACAATCACTCCCCTTTAACCTTCCATTTACACTTTATATATATTTATCTGGGGTGTACAGATATTCAGAGAAAAATAGTACCTCTGGTGTAAGGGCTTGCTGAACCCTTTTCGGGGCTGCTTATTCACCTTTGGAATTCACGTGCTGCCCAACTGTCACCTATAGCTCCAAGAAGTTGTAGCATGCACAGCAGCCACACCCAGGTAAAACCATCTCGGCAGATGGGCTAAACCAGGTTGAGGGTAACTGAGGGGCCTCAAACCCATCAATGAGTTAAGAAATGTCTGCCCCAAGCATGTGAAGAGTTCTCCTGGTGGAATAGTGGGTGAGAACAATTTGTCCCAACAACCATGAAGGGAGCACTGAGAGCTTGGTAGACATGGAAGATACCAAGGTCATTCACTGCATCCTGAGCCATGGCCAGTTATCCTGGCTTTTGTCTTGTCATGGACTCTGATGACTCTGGAAGAAAGAATGAGGCTGAAGACTTCATGCAGCCCTACCTCACTTAAATCCAATTTATGTGTAAGTCAAAAGCCATCACCCATACCATTTTACCATTTTTACCTACCTCAAAGTCCTGTGGTAACAGACAAGTGGTGAAGCAGCAGGTACAAATACACTGGGAGCTGTAGTCAAAACCCTGCCTACAAGCTGCCCAGACTATAGGGTCGTCTTCTCACTGGACTGAAGCAACAGTGGAATTTGGCAGCCCCTGGGTGTCTGAGCAGCCTTTTTTAAGGACAACACTGCTCATCTCCTGATGTAAGGAAAGAGCTAGAAAAGGTACCCTAAAAATTGTCTGCTTTACTTAACCTAAACCTGGCCTGCTTATTGGGGCACATAGAAATCCTACCAAGTAGTCAAAATACACACACACACACACACACACACACACACACACACACACACACACATACACACACAAATGTAGAAAAACTCTTGTGAAAATGATTTCACTCATCATTGCTACATAGAATGTGTTTGTGCTTATGGCAATACAAAATCCAGTAGACCTCAAAGATAAACAGCTCTTGTTACAAGTGAACTTGGTAGGTATTGCAACCAAAAAGCAACCCTGAGTGAAACAAGGCTGGCAAATAAAAGCCAGCTTACCCGTCAGACCTGGATATACATTTCTCTAGAGGGGCTGCAGTGATGAAAAGAAGCACCATGAAGCTGGTGTGGGTTTTTTAATCAAATCTAATCTAGTCAACACATTTGTATGCCTCCCAAAAGGAGTGAATGGCAAGCTCATGACAACACCATTGCCACTTGCAGGAAAGTGCCACGCCACCCACTATCTTCAGTGCATATGCTCCCACCACAACAAATCCTGATGAGGTCAAAGAAAAATTTTACGAAGACCTGGAGACCTTCATCAAATGTACCGAAAAAGGACAAGCTTATAACTCTGGATGACTTTAATGCAAGAATAGGGACAGACCATCAGACATGCAGGGAGTCCTTGGGAGGAATGGAGTCAGAAACAGCAACAGTAATGGTCACTTACTATTGAAGATTTGTGCATCTCATGACCTTCTGATCACCAACACTGTCTTCCATTTACCTAAATGCAATAAAACTTCATGGATGCAGCTTTGCAGCAACCATTGGTGTGTAACAGACTACACTATCGTAAAGACAAAAGACAGACAAGATGTGAGAGTGATAAAGGCAGTGTGTGGCACAGAGTGTTGGACTGAACATAGACTCATCTTCTCCAAGCTAAATGTTCGAATTCAACAAAAACAGCAGCCCCTAGGCAAGATCATTACCTGAAGAATTAATGTCAACAAATTAGAATGCTTCTCTGTGAGTAAACAATTTGTTACTTGGAGGAAAGCTGAGCCAACACATGGCTGGTAACAGTGAGGAGAAAAGAAGTAGGGAGCTTTCAGAGATTTATTGTGCAGCACTGCATTTACTCATCTGGGCCAGAATACTCACAAACATCAGGCTTGGTTTGATGAAGATGACGGGGAAATTCTGAAGCTATTAGAGAAAAATGAGAACTCCGTAGGGTTTACCAGTAGGACACTTTGTCTCTAAGAAGGTAGCATTTAACTCCATCAAAAGTAAAGTGCAAGAGAAACTTAGAGAGATGAAAGATGCTAGGCTCAGTAAGAAAGCAGATGAAATTCAGTTTTATGCTGATAGTAACAATCCAAAAAGCTTTTATGGTACCCTGAAGGCTATTTATGGGCCACAGACTGTTGGTGCATCTCAACTACTCAGTGCTGATGGAGTTACATTGATCAGTGTGGGTAAGGACTTGATCCTGGAGAGATAGGCTGAAGACTTCCACAGCAGAACAGACCATCATCAATCAATGCTGACACCATTGACCATATACCTCGGGTTGAAGTTAATCTCTCTCTAGTCAAACTTTCAACTGAAGAATGGGTTTTGAACACCATTAGCCTCCTCACATGTGGCAAAGTGCCTGGTGCTGATTCTATTCCAGCTGAGATTTAAAAGGCAGGGGGCCCACTGCTCATACAAAAGCTAACTGAAAACTTCTAGGTTATATGGCAAGGCGAGGTTATCTCCCAGGAGTTCAAGGATGCCTCCATTGTCTTCTCTATAAAAGAAAAGGAAATAGGTTTTCCCATGACAATTCCTGTCCTGTGGAATTTTTATTCATTTTATTCTAAACTTAAGAAATAAAACAAGCATTTCCATAACATAGTAGAATAGAAAAAAAAAAGCCTATTTTATATGAAACTGCAAATCTATTATGTACAACTTGCTGTAACAATAATGTTGCTAGCAGCTGCTATAGGAGTGTAAGACCCAACAAGAACAGCAACAAGAGCTGCCAGCACAGGTTCTTTGATCTGCTTTTCTAAGGAAAGCAACTTTAAGGGGTTACAATCTCACTTTAATCAAACATACATATTTCATTCACTTAGTTCAGGAGGAAAAGCCAGCACCCTGAACTTCAGAACAAATACAAACAAATTATAAGCATACATTATATAAACAGAGCAAATAAACACTAATCAGCAGACAGGCTTCTAGCTGTGTGTCCAAGCAATACATAGTTACCAGAGAAGCACCAACATCTGGGTTTTTTCAAAGCCAGTGGGCTCTTAACAATGGCCGCCCAGAAGCTACTCAAATCACATGACACTCTTCCAGTGAGTGAGAGCCCCAAACAAAATGCTAACCTCTGAGTCTATATACCCTTCTTAAGACCTGAAGGCTTCATACCTAATCAGCAAAAGGGTGTGGGCCTAGGGCTTCCCACTTAGTAAGACTTAATCAAAGGCACTTGATTACTTTAGTATTCTCAAAGAGAAAATAGTAAAAAAGGAAAAAAAAATCCCACACTGCTTAACATGACACTTGCTATTTCTTTTACTTATATAATAAAATTATCATGTAACTTCATTTTTTTTTCTTTCCTCCCCCTGCCTCTATCCTAGAGATGACTACCATTAGACACAAGTTTGTATATATACTAAAGCTATTCTATGTATACTTCTATTCTTCAGTTCTTTCTCTATAGATAGATGGTGTCTTCCTTCTTACATCTATTCTAATTTATTTAGGTATTTATAATAGTCAAAATGACTTAGTTGCTCAAAGTTGTTCTTAAAACAATATTTTTGTTACTGTATACAATGTTTTCTTGGCATTGCTCATTTTGTTCTTCATTATTTTGTGGAAGTCCACCCATGCTTTTCTAAAATCATGGAGCTCATCATTTCTTATAGCACAGTAATATTCTATCACAATCATATACCACAAATTGTTCAGCCATTCCCCAAACGATAGGCACTCCTGCAATTTCCAGTTTCTCTGACACCATAAAGAAAGCGGCTATAAATATTATAGAACATATAGACTCTTTCCCTTTTTTCTTAATCATTTTTGGAAATAGACCTAGTAGTGGTATTGCTGGGTCAATGGGTATAGGCAGTTTAATAACTCTTTGGGAATAAATCCAGATTGCTCTCCAAGATAGTTGGATCAATTCACAGTTCCACCAGCAGTGAATTAGTGTCCCAATTTTTCCAAATCCCCTCTGACATTTGTTACTTTCCCCTTCACTCGTTTTAACCAAAAATATAAAATGATAATACCTCAAAGTTGTTGTAATTTGCACTTCCCTAATCAATAACGGTTTACAGCATTTTTTCATATGACTATAAATTTTGATTTCTTTATCAGAAAAATGCCTGTTCATATCCTTTGACCACTTATCAATTGCAGAATGACTCTTATAGATTTGACAAAGTTCTTTATATATTTAAGAATAGACCTTTATCTAAGAATCTGTATATAAAAATGTTTTCCCAATTTGCTACTTCCCTTCTGACTTTGGCTACATTCTTGCCAGATTAAGATTAGATAAGGTTAATTTAGATAAATTTCTTGGAGTTCTCCTTAATAGGCTGATCCTTCGACTGGAAGATGGTCATCTATTCAAGAATCAGTGTGGCTTCAGAAAGGGCCAAGGATGAGCTGGTAGGTATTTGCTTCTGGACAACTCTAGGACAAATGCCAGAAGCAGAACAGAGGTCTATACATGATATTCATCAATCTGACCAAGGCCTTTGATATTGTCAGTCCTTAAGGGCTCATGTAAGATCATGGCGAAATTTGGTTGCCCAGAGAAGTTCATAAGTATTGGACTCCAGCTCCATGACAGCATGCTTACATGGTTTCCGGATAATGGATGATGCTCTCACACTTTCCCAGTCACCAATGAAGTGAATCAGGGATGTGTGCTTGCTCCCAAGCTTTTTTAGCATGATGTTTTCAGAGATATTGTCAGATGCATTCAAGGACCAAAACAGCATCAAGGTCGGCTACTTGCGCTGATGGTAAATTAACTTGAAAAGGCTACAAGCCAGGACTAAAGTAGAGGGGGAGTTGGTGTCATACCCTGTACCTTCCCACTCATGTTGGGGCTTCCTCGGGGGAGCCCTTCCCTCTTTCTGCCTCACCACTCTTCTCTGGTTGGGCTGGTACTCTGCTTTGCTGAAAAGGTCCCCTTTTTTTGTCTGTGGACTTCCAAATGATTTTTTTTTTGTGCAGTTCTGGAGTGAAAGATGTCATTTACTGTTGTTTCTCATTGGATTTCTTAATCAACATTTGATCTGATGAAAACTTGAGGGTTTTTCTGAAGTAGATTATGCGAGTAACACACCCTGCCTTCCAATTCAAGCAGCCTTCTGGGCAGGGATTCCTCCCACAATCTCTATTTAAAAAAAAAAAAGCCTATAGTCTACCAGTGTGCTCTCTGGCTACAATTTGTGGAATGGTATGATGTTTAAAGAATTTAAAATTAAAATCACTCAGAAGACAATAAACAGGTGCATGGCAGTGAGTAGGCTGTAACACAATAAATAGTGAACTATGATGGAGTGGGAGACTATGCCATGAGAGTACACTTCTTAGGATATGTGGGCAATTCCTCTTCCTACTGAGTTATACAAACCATGTGTACTATTTCCTGCTTGGCTCCAACTCAATACATGGAGACTTTGTGAGCCTTCTTCTGGCCATGAGTCACATAGGGGCTGGTGCCATGTGGTGAGAAGGAGTTTTCTAAGTGGCTTCAGAGCTCAAAGAACTAATTATGGAGCCAGAACTGAGTTTGCAATGTACCTACCCTTCCCTTGACCTTTTTTTTGTGCCCAGTGGACAAGCAAAAGAAGACCTGCTATGAGCCTCTGGGCGGGGGAAGGGGAAGCAGTAGCGGCAGCTATCATGTGTCTGTGAATGCATACCCCATTATTTCTTTTGTCTCTTGGGTTTATTCTTTCCTGAGTTTAGGTGAATGATACTGAAAGCACTAGATTATGTCCTTGCAATCTTTGAAAAGTAGGTAGAATCATAAGAACTCCAGCAGCTGGAATTGTTAACAGAACCTGCTGGTAGCAACAGTGACTTATTCTGGTGAGAATCAAGCCCTGAATAGTAACCCAGCAGTTACTTGACTCAGCCCAGTAGTAACTGACCCAGCAGCCAAAATACCATGTCCAACAAGCCCCTTTCAAATAAATGGAATTCAAATTCCTGACACTTTCCTAAATAGCAATCAGAATAATAATCTTCAAAGTGCCAAATTTACTTAATGTCAAATATTAATAATCAGATATGAGAATAGAGGTGAACATTTTCTTTTCTATATACCCTATATATCATTTCTAGCTATCTCAGTTGTTTTAAGATATTCTATTGCATTAAAATATTTCCCAAGGCACCCTTTACATTTCCCTACATATATCCCATATATTTCCCTAATAGAATCTTGCAGATTTGAATGCCTCAGTGCAAAATTAGACATTCACTCCAACCCTTGGACTATCACGCTTCTTGATTGTATTCATCTGAAAGGATGACAGCTCTAAATGTAACCTTAAAATGGATAATAGCTAGGTCCTGATTAGTGCAAATAATGAAAGTCCTGAAGTAGTCATTTAAATTTGCACCATTATTGTTCATATGTATGTATATATATATATATGTATATATGCATGCAATTTATTAAATACTTGCAAACTGTGTGGGTCGGAGACCACTACTCACATTAAACATAGACAGAGATCATTCTTGAGAGAAGGCAAAAAGCAATTTTATTGCTTTCTCATGAGAAAGGATGCCACCCAAAAAAGGGTGCTTTAATTATGTTTTACATTTATTCGGTCTAAATAAATGGGCATGTCCCCTGAACAGACTACAGTAGAGTACAAAGGACCCAAATGGACGCCAGTCCTTTTATTGGCTTTCCCTTCACATCTCCCGCCAGGCTCTTCATTGGCCAGATACAACCCCCTGACTGCCTATGTCATGCCGTCCTCAAATGGCTCATTTAAGTATGCATACAAGCCTCTAATCTTTCATCCCAGAGCTTTGATTAGAGTTAGTTCTAACCAGTCACCTGACTTACATTCTGCTAAAACTGGGGGGCTGGGGCTCTGCGGAAACAAAACTGCTCCTCCCCCCCACCTCCTGACTCTTACATAGATCAGTTAAAATATAATTTTTAAAAAACTCATGCTTTATTATTGTGAGGAACACAGAGATTTTGATTGCTAGTGGAAGGAGGACAAAAGTAATTAGCCTTTTCAGTCTTCTTCATTCAGACCTGTCCATGTGATTTACATGGAACACGTAGGGCACGAAGGAGGTGGGGTGGGGTAAGAAGAATCCTTACTGCTCTTTCCCCAAATACTTTGCAATTTTGCTGAGGGGAGACACAGGGAATGATTACCTAGACAGGCCCTATGATGGAAATGAAAAGAAATGTTCTGGCTCTAATTCAGAGAAGCATTACAGTTAAAAATACAGACTTAAGGATGTAAACTCAAACTCTTTCTTTAACTAACTAGATAGGTAAAGCTTGCTGGTGCTTACATTGTAAAAAAGCTAAAGGTGGCTCTTAAGCTAAAAAGCCAAGAGAGCTCTATAGGGTGTCCCTAAAGTCTCCACACATAGGAAATCTCATTTACATCTCATTAACTGTTTCACCAAAGACTCTGTGTTGTTCAGTGACTTCTTTTTCTGGGGTTTGCTAAAGGAGAAGGTGTACTCAATGAAAATCACAAATGCAACACACTCGATTGAACACATAGATGAATAAAGAGTGAATGTGCTAAAATTGACAGCAATGTGGAGTTATTGCATCGAGTTCACTTGAATCTTGCAAAGCACATCAACCTTTGCATCACAAATAATGGAAATCATATTGAAGGTGTTATTTGTTAATGTTCCAATTAAATGAAATGTTGTTGAAAATTTCATTCATTTCATTTCTTGAAAATATGCATTTTTTGCCTATGTATCCAGACTTTAGGAACACCCTGTACTTCAATGGAGAAAAGAAGCTATATAGAAACCAAAGACCAGCAGATGGCAGCAAAGAACAACTTCAGGGAAGTCTCAAAGTAAAAGAGAGGCCACTCAGCTGAGACATTTGCAGAAAAGAACTGAGCATTAGAGGACACCAGCTTAGTGAAGAAAAGAACTTATTCAATCAGTCATCAAGCATTTATTAACTATCTTTTATTTGCCATGCACTAGGTTAGGAGCTGGGGATACAAATATAAAAGTAAAATAGTTCCTGCCCTCAAGTGGTTTACATTTTACTAGGAAAAAACAACATAGTTTATAATTAAATTCAGGATAGCAGCTTAAGGGTGAGGATTAGACTGAATCAGTGAATCTTCCCATCTCACTTAAAGCAACTGACAAGATACTTTACCTTGATAGCTTCATCAGATAAGAACATATTCACTGAGTCAACCAATTGGTGGTGGGAGCTAAATGTGAGTAAAGTCTAGATATCTCTATTCAACCAGCAAAAAGATTTATATTAGGTATGTAAAGTTCTTAATGAACTTAGAAGTCCTCAAAAGTCCTAACCTTTAGAATCAAATGTAAATTGTTTGGCTTTTAAATCGCTTTATAACCTGACCCCAACCTATCTCCCAAGCCTTTTTATAGATTACAAGCCCATTTCCCAGCCATACCAGCCTTCTTGCTGTTCCTTTCTTATATATGTCACTCTGATAAGGTTAAAGAAAAATAATGATGGTAGGGACCCATGTATTTTTAGGGGTGCTCAAGACCCCAAAATACCAACACACCGGGTCCTGCCGAATGAATTTGATTCAAGCCTTCTTAGCCAAGGAAAAAGACAAAGTTTATTAAGGATTCGCCACAATGAGTTGTCTTAAGAAATCTCACCCTTCGTGACACTTGTTTTCACAAGCAGGCCAGATTCAATCTATTGAATCTGAGCGCCTTCATGGAAGCAAGATGTAGCTTATATACAGAAAGATTGTGGGAGGAATTGAGGTGTGGTCAAGTAGTCTGGGATAACTAGAGGAGGGGTTTAGGGAGGGTCTTGAGGAAGAGTCCAAAGAGGATCTTGATGGGACTGGGTTGACTAGAGGTCAAGACTCCAGAAAACAAGAGAATGGGATCTTGATAGGATCAAGGGTAGGAAGCAACTGGACAATAGAGGGCTGTGCTGGCAAAGGAAATGGGCTCTTAGCACCCAGTTCAACCAAGTGCCCTTGAAGAGTTTGGCCTTTGCTCCCTTGATTAGATTGGGAGTCCTTAGTGACCTCCTTGCCTCAGGAGACAGCCTAGTTTACACATGGGTTTGAGTGACGTGTTTGGGACATCAGAGGCTTTTAGACCACGTGTGTTTAAGTCACCTCTTTGTGACGATTTTAGGTCAGGTGGGTGTGACTCACCCTTGACCCTGAAAAAGATATAAAACCAGGGGTTGGCTCTCTCTTTTTTTCTCTCTTTTTCGGAGGTCTTCCTCACAGCCATGGTGGCTCTCATGACTCTGGGCCAGCCCTTGTTATGAGCTCCTGGGCTGAACTTAGATGATGGTAACTATGAATTGTATTTGGCCTGTCTGTCAATGTTTGTAATTTGTTTGTATTTGCTCTGAAGTTCAGGGTGCTGGCTTTTCCCCCTGAACTAAGAGTGATATTTGTATGCTGGATTAAAGTAAGCTTGTTAACCCCTTAACGTTGCTTTCCTTAGTAAAGCAGATCAAAAGAACCTATGCTGGCAGCGTTCTTGTTGTTGGGCTTGTGTTGGTTCTTCACCCCCACAACAGCTGCTAGCCAGATTGTTGAAACAAGGGCTAGGCTAGATAGAGACTTGGGCCCAGATAATGAAAGGCTTATGGCCTCAGGGGAAGGCCAGATCATGTGGGAAGACTCAAGGAGAGCTCAAGGGGGTTCCCAGAGACTGTACCCTCATCAACTCTATATCCCATTGTATTGGTTGTCCTCCATACCTAGAATGCCATCCTTCCTCACTTCTGCCTCTTAGAATGCCTTGTTTCCTTCCAACTTCAGCCTTTTATGAACCCGCTAGATGCTAGGAGGCAACTAGGTGGCTCAGTAGATAGAGTTGTGTGGGGTGAAAGACCCTCACCAATTATTAAAAAAAATTAATTTTTAATAAAAAGCCACCTCAGGGTAGGAACAGAAATAAATTTTATTCAGTTCTCGTGAGAAAAGGGCATCTTCTGCCAGAACAGGGCTAGCAGGAGGAGGCCGGGTACAAGGGACAAAGCATCAATAAATATACTCCTAACACAAGAAAATCCCACCCGCCTCTGTCCCTCCTCACCATTGGCTGGAAGGCAGGCTTACAATTTGAAACAAAGAACCAGGAAATCAAGCACAAAAAAAAAAATCCAACTCCCACTTCCCCTAGTTAGTAATTATTGCTGAGGTGGCACCTATAAATCTAAAGAAGGAGGATAAGGTAAAGGGAGGGGGAAACCCTCTCCTTTCTCTTACAGTAAAGGAAAGCGGGTCACAATGACCCTATTCTTATTTGGTAAACCTTTAGACCAGAACCAGAAGAAAGAACAAAAACTTCAGGGAAAAGAAAAAGACATTCCTAAAGGCTGAGTAATCAGATTCTCATGGACTCAAACTTATCCCATTTCCCTTTTCTCTGGATATTGATTCTTAAAAAAAAATATAGATAGATAGATAGAAAGATAGATAGATAGATAGATATGTATGTATGTATATATATGTATTCCCTGTGAAGTCTTCACACCTTATTCTCTCACTATCTCACTCAGAGTGCTAGAACTGGAGTCAAGAAGACCTGAGTTCAAATTTGGCCTCAGACACTAGCTATGTGACCCTAGACAAGTCATTTGTAACAACAATCTGCTTAGCAGCTGCTGTAGGGGTGTAAGACCCACCAACAACCAGCACACAGAAAGCTGCCAACACAGTTTCTTTGATCTGCTTTTCTAAGGAAAGCAACGTTAAAGGGTTAACAATCTCAGTTTAATTAAACAATCTGTATGGGACAGAATTTTCAAATAATAGGAGAAACATCTTTAGGAGAAGCAAAGTGAATTTATTTTACAAACCTTGCAAGATTTGGGCATACCTCCATAATGGAGGAGGCAAGGTAATTGATACTGTTAATGAAAAGATTCCCGCCCACCTCTACCCCTTCTCACCATTGGCCGGGAGGTGGGCTTACAATCTAGGCTCCAAAAACTAGACAGAGGACTAGGGGACCAAGGTTGATCCAGTCTGTTCAGGTCTTCCCTATGGGAACTCAACTTGGGCGGGGGCCCAAAAGGAAAGTCTAAGAGAAGAGATGAGGGGCGGGGCGGATCTTCCTGTAGCAGAGAACAAACAGCTCACAGGTAGTCCATTATCTTCCTACTAGGTGCTAACATCTGAGAGAGGGGGAAGGGCATGCCCACAGCCTCAGGCCGTGACCTTCCAGAGTCACCACAAAGCCAAATCCCAAGCCTCTCCTACTCCCTCAGACATTCCCTATTTCAGAAATATGAGGAGTGTATTTTTACCCTGTGAAGTCTACACAATTTATCCTTCCCATTCAATACCTATGTCAATCACTTAGTTCAGGGGGAAAAGATCAGTCCCTTGAACGTCAAGGCAAATGCAAACAAATTACAAACATCAGCAGACAGACCTTGTCTGATTCAAATCGTAATACATAGCTACCAGACAAGAACCAATGGGGCCAGGTTACAAAGTCAGGGGGCAGTTTCGGCTTGCCCAGTCTCAACACTCCTTCCATGAGTGTGCCCCAAAAGCCAAACGCCAAGCTCCCCTCATTTATATCTACTTTGGAGCCCTGAGGGCACTGACCTCACCCAGGCTGGGTGTGTGAAAGTTCCCCATCCCTAATATCACATCATATACAAGTCAATGACTCTTGATTGCCTCGGTGCAAAAAGGTTTCCCACCCATTCAGACAAAGGGGAGACTGGATAGTCTT
Source organism: Phalanger gymnotis (assembly GCA_028646595.1). Lineage (NCBI taxonomy): Eukaryota > Metazoa > Chordata > Mammalia > Diprotodontia > Phalangeridae > Phalanger > Phalanger gymnotis. The sequence continues at coordinate 49,487,526 of CM053627.1, forward strand.
AGCATCCCAAAAGGGAAGAACTGGGAAAAGTCTGATTGCCTTAACATCACTTAACCTCTGTTTGCTTTAATCCTCTGGAGAAGAAAATGGCAAACCAATCCAGTATCTTTGCCAAAAATCCCCAAATGGAGTCATGAAGAGTTGGTTGTGAGTGAAAACAACTGAACAACAGTTGCTAGGGCCCTTTCCCCAAAATCACCTTGCATTTATTCTGAATCTATTTATATATGTACATATTGTTTCTCGCACAATTGAATGGCAGCTCAAGGACAGACAGAGGCTGTTTGATTTTTGTCTTTCTATCTCCAGTACATAGTAGAGCATCTGGAACATAATAAATGCTTTTTAATTGATTTATTGGTGTAAGTAGAGATAAAGGGACAGAAGCAAGAGATGTTGAAGAGGTAGAATCTAAAAGACCTGTCGATGGATATAGGCATGTGGAGTGAATGAGAGTGTGAAGCATTAAAGATGAAGAGTCCAAGTGAGTTCAAGAATGGTAAACAGAGAAGATAAAATGAGACATGGTTTTAGAGGGAAAGATATGAAGTGGCTTGTTTTTTTGTTTTGTTTTGTTTTTGCTGGGTTTTTATTGAATTAATTTATTTTTAGTTTTCGACATTCACTTCCACAAGATTTTGAATTTTAAATTTTTTCCCTCCTTCCCTCCCCCTTCCCCAAGACAGCATGCAGTCTGATATAGGCTCTACATATATATTCACATTAAACATATTTTCACATTAGTCATGTTGTAAATTAGGATTAGAAGCAATGAAAGGAACCATGAGAAAGAAGAAACATAATGAAAAAAAAAAAGAGCAAATAGTTGCTTCTATCTGCATTCAGACCTTCCTAGTTCTTTCTCTGCATGTGGATAGCATTTTCTATCGTGAGTCTTTTGGAGTTGTCTTAGATCTTTGCATTGCTGAGAAGAGCTAAGTTTATCAAACTTAGTCATTGCACAATGTGGCTGCCACTGTGTACAATGTTCTCCTGGTTCTGTTCACTTCACTTGGCATAAATACATATAAATTTTTCCAGGTTTTTCTGAAGTCTGCCTTTCCATCATTTCTTATAGTATAATAGTATTCCATTACATTCATATACCACAACTTGTTCAGCCATTCTCCAATTGATGGGCATCCCCTCAATTTCCAATTTTTGGCCACTCCCAAAAGAGCCACTATAAATATTTTTGTACATGTGGGCCATTTTTCCCATTTTTATGATCTCTTTGGGATAGTGGTATTTCTGGGTCAAAGGGTATGCACAGTTTTACGGTCTTTGGGGCATAGTTCCGAACTGCTCTACAGAATGGTTAGAGCAGTTCACAACTCCACCAACAATGCATTAGTGTTCCAATTTTCCCACATTTGTAACATTTATAATTTTCCTGTTTTGTCATGTTAGCCAATCTGATAGGTGTGATAGGGTACCTCAGAGTTATATTGATTTGCATTTCTCTCATCAGATAGCATTTTTTCATAAGACAATACAGAGCTTTGATTTCTTCCTCTGAAAACTACCTGTTCATATTCTTTGATCATTTATCAATTGGGGAATGATTTGTATTCTTACCAATTTGACTCCGTTCTTTATACATTTTAGAAATGAGGCCTTTATCAGAGACACTGGCTGTAAATATTGTTTCCCAGCTTTCTGCTTTCCTTCTAATCTTGATTGCATTGTCTTTGTACAAAAACTTTACAATTTAATGTACTCAAAATCATTCACTTTGCATTTCTTAATGTTTTCTATCTCTTGTTTGGCCATAAATTCTTCCCTTCTCCATAAATCTGACAGGTAAATTATTTCTTGCTTTCCTAGTTTGTTTATAGTATCAGCCTTTATATCTAAATAGTGCACCCATTTTGACTTTATCTTGGTATGTGGTGTAAGATATTGGTCTATGCCTAATTTCTGCCATATTATTTTCCAGTTTTCCCAGCAGTTTTTGTTAAATAGTGAGTTCTTAAGATACGAGTTCTTTGTTTTTCGCATGATCAATTTGAGATGCTTATGGTCATCCAGGTAGAGAGGTGAAGGAGGAAATTAGAGATGTACAACTCATGAGAGAGATAAAAGCTGGATTTATAGATTTTGGAGCTGTTTGTATAGAGATGATAGTTAGATCCATGGAAGCTAATGAGATTGCTGAGAGAGAATACAAGGAGAGAAGGGGAGGTGTAATATCAATTAACATGGGACTTTCTTACTGTCTTAAAATGATTGTCTTTAATTGAGTCTTACTAGATGCTAAACTCCAGGCCCAAACCCCTATCTACTAGGTGCTAAGCCTATGTGGGTGTGAAGCCCTCAGGGTCCTAAGGGGAGTTGCTAAGACCAGAGCCAATAGTAGGAGCCTAAATTCTGATCACTCAGATGACATTTGATGATGGCTAATGAGGGTATAAAAAGCTAGAACAGAGCGATCTGCAGGGGCTGATCTCATTCTTGGAGGTGTGTTGATGTGGAGACTCTGGGCAGCTCTAGTTAAGAGCCCTCCAGCTTGTAAACCCACATGTTTGGACTTTGTTAAACTCTGGTAACTATGTGTTGAGATTTAAATCAGACAAGGTCTGTCTGTTGATGTTTGTTATTTCTTTGTATTTGCTCTGAAGTTCAAGGTGCTGGCTTTTTCTCCTGAACTAAGTGAATGATATTTGTATGCTGGATTAAAGTAAGACTGTTAACCCCTTAACATTGCTTTACTTAGTAAAGCAGATCAAAAGAAACTGTGTTGGCAGATTTCTGTGTGCTGGTTGTTGATGGGTCTTACACCCCTTCAGCAGCTGCTAGCAGACTGTTGCAACAGAAGGATATGGGCAATGAACTTGAAAAAGATTTGAAGAAATGTTAGTTTGACAGGTAAAAAGAAAATCAGACCATTGTCATGAAAACCTATAAAGGACTGAGTATCTAGAACAATGATTTCCTTTTGGTAGTTTCTGAGCCTTTTGGGGTTTTATGACATGAATCACATGTTTTGTGGTAATAGTGCAGCAGTAATTGCCCAATCATATTACAAATATATTTTTGTTCTAGGACAAGCATATGAATTTTTGAAGCATCATAAATTTCCTTCTGTAGTGATTCAAAACTGTTACATACACACTTTTTTATATTTGTGTAGTAATTACATCAACTTCTGACTGTTTCTGTAACTAATTGTGACATGTTCTTATAGTTTCACAACCTGTCATCAAATTATTTCCAAACTTCCACAAGTATTTGACCTTCAAGCACAAACCAATTCTCAACAGATTATCAGATTAATGCATATACCCTCATTTGCACACTATACAAGGATAGCTCATTCTCTATTACCTTGTAATTATACTTCATTAGCCCTGTAATCATGTGATCAAGATGTTATGAATGTTTGCATTTTTGCAGCACAAATGTCAGTCTTTTTGAAAAACCATGATTTCTGGGAATAAGTCATCTTGAAATCATCGTAGTCCATTACAAATGTCCAGCAGAAACATTAACTGTCACTGAAGCATTAAGACTGTTTTCTGATTTAAACTTGTTTAGTCAATTGGTAGTATCTCACTCTTTGTGATCCCATTTGCAGTTATCTTGGCAAAGATGGAGTGATTTGCCATTTCCATCTCCAGCTCATTTTACAGATGAGGAAACTGAGACATACAGGGTTAAGTGACCTGCTCAGGGTCACACAGCTACTAAGTGCCTGAGGCCAGATTTGAACTCAGGTCCTCCCGATTCCAGGGCCAGTGCTCTACTCACTGTGCCACCTGGCTGCCCCAATTTAAACTTATCTTTCATTTATGTTATTATTCTATTTGGAAGATGTTCTGAGGAACCATTTGGCAGCACTGCTAAGTCTTTTAATAAGTTTCTGTGAGTAACCAGTGTGCCAGGGTAGAAAAGAAGAAAGTCACTTCTGAAGAGATTAATTCTTTTTTTTATAGCATTTTATTTTTTCCAGTTACATGTAAAGGCAATTTTTAACATTCATTTTAAAAGAAAATTTTGTGGGGCGGAGCCAAGATGGCAGCTGGAAAGCAGGGATTTGCTTGAGCTCCACCCCAGGTCCCTCCAAGCACCTATAGAAAATGGCTCTGAACAAATTCTAGAACTGCAGAACCCACAAAATAGCAGAGGGAAGCAGGGCTCCAGCCCAGAACAGCCTGGATGGTCCCGGGGAAAGGTCTATCGCACATGGAGCTGGGAGCCGAGCGGGGCTGAGCCCAGCATGGGCTGCACCCAGACCAACCAGAACAGGAGCCAGGTGGACCAGGCCCTAGCGCCCTGATTCAGTGAGCTGTGGCAGTTACCAGACTTCTCAACCCACAAACACCAAAGACAAAAGAGAAGGTTAGTGGGAAAAGCTGTGGGGGACAGAGTGAAAAGAGTTCATGGTTCAGCCACTGCCCCCTGGGGCAGCAGAGGTGGTGCTGCTATAGAACTACAGCTGCAGTTGCTTCTGGCCCCAGGCCCACCTGGTGGGAGGAATTAAGTGGCAGATCTGAGCAGGAGTGCAGAGCCTGCATAAGATCTGAGTCCAGTCCAGGTTGGGGGTTCTTGGGGAAGGAGGAGTGCTGATGTGGCAGAACTGGCTGTAATAGCTCTGAAATCAACAGCACATCCTCTCAAGCTTGGAACAAAGTACTCTTTACAAGCAGTCATAGCCCACTGAAAAACTCAAGGGTTAAGTAAGTTGGCTGAGAACACAGCCAGGCAGCGAAAACACACTCAGATTCAGTCTCAGACTTTGGAATCTTTCTTTGGTGACAAAGAAGACCAAAACATACAGCCAGAAGAAGTCAACAAAGTCGAAGAGCCTACATCAAAAGCCTCCAAGAAAAAACATGAACTGGTCTCAGGCCATGGAAGAGCTCAAAAAAGATTTGGAAAAGCAAGTTAGAGAAGTAGAGGAAAAATTGGGAAGAGAAATGAGAAGGATGAGAGAAAACCATGAAAAACAAGTCAATGACTTGCTAAAAGAGACTCAAAAAAATACTGAAAAGTATACTGAAGAAAACAACACCTTAAAAAATAGACTAACTCAAATGGCAAAAGAGCTCCAAAAAGCCAATGAGGAGACGAATGCCTTGAAAGCCAGAATTAGCCAAATGGAAAAGGAGGTCCAAAAGACCACTGAAGAAAATACTACCTTTGAAATGAGATTGGAGCA
>CM053627.1:49493186-49510165 GCA_028646595.1 Phalanger gymnotis
CACACTTGGGGGGATGCACCAGCTCTGCCACACCAGCACTCCTCCTTCCCCAAGAACCCCCAACCAAGACTAGACTTAGATCTTCAGCAGGCTCTGCACTCCTGCTCTGATCCTCTACTTAATTCCTCCCACCAGGTGGGCCTCAAACACTTACTAGCTGTATGACCCTGGGCAAGCCACTTTGCCTCAGTTTCTCATCTGTAAAATGAGCTAGAGAAGGAAATAGCAAACCACTCCAGTATCTTTGTCAAAAAAACCCAACAACCAACAAATGGGACCATGAAGAGTTGGACATGACTGAACATGAATAAACAAAAATGTTTGATGAATTCACACTGAATTGAATTGAAATACTATTTCAAAAAAAGGTTGACAGTCAGAAACCAGAATATTAGCCAATTACTGTCAGTCAATTAACATTTATTAAGTACCTACTATGTGCCAAGAATTGTCCTAAGCTCTGGGAATTCAAAGAATGGTAAGACAATCTCTGCTCTCAAGGAGCTCACAGTCTAATGCAGGAGATAACAGGCAAACAACTATGTACAAACAAGCTCTATACAGGACAAATTAGAAATAATAAACAGAAGGAAAGCACTAGAATTAAGGGAAATTAGGAAAGCTGTCCTGTAAAAGGTAGGATTTTAGCTGGGACTTGAAGAAAGCTAGGGAAACCTGAGGATGGAAAACATTCCAAACATGGGGATGGCCACTGAAAATGCCCAGAGCCTGGAGATGGATGGAGTTTCTTATGCAAGAAACAAAGAGGCCAGTACTAATAGATCTCAGATATCGAGGACGAATGTAAGGTGTAAGAAGACTAGAAGGATGGAGGGAGGGAGCAGGTTGCCAGGGGATTGAATGTTAAATATAAGATTTTATAGGGAGTTACTGGAGTTTACTGAGCTGGGAGGGCAACATAGTCAAACATCCTTTAGGAAAATCACTGACAGTTGAGTGATGAATGGGCTAGAATGGGGAAAGATTTGTAGCAGGGAGACCAACCAGCAGACTGTTGCAGTAGTACAAGTTTTAGGTGCTGAGAGCCTGCAACAGGGTGGCAGTGTGAAAGAAAGGCAAGGGGACACATGCAAGAGATATTATAAAGGTAAAATTGACAGGTTTTGGCAATAGATTGAATATGGAAAGTGAGTGAGAGTAAGGAGTTGGGGAACTGGCTCACAATGGTGGTGCCCTCAACAGTAATAGGTGTCCTCAACAGATAATGAGTTCAGTTTTAGTTATATTGCATTTAAGATGTTTAGGACATCTAGTTTGAGATATCTAATAGGCAGTTGGGGACAGGAGCTAGAGATCAGCAGAGAAATTAGGACTGGAAAAGTAGATCTGAGAATCATTAGCATAGAGATGATAATTGAATTCATAGGAGCTGACGGGACCATCAAGTGAAATAGTATAGAGGAAAAAGAGAATTTAGAATCCTTGCATATACACAAAATTCTCTCAGAAATATCTAAAAATAAAAACTATTTATATGAAAGATTTTGTGCATATAATTATATACAGGGATTATTTATGTATATATACATAAATATTATTTATAAGAAATTTTTGTATATACATATATGAATCCTAAAATCCATTTAAAGTTATTTATGCAAGAGGTTTCTATGCATGACAAAATAATATTTCAATAACTAACTTTGTAGTAATGTGTCAAAGCTTTAACCAGAATGCTATTCTCAAAAAGGTTAGATTAACTGTTTGGCTGACCTCGCTGGGCCAATAAGAACTATTTATTTTTGGCCAAAATGGTTTCATAGTGGAGCTAAAAATAAATGCTGTTTGAGACAAAAATAAACAGCAAATTTCAGTTAACAGTCTTCTAATAAAACATTTAGCAACAATAATCTGAATGAAGATAATAGCAAAAGCTAAACTGTATTCAACAACTTAACTACACTTACAACTTTTCAAGCAATATGCAATTATTTGCACTTAAGCCTAAAATACATCAAAGGAAAATTAAAGAAATGAATCCTTTATGCAAATGCAAAAGAAATTTAAAATTATTTCTAGAAAACCTACAGCCTAAATAGAAAAGTATAAACTACCCAAAAAAGAATAAAATCTTCAGCAACAAATTTTATGTTATTAAACTACTTAATTCAACTATGTAACTAAATTTTAAGTAAATAACTTTTCTGCTTCCTTCATTTTTCTTTTCCTGTCCACTTTAGAAACTGCAGCCCAGCCATCATCTCGCATTTTTCTCATAGCTGCTAATTTCAATGCTGATCCTGGAGTTGTTAAAGATAACGGTCTATGATTCTAGAACAAAAAATAAAATCATAAATGTTTCTGTTTGAAGAATGATAAGTTCAACTCTTAAAATTTGGTTTCTGAATTAAAACCCATAATTTTACCTGCTTGGGTGTTGTGACACTTTGATAAGGAGCTTGTGGATAATCCTTATATAGTTTCTGAAATGCATCTTCATCTGAAACCATGCTCTTAAAGAAAAGATAATGAAATGGAAATCAAATTTTCAAAAATGTTTTCTTTTTTGTGCTACCATAATCAATATTAATTATATTATTAAAATTCCATTAATATATTCACCTCAGAGATCTAGTTTAAATACCCCCAAATCATTAATCTTATAGTTTCAGCACTTAGTGCTTGAACTTCATTTATTATATTCTAGAGAAGGTTGTACAACATAAATAAAACTGCATTATATATCATATTTGTCCGTTTATTTGCATTTTAATTTCAGAAATGTAGTACCTCAAAAATTGAGACAAATTATAACATGAGACTAAAGCAATTAAAATGGGGTGCCTAAGCTGCTTTCCTGCATTTTTCAAAACTTCTATATAATTAGCAAATCCTTCCTCCTCCTTCCCTTTGGTCATAGATGAAAAGTTATTCCTACTAATTAAGGCTAATCTCTCAATCTTTCCTTTTTTTTTCTTTTACTATTGCATTTTAAGGTTTACAAAGCACTTAAAAATTGTTCTGAATTTAACAAACACCAAATACAACTAGCACTTCCATTTATAGAATACAACCAAAAAAGAGGATTTCACATGAAAATGGGAATCTCCATTATATATAGCTTGTTTTTCCTTATATGCAGCTAGGTGGTGCAGTGGATAGAGCAGTGGGTTTGGAAGATCTGAGTTAAGATACTTACTAGCTGTGTGATCTTAGGCTAGTCACTTAACCTCTATTTGCCTCAGAGGTTCCTCATCTAGAAATGGAGATACACTGGAGAAGGAAATGGCAAACTACTCCAGTATCTTTGCCAAGAAATCTCCATGGACAAAAAGTCCATGGGCTAATGAAGAGTCAAATCAACTGAACAACAATATAATAAATTCAGTATGTAACTTTTTAAAGGTATCCTATATTTCTTTCTGACCTTCTGTTCTTTTCAATGCTTTAAAAAATGTTTTAATGACTTCTTTCTTTTCTCCCTCCCTCCGTGCCTTCCTTCTTTCACTTTTTTCGGCAACATTATCATCAGCCCCTGTTTCCTACCCTTCCATTCAAACAGAAAGAAAAAGAAAATCCCTGTACAAATATGCATATGTTATCAAGCCAAATTCCCACATTTGCAATGCCCAAAAATTCAATTTAATCTCATTTCCTCCAACATCTTCAAGGACCTTGCTCTAGCAGTCATTCTCATTCTCTCATGCATTTTCTTTTTTTAATATTCTATTGCATTTTTATTTTGTTAAATATTTCTAACTATATATTTTTAAAATAAACTTTAACATTCACTTAAAAAAATTTGAGTTTCAAATTCTCTCCTTCCCTTCAATCCTTCTCCCAGACATTGAGAAGGCAAGCAATATGATATCAATTATACAAGTGAAGTTGTGCAAAACATACTTCCATGTTGGAAGTATGTTGGAAAAAAAAGCAAGAAAAATAAAGTGAAAAAAGCATGCTTCAAGTTGCAATGAGTTCATCAGTTCGCTCTCTGGATATGTATAGCCTTATCCATAGATCTGACAGGTAAATTTTTATCATACTCCCCTAATTTGCTTATGATATTATTTTTTATGTCTAACTCATGTAGTGATTTTGATTTTATCTTAGTATTTGGCATGGGATGTTGGTCTATGCCTAGTTTTTTTCTGAAGCACTTTCCAGTTCTCCCAGCAATTTTTGTCAAATAGAGAATTCTTATCCAAAAGCTTGGATCTTTGAGTTTATAAAATATTAGATTACTATAGTCATTTACTACTTCATATTATATACCTAATCTATTCCACAGATCCATCACTCTATATCTTAGTCAATACCAGATTGTCTTGGTGATTACTATTTTGTAATATAGTTTGAAATCTGTTACTGTGAGGTTGCCTTCCATCACATTTTTTCATTGATTCTCTTGATATTCTTGACCTTTTATCCTTTGAGACAAATTATCATTTTTTTCTATAAAATAATTCTTTGGTAGTTTGATTAGTATGGCACTAAATAAATACATTTAGGTAGAAATGTCATTTTTATCATATTGGCTTGACTTACTCATAAGCAATTAATATTTCAACAATAGTTTATTCTCATGCATGTTCAATCCCTCAGATGAATGGCTTCTTCCTATATGTTTATGAACAAGGTGAAAGTCTTTCCAATCTTGAAAAAATCCTTCCCTTACTTATTCTAAATTGTTTTCCCTTTCATTGCTAATCTTAAGAGGAAAAAGTTATTTGTCACCTATGACCCTACTATCAACATGTTGAGAAAGGGCCATTGGCTGTCTGCAAATCATGATTCTGGATTAGTGGAAAGACTCTGGACACAACCCTTTGTAACTGCATGAGGGACAGAGTTGGTTCAAGAGTTTTAGAGGGAATTCTTCATTCTTACTCTGAGAGAGGTCATGCATGGCTCTAGACTCTCTTGAGGACCAATTTGAGACATACAAAATGAGAGAGAGATTTTGAAAAGCGCATATGTAGGTAAAATCAGCTCCTCAATATATTCCTTATTTGTACATAGGGGGTACAGTAATAGAGCACTGGACTTAAAGTCAGGAAGACCTGAATTCAAATCTGGCTTCCGATATGAGATAGTTGTGTAACTCTGGGTCAGTCACTTAAGCTCTGTCTTCCTCAGTTTCTTCATTCATAATATTGGGATAATAATAGCACCTATCTCACAGGATTGTTGTGAGGATAAAATGAGATAATATTCATAAAGCACTTTGCAAACCTTAAAGCACTATATAAATGCTATTATTGTTTTATCATTATTATTATTATTATTAACATCCAGTTTGCTTTCTCAAAGACTTCAAGGAACTTTCCCTTGGGTGAGATTGGGTCCTCTCTGTTAAGTGAGATCTCAGCTCACTCTCACCTAAAGAGTTCATTCACTCACGTGAGTTTTCTGGTATATTTTTATTCTGTATAACTTCTCCAACCTCTGTTCACTTTTTGCTTAGATAAATGGATTTCCTTACTATTCTTTATTTGTGATGGTCTAATGTATAACTTGTATTTGGTGGGAAGGGACCAAACCAGTGAGTATAAGTTTGAGGTACCTTCTCTCCCTTAGGAGATAGTGGCCAGGAAAGTAGCTTTTTGAACCCAAAAAACTAAGGGGGACAGATAGATATAATCTAGGAAAGCAATGGACAAGATTCCAGAGATCTCTATTCATGCCTCTCCATGAGCCACATTTAGCATTGGTTCCCAAGAGCATCCAGAACCACACATTTTCTCTCTTGAATCAAGAAAATAAAAAATCTCTCCTTTCCAAAGCTCTTGGACCAACTCTGCCCCTCATGCAGTGACACAGGGTCATATCTATGTTCTCTCCACTAATCCGGAATCATATTCTGTAGGCTGCAGGAGCACAAGGATGCTTTTCCCCAACACGGCTTGAATGGCAGTCAAGTTACATACCAAGTGTCTCTATTTCCTCACTACCCACTCTAGTTAGGACCTAATCATGTCTCATTTGGACTACTATAGTAGATTCCTAATCATTCTTTCAGCCTTCTGTTAACTCTTCCCTCATATTCTCCACACAGTTGCCAAAATAATCTTCTAAGGCACAGGTCTGATAATGCCACTTTACTGCTACAAAATTTTCTGAGGCTTCTTGTTACCTCTAGGACATACTAACTCCTCAAGAAAGGCAAATAAGCTCCTCCACTTTCTGGTTCCAACCTGCCTTTCATTTACATATATTTCAAATTCCAAATTCATCTTCTCCAGAATAAATAATTCCAGCACTTTTGATCTATGATCACATGCATACTTTCAATATCCTTCATTATCTTGTTGGCTCTCCTTAAAGGTCTCCATTTTATTAATATTCCAACTTATCCATAATCTCATCGATGTAGATATATCCTCCAACAATGTCAATCACAATCCATACAAGTTTACCCTTCCTATGTGACTTTTGTCCATGTCCTCTTATAAGTTGCAGGAGGTACCCCCAACCTCCTGGGATGCCTTTGTTACTTTCTCAAGAAATTACAAGGATATACATAGGGCATGTGAGCTGTCCATCAACTATTCCTCAATCTTACCACATATTATTTTTCTATGTCCATCTTATTTTTTCAATCATACATGTCTTTGATGACATCTTTTACATCACTTCTCCTATTTGTAATGTCTTGAAACCTGGTTACACCAACCATCTCTTCCTTGGGGGTAATTTTCGACTTCATTTCTTTAGTTTTCAATGATTCACATCCACATAACATCATTGTTAGAATGCTATTATCAAAATCTGGACTTTTGTTTCAGAAAGAAGATTGGGTCATCAAAAATTGCAATTTTCAAAGACAATCTAGTTAGCTCTTCTCTTCCTGCTTAATGCTGAGACTAAATTAATTCTCAGTTACTGTCCAAAAAGCATATGTATAAGCACATGTATGTGTAACACATTTAGGTATTGCATGTAATGATGAACAAGCTCTATATATTGTCCATACCAATGCATTGTATTGTCTAGAAAATAAATATGCTCTATCTACTTGTTTTTTTTTCTCTTTGGATAATTATATAAAATTCTTTTGAGGGATTTATGGTTCTCACTAAGGAGCATCTAAAATATTCTAGGGCTTGATTCAAACAACACAATAACATCCAAAAGGATGCATCTCGAGGACTTTCTTATCTGCAGGGAATCTCTCTTCAACTTGGACAGTGTGCAGGAACACCTCCATGATACTGGCAAATATTTTTGAAAAAACTCATGTCTATCTTTTGATGCCTCACTTAATAGAGGGTAGTTGAACAAGGTTATTTCTGTCATATCTTTTAAGGAACCATGTATAATTCTGACATATGTATGGGAGAGATCTGTTCAAAGAGAGCTGTTAAGCCAGTGTTTTGTTCTACTAAATGCTTATCAATGTCCTTCCCAAAATGTAGCTATCAGAATTAAATTACTCTAGATATGGCCTGACCAGGATTACTCTAGATATGGTGTGACCAGGATGACATTCCAAAGAATTATTACCTCTCTTGTTGTGACATCAATTGATGAAGCTTAAGTTGATATTAGTTTTTTTTAGCTGCCATGTTGCATTTTTTATTCATATTAAGTTTATGGCTCAGTAAAACCTCCAAATCTTTTTTACATGCACAGTTGTCTAGCCATATATCTCTAATCTTGTACTTGATAAACTGTTGTGCTTAAATGAAATATGAGATTTTACATTTGTCTCTGTGAAATCATTATCTTTTTAGGTCCATCTTTTCAAAGTCTTTTTCAGCTACAGATTCTGTCACACACTATGTTATCATTTGCAATCATCAAAGTTATAAATAAAAATGTTAAAAAATATATGGAACCAAGGACATATCCCTAGGGCACTCCATTAGAGATCTCTCTCTATGTTGATATCAACTCATTAATACCTATTCTCTGGTTTCGGTCATCAAACCAAGACAGAATACAATTATTATTTCATCTAGCCCACATCTCTTCATCTTCTCTATAAGGATGGCATGGGAGAATTCATCAAATGCTTCTTGAAATCTCCATAAACTTCCTACAGAATTCCCCTTATCTACTGGCCTGGAAACCTTGTTTTAAAAAAAGCAAATTAATCTGACATGACCTATTCTTGCTTCTGATAGAATGCATGCTTTGTATTTGGATTACTGGCACCTAGGAGTATTTGGCACATAGCAGATTATCTAGCACAGGGCTGTCCAACCTTAGGTTTTTATTGAAACAACAGACAATCTATTTTGATTTGCCATTTTAGTGAGAGCTCTGAGGTAGCTCAGCTTCATTTACTAAAGCATTTATGTAAATTTCTATGCTTGTAAGCGGGGAACATAAATCGCACTGCCAGCCGCATTTTGGACAGCCCTGATCTAGCACGTAACAGGACCTTAATGAACGTTTATGATTGACTGATTCTGCAGTTTATATCAAGTTTTGCTTTGGCTCTAAGGAGAGGGCAGAAAGCAAAAGTATATGCATACCTGAGGTGGGGGGGAGGTTATGTCAGTTTACAGCTTCAGTTGATTGAATATGTGAAAACAAATCTATACTAAGTGAATATTTGGAAAATGAATTTGACCTACGTAATATTTAAGAGAGAAGAGTAAGATTCTCATCTCATCAATCAATGTCTCATCTCCAATGTGTACTAAAATTCTGCTTATGCCTTTTACATTTAAAATAATTTTACAAATATGTGTGTACTAAGTATACAGCAAGTTCATTGATCTTGTAGCAAATTAAGTGTCAGTCATACTTAAAGTACCAAAAGAAGTTGTGAGCACATAAAAATTTTCTCCTGAAATGACAATCCAGTCAACAGTACTGTTTCAGAATCATGGAATCTCAGTCAGAAATCTTCCAATCCAACTGTACTTGCAAAGGAATCTTTTCTATAGCATCCACAAATGAGATAAAATCTTCACTTAAAGTCCTCCAATAAGGGAAAATTTACTATCTCACTAAGAAGCCTATTTCATTTCTGATAGCTCTATTAATAACCTTTTATAAGAGAATAAGGGTACGATGCACTAATCAAATTATGATAGACCTTTTTTTTTAATTCAGTCACAATATATCCAAATCTGTATATGGCATAGCATGAATATGGCATACCCCTATTGGATCTCGATATGGAATATCCAAATCTGTGTAATAAAGAGGTATATTATACCAAGATTCAACTGACTTTCAATATAATAATGATAGCTGCTTCATTAATAATGTTATACATGCAAATAATTTAGAAAAAATAGTATAAGAAATCCCAAATCTTAGTAATATGTTTACCAAAAGGTCGATGTGTTCTGAACTATCTGAATTTGTATCAAATTCAAATAGCATTTTTCTTTTTCTAATTGTTCCTTCCTTGTATGGATTCTTCTTTTCACTTTGCAGCATTTTCATTTTTGTTGGTGTCTTCACAGTATATGCCTTCACATAAGAAAAAATTACAATGATAAGCACATAATAATTTATGATAAGATTAAAAGTATTGTTCTCATAGGCAGTTTTTATTCTATGTAAACTGATGTAGATATTAAATAATTTGTCTAATATGTGAAAACAAGCAAATAATAGAAACTAGGAACCAAAATGCTAATTTTTAAATATCTTTCTGAAAAAAACAATAGCTGCATAGAGATATTGCATAGATATTAATTTTACCAACACCAGAAGATTTTTAAAGTATCAAACATGTTTAACATTGTTATCTTTTTGAAAAAATTAAGCAACTAACCTTTAATGATGGTGTAGATAAGGGTTTTTTGGCAGGAGTCCAAAAAGATCCTTCTTTGTCTTTTGATTGGACATGATCAACTGACATGAAATTTGATGATGCATTTTTTGAAGCATCTATTTTAGAATCAAATTTCCACTTGCTGATTTCAGGAATTGCCAAAACAGATGTTTGTATTTTCTGCATTGGATAACAAAAGCATTTAAAATCATCAGTAAAATTTCAAAGGTATATTTGCCTAACTAAAGAGGCAATTACTAAAAAAGAATATTGAGTTGGCACTCAGGAAGCCCTGGGTTCTAGCTTGCATTCATTCAACCTTGAGGGGAACAGAGGGTAATAAGACTGTAAAGGTAGTATGGGGCCATATTATGAATACCTATAATCTAAGGTTTATTCATTTTACTCACAAACCAAGATAAATTTCATGGCCAGCCAAGAGAGCAAAGAGATAACCCTGATAATTTGAAGGCTGTACATAGTTGGTCAGCAAAAAGCTCTGTGGAGGAAAAACAAGACAGTGGGAGGACAAAGAAGAAATGGCTGCAAATAACGTTATATAAAAATCAGAAAATTTGATTGTGATTATGGAATTAAGCAACTGCTATGTGGAGGCACAGTGTTAGCCACTATGAATATGTAGCCAAAAAATGGTCACTGCCCATAAGTAGTTTACTGTCGCCTGGTGAGATATAACATACACTCAGACAAATATAACACAAGGTAAAAGGAGCAAAAGAAAAAGATCAGAGAAAATATAGGAGACTGGAGGTTAGCAGAGAGGTTGAGGCAAGATAGGCAGATTTAAGAATCAACATCATACAGATGGGATTAAATCCATGGTAGCTGATGAGATGACCAAGTTAAGTAGTATAAAGAGAGAAGAGGGAGAAGGCGGCCCAGGATAGAAACCTGTGGGACACCTACATTTAGAGGGCATGACCTGGAGGAGGATCTAGCAAAGGAGGCTGAGAAGTAGTGGTCAGATAGATAGGAGGAGAACCAGGAGAGTGGCATCCCAAAAACACAGAAGAAAGCATCAAGGAGAAAGTGATCAACAGTGTCAAAAGCTGCAGAAAGTTAAAGGAGAACAAGGTCTGAGAAAAGGCCATTGGATTTCACAGTTAAGAGATCAAAGATAACTTTGGAGAGAGTTTCAGTGGAATGATGAAGTTGGGAGCTGGATTTATAAGGCGTTAAGAGAGTTGAGAAGAAAGAAAATTGAGGAATCTATTATAGACAGCCTTCCCAAGGAGTTTAGACACAAAGGGCACAAGAGATATAGGATGATAGTCAACAGGGATGGAAGAATTAGGCGAGTAATATTTGAGGATTGGGGAGACCTGGGCATCTTTGTAGGTAGTTGAGAATGAGCCAGGAAAGAATGAAGGTAAGAAACAGAGTGGAGATGAGAGGGGCAGTTTATTGCAGGAGACAGGATAGAATGGGATTTCTTGAACAGGTAGAGAAATTAACCTTTGTAAGGAAAAAGGTCACTTCATGTGAGACAGTGATGAAGGAGATGATAGAGGCAGAAGGCATCTGAGCAGTATGATTTGAGGAAAAAAGGGAAAAGAGGGAGCTCAAAGCGAATGGATTCGATTTTTTTTTTTGTAAAATATGAGGCAAAGTTCTCAGCTGAGAGAGTGGGGGAAAGAGAAGCTATGGGAGGTTTGAGGACAGATAAACAGGTTTGGAAGAACCATTGCAGAGAGTAGGTAAGAGAAACATAGGACTGTCTAGCAGCAGTGAGGTCCTGGTTGAGGTTGTATAACATAAATTTGTAGTGGACTCAGAACAGTTTCATGATTTTCTCCACCTTTGTTCAGTAGTACACATATAGGAGCAAAGGTGGTGGATGGTGGGAGTCACCCAAGACTGATCTTGGCAGGGAACAATTAGGTATATAAAAGCGGGTGGCAAGAATGCAAGAGGACAATGAAAAGTTAAATTGGATCACCAAGGGGTCAAGATGAGGAAAAGAGGAGAGAGTAGCTAGTGCAGGAGTAATGGCCTGAAAGAGCACTAAAAGGGTCAGGGGACTGGAGATCACAGTGTGGGAGAAGAGTGTTGGGGAAAGGCAGGAGGAGAAGCAGAAAGCCAATAGATTATGGGCAGATAATGGAACTTCAGAATTCTTCAATATGGAATTGATACACTTGTAGAGAATAACGAGGGTCAAGTGCACAGTCATCTTTGTGTACAATTGAAGTTTGGTGGAAAAGTACATCATAGGAAATTAATAGGTTGAGGAATTGAGTGGTTAGGGTATTTGAAGGAGTCAATGTGTATACTGAAGTCCCCTAATATGAGGGCAGGGGTTGGGAATAGTCACATGGAGTAGGACCGGCCATGTTCTACTTGGTTGCAGAGGGCAGAACCAGAAATAATAGGTGGAAGTTGCAAAGAGGCAAATTTAGGCTTGATGTGAAGAAAAACTTAGCTCTAAAATAAGAGCTATCCCTCACTGAAATTCTCCAGCGGCTGGATGACCACCAGTTGTTGGAAATGTTATAGTGGGAATTTCATTTTGAGTTTGCATATTGGATAGCTGCTAAGGATCCTTCCAACTCTAAAATTCTGTGAGTCTGTGAAATGTCTTGCTGAAATCTCTATAGCTGATCTACCAGTGCAGAAGGAAAAGGTGGCCCTTCTTGTGAAGAACAATACCTTTACTTGTACTCCTGACCACATTCCTTCCCGCTGCTTTAAGAATTCACCTTTTAAAACATCCTCCTCCTTCCCTTTTATAATCTTAAAATGTTTCCTATTTACTGGCTTCTTCTCTAGTATTTAAAACAAATTTAAATCCGCCCCCCCCATCTTCAAAAAATACTCATTCCACTCTACCACTCCCTCAAGCTACTGTCCTATCTCTCTCTCCTACCTTTTACGGCCAAGCTGTTAGAAAAGGCTGTTTATGTTAGACCTCTGTTAACTCATTTCTTAGCCCTTTGGCCCCTTGAAAAATGACTTCATCATTTATATACTTTCTTCAAAATTACCAATGATTTCTTAATCGACAAATCTAATGGCCTTTTCTCAGCCTTCATCCATCTTAACCTGACTATAGCATTTGACCACATTGATCACTCACTCTCTCCTTCAAGATAATCTCTTTGGACTTTAATGACACTGTTTTAGTCCTTATTTTTGTCTATGTGGCCACTCCTTGGTCTCTTGTCCTGAATCAATATCCATACCCCAGTCCCTATGTGTGGTTGTACCAAAGGCTCTGTCTTATGTTCTCTTTTCTCAAGATCTGAGTTCAAATCTGACTTCAGACATTTAGTAGCTGTGTGACCCTAGGCAAGTTACCTAACCTCTATATGCCTCAGTTTCCTTATTTGTAAAATGGAAAGAATAATAATATCACTTATCTCACAGGGTTGTTGTGAAGATAAAATTAGATAATATTTGTAAGGCACTTTGCAAGCCTTAAAGTACTACATAAATGCTAGCTATAATTATTATAATTATTACCTCATAAACTTCCAAAGGTTCAACAATCATTGGCATATAGTTTCCTTCTTGAACTCTAGTCCCACATTACCGGCTGCTTATTCAAATTTTCAACTGGATTTCCCATAAACATCTCAAATTCAACATGTCCAAAATAGAACTCACTATTTTTTGCCCAAAACTCTTTCTAGCTTCTCTATTTTTGTCAAGGGCACAATAGTCACACAGGATCTCAACCTTGGAGTCAGAAATGACTCTTTACTCTTCCACACCCTCACATCTAATTAATTAGCAAGTCTTCTAAATTGTATCTCAGCAATATTGACCCCTTTTTTCAAGTCACACAGCCATCACCTAGTTTGGGCCTATACTTCCTCTTGATTAGACTATTATAATAGTGTCCTAGTCGGTTTCCCTATCGGTTTCTTCTCAATCCAATCTAACCTCCACTAAAGTGATTTTCCTAAAGCACAGGCCTGACCATGTAACCACTCACCCCTTTCAATAAACTGGTGGTTGTTTGTTGCTTCAAGGGTCAAATACAAACCCCTTTGTTTTGCATTTAAAGCTCTTTACAACTGGACCATCTTCCTGTATTTTCAGTCTTCTTACATTTTACTCTTCTCTATGCACTCTACAATCCAGCTAAATGGGCATTTTCTCTGTCTCTCACATATAAGGAACATCTATCTCTATGCCTTTCCACTGGCCATCCCCTATGCCTAGAGTTCCTTCCTTACTTTTCCCACTTAAAATTCTGATTTCCTTCAAGACTGAATTCGAGTCATCTTCTACATGAAGCCCTTCCTAATTTCCCTAATACTGTCTTTCCACCCAGCACTCCTTTATAGCTATTTTCTATATATTCTGTGTATATTTATATAGATGCAAGAGGCAGTATAACAGTGCATAAAGAACTTCAGAGCCAAGAAAAATTGGGTTCAAGTCCACCTCTGATACATACTGGGGAAATCACTTAAATTCTAAATGTTCTAGATAATATTCTAAGACTTTAAGTTTCTTTTTTATAGTTTTTAAAATTAATTATTTTAAGCATTTATTATCTCTGTACCAACCAAATGAAAAACAAAAATTGCAAAAAATAAAATCCTCATTAAAGATATGCATAGTGTAGCAAAACAAATTCCATATTGGCCATGTCCAAAAATGTATGTCTCATTTTTTGTTTTAATTCCACTATTTACATTACTTCTCTGGCAGGAGGTAAGTAGCATTTTCATCTTCACTGATTTGGATACATGGTTTATCACTGTATTGATAGAGCTCTAAAGTCTTTCAAAGTTATTTTTCTCTATGATGTTGTCATTGTATAAATTGTTTTCTCAGTTCTACTCACTCCACTCTGCATCAGTTGATAGCGGTCTTCCTATTTCCTATGAAATTGTCCATTTCATCATTTCTTATGGCACAAAGACATTCCATTACATTCATATATCATAACTTATTTAGTCATTCCCCAATAGGAGGGTACTCCCTTAATTTCCAGTTTTTGGTCACCATGAAAAGAAGTATTATGAATATTTTTGAACGTATATGTTCTTTTCCTCTTTCTCTGACTTCTTTGGGTAATAGAGCTAGTAGTGGTATAGCTGAGACAATTATGTTCAGGTTAGTAACTTTTTGGGCATCGTTCATTTCCCGAACATCTGAACAATTTGCAGCTCTACCTACAGTGCAATTTAATTTACCTGTTTTCCCATAGTCCCTACAAAAATTTTGTCATTTTTCCATTTTATTTTTGCCAATCTGACGGGAGTATCAGAGTTGCTTTAACTTGCATTCCTCTAATTTTTGGTGACTTGAGAATTTTTTTCAGATGTCTATTTATAGCTTGAATTTCCTCCTTTGAAAACTGCTTGCTATCATCCTTGACCATTTATCTATTGGGGAATGGCTCTTAGAAAGACAATAAGTTTCAGAAAACTGCTGGCTTGGCATTAGTAGAAGGCATTTCCTCATCTGGAAGTTCCCCATATTAATGAAATCACAGGTCCAGTCCCTATTTCTTCTATTGTACATTTCACTGCTATCTTCAACATTTCTACCTGTACACAGGTAAAATACAGAAATTTTATTTCATTTGAAATTAACATGAACACTTTAAAACAAGGGCAAAAAATAACAACAACTACTATCACGTGATTTTTAATTATCCCATGATAACTTAAATGACAAACATTGTGGTATAACTGGTATATGGTCTACCTTTATAAAGAAATATTATGACAATTGACAAATTCCTACTGATGAACCAGCTACTTTTCATATCTAAGTCCACTTACAAACCTACAACTAGTTCCACCTGCCATTACTACTACAGCAAAGTTATCTCAAGAATTATATTTATCCAAGTTTCAGAAAATTGGACTTTTTTTTTCAAAAATTTTTTCAAATTATTTTGATTAAAATTTAGTTAAATTTATTAGTCTTGGTCACACACAGTAGTGCCATCAGGACAACCAGGGCTTCTGAACCACTAATATTTATGATTTTGCCTTGACACAACTAATCAGTTCAACCAAAAATTATAGTTGTAACTAACTCTTCTTAAGATTTTTGTTACCAAATTTGTTAGATATGGCCTAAATCAATCAATCAATAACAATTTATCAAATGTCTACTATGTCCCAGACACTATGCTAAGCACTGGGGTTACAAAGACAAAAGTAAAAGTCTCTGCCCTCAAGGAATTTACATTTTATTAAGGTAGATACTATATATACATATCATAAGCATACCCAAAATATACACAAAATATGTACAAGATATTTTGTTGTTGTTGAGGCACTAGCAGCTAGAGGGATCAGGAAAGGTCAAATGTAAGAGGTTGTATTTAAGCTAAACTTTGAAGAAAAGTTGCACTGAGGCAGAGAACTGCCTATACAAAGACACAAAGATGGGAAAAGGAATGTTGTTTGTGAAGAGAGTAAGAGCAGAGTTTGACTGGACCAATGAAGAGTATGTACAGAAGAGTAATATAAAATAAGGCTGGAAAGATACATTGAAGCTAAGTGATAAAAAGAACTTTAAATGTCAAGGAATTTATATCAGATCCTATAGGCACATTAATAAAATAAATGAGCAACTGGAGTTTATTGAGTAGGAAAAAGACATGGTTGAAGGTGGCGGCTGGAAAGCAGGGACTAGGGTGAGCTCCCTGCCAAGTCCCACCAAAAATCTATTAAAAATGGCTCTGAGCCAATTCTTGAACAGCAGAACCCACAAAATAGCAGATGGAAGCAGGGCTCCAGCCCAGGACAGCCTTGATGGTTGCTGGGTGAGGTCTTTCATGTACAGAGCTGGGAGCAGAGCAGAGCAGAGCCCAGCGTGGGCAGGCAGCAGGACCAACCAGACCAGGAGCTGGGCGGAGCAGGCCTTGGAACCCTGAATCAGTGAGCTGCAGCAGTTACCGGACTTCTCAACCCACAAACACCAAAGACAACAGAGAAGGTTAGTGGGAAAAGCTGCTGGGGACAGAGTGAAAGAAAGAGTTTGTGAGTTTGGCCACCACTGCAGGGGCAGCAGAGGTGGGGCACCTACAGAACTACAGCTGCAGTTCCTTCTGGCCCCAGGACCACGTGGTGGGAGGAATTAAGTGGCTGATCAGAGCAGGAGTACAGAGCCTGCATAAGATCTGAGTCCAGTCCAGGTTGGGGGTTCTTGGGGAAGGAGGAGTGCTGGTGTGGCAGCACATCCCCTCAAGCTTGGAACATAGCACTCTTTACTCTACAAGAAGTCACACCCCACTGAAAAACTCAAGGGTCAAGTAAGTTGGCTGGGAATATGGCCAGGC
>CM053627.1:49510665-49533414 GCA_028646595.1 Phalanger gymnotis
GGGGGGAGGGTAGAAATGGGGAGAAAATTTGTAATTCAAACTCCTGTAAAAATCAATGCTAAAAACTAAATATATTAAATAAATTAAATTCAAAGTAAAAAAAAGAAAAAAGAAAAAGACATGGTTTAGGTTTATGCTTTAAGAATATTACTTTGGCAGATGAATGAAGGTGAAACAAACAAGAACCTAGTTGTAAGATTATGCTGAAAACCATCTGTGACAAATTGTGGAAAACCCAAGCTGAGAAAATAGGTCACATACATTTGAATACGACTTGTATATATTCAATATAATTATGTTCCTTAACAACAAGTAATAGACATAAAGTTTCTGATTTATCTAGGTCCTAATTGAAAAAAAATGATTTTAAAATGTCAATCAATAGGAAAAAAGCAGTTTAGGAAATGAAATTGCATTAACATATTCAAATTTTCTCCCATCCCCCTTAAGTTTGTTAGTCTAATGTTTGCTAAACCAAAAGACCTCACCTGCTTGGATAAGAACTCACTATTTGATAAAACCTGCTAGGAAAACTAGAAAGCAGTTTGACAGAAACTATGGACAAATATCTCACACTACATACCAAGATAAGTTCCAAATGGATCTATTACTAAGTTATAAAGGGTAATATCCTAAACGAATTAGAGGAGCAAGGAAGAAAATACCTTTCCGATCTATGGATAGGCAAACTGTTCATAACTAGATTAGGGATAAGCAGGATCACAAAATGTAAAATGGACAATTTTGATTACACAAAATTTAAAAGGTTTTGCATAAACAAAACCAATGCAAGTAAAATTAGAAGGAAAGCAGATAACCTGAAAAAATATTCACAAGTTTCTCTGATAAGAGTTTCATTTCCAAAGAACTGATTTTATTTTATCCATTTATAAGAATGAGTCATTTCCCTATTAAATGGTCAAAGGATATGGTTAAATAGTACTCAAAGGAAAAAAATATAAGTTGTCAATAGTCACATAAAACTGCTCCAAATCAAACATAATTAAAGCAATGCAAATTAAAGCAACTCTGAGATTCCACCTAACAACTATCAGATTGGCAAAGATGACAAAAAAAAAAAAAGAAAAATTAAATGTTGGAGAGGCAATAAGAAAACAAGTACTTTCACGTATTGTTGGAATTACTGTCAAGTGGTCCAGTCTTTCAGGAAAGCAGTTTAGAACTATGCCCCTCAAATGATTAAACTGTGCATATCCTTTGTCCCAGCAATACCACTACTTGGTCTATGCCACCATCTCCCTCTCCCAAAGAAATCAAAAGGAGAGAAGGACCCATCGGTACAAAAATATTTATAAAAGTGACTGTTGTAGTGGCCAAAAACTGGAAAAACTGGCTTGGAAACTAAGGGAGTGCCATCATTTGGGTAATAGCTGAATAAATTATGACATATGAATGTAATGGAATCCTATTATGTTGGAGAAATGATGAAATAAGGCAATTTCAGAGAAAAGTAGGAAGACTTATCTGAACTTATACAGAATACAATGAGAACCAACAGAATAATTTACACAAAAATAATTTTTTAAAGATGAACAACTTTAAACTTAAGAATTCTGACCAACAGAATGCTCAACAAAGACTCCAGAAAAATGATGAAGCATAATACCCACCTCTCACAAAAGATATCAGACTCAGGGTGTCAAATGACACATATATTTTTGGACACAGTCAATGTAGGAATGAATTTTGTTGACCATGCATTTTTGTAATGAGTTATGTGGTGTTTTTTTTTTCCTTTTTTTTCAATATGGGTAGGGAGATGAGAAGGAAAGGAAAAATATATATTTGTTAACTGAAAAAATGAAAATTAAATTTTAAAAATTAATAGTGTTTCATATGATTTTACATGCATAATGAGTATCATATTGCTTGCCTTATCAATGGATGAGAGAGGGGATTAAGTGAGGGAGAGAATTTGGAACTCACAATTTTTAAAACAGATATTTAAAAAACATGATTTAGAAAAAAGGAATCGTTTGTATTATCTCGACTGGTTATAATGACAATTACAAAAAATAGAATTTTACCTTATCCTTTTTCTCCTTGAGTAAGGTCATATTCTCTTTTGCCTCTCTTAAAAGTTTTTCCTATTAAAAATATTCATAATAAGGATTTTATTTGCAACTTTTCAGTTTAAATAGTTCTATTGTTATAATTACTACTACCATAATCAGATAGCATTTATCAAACACCCTCATGTGCATATTACATTAGAAGAGTTATTCATAACCGCTAAAGCTTATACCATAATGAAAGACAAAAAGTGTTTCTTTCTATTCAAGTTCAAAAAAATGGCCCCATACAACACTGACTCTCAATAGTTATTTCCTTTCAAAAAGTTGCATATCAATAGAAGTAGTACAAAATCTGGAAAATAATTCATCCAAATAATAGGCACTGCTTTTAAGCAGGGCAGCACTATATCTATTTTTTATGTTGACAGCTTTGCCAACCTGTCCTAAACAACACTTATGTTGCTAATTTCAGCCACGAAATAAAAATCACCAACATATAAAATAAAATAATTATTATTCACTTTTGTTATCAAAACTGTACACTGAATATAATATTATCTTTAGGTCAGAAGCACCATTCTCCCTCAGGAACAAATCTTTGAAGGGGTAGAGAGCCACTCTCTTCTAATACTAGATAGTAATAATAGACAGGAATGGAGTGTACTGGAGTCACATGAGAAAATCTAATGTTGTCTTTTCAGCGTGAACATTTACACTTTAGCCAGAGCTTGATTTATTGTTTTGTTGACTGTCTAGACTTAAGAAAATAATGGAGAAAATGATAATAAAGTAGACGAAACTTAAAAGTATGTCTAGCATAATTTTTCCTCTAAAGAGACTGTTGTCAAAACATTTACCAGCACACTGCTATCACAGACCAAAAGATTTTACAACATTTAAGACCTAGTATAAGTTCTTTTGATTGACTGAATTTTCTACCATCCTTTTATGGTTTAATTCATCAGAACTATAATCAGATAATATTACTGTACCTAGTTATGATTTATGCAACCTTTTCTCACTTAGAGTTGCATTGTTTTTTACTGTAAGTCACATCTAAAGCCTTGTTTGCTTCAGGGGACCTTGCAAGGAGTAAAAGACCTGAGCATATAGCCACAAGGGTCATCCTCTCCATTGTATAAAGGAAACAGTTTATCTCTATTCTATTATATAATCAGTATCCTGGACATTATTTATGAAACACATTCACAACTGGAAGCATGCAAATGCGCATGCACATACATTTGCACACATGCACATATAACACACTGGATTGCTCATGGTCTCCTTTTCATGTGTAAATGATCCTGAAGCTGATATCCTATTTCCTCTGATCCACTAGCCCTTGACAATCATAGTATTCTTTATTAAAGGATTAGTTAAGAAGAAAGAGTCAAAAATAAGTTACATTAAAATACAAAGATCTTAAGATTAATCTGAGAATTATCCCTATGTAACAATATAAACTTACTTTCTCTTCAGTTTCTATTTTAAGCTGAGTCTCAACAGATGAAAGTTTGCTTTTGAGGTTTGATACCTCAATTTCCTGAAGAAAATAGAGGGGAAGATAGTTAATGCTTCAACACAATGTTAAACAGTCTCAATGTAAGCAAAACCATGCAAATAAATTTCCATTTCACACAGAAACAAGTTCACCTGTAAAGCATAAACTTTAAATTCTTCTACATAATTAGTCTGCTAATTAACCACAATTCTGAAACCTCTGTAGAGAAATATTTTTTTTGCAAATATCTATAAGAAAAAAAAGTTTGAAGCTATTAGTATTAATTCCCTATTCCTTCTTTGGGATAGAAACCTTTCCATGGCATTATTTGCTTTGCTTCTCTTTTTTCCACTAATCTATGCTATTTACATTTTCTATTGTTATCCCACTTTTCTTGCTTACCCTCTTTAATCCTCCACCCAACCATTTGCTAGCTTCAAGATCCTGACTAAATATTTTTACTGTTTCATTTTAACATCTTTAATACCAGAAAACTTTTGTTTCTCTTACCCACCTTTTCTAATATAAGTATATCTAAATGTCTCTTAAGTGTTATCTTTCTATCATTGTATTCCAACTATTTTAATTTCTATGTTTTGTCTCTGTTCTATTTGATCATCTCTCTGGAATTTCTCTAAAGAAGATGAGCAAGAAAATTTTTGCTGTTATAATTTGTTTTTGTATCTTCCAGTCTAGAACAACAAGTAGCACACAGTAGTTACTTAATAAATATTTGTTGATTTATTAATTGAAAACAAATCTCAAGGAGTTACTGAGTACTGAGGAAGTAGGAGCAGAGGACAAACTATTTTTACTAGGTGTATGGCAGTAAATATAAAGAGAGCAAAAAATGTGGTAGTGGATGGAGAGGTGGGAAGAAAGAGGGTTGTAGGACTAGGAAGAAAAGAAAATTTATAGTTATATAGAAAAGAGCCAATAGAGAACAATATGCAAATTCTGGAAAAGACAGAAAGATATAGCATCTGAGATGAAAGAGAAAGATTACCAAAAATTGTTGTAGTGTGCAGGAACTGAATTGAAGGATCTAATTGCAGGTATCCTCAATCTTTCCAATAAAGTAAAAAC
Source organism: Phalanger gymnotis (assembly GCA_028646595.1). Classification (NCBI taxonomy): domain Eukaryota; kingdom Metazoa; phylum Chordata; class Mammalia; order Diprotodontia; family Phalangeridae; genus Phalanger; species Phalanger gymnotis. The sequence continues at coordinate 49,515,292 of CM053627.1, forward strand.
TACAAAGTGATCCATCAGCTGAGGGAAGATGAGATGTTTACACAGTGGACAAGGTCTACAAAAGCTGCTGGGGGTGCAATTTTAAAAGGATCCCACGTGATATGAATGAAAGTAATACTGAGTAGTAGTACAGACTGACCTAATTGAGCTTGTATTTTGTAGAAGACTAAATCAGCATAGGTTCATAACTGCTATTGTAACTTCCTGTCAAAAAGTTGATGGCAGATTAGAACTTTAAGAATCTATTTCCATTCCTTAAAAAGCTAAGTGTATTTTTTTTTTCTAGACCCTTTATCATTATGGGGAACTTCCACTGAAGAAACAACTTTTGTAATTCAGATCTTAAACTGATCTGCAATTTAAATTGGTCTGCAGTCTTACTGAGCTGTCTGAGCCATTAAGAGGTAGATACATACCCACTATCATGAGGCTAGTATGTCTCAGAGGCAAGACCAGAATTCATATCTTCCTGACTCTGAGGCCATCTGTCTACCCACTATGCCATACTGTATTTCCTGTACTCTGTATCTTTACCACCCTAAAACAAATCACTTAACTCAGCAGAACTACTAGTCAATTCAGTAATAAATAAATGAATAAGAACAAGTTGCAAAAAAAGTTTTATAGGAGTGCATGGCTATAAGAAGCCATGATTAGAGAATGGTGTAGACTTTAAAAGAATTAATTTAACTGAATAACTTTACTGAATTTTTCTCTTTCCAAGCAACTATGTTGGCATTATTAAACACAATCTTTATCCTATTTGTTATAGAGCTCACCAAAGATGTTTTCTTCAATGACTGCTCTTGCTCTCTGCACTTACACAGTCCTAATTCTGTGTCTCTCTCTTCAACTATTTTATCATATTGATCCTATATAAAACAGAAAAGTTATATATATTTTGAAAAAACATCAAAATCTAACACATTTTACTTAGTAAGCTTTATGCAACAAATGAAAGCTCACATTTGTAGAACGTTTAAAAATCTCATAGATATAAATGATTGTCTTTAGGTTATATAATTCACAGACTTCCAGTTTATATAGTTTCCAAATTATCAATCCAAGATATACCAAACAGTAAGTCATGGCTAAATAATATCGAAACCAAACAAAAAGGTAAGAACAAATAATTCTCTTATATGTCGAACACAGAATTTCAATAATTAAAAGATGTTATTTAGAATCAGAATAGTATTCATATTGCTGCATACCAGAGTAAATTCTTAACTATGAATGGGCACGTTAAACCTAAAGAAAAGCTTAATGGTTATTACAGAAATACTGAATTAATTTTTTTAAATGACTAATTTAAAATATTGCTGAGGTATTACATAAAAAAGATAATTGTTGCATGGATATAATTTTCTCTTACAGGTATTCTCACTCTTCTTAATGTCATTACTTTAAACAAGAATATCAAAACAATTTAAAATCTAAATAAAATTTAAAATTACCTTATGTTTTTCCATAAGTGCTACCATTTCAGCAATTTTATGCTGGCATCTTATATCAATTTCTTTCTGTAGTTTAACAGCTTCATCTGCTATTGCTTTCACTTTTTCAACCTATCAATTAAAAATTATAAAAATAAAATATATAAGCAACAGCTTGATTTTATTTGAACAATACTACACAAAAATATATATGTTCTATTATCTACATCACAAATTTAAAGTCAAGGCAATCAAGAAGATTAGAAAATTCACCAGCTTCCCCTATTTGCATTTTTATTATGTTCGATTATTTGCTTGACCTAGTTTTTACTTTCATTAGTTATTATATAAGTAAACAATTATGCATTTGATTGTTCCCATTGAACAAGATTCAAAGGTCAACCAATGTTTTCTACATAACATCAAGGTATAGTGTCTGTATAAATGTTTCATAAATCAATTATAAATAGTACTTCTTTCTGATGGCCCTTCAGGGTACATAATAGCTTTGATTTACTTACTAGCCATTAAATATATTATGATTATGCACAATTAAGCTTAAAATTGGACTTACATTTTATAATATTTTTAATTTAAGGTATTTGGGTTTTGAGAAAAACCACTCTAAGTTGTTATAATAAACCAATCCCCTAATTGAACAATATTTTTTTTAAAAGATTTCATTTGCCTAGGTCAACAGTAGGATTCTGTGAGCATAGACCTTTGAAAAAGAAGTTAAATAACTTCATTACAACTTAATTCCTACACAAAAATTTGGACATAAATGTTAGCAACTATACTTTGAATTACTATAAAACTATCATTTAACAGTCCCAAGAAATTACCTCATATAAATTTAATAACAAATGTTTAAATTATTTTTATAATTAGTTTCCCAAATTTATTAAGAACATTGCACGCTTTCCTTTTGAAAACAGGCAGATATTACATCATCTTAATATATAATTTTTTTCCCATACATTTAGTTTTTCCTACCTCTCCCAAAAGATTTTCTTCTGATATCTTTTTGTTAGCAATTTCTTTTTGGTAGCTGTCAGTCATTTCCTCAATTTTTTTGTTAGCATCGTCTAGCTCTGACTCTAAATTATTCACCTTAAAACAAGAAAGAAAAATATTTCCATCGATAAGTGCTATGCCTTCTTTGGTGAAAATCCATATTTATTTTTTGCTTTTGCAAATCTTGCTTTAATGCTAATTAATAGATAATTGCTAAGATTTTTTCTAGTTTTAATTGTCTATGGAAACTCTATTGGAATTTCCTTTCCTCCAAAAATTATATTTTCTCACATGTTGTTATTTAATATTATACAAAATCTGTCTATTTAAAATTGTGTGTTCATAGAATTTAAGTTACTCAACTTCAACCTAATGTAATTCAACATTTTATAATTAGAATAACTATTCTAGTTTGAAAAGGACAATATGTGATTCAAAAACATGAAAATCTAAATGGCTGTAATTAGCTGTTGTCAATAAATAATAATTTTCATTTATATAATGCTTTACTGATGTAAATCATTCTGTGTACATTATTTGTGGATGCTCATAATGGTGACAGATACTTATTTTACAGAGGAGGAAAGTGATCTTCAAAAAAATTAAAGGTTTGCCTTTAACAAAAAAAATGGCAAAGTTGAATCAGCAAAACAAGCTCAGTACTTTTCATATTAATTTATGTTGTATTCCCATACTTGCTCAAATAATGTCAGTAATCTAGATATGCCTTTAATATAATAATTATCATTTTGCTTTCTGGAAGATGTAATATATTATGATTGAAGGTTTAATGTGATACATTATGATTAAAAAGTTTCCTTAGTTCCAAAATATAATTCTCTTTGATAGGTAGGTAGCAATACTATAAAACATTGGTCAGATATGTGATTTCGTTGATACAGTGAACTCCCACTATGGATACTCTTTTCACTGATGCAGATCAAAAGTCCTCTGCAACCAAAAGTCTTATATAGTTGCTTGGACTACTACTGAGAGGGTAAAGTGACTTGCCCATGGTGAAAAAGGAAGGACCTGAATCAAGGTTTCACTGATGCCAAGGCCAACTGTCTATACAGAACAAGTAAGTATAAAATGTTCATTGTTTTACAAGATAAAAATTTTAAATCGTAGTATGAAAACTCCAAATACCTTTATCTCATAGGTATTCAACTGCTTGTTCTCTGCCATACTTTTCTTTTTTAAGGCTTTATTCTGTAAAATGATTTTTAAAATAAACAGTTATACTTATCGATATTTTTGTTTCATTCTGACCTAAGAATCATGGCAAATACAATACTATTGTTTTTAAAATTACTGTTGTAATAACATTTTAAATTTTCTAAACTGCCTGCAAATTGAACATACCTCTTGCTGTAGTTCTTCAAAGGATTTGTTTTTATTTTCCATTTGTTTTTTTAAATTGTTAAACTAAAAACAAAAAGATATTTTATAGTTATTTCCTACCTTTATTGGGATTCTAGACAATTACTTTATTTTGGTTTTCCTGTACAATACTTTGCTTTGAAAGTATAACTTAACAAATTCTATTAGATAACATGAAAAAATAATTTCAAAAATCAACTTTACAAGTACAAGATTGAGGATGTAAATACGTGTGTGTGTGTGTGTGTGTGTGTGTGTAATATAGAGTTGCTGTTCAGCCACTTTCATTGTGTCCAATTCTTCATAACCCCATTTAGCAGAGAGTGGTTTGGCATTTCCTTTTCCAATTCATTTTACAGATGAGGAAACTGAGGCAAAGTTAAGTGACTTGCCAGGGTCACATAGCCAGTAAGTATCTGAGGTCATATTTGAACTCAGAAAGATGAATTTTTCTGACTCCAGACCTGGCATTCTATCTATTGCACCACCTAGCTAACCTATATACAAATATTGTGTGTAGCATACGCACATATTACATATGTATGTACATACATATGTGTATATACATGCACACTAATTACTAAGTACAAGTACAGCTGCCTTGCTGTGACAGTATGTGTTTTTTATTCACATCATTTGTCTAATATGACTGTTTAGAGTGATATCTTTTGAACGACAGCTGACTTTCTCTAAGGAGGCTTTGCAGTGTTCTGAGTTTTCATGCAATCAGTATATTTCCTTCAAAAAGCATATTTGGAGAATGCCACCATCAATAAGGACTCCTTCTGTTTGGATGTTATGCAGAACATCATACTGGCAAACACCTTAGGCAAGCATATGTCTCCTTGTTTTATACTTCACTTTTTTGTTGATAATAAATCACTAGGTGAACAAAGTTGTCTCCATAGTCACATAGGTGAAAGAATACTGTATTTAAGATTTTAATGTTTGTGTAAGAGACACATTATTTGAAGACAGATTCCAAGGCTGCATTTTGTTTTACCTAGGAAATTTTTTTTTAAATATATCAACAGTGTTATCTTATATTTTCTAAAACTCAGCTTAATTTGTGACTGCTACAGAAGATCACCTGCAAAAGCCTGCCTGTTCAACTCTCACCTTTTTCCACAAAGGATATCTTCAAAGGGTACCAAAACCATTCATAGATTTTATAGAGATGAAAAAAGTAGTATATGGGCCAATAGTTGTTGATATCTTGTACCTTTTTAAAAATTGAAAGTCACATATGTGATACTTTCCATTGTTTGGAATCTTTCTCTCTTGAAAACAAACTGATTATCTTAAAAATTGGGAAATTGTGGGGATTTTTATTATTCAGCCTTAATAGTGGAAGGCATTGGGGATAAAAATATAAGCCAGTATGACAGTCCCTAACCTCAAAAAGCTTGCATTCAAATAAGGGAAGATCACAGATAAGGGGGTTCATAAAAGTAGAGAGGAGGAGAAGGTATTTATTTATACAGGGACATGGTGAGAAGACTGCAGGAAGTTTCAAGGAGGCTTGATCCCTCATAAGATATGGCAAAAGGTTCACCTATCAGAATAGAGAGAGTCAGGGGTAGAGTTCACATTTCTCATGGAGTAGAGATCAACTAAGAGTAGTTCTATGGCAAAGAGACTGAGTTGGACATTTCTATTCTCTTAATACCCAATTCTGTGACCTAGGGATTCTGACTAGGCTGTATGAATTGTCCCATGCCAGTTTTTTTTTAATGTAATAATTCATAGAATTCTATTTCAAGGAATAAAATCTGGGATGGATTTTCTTTTAACACAGCTCATGAGGATCAGAAAATATTCTAGGTCTTAGTCTCTTCATTTCAGCAGAAAATATCTGGAGCCATGAGGAACATAGCTTCTCTGCCTCTGCTTTGTCATTTAGTTCACCTGGGGGGCAATGGTCAGAGGAGATAACTGCCTTCTTTTGCCAGAGAACGTTGTCCTTCCTATGTTATACTGGCAAATTAGAAATATTGTCTTTTGTTCCATGCAATACTGTAATGCTAAAATTAATTACCCTTCAAAGCAGTACTTTTATTTTCTATTATCTTTCATAAATATTTAGTGGAATAATTAGAAATTCTTGGAAAGGTTTAAAACCTTAAAATGATAATAGACTCTACTCTCCAAAATGTATAATTTTAATCATACCTTGTTTTCTAATATCTTTAATTGTTTATCTTTTTTCAAAATTTCACTTTCAATGCTTCTGGCCTGAAAAAAAAAAGTTTAAGGTGTTGTTTAAAAGGTGAGCGTGCACATTTTAGTAAAAGACTTTTTTTTCTATTTGTAGTCTCTGCCTTCCAGTTTATATAATCTCAATTCAATATTCAACTTTATTTCATGAACTTTCCCATTTTATTTCTGTATCCTTCTTTTAAAAAAACCTTCCCTCAAGTGTTTCATATTCCTTGAGTAAATTATCTTTCTTTTAATTTTAAAACATTACTTTAAATTAGCCAAAAAAATTAAACTTTTGTGATATTGTGTTAAAGAATAACTACATTCTTATAGTTAGGAGAATCCATCTCTTATCATTACTATATATTTAAAGTATTGTTTTAACATTGTAAAACTGTAATAATAGGATTCTGGAAACATACTCTTCTGAGAAGACCTCTAAGGAATAGAGAGCTTCTCTTCATCAAAGATAATGTAGAAAGTAAGGAGAATTATACAACATGACTAATGTGAAAATATGTTTAATAAGAATGTATATGGAGAGCCTATATCAGATTACACGCTTTTTCAGGAAACAAAACAAGATCTAGAAGAAGCTGAAAACCCTCGTAACTTTGACAGCCCAACTCTAATAATGACAATAATTACTAACAACTAACATGTCTATGCCACTTTAAGATTGGCAAATCACTTTATAAACAATATCTCATTTAATATTTCTAACTCTGCAAAGTAGGTGCTACTATTTTCACCATATTGCACATAAGAAACTAAGATTCAAAAATTTAAACGACTTATTCAAGGTCACAGAACTAGTCTGCCTCAGGCTAGAAGTGACATCCAGACCAAATAAGATTAAGCTATCTAACTCCAGGGATGAGAACAAAAAGAGTGGGTCACTGAAAAAGGAAATTCAATAGAAATCAAGACCTAGTTCCCTTTATATTTCACTGAAGACTGGAAGTACTTAAGTTTTTGAAATCTCTTGTAGCTTTCTCCTTCTGTTTATTTTAACTCCCTATACATTATCTGTAGATTTCAGTTGTAATTTAGAAGCCAAAAAAACTATTTTCTTATTTCAGAGCACAGGTAATCTGGGCAAAAGGAACCATGGACAGAAGGGATAATAGCAACAATTCTAAAGGTAAAAAACAGGTTGCTCTTGGGCAGCTAGGTGGTGCAGTGAGTAGAGCATCAGCCCTGGAGTCAGGAGGACCTGAGCTCAAATCTGGCATCTGACACCTGACACACTTACTAGCTGTGTGACCTTGGGCAAGTCACTTAACCCCAATTGCCCTGTTATCCCCACTCTGGAAAAAAAAAAAAGATCATAATTTAAAAAAAAATTTTTAAAAAATAAAAAAAAACAGGCTGTTCTGGAGTCCAAAGTGGAAGAAAGTGGTGCAAATGGAGCTGGCCAAAAACCAAGAAGTATTTCCAGTATTTTAATACTGATGAGAAATCCTGTAAAGCATTACAAAACTGAAAAAGCACAGAACCTAAAAAACTTAGGTTTTATATGTGAGACAATATAATGGATCTGGAAGATAGGACAAGAAGTTCAAACCTTAAATTAATCAGAATTCCAGAAGGAAAAAAAAAAAAAAGGTAGACACTGAATTCTAAGAAATAATTAAGGAGAATTTTCTGGACCACAGAATGGGAAAAATTCCAACTGCCTGTGCCCAAGGATTATAACTGTTAAATTTCAGAATATGATGACAAGAAAAAAGTGTGAAAAAAGTAAAAAAAGTAATTATATGTGAAAAAATTTTGCTGATTGAGTACTATTGTACCCCATTTGCTTTAGAGTCAGAGAACCTGGGCCCAAATTCTGCCTGGCACCTACTATCTGTGTAACCCTGGCCAAGTAACATAACATCAACGGACCTCAATTGTTTTTTCATATGTAAAATGAGAGGTTTGGACTAGGTGGCCTTGAAGGTCATTCCTCATCCAAATCTATGATCCTGTGCCCTTTGATCATAAAGATCTCTGATCTCCTTGATTTAAATGTTCCCTTTAATACTGCTAATAACAATCCATACATGCCTGCCCATGCTGGGCAACTCTTGTCCATATCCTCCCATAAATCTAACACAAGGGGTCTATCCAATTTTCGGAGGGGGGCTTCCTCACTTTCTCTTAACTTCTCCAAGATACCAGTGAAGTATACCATCTATCTAATGGTTATCATCTTTTTTTAATCATATATTTCTTTGATAACATCCTTTACTTTGGTTCTTCTTCATAGTTCCTTATTATTTGTTACAATCCACTCATAACTACCATGTGCTTCTCCACTGACCTCTAAGTGATACTCATTTTTAATTCTTTGGAGACTTACCATACAACAACACTAGTAGAATATATGTATTTTAAAAAAAAAACAGGCCTTCATCAAGTAGAACTTTGGAGATATTTAAGAAATTGTACAATTTCCCACAGATAATTCAGACTACTCTTTCCCTATTTAATTCTGGGCCATTCATTTATGTATGGTATCTATACATATGTGTGTGTATATAAAATAGATAAGCTCTATCTAAAAACTCTCCAACTATATATTGGTCTAGAGTCTCTTGAGGGGAACCTATGGACTAAGTCATTTTGAGGAATCTCCAGACACAGAAATAATCCTACATTTTATTTTATAATCTTAGTAAGGTGCCAGTGTGCATATCCGTATTCTACAGCAAGAGGTCCTTTCAGAAACAAAGGTTCACTGCAGTGTAATACCAAGTTGAGTGGAGAAACTCCACTGAAGATCTACCTACTACATTGGAGGCCTTCATCCAGTTCCTATATTTTGTGGTTACCAGTGTAATACTTAGGCTATTGACTAGTGATAGCTCTCTCTTGTTGCATTAGTGACCTACTTCCTATGTAAAGAATGCTTGCTCGGAAAAATTATTATGCTGTTTAAATCCAACTTTATGTGATTTGAAGTTGCTTGTATCCAGAACGTTGCCTAACTTCAGTAGCTCACCAGGAATGAGGAAAATGGCTACAAGGTATTTTGGGTTCCCTTCATGCCCTGAATCCATTCAAAGCACTCTTTTTGAGGTCTCCACACCAAGGACTTGTTTTGGGTCCATCAAAGCTTGTGTTTTGGGTTCCCTAAAGATGATTCATGTGACTCATGCAGAAACCTTTGTCAAAATCCTATATAATGTAAACCTTTCTGACCTTGGAAGAGAGAGTCACCCCTGATTTCTGGTTTGCTCACTCTCTACCAAATGACCTAATAAATTTCTTTCTAAAATTATTTCAGATTTTGGGGTCTGTTCTCATGGACAACTCTTCCAATTTTGATGTTGTCTTTAATACAATTTCTTATGCACAAGTCATCAGTGGCAATATGCAACAACCTATTTACTCCCAACATAGTTCTCTTCATTGTCTTTTGGGTCACCCATAATTTTGATTCTTCCAAGTTTGTAGTGTTCCATCATTTGTAGCTATGTAGTTTCGCTCTAATATTGTAAGGGCAAGTAAAGTGGGACTTTGTACTGTTTTTTTTTCTTTTAGAGTGTTTCTCAGCACTAAGGCAATCAAGTGCCTTTAAGTGAGTCTTGCTTTGTTTGCAGGAAGGCCCACACCCTTTTGCTAATTAGGTGTGAAGCCCTGAAGAGGTGTCAAGCCCTTCCAGTGGTATGAAGTTCCAGGGCCCTAAACAGGGTATATATGCTCTGAGGTTAGCATTTTGTTTGGGGCTCACTCAACTGGAAGAGTGGTGTGTGATTTGACCAGAGGAGATTCTGGGTAGCCACTAAGGAGCCCCCTGGCTTTGAAAACCCAGGTTTGGTGCTTTTCTCTCTGGTAACTATGTATGTAATGTCTTGGACAGACAGCTAGAAGCCTGTCTGCTGATTTGTGTTATTTTGCTCTGTTTATATAATAATTTCTGCTTGTAACTTCTGTTTGTGTTTTCTCTGAAGTTCAAGGTGCTGACTTTCCCCCCTGAACTAAGTGAATGACATATATGTTTAATTAAAGTAACATTATTAACCCCTTAAAGTTGCTTTTCTTTTTCAGTAATAATGTTTGAGACTTTTTCCACATACACAATATCCTCCCATCCTTCTTATAATTTAAGAATCAATCCCTCAATGCCCTCAGAATTATGTCACTGCCAGCACAGATGTCCTTCATCTAGCACTTTTTTTTTACTTTCTTTTCTGCTGGGCCATTTCCACCCTTTCAAGAAGCACATCTGAAATTACGATGTTAGAGTTCAAAGTTTGTGTCTCCACTATTTGTTCATAGCATAAAAAGTTTGCAGTGAAAACCTTGAAGGATATTTTCCCTGTTTTTATCTGCTTGTTAAGCCTCTTTCCAGTTTCATCCTTAAATTCCCATCAAATTACTTTGTTTTGGGTCTTTGGCCACATCTTTTAAAAACTGGCTTTGTTCTAAAATGCTTCTCTCTGTTTTATGAGGCAATGTTTTTTCACAAACTCCTCCCTCCTTCTGCAGAAGACTTTACAAATGAGTTTATAGTCTAAAACAGGGCTGTCCAAAACACGGGCCATGCACCCCCATGCAGCCTGCCTGTGTCCACCACAAGCGCAGAAACCAACACAAATGCTTTAGTTAAAGCATTTATGTCAATTTTCATGCCTGGAGTAAACACGGCGTATTAAACAGAGGGGCTGCATAAAATCACACTGTGGGCCACACTTTGGACAGCCCTGGTCTAAAACAATGTTGCCATTGGTCACTATCTTTGGCAAGGTGAATGAGTATTTGCTGACTTAGGTGGTTTTTAGGGAATATTTAGATTGTATAACTGCTGAGTTTTAATTATTAAATTCTGTGATTCTATGATACAGGGAACTACATGTACTCAGGCGCCAAACAATATGGATATATAAAAAAGAAGAAAGAAGGATACTCAACAGGACAGAGGGATGCAAAAGGATAAAAGAGATTCAAAACCTCAACTAGAGAAGGTAAAAGAGAAGAGACAGAAATGGACCTGAAAAAAGACCTGCAGGCCACCTCGTCTATGCAATCCTAAGGGGGAAAAATAATCACCACAGCAGAGAAACACATGTACCTTTTGCTATGTCCAGAAGAAAAATATGACCTTCTAGAAGGGAAAGTTGCTTGATTCTCTTGGCAAGTACAGGAGAAGTTTACTGCCAAAGGATTCAGATTAAAGTCTTTTGTTAGGTTGAATAAAACCTGTCTCAAAACTGTTTAGTTTGAATGTTTGCAAGGGAGCTAAGAAACCCTGAGATTGATGAGATGTAAGATGTTCTTAGTGGAAACTCTTATGCTTGGAGGCATAAGCCACAGATAGTATTACTGAAAGAAGACCTCAGTGAGCCCAATCTGTCATGTCATGGGCTAAACAATTAATACAAGTACGACAAATATAACTTACATTTTCTTCACTCTCATTCAATTTACTTTCAGCTTCTTCACTTGTTTGTCTTGACTGCTCTTTCACTGCATCCAGTTCATTCCTATAGAAATTTAAAAAGAAGGTAAAATTTCAACTAGAAGGTTTTTTTTCCCATTTTACTATGTTAATACAGTTTGGTTTTGTTTTTTTGGTTTGGTTTTGCCTGAAAATCAGGCTTTATAGACAAGTTTACTTAGATTTTAAATGAGATTACATTAATTTTTTCTTCTCCTAAACCTCCAATTAAAAAATTTTCTCTATAAAAAAAATTTTTCCAGGAAAAAAATGATCCCTAACTAGAGATGAGTATCATTTTCTCTTGTTATTTTCATTTACAATCAATTATTTTAAAAACATGATTATAAGTTCATGATTTCATAGGAGTGAATTAGGATTAGTTACTAATGAGTTTCAATAAAGTGTTGCCTCTTGAAAGTAAAGATAATACTATCGACAGAAAAATGTGCATTCAAAACTATTGTTTCAAAATAATAATGGGTTGTAGTGAGCCTCTATCCTTTCCCTTGTACTCCAACTCTCTCACCCAGCCTTCTTTATGGCCAAAATAATTAATTAACCACTGATTTTCCTTGCTTCAATAGGTTTTTTTGTTTCTTATAGCCAATGGTTATTCACTGACAAGAATGGTAAATAGCTGAGTTATCCTTTATAAAAAGGTAACTGGCCAATATGGGGATTAAACTTGTCCTTTGCTTTTCCACCTAGAATAATTCAAATTATGTTTCCCATTTCTTTCATGCATGTCTAAATAATGTTTGGCTAAATAATTTGATATGAATATTTTTATGAACTAGAAATGTCCACGTTTTAAATTATATAAAACATTAAACATTAATATTCATTTGATTAGATGACAGCACTATTGATAGCTACAAGTTTAATCATCATATTGGCCAGTTACCTTCATATATGCAGAGAAAGAGCTAACACCAAAGAAAGAATGATTTTTTAAAGGGTTGAAGTCTATCTCATATCAAATAAATGTGAACTAAGTGCAATATACTAACAGAAAAGATATTAACTTGTTAGATTAAAAGGTAATAATAATAGGCCCAAAATATTTAATTAGCCATTCATTTTCCTTACCTCAATAGGTTTTTTGTTTCTTCTAGATCTTCAATCTGCTTTATCATCTTTTCTTCTCTCTTTTTGTTATCCTAAACAAATAAATAATTTATGTTATCCAAACTAATTATTTCACATATATTTTAAATACAAAAGTTTTTAAAACTAACATTAAAATCATTCTTATTTGGAGCAAAATGCACCAAATTCAAGATCTATCCACCTCCCCTTTTTAACTTGTCTTTGTTTCCTCCCCAATCCCACTAACTCCCTCTATTGAAATCCTACCCATCTGTTAAAATCTTGTCCAACCCTCAAGAACCAGTTCAAATGCTAACCCACACCAATTTGTCTGGAAAGTAGAATAGTAAAGAAAGTAACGCAAGTCTAGAAAGGTTGGATAATGCCAAACTTTAAAGAATCCTTAATACCCAGGAATGGAATCTAAACTTTATTTTGTAGACCCACTAAAGATTTTAAGCAGAGGCACAGAATGACCTCAACTACATATAAGAAAGATGATTGCCATAGTGGCATGAAGATTGGTTTGAAGGAGAAAGGAATTAGAAGCATGAAGACCTGTTGGGAGGCAATTACGATAGTCTCAGTGGTTGGTAATGAGGGCTTAAACTAGAATTGTTATAGTAGAAATAGTGAGGTAGGTATGAATAAAAGAGATAACCTAGAAGTGAAATCAGCATGACTTGATAATTAAATATTAATTCAATAAGCATTTATCAAGTGCCTGCTGTGTGCCATACATTGTGCATATAAATATGTGGTCTAGACTATCAAAAACAGTCTCTGCCCTTGAGGAGCTTACTTTTGAGGAGAAACAAAATGTATGCAGGTAAGTAAATACAAAACAATATTTAGAATTATTTCCATGGGAGAGGGCACTAACAACTGGAGATAAACAGGAAAGGCAAGCCTCTTGTAAGAAGTGGCTCTTGAGCTGAGACATGAAGGAAGCTAGAGATTTCACAAGATAGAAGAGGGCAGAAATATAGAATACAAGACAGAAGAGGAGAGAAAGCATTGCACACATGATAGGCAGCTCAAGCAATGGCATAGAAAAAGGAGATAGAATGTCACACACTGCAAATGTCAAATAGGCCAGTATATCTAGACTTTACAGTATATGAAGAAAGTAATGTGCAATAAGTATAAAAACATAGGCTAGAACCAGATTGTGAAGGGTTTTAAATGCCCTTCAAATGCATTCTTTGTGGTAGCAAAAGATGAGGGCAGGGTCAAAGATAACCTTAAGGTTATGAACAGAGGAACAAGAATGTAGTGGTGCCATAGAAAGATGTAGTGAAGTTAGAAGAAGGGAAAGTTTTAAGGGAAAAGAAAATAAACCTGGTTTTGGACATACTGATTTTGAAATACTTTAGGGAGATCCTATAGGCATTTGGAAATGTGAATCTGGTATACAAAACAGAGGTCAGGACCAGAGCTATAAATTTAGGAGTATTTGCACAGAAGTAGAAGTTGAAAACATGGGAATGAATGCAGCTGCCAAAGGAAAAAAAAAAAGGACTAAAAACATACCCCTGAGAAACACACATATCAATAAGTAGGAATAGGTTGAAGGGTCAGTGATGAAGAAAGATGAACGGATAGAAAAACAGAAAGAGTATTGGGAGAGAGTTCATGATCAAAATTAGACTTACATTTTACACTCCTCCACATACTCCATGACCCTATAACACTAGTTTCCTTCTTATTCTATCTCCCAACTCCCTGCATTTTCAGTGGCTGTCCCCCAGGCTTGGAATACTCTCCCACCTCATCTTTGCCTTCTGGCTTGCCTGGCTTCCTTCAAGGCCCAGCTAAAACCTGACTTTCTACAGGAAACCTTTCCTGATCACTCTTAAATTTAATAATGTTTTCTCTTTGCTGATTATTTCCAATTTACCCTATATATATCACTTATTTGTACATAGCTGTTTGCATGGTATCTTTCCCATTGTACTATGAGCTCCTTGAGAAAAGGGACTGTCTTTTACTTTTTTTTGTATCCGTAGTGTTTAGTGCCTGTCACATAGTAGGTGTTTAATAAATGTGGACTGACTGGCATTTACAATTAGATAAGAGACATAGCAGGGCATAGAGAAGAGTACTGTACTTGGACTCAGCAAGTACTGGGCTTAATCCTTGCCTCCAACACTTATTAGCTGTGCAATTCTGGGCACCTCAGGAAACTCTCAAAGACTTTTTATTTAGTAATAGATGGGTTTAGATCCATTTTGGGGTTTCTCTAATGAAACCACAGATCCTTGATATACTGACATAAAATTAGATTTATGGTTTATCTGATGATTTCAACAAAATTTTTTGCCCATTATCAATGCCAGCTCAAAAAGAATAAAAAAATTTTAGAGTTAGGAGCAGTCTTAGAGATAATCTACTAAAACTCCATCTTTCAGATGAGAAAAAAATTAGTTGTATTTATCAACTTACATTAATATCTTCTTGCAGTTTTTTGGATTCTCGGGCTGTAGTCATTCTTTCTTGTGCCATCTGTTTGTTTTCTAGTGAGAGCTTGTTCAAATTTGCAGTTAATTCAGTACTTTTTAGCCTATTAAAACATGAAATGAATTAAATATATTATGTACTTTTATTTTCCCATAATTTCATTCCTTCCTTCTTCATCGAATTTTTAAAAGGAAATAAAAACAAGTTTTTTCTCCCATGTAATTTTTCACTCAGAAGCCTATTTTACATTTAATTTTTTTCTCAATTACAAGTATTAATGTTCATTTTTTTAAAAATTGACTTCCAAATTCTCTCCTTCCCTTTGCCCCTCAAAAAGGCAACCAATTTGATATTTATAGAATACATATAAGCAGTCATGCAAAGCATTTCCATAATAGCCATGTTGCAAAAGAAAACATAGACCAAAATATGAGAATAATAAAGTTTAAAAATGATGTTTCAATCTGTATTCAGATTAATCAGTTCTTTCACTGGCGGTGGATGGCATTTTTCACCACAAATCCTTCAGAATTGTCTTGGATCATTGTATTGCTAAGAATACTAAGTTATTCATAGTTGATCATCATACAGTATTTCTGTTATTGTGTACAATGTTCTCATGGTTCTGCTTATTTCACTTTGTATCAGTTCATTTAAATCTGATCAGGTTTTTCTGAAAGCATCCTCTTCATCATTTCTTATGCCACAATAGTATTCTATTACAATCATATAACACAATTTGTTCAGCCATTCCCCAGTTAATGGGCATCAACTCAATTTCCAATTCTTCATCACTACAAACAGAGCTGCTATAAATATTTCTGTACATATAGGTCCTTTTCCTTTTTCTTTGATCTTTGTGCTACAGACTTAGTAGGACATTGCTGGGTCAAAGGGTATATAACACAGTTTTATAGTCCTTTGGACATGGTTCTTAATTGTTCTCCAGAATGACTGGATTATTTCACAACTCCACCAACAGTATATGAGTATGCCTATTTTTCCACATGCCCTCCAACATTTGTCCTTTTCCTTTTCTGACATATTAGCCAATTTTTGAGATGGTACCTCAGAGTCAACTTAATTTCCATTTCTCTAATCAATAGTGATTTAGAGCATTTTTTTTCATATGACTATGGCAAGTTTTGATGACTTCTTCTGAAAACTACCTGTTCAATATCCTTAGACCATTTATCAATTGAAGAAATGACTTGGATTCTTGTAAATATGACTCATTTCTCTATATATTTTAGAAGACTTTATCAGAGAAACACTGTAAAAAAAATTCCCCAGTTTCCTGTTTTTCCTTCTAATCTTGGCGGCATTGATTTTGTTAATGCAAAATTTTTTTCATTTTATAAAACCAAAATTATCCATTTTACATGCTGTAATGCTCTCTGTCTCTTATTTGGTCACAAATTCTTCCCTTATCCATACGTCTGACAGGTGAAATATTCCATATTCCTATGATTTGCTCATGATATTACTTATTATGTCTAAATCATGCAGCAATTTTGATCGTATCTTGATATATAGTGTGAGATGTTGGTCTAGATCTAGTTTCTGCCAAGCTGATTTCCAATTTTCCCAGAAATTTTTGTCAAATAGTGATTGTCTCAAAATCTTAGATCATTTGGTTTGTCAAACATTAAATTACTATGGTTATTTACTACTGTGTATTGTGTACCAAATCTATTCCATTGACCTACACTCTGTTTTTTAGCTAGTATTAGATTATTTTGATGATTACTATTCTATAACACAGTTTGAGATCTGGTACTGCTGGGCACCTTCCTTCATTTTTAAAAATTGATTCTCTTGATATTCTTGACCTTTTGTTCTTCCAAATGGATTTTGTCATTTTTTCTAGCTCTTTAAAATAATTTTTTTGGTATTTCAAGTGGTATGGCACTGAATAAGTAAATTAATTTAGGTAGAATTGTCATTTTTATCATATTGGTTCAGCCTACCTCTGAGAAATTACTGTTTCTCTGTTTGTTTAGATCTGACTTTATTTGTGTGAAAAGTGTTTTGTAATTATGTTCACGTAGTTCCTGGGTTTGTCTTGGCAGGTAGATGCCCAAGTATTTTATGTTGTCTGCAGTTATTTTAAATGGAATTTCTCTATCTCTTCCTACTGGACTTCATTGAAGTAGAAATCAAGTAGAAATGCTAATAAATTATGTGAGTTTATTTTATATCCTGCAACTTTGTTGAAGTTGTTAATTATTTCAAATAGTTTTTTTATTTCTAGCATTTCTAGAACAATACTGAATAGTGGTGACAATAGGCATCCTTGCTTCACCCCGATCTTATTGGAAATAGACTATTTTAACAATCCTGAATTTATAAAGGCTTGAAAAAGAGCAACAGTAGAGTTATGAACTATTTTTAATTAAAACTGCTTCAATTTTTTTTCACTATCCTCAAGCCACTATCTACTGCCCCTCATTTTTAGCAGACAATCTTGCCCATTACTGGATAGAAAAAGTAGAGTCCATTCAAAGATATGAGGTCCCTCAACTCTTCCTACACCATTCTAAACCTCTCTCTGTCTTCATATTCAATAATCATAAATATTTACCTAACACTAAGCTTTTTCAGAATGATTTGCATACATTATATTATTTGAGCTTTACAAAACTTTTATGATGTAGGTATTATAGGTATTATCCCCAATTACAGAAATAGAAGCTGAGGCTCAGAGATGTTAAGTAACTTGCCCATCATCACACATCTAGCAAATATTAAAAGGATTTGAACCCACATCTATTTGATCTTAATTCTAGCATTCTATCTGCTACACTATGCAGCACTTCTTTCTTGCCAGGAATAACCACTCCAACTGTGCCCATGCTCCTATCCCATCTCACCTTTTTCTTTTCCCTTTCTCTGTCACTCATCTTCTCTCTCACGTATCCTCAATTTTTCCCTCTACTGGCTCATGCCCTTTGACTTTATACACATGTTCAGGTCTCCCCATCCTAAAAGAAAAGAAGCCCCTTTCCTTGACCCTATAAACTCCCCAGATTATCATCTTATCTGTCTCATCCCTTTCATCATTAAGCGTCTAGAAAGAATAGTTTACATTTGTACAAGTTTTAT
>CM053627.1:49533914-49586644 GCA_028646595.1 Phalanger gymnotis
TAACTCCAAAAACTCAGTATTTCAGGTTCAATGTAGCTATTTGGGGGTAATCAATTATGAACCTCATAGTCTAATCCTCAATCTAGTATATTCTATTTTGCCAGACCATAAAAAGACATACATATCTAATAAGAAAATAATCTAATTAAGAAATGAAATGAAATGTAAAAGAAATGAAAACAAAAGTAATAAAGTCATTCTCTGACCCCATACACAAATGAGTGCAATCTCATATATTTTCCCAGAGAGGAGATCAAAACTTCCTGTGGAAACCTTATGAGGGGATAAGACAACTGGGATGGATTCAATTGGGCCTCTGAAGTCCTCTCAACACACTATCTGATAGCATCAATATTTGCCAATTTCTCAAGCAGCAAGGACAAAAGTTAGAGAAGTAGCTTGGCTTAGCTCTGTGGTCATAAGGATCTGCATGGATGCTTCTCCATCCCTATTCATTCCCACAGCTTTGACATTCTCTCTCATTCTCTCTCTCTCTCATTCTCTCATTCTCTCATTCTCTCTCTCACTCTCGCTCTCTCTCATTCTCTCTCTCACTCTCTCTCTCTCACACTCTCACTCTCTCACACACTCTCACTCACTCTCTCTCTCTCTCACGCTCTCACTCACTCTCTCTCTCACACTCTCACTCTCTCTCTCTCTCACACTCTCACTCACTCTCTCTCACACTCTCACTCTCTCTCTCTCACACTCTCACTCTCTCTCTCTCTCACACTCTCACTCACTCTCTCTCTCTCTCACACTCTCACTCACTCTCCCTCTCTCACACTCACTCTCTCTCACACTCTCACTCACTCTCACACTCTCACATTCTCACACTCTCACATTCTCACACTCTCACTCTCTCTCACACTCTCACACTCTCACTCTCTCACTCTCTCTCTCTCCGTCTCTTCTCTCTCTCTCTGTCTCTCTCTCTTTCACACTCTCTCTCACACTCTCACACTCTCACATTCTCACACTCTCACACTCTCTCTCACACTCTCTCACTCTCACACTCTCTCACTCACTCTCACACTCTCTCACTCACTCACTCTCACTCTCACACTCACTCTCACTCACTCTCTCACTCACTCTCACACTCACTCACTCTCTCACTCACTCTCACACTCTCTCACTCTCTCTCTCTCTCTCTCTCTCTCTCTCTCTCTCTCTCTCTCTCTCTCTTTCTCTCTCCTCCCTCCCTCCCTCTCTCCCTCTTTTTACTTTTATTTATAAATCCAATTCTCTGTTCACAGCTTCTCTTATATGCACTGGACTTCCACAAATGCTTGGGCCAGTTGCCTCTCCTCTCGCTTCTCCATGAAAGTATTTCTTTTCTTCCCTTTCCAAGTCTCCTAGCTATGGTGTAGTCCTCACTGCACAACCCAAACAAAACATTAACTTGGAGTCACAGGATCTGAATCTGAATCCCAGCTCAGCTACCTGTCTGAATCTGGTCATTTAACCTCTTTGAGTTAAATTTCTCTACCTGTAAAATAATAATAGCTAACATTTATAGAGTGCTTATTATTGTGAGGCAGTGTGCTGAGCGCTTTACAATTATTAGTTCATCTGTTCCTCACAATAACCCTGGGATATAGGGGTTATTATTATGCCCATTTTATAGATAAGGAAACTAAGATGCAAAGTTGAAGTGACTAGCCCAGAGTAAAATGGCTAATAAGTGCCTGATGCTTGGTTTGAATTCGGGACTTCATGACTTGAAGTTTAATACTTCATGTAGGTGAAGTATTAAATACTATGAATATATTAAATATATTATAAATAAATACAAAAATTATAAATAAATAAATAATAGAATATTAAATACTATGAATATAGTGAATAGAGTGTTGGGCCTGTAGTCAGGAAGACCTGAGTTCAAATCCAGTCTCAGACGCTTACTGGCTTTTTGACCCTGGGCAAGTCACTTAACTTCTAACTGATGCCTCAGTTAATTACCTCTGAACAAATCTTGAACAAAGGGGTTCCATAATACTCTAATACTAGTGCTTAAATATTCAAACAAGCAAACGTTATTACTAAAAAAAAAAACAAAACACTTGTCTGTCCTATAAGGAAACACACTTGTAAATAGATCATACAATTGTATCTTATTTTTAAATATATTTTATTTTCCCCAATTACATGTTAAAATGATTTTTAACATTTTCTTTAAGTTTTGAGTTCCAAATTCTATCCCTCCCTCCCTCATTGCCCTCCCCACTTCCTGAGATGGTAAGCAACCAGATATAGGTTATACATGTGCAATCATGTAAAAAATTTACATATTAGTCATTTTATACAAGAAGACTCAAATAAAATTTAAAAAGGAATGAAAGAGAGAAAGTGAAAATAGTATTCTGATAATATCAGTTCTTTCTCTGGAGGTGGATAGTATGCTTCATCATTAGTCCTTCAGGATTGTCTTGGATTGTTGTACTGCTGAGAAGAGCTAAGTCATTCCCAGTTTTTTGTACAATATTGCTATAATTGTGTGTAACAGTCTCCTAGTTCTGCTTACTTTACTTTGCATCAGTTCATGTAAGTCTTTCCAGGTTTTTCTGAAATAATACTGCTTGTCATTTCTTATAACATAACAATATTCCATTACAATAATATATTATAGCTTGTTTAGCCATTCCCCAATTGATGGGCATCCCTTTGTTTTCCAATTCTTAGCCACCACAAAAAGAGCTGCTACAAATACAATTGAACTTCAAAACAAAAGAGAACAATGCTAATTTTTCTTTTGTGGATGCTTGCAAACAAGAGTATCTAAGACCAAGAGTCGAAGATTAAAAAAAAAACTTCCATTGTATCCCTGCAAATGCAAAAGGACCATAGACCATGCCAGTTGAATCTCTACAATGCAGCACTCATTCTAGGGCTATTTCTCTAACTATCACTTGCATTGGTGGCCCAGGTCACCATATGCAGGTAACTGTTTTCCATCAGTATTCTAGTGATATCCTGTAGGGGCTAAAGTTTCTAGTAATAACACTTATGAGCCTTCATAAGTATGACTACCATTAATGGTCATTCAATAGGCATTTATTAGGCACTTACTATGTATGTGGCAAGTACTGGGAATATCCCCCTCCCCCAAAAAAAACAGTTTCTGCATTCAAGAATCATATATTCTAATGGAGGAAAGTCACTACTTTCAATTATCTTTTGGAAAAGGTACTTACTGAAAAAGTATAGTATGAACAGGAGTTTTTAAAAACTATTCTCCCCAAAAAACAAACATAGAGAGAACATACAGCCAAAGGATAACTCCTGGTTACTAGAAGTTCTTTTTTCCCTTTGTGGAGTCCTCATGAAGTTCTGCTTATTATATATATATATATATATGCTCTACTGGACTCCAAGGATTGGTACCTTTCTAAAGTCTATAGCCAAAATACTTCTTTCCGCCATAAGGGCTTTTACTCCCTGAAGCTATCACTATCCTTGAGTGACTGTCATTCCACATCTGACAAGAGGCACTTCCTTTGTCATCCATCATGATTATGGCTCTGCTGGCCACTGTTATCTCCTCTACTAATTCTTGGGATCTCTTATGTGTCTGATGAATCTCCCAAAGCTTACATAGTCATTCTCTTCCCCTACCTAAACAATTTCCTCTCAAGATCTTGATTAAATTTCCTTCCCTACAAGACTGGCATGCTGCTGGAATATTTGCAATTCCTAACTGGCTTGCTGTTTTATACACAGGCCTAGAGGTATGTATTAGATTCTTTTAGCCAATCAAAAATATTTCTTGTGTGAACTTTAATAATCAAAGCACTTTGTTCTTCTAAAATTAAGAACTTGTTTGCAATCTAATTTAGATTTTTTTTTTTCAATTGAGTTGTCTAAATTAGTTGGTTTGGGAGCACAGAGTTCCACTCTTAAACTATTCTAATCTTGCATTCAAGGTCTGTTAGAATCTAGTTCCATACTATCTGCCCAGCTTTTTATTTCACACTATTCCCTTTTAAAAAAACTTATTTTACTTTTAATTTATGCAATAAAACAAGCATTTCCATAATATAGTATAATAAAAAAGATGGTTGTACATTAAACTGTAAATCTATTATGTACAACTTGCTATTTCTATTAAATATTTAATGAAGTCATGTAAATTTCTTTTTTTTTTCTTCTCTTCTCCTACCCCCACCCTATAGATGGTAATAATCATTAAGCACAAATAGGTATAATACATATATATATATATGCATATATATATATACACACACACACATATATATAAATATACGTAAAACTATTCTATGCATACTTCTATTTATCAGTTCTTTCTCTAGAAGTAGGTAGCATCTTTCTTCATATGTCCTTTATAATTAATTTGAGTACTTATAATAATCAAAATGACTCACTCACTTAAAGTCATTCTTAAAACAACACTGTTGTTACTGTTTACAATGTTCTCTCAGTTTTTCTGACTTCACTCTTCATTATTTTGTGCAAGTCTTCCCATGTTTTTGTAAGATGATTGAGTTCATCATTTTTTATAGCACAGTAGTATTCCATCACAATAATATACCACAAATTGTCCAGCCATTCCTCAACTGACGGGCATCCCTGCAATCTCCAGGTCTTTCCCACCAGAAAGACAACTACTATTTTAGAACATACGAGTTCTTTTTCTTCTTCCCTAATCATCTTTGGAAACAGACCTAGTAGTGGTATTGCTGGGTCCAAGGATACAGACAGTCTAATAACTCTTTGGGCATAATTCCAGACTACTCTCCAAAAGATTGAATCAGTTCACAATTCCACCAACAACGAATTAGTGTCCCAATTTTTCAACATCTCCTCCAACACTTATCACTTTCTCCTTCAATCATTTTAGCCAATCTGATAGATACAAAATGATATATCAAGGCTGTTTTAATTTGCATTTCTCTAATCAATAATGATTTAGAGTATTTTTTCATATGCTCTATCATAAATTGTTTGATTTCTCATTGGAAAACTGCCTGTTCATATCCTTTGACCATTTATCAGTTTGGGAATGACTCATATTCTTATAAATTTGATGAAGTTCTTCATATATTTGAGACATAAGACTTTTATCTGAGAAAGTGTCTACAAATTTTTTTTCCCCAATTTTCTGCTTTCCTGCTGACCTTGGTCATATTTATTTGTGCAAAACTTTTTAAATGTAATATAATCAAAATTATCCATTTTATACCTATCTTTGCTCTCTATCTCTTGCTTATTAATAAATTGGTCACCTGTTCTTAAGTCTAATAAGTAATATGTTCCACGTTCTTCTAATTTTCTTGTAATATCTCTCTTTATATTTAAATCATATAACCATTTTTTACCTCGCCTTGGTAAATAGGGTAAGATATGGGTCTATACATAGTTGTTGTTTTGTTTTGTTTTGTTTTTTTGCCATACTGCTTTCCAGTTTTCCCAATAATTCTTTATGAAATAAGGAATTTTTATCACAAAATCTTAAGTCTTTACACTTCTCAGATACAAGTTCATCCCATTCATATTCAAAGTTATAATTACTACTTGTGAATTTCCCTCCATCTAATTTTTACTTGCTATTTTCCATCACAGTCTCTCCTTTTACTCTATCTCTTTTCTCTTCTCTTCTACTCTTTTTTCCTTATATTCTCTCCTATTCCTTATTTTACCCACCTCTCTAAGAGTCTCTCCCTTATATTCTCCCCTACCCCATTAATCTTAATCTATATAACCTTTCTAAAAGTCCTTCCCCTCCCAGCCCCGCCCCCCCCCCCAGTTTTCTTACCTCTCTACAATTTCAGAGGACTTTTACAGTTCTCTGGATATACATATTGTTCCCTCTTCAATCCAGGTGAGGGTAAGATTCCAACATTACCACCCTCTACCCCCACCTGCTTCCTCCATATTAGTTCTTCCTTTCATGTTCTATTTTATGAGACAATTGCTCCTTTTTACTTTTTCTTATCTAATTTTATTTTTTTAGAATCACCCCATCATACACAACTCATCCCCAACCTTTAACACTATTTTCTTTCAAACATTTTCTGTTATAAGCAAACTGGATTACTCACCACTCCCCCTTTTCATCCTGTCCTTTTCTACTTCTGTGCCTTTGCTCATACTATCCCCCATGATTTAGAATGTATTCTTTCCCCCTTCTCAGTACCAATAATCACATGCTAAAATTCTTCCCTTCCTTTAAGCCAAATGCCACCTTCTCCATGAAGCTCTCCCTTATTCCTCTGGCTGGAAGTAATATCTTCTTCTTCAGATTGTACATTTACACAGCCTTCCATTTGCTATTATTTTCTAATTTATATCATAGATATTTGTATGCATGTATTTCCACTAGATTGAAAATTTTATAAAACAAAGGGCTAGTTGAGATTTCTTCTTTGTATTCCTATCACTTAGTACAGTGTCCTACACATATTAGGTGCTTAATACATAGCTTTTTTTCTAAATGG
This sequence comes from Phalanger gymnotis, assembly GCA_028646595.1. NCBI lineage: Eukaryota > Metazoa > Chordata > Mammalia > Diprotodontia > Phalangeridae > Phalanger > Phalanger gymnotis. The sequence goes on from CM053627.1 coordinate 49,540,370, forward strand.
AATTGATTAAACTGAACTAAAAACCTTTTTGTTGAAAAGTAAATAGAAAAATTATTAACTGCCACTGACTTCTCTTCATTTGCTCTCATAGCAAGGTTGTGAAGTTCTACCTAAAAAGTCTATCACTGTCAGGAGAGGCATCTGGTTTACATATGGTAGGTTAGATGTGAATTTAAGGGCACCTATCTCCTTGTAGGAAGCATAAGAAAGGATATTCTGGTTTTGCTCCCACAGAAGTTATTTGGAGATAACAGCTGTGGGGAAGCTCGCTTACTAAGACAATGGCTATCCTGGCTAGGCTGGGACAAACTGGTTGAACCACTTCAAGGGTAATGCTCTGGTCAAGTACTCTCACTACCATGCCTATGTAATCTGTATAATCTGCATAATCTGCGTTAAGAAGGGAATGAAGGGAAATGAAGAATGTAACTAACTCAAGCAATGAAAGTAGAACTGGTTAACCTCACTCCTGCTTCTGTATCCTCACTACTATGCCTATGTATAGTACATGAGCTAAGAAAGGGATGCAAGGAAATGAAGACTGTAAACTAACCTTAACTTAGACAAGGGAGGTAGAAATGATTAACCTTACTCCTGCTTCTATATAGGTATGGTATTCCTGGTGAGCACCACACCCACTTTTTCTCGAGAAGCATAATAAAATGCCTTCCTCTGCCCACTCTGTTTCTGAGTTCTTTGGGTGAAAGTGGGCTATCACATGGATCTCCTTAAGGTTATGCAACCAGGAAAGCAATGAGCCATAGAAGCATGTCTTGGGCTTACTTCCTGACCCTGCCTAGGCAATCCTGTGATCCTCACAACCATGTTAAAGGGCTATCATGGGTGGGTCCTCCTCAGGGTTTGACCCTGCCTAGGAAGTCTTGTGATCCCCACAGCTGTGTTTCTCACAGGAAGTATCTTTTAAAGAACACTAGCCTTGTAACAAAAGGCAGCAGTTGTGGGTGACTAGGTTACTCCATTAATTAAGATGAAAAATATATATAGCTCTGTATTCATCTAATTATACATTTATGTAAGTATAACAAGGTTACAGTTTATGAGAGATATCAGAGAAGAGTGGAAATATGGCCTTGGAGTCAGGAAAACCTTCATTCACGGCATGCCTCTGACCCATTCTGATTAAGTGACCCTAGCCAAGTCACTTACCCTTTACCTTCTCAGTGCCTCAAACAATTATGATGATAAGTTGCAAGGCAGGTTCTCATCTGCATTCATATAATTTCTTCACCTCAAATCCCTAATGAATCATAGGTCCAATTCCTCCAAAATGGTTTAAAACAAAACTTTAGGAGAAAATACATGCGGTTTACAAATAAATGAAAAACATACCTCTCTTGTTCAAGCTCAGTTTTAAGTTCTGCAACCTGTTGTAAGTAATTTTGTTCATTTGCAGCAGCTTCATTAAATTTTGCTTCCAAATCATGTATTTCTTTCTGAAAAAGAAAAAGTATACAAAGCATAAGGGATGTGGTTTAAAATTTTTTCATTATTCAAAAATGATTACAAAAATAACAATACAATACAACCTCATCTGATTAGTATTAATGTTATTTCAGTTCTTCAAAGATCTATGAGGTCTTCAGAGTACCTATTTCCCTCGACTGATGTACATTACAACCCCCCTAAGCCTCAGCAGATGGTCATTATGAGTTGTGACAGAAAAATTAAATCAACCTATCCTAACCAGCCTGATAATGAGCTTCTCTAAAAATTATTCGGGCTCTGTTTGAGGAAGTACCCATGATAGCTCACTTCTCTCCTGACTCTCTGGACTTTTACTCCTTCTCTTCCCACACCTTCACCCCAGATTTTCATCTCCCTTTATGTGCTATCTCTCTAAATTCCTTGAGCGTAGGGACTGCCTTTCTTGGTGTTTACTTTTGTATTACCAGTAATTAAAACTGTGCCTGGCATGTAATAACAATTTAATAAATGCTTTTCTACCCATTTAGGCTGGTCTTCAGATCACCCACATACAATTCATCATTAGGTTATACTCAAACATCTTCTAGCTTTGTACCATCTCCCAGAAAGTGCTATTGTGCAATATATACAAAAACATTGTATTTATATTGTGCTATATATACAAAAACACTGGTTTATCTCCATCCCATGAGGTAATATCAGAATAGGTTGTAGATATCATAGAGTTGTCATGTGAGATTTTACAACTACTTTAAAATTCATGTAGATAAAACACTGGAATTTTTAAATAAGCTTTAAAGAATACATTTCTCATCCTGTTCAAATCTCTTGCCACACATCTTCCAATAAGATCCTTTCGACATACCAGGGACTTTTCTGTTTTTAAAGAAACGTGTCAGAAGTACTATTGGAATTTTCACACTATGCAGCATTTTTTTATGTAATTGGATCACTTCCTTTTCCAGACATATTATCTCCTCAATAATGTTTTTACATCACTTCTTGCATGTAAACCATCCTTATTAATGTACTGCAAATCTACTCATAACTACTATGACTCTTTCTATCACTGTAACTTTAATCTAGGTTCATCAAAAACTAAAGTGTCCCATGAGCCACAGTCACATAGCATCACTCAAAGAATATCAATATTAAAGAGATTGACTTTTATGAAAATGAATAGTTTGGTAATATTAGACACTGCTTTCAATGCCTCAAATTGAATCTAGCCTTATTTCTTTTTGCTATTCAATTCTGAGCCTCTTCACTGTTCATGAGTAGCCTGCATAAGATATATAACGTTGATGGAGTAACTCAATTAACTGATTATCCAGCCCTATGTCATACTCTGAGTAATAAGCACTTTTCAACTAGTTCAATTTTCCTATATAGATTAAGAGGCTAATGTCTTTTGTACCACTATAGATTTCACTGAGGAAGTTTTGTAGTATTCCAGGACTAAGTGCAGCAAGAAGAATTTCACCTGAGGATGGAAACATTTGAAGAATTTCACCATCAAAATGGAATCCTGTTTTGGTGGGGGATTTTTTTGGTGGGGAGGGGACTCAGCACAGAAAATTTTCCTGGAGAAGGCCTCAGTTAAACATATTAAGTCTTCCTCTTTGATACTTGGCTTGATACCAATACCTAGCAGATTGTTGTATAAAATCACTTCCATAAGCATGTTATAATGCCTTGTATATTTTTATATATACATGGGATGCAGCTTATATGAAGAGAAATTTCAAGATGTTATTTTGTTCCATATGTCAATTTTTTAAGAGCAATAAAAAAAGACACAATGGGATTTTATATTCTCTATGTCTTTCAATCAGTTATGTGACCATAAATATGTAGAAAATCATCTGCAAAGAGTCTTCCTATTTCCTGCTAATATTTTCATCAATGTTATCCTAAATGTATACATTTTCATAAAGATATTCATAGAGAAGAAGTAGGTACATGGATCAGCAGTTGCTGATGTCTTCTGACTCACTTATTTAAAAAGTAAAAATACTACCTGTAATCTTTCCTGTTCCTTTAGAATTTTCTTTTTTGGTATCCCTAAGAACTTTTTTTTTGGGGAGTGGAGGGAAAGCAAGGATTAAGTGACTTGCCCAAGGTCACACAGCTAGTAGATGTATCTGAGGCCACATTTGAACTCAGGTCCTTCTGACTCCAGGGCCGGTGCTCTACTCACTGAGCCACCTAGCTGCCCCACTAAGAACTTTTAAATTTGTGGTGTCTCTAATATAGATTTGTTCTATATATATATATATTTAGTCAGGAACAGTCCCCTCATCCTAATTTCATCTTTTTAAATGGCATTGTCACTTTGGTATAAAGTCTATCAAGTATTGAGGTACAAACATCCAAATATGGTGGCTCCATTAGCATTACTCATACCATCCCCAGCAGAACACTACAAAAAATATCTGTTTCATTGTGCTTTTGAATTTGTCCTCTTTCTACTTTCATCTACAAATGTTCCTGGGATGATTGAGGCTAACTGAATCTCATGACAACACAACTGACTAAATGATGTAAGATTTAATTATACTCACTGTAGATGTAGCAATCAAATAAAAAATTGATTTTGTACAGTAAAATATGACTTTAAAGGTTCTCCAATAAAATGTCTTTCATGCATATATTAAAATCATGCAAGAATTCTTGAGGTGTAAAAATAGAGAAAACTTATTCAGTAACCCTTTGATTATTGATTTCAAGTTAGTATCTCCCTAAAACAAAGGCCTGTCTCTTTAAAATCAATATTCTTTCAGTAATACTATATGGCTATGAATCATAGGACACCACAGTCTCTAAAGAATTAAAGTGACAGGTCACCCAAATGACAACAAAAAGGAACATCGTGAGCCTGAGTAGGCAGTAACATAGTACTAATTAGAATTGCCTAGGAAAAGTGATACAAAGAATGTCATCAGAGAGTGTATAACTAGAAAAGCAAGTGGAGTAGCTACATAGCAAAAGGGATAACTAATAGACAATTTAAAATATCTATAAATGTTAATGCAACTATAAGATACATCCATAGTAACAAAAATATATCTGAAACAAAACAGTTACACAAACCTCTCTGATTTGAAGAGTCCCATTTAATTCTATTTCTGTTGCCTGCAGTTTTTCAGTAATCATCTCTAAATGTTTCTTTTCATTTAAAAGTCTTTGATTTACCGCCTAATTAAGAATATAAAGGAATCATGAATGACAAAGAACAAATATTCAAAATCATGAAATCTACAAACAAAAGTTGTTAAAAGAACCATAATTTCAATAAAGATTTTTCACTTTGGTTGGAACTACAAAATGCATACAAAATATATCTTTATTCAATAAATAAATAAATATGAAGGAACTATGGTATAATTAAAAGGACACTGGAGAGGGAATTAAAAGAACCTAGGTTCTAGTTGTAGCTATGTTATTATCTAGCTTTATGGACATAAGCAAATCACTAAGCCCTTTTCAGTACTTAATTTTCTTACATGTAAAATGAGTGGTTGGCCAATTTTTTTAAAAAATATTGCCTTCTAAACTTTTGTGATTTCTTGAGATTATTTCTAAGCTCCTTTATGGAACTACAGAACTGATTCTAGGAAAATTTGTCAACTGTTATAGCAAACAAAAGGAAAATCAGTTTGTAAATATTACGGTTTCATGTGCTACAACATCATACACGGAAGGGGAAATTACATAATACAGGAAATCTCATTTTAACAAAACCATAATAATTTCTGATTCTGCACAGCAAAAGGTTCATGATCACAATAGATAGATTTTGATGAATCAAGTTCAGAAAAAAAATTATTTATAACTGATACCTTTACTAATTCTTGTCCACATAGGAATCAACCTCTATGATAAAAACATTACTTTGGCATTTACCATTGTTTTATATAGACATATATATCTCTATATATTTAATGATATATAAGCTATCCTTAAAATTTAACAGGTTTCACAAAAGAGTGTGGTTGTGGTTTTCAGTGAGGGCTTGGTAAACAGGAGACTGAAGATCTGATAGTTCTCAAAGTGAAGATAAAAAACAAATAAAAATGAGATAGGTCTTGGGCCAGAGTTTTCTATAAGGCATATTAAAAAAATCAATTATCTGAACCTACAAGTAATATCACCTTCTGTACACCATAAAAATTAAAACCACAATCAAATAAGAATGTCTTTAAAAGTTCATTAAAATGGGATTGTACATGCAAACTAAACCTATATAGAAAATATAAATGACTTTCCTTAGTAAATACTCATGTACTAAAAGAATGAACATAACCTTCAAAGAGTCTTATTTATAACCATAAAAATGTCACATTCAAATTAATATAAGATCACAGTTTTAGAGCTGGAAGAAGCTTTAGAGAGCACTTACTCCTCATTTTATAGATGAAGAAACTGGGGCCAAATAATATTAGATGAGTTGCCCAAGGCAAGATTTAAATTTAAATTTAGGTATTCTGATTCCATAGCCAGTATTCTTTCCATTGTACCATGGTAAAATTGTTGATATGACACACATGACAATAAGATGAGCAACGTGTAATTTCCCTTTTTTAAGAAGCAAAGACACAGAATTCTAAACAAATTGTGGTACACAAATATAATGAAACATTAGTATATCCATTAAGAACTGATGAATTAAAATAATACAGGCAAACACAAGAAGACTTATTATATAAACTGATACAAAGTGAAATAAATAAAAGTAGGAAGACAATATACACAGTTATTATGGAAAGAACAACAACAACAAAGATCTCAAACCTGAACATTATGTAATTATAATCACCAAGCTTGGCTCCAAAGAAAAGAGGGGAAAAAGCACCCTCCTTTCTTTGCATAAAGGGGAAATATGGGTATGGGATATTAAATACCTTGTCAGACTTGGCTTACGTATTCATTAGTTTTCCTGAAATGTTTTTTTCCCTCTCTCTTTTTTAATCTTTGCTATAAGAGACTGTTATAGGGAAGAGAGATAGAAGGGGCACCTTTGAAAAAGCAAAGTTATGCTTTAATAAAAAGTATGTTTTGGAGGGGTGGGACCTAAAATAAGTATTGTTAAGATTCTAGAAGTCATAATAACACGCTGGACAAAAGCAGACTGCTAACAGTTGCCATATTGTACTAAGTTACTTAGAGGGACAGTCATATATATTTACCAAGATTCTTTTTAATTCTTCAAGTTGCATTTCTTTGTCCTTTTTACATAGTTTCATGTCTTCTAAAATAAAAACATAAATATATTGAAAAAACTAAATGTATTACTGAGATTAAAAGATTGAGAACCACATGTGAAATGACTGAATAGGAAATAAAAGGGTAACATAAAGAGGAAATCAATCAATATATATTTATTCAGCACATAACATGTTTCAGACACTGTGCTACGTATTGGAAATATCATAACTTAAGGGAAAACAGGCCCTGCCCTCAGAGAGTTGATATACTACTGGAGAAAAAACATAATAGAAAATGAACCCAAGGAATTTTTTTGTAGGGAAAGCACTAGAGGCTAGGGTGAGGAAAGACTTCATGTAGACAGTAAACACTTCAATTGGGCTTTAAAGGAACCTAGGTATTCTAAGAGGTGGAGATGAAGAGGAGTGAATTCAGGAATAAAGGTCAAAGGCACAGGGATGAGAGAGAGAATGTTGCGTGTGAGGATTGACAAAAAGGTTAGTTTGACAAGAAATAAGAAAAAAAAACATTCCTGAAAGGGAAACACTAGGCAAAGATAGATTAAGGACACTATGGAAAAACTGAAAACTGGGTAATGTAATATGGACAAATACATGATCTTATAAGATACTGATACATTTAAAATAGATTATAATGCCATCCATAATACACTGTTTCGTATACATTTGCCTTAATTTCAATTTATCAAAATTTATGTATCTTATTATACCTATTGTCTAGTCTAATACTTCTCTATAATCTCAAATGAAGCTGCGTGACATTCTTCTCTAAAACTAATCATATGTTTATTATCATGACCTCATTCCTTCCTGTATTTTTAAGAACCTTACTCCAACAAGAATACCTTCCCTCTTCTACAAATTTCTTTACATCACTATCAATCCCACAAATTCAATTAATTAGCATTATCAAGCATTACAAGTCTCCTTTATGTTACAAATATTTGACCCTAATACTCCTATTATACAATTTCTCTCCTTCCTTTTGTTACTATACTCTTTGAGCATGTGGTATTTTATAATCCAGTTCTTTTGCTTCCTCTCCATTCACTTTATCCTTAATCCTCTGAAAACTGCCTTTCTTCCACCATCGTGCTAATGAAACAAATAACTAAATATCACTAATGACCTTTTCCTTTTTTTTTGTTGGTTTTCAGTCATTTCCAACTCTTTGTGACCCCATTTGGGGTTTTCCTGTCAAAGATACTGAAGTGGTTTGCCATTTCCTTCTCCAACTCATTTTATAGATGAGGAAACTGAGGCAAACAGGGTTAAGTGACTTCACGAGGGTAACACACCTACTAAGTGTCTGAGGCTGAATTTGAACTCAGGTCTTCCTGACCCCAAGTCTAGTTTTTTATCCACTATTGCCACCTAGCTGACCTTTTTCTAGTCAAACACAATTACTTCTTTTCTGTCCTCATTACTTTAGAAATTATGGTCACATCCAGCTTTTTGAGATTTTTTTCCTCCCTCTGATTTCTGTCTCTTTTACTAATACATCATTCTCCCTCCCCATTATACTCAATTTGATATTTTCCACCCAGCTCTGTTTTCAGACCTGTAATTCTCTATATGCTTTTCCTTAATAAATGTCTGCAAAATACTGCAAGCAGCCAGAAAGAAGTCATTCAAATACCATGAAGTTACAGTCAGGATCACATACAACTTAACAGCCAATACCTTAAAGAAGTAGAGAGCTTAGAATATGTTACAAAAAGCAAAGGAGCTAGCACTATGACCAAGAATAATTCATCCAACAAAACTAAATATAATCCTACAGGAGAAAAAAAATAGATCTTTAATAAAATAAAAGACTTTCAAGCATTCCTGATGAAAAGACCAGAGCTAAGTAGAAAATCTGACATTCAAAAACAGAACATTATAGAGATGCATAAAAAGATAAACAGAAGTAAATAATCATAAGGGACTATGTAGAGTTAAACTATTTACATTCTTATACAGGGAGATGATACCAAAAAACCCCTCAGAACTTTATTATCATCAGGGCTCTGAGAGGTATGCTAACTAGACAGAAGGTCTGAATGTGATTCTTTATGTTTGAATTATCTCAAAAGAAGAATGGATGGGCGGGGAAGAGGAATACACTAGAAAAAAGAAGGAAGAAGATTAATGGGGAAATTATCTCATATAAATGGGGTGCACAAGGAAAAATGGAGAGATTAGTGAAATAGAACAGATGACCCTAGAAATGAACTTTCATCTGAACTGGTTAAGGTGGGAAGAATACACATACATACAATGTTGGGTACAGAAATTCACCTTACCTAACAGGATTAAGATGGAAAGGAATTAAGAGCAAGAGCGGGGGTAATGAGGGAGAACAGAATGAGGGAGGAGTGGTCAGAAGAAAAACAGATTCTTAAAGAGGGGACTGGAGGAAAACGAGAAGGAAAAGTATAAGATACTTTTTAGAGGGAAATACACATTTAGCAATCATAATTATGAATGTGAATGGGATGAACTCACTCATGAAATAGAAGAGAATAACAGAATGTATTGGAAACTAGAATCTAATAACATGTTTATGAGAGACACACTTGAAACAAAGATACATACAAAGTTAAAATAAGGATCTATTATGCTTCAGTTTAAGTTACAAAAGAAAGTGATCTTAGACAAAACAAAGGAAAAAACAGACCTAATTAAAAGAGATACATGTAAACTACATTTCACTTTAAAAGTACCATAGACAAAAATGAATATCAACATTAAACATATATACATCCTTCTCAGATCTAGCCAGATATAACCATAAAATAAATAAGAAAGAAGTTAAGGATATAAATAGAATTTTAGAAAAGTTAAATATGATAGCTCTCTGGAGTACTAGATGGGAATAGAAAGGAATAGGAAGGGAAATGATTGTTTATATGTTGTCTACTATGTGCCTGACACTGCGCTAAGCTCTTTAGAAATATTTTCTCATTTGCTCCTCACAACAAACCTGAGAGACAAGTGCTAAAGAAAGAAGCATATCTATTTCTCTGCTGTGCATGTCACCTTCCAAAAACTGACCATGTATCAGGCTATTAAAAACTCACAAATGCAGAAAATAGAAATGTTAAATGCATCTTTTCTGGACCACAATGCAATAAACATTACATTAAACAAAGAGCCTTAAATGGATTAAAAATTAATTGGAAACTAAGTAACTTAATCCTAAAGAACAGCTGTGCCAAAGAACAAATCATAGAGATTATCAATAATTTCATTAAAGATGACAACAGTGAGATAACACAGCAAAATTTGTAGAATGTAGTCAAAGAAGCACGTACAGGAAATTTTATATCTTAAATGTTTATATTAACAAACAGGAGAAAGGGCAGATCAATAAATTGTGCATGCAACTAAGAAATTAGAAAACCCACACATTAAAAACTCTCACTTAAATACCAAAACAGAAATCTTGAAACTCAGAGCATGAACAAAATTGAAAATAAAAAATACCATCAAATTAATAAAGCTAGAAGTGGTTTTTAAAAATAAAAATAAAATAGACAAGTCATTGCCTAATTTGATTTTTTTTTAAAGGAAGAAGAAAACCAAATTACCATTATGAAAAGTGAAAAAGGTGAATCCACAACCAATGAAGAAGGGGAAAAACCAATTATTAGGAGCTATTTTATCCAACTACATGCTAACAGAATTGACAATCTAAATTAAATGGATGAGTATTTACAGAAACATAAATTGTCCACATGAACAGAAGAGGAAATAGAATATTTAAATAACCTTATCTTGGAAAAAGAAATTGAACAAGTCATAAATGAGCACTCTACGAAAAATCCCAAAGCCCAGATCGATTTACAGATACCTAAAAAAAAAAAAAAAACAATTCCAATACTACAAAAACTATTTGAAAAACAGGATAAAGAGTTCTACAAAATTTCTTTGATGACATAAACATAGTCTTGATATTTAAACTAGGGAGAATCAAAACAGAGAAAGAAAACTATAGATCAATTTCCCTAATGGATATTGATGCAAAATTTTTAAATAAAATATTGGCAAGGATATTACAGCAATATGTATTTTTAAAAATCATGTACTATGACCATGCTGGATTTATTCTAGGAATGCAGGAACAGTTCAATATTAGGAAAACTATAAGCATAGCTGACCACATGAATAACAAAAACAACAAAAATCCCATGAGTCCTGAAAGAAATCCCAAAACAAAGACTCCTAAGAATATTACAGATAAAGTCCAGAGTTTCCAGGTAAAGGAAAAAATACTTCAGGCAGCCAGAATGAAATAATCCAAATACCATTAGAACCACAGTCAGGATCACACAAGACTTAGCAATTACTAATACAAAGGGAAAAAGGGCTTGGGATATGATATTCCAGAAGGCAAAGTAGCTAGGATTACAACCAAGAATAACCTCCTCAGCAAAACTAAGTATAATTCTACAGAGGAAAAAATAGATCTTTAATGAAATAGAGGATTTTAAAGCATTCTTGATGAAAAGACCAAAGCTTAGTAGAAAACCTGACATTTAAACATAAGAATCAAGAAGACGAACACAGACCTCATGGAGAAGCATTAAAAAGTAAACATGAGTGGGAAATCATAAGGGACTAAACAACATTAAAATCTTTACATTCCTATGTAGAAAGATGATACATGTAACCTAAGAACTGTATCAGTATTAGGGCAATTAAAAGCAATCTACTTACACAGAAGACACAGGTAGAAATCTACTATATTGGAATGATCTCAAAAGAAGAACAGAGGTGCAGCTAGGTGGCACAGTGAGTAGACCACCAGCCCTGGAGTCAGGAGGACCTGAGTTCAAATCCAGCCTCAGACACCTGACACAATTGGTAGCTGTGTGATCTTATGAAAGCCAATTGCCCTGCCTTCCTCCCTCCAAAAAAAAAAAAAAAAAGAACAGAAGAGGGAGGAAAAAGGAATGCATTTGGAGAAGGGGAAGAAGAGTAGGGAAAATTATCTAACATAGGAAAGTTAAACAAAGAGAGAGTTTATCAACAGAAAGGAAAAATAGAAGAGAGGGAACAAGCAACCCTTTAAACTCACTCTCATGTGGACTGGCTCATAGTTGGGTACAAAAATTCATCTTACTTTAAAAGAAAGTAGGAGGGAAAGAAGCTAAGAGAAAAGGCAGAGGTTGGGCAGAAAAAGGGAAGGTGTAGGTCAGTAGCAGTGGTCAGAAGCAAAAATTTCTTGAGGAGAGGACAGCATGAAGTAAAGGATAAATGTAATAGGATGATGGGAAATACACAATTAGCAATCATAACTGAATGTGAACAGAATAAATTTAAATTTACCCATAAGATGAAAGAAAATAGCAGAATGGATTAGATGACAGAATCCAATAATATGTTCACAAGAGACACACTTGAAACAGAAAGACACACAGAGTTAAAATAAGGGGTTCACACAGGATCCATTACATGTCAGCTAAAGTTACAAAGTCAAGGGTAGCAATCATGATCTCAGACAAAGCAAAGCAAAAACCACCTGATTAAAAGAGATAAACAGCTGGGGCAGGTAGGTGGTGCACTAAGTAGAGCACCGGCCCTGGAGTCAGGAGGACTTGAGTTCAAACTCAGCCTCAGACACTTGACACATTTGCTAGTTGTGTGACCTTGGGCAAGTCACTTAACCCCAATTGCTTGACATTCCTCCCTCAAAAAAAAAAACTAGCAAAAAAAAAAGAGATAAACAGCTAAGCTACAGGAGGAGATCAATAGTGAAACTATAATAATGGGAAACCTCAATTCACCTCTCTCAGATCTAAATATAACCATAAAATAAATAAGAAAGAAGTTAAAGAAATGAATAGAATTTTAGAAAAGTTAGCTATGATAGACCTCTAAAGAATACTGAATGAAAACAGAAAGGAGCATACCTATTTCCCAGCTATGCATGACACCCTAGCAAAAACTGACCATCTATTATGGCATAAAAACCTCACAAACAATTGTAAAAAACCAAAAATATTAAATGTACCTTTTCAGCAATAAAAATTACATTCGATAAAGGAATTTTGAAGTACAGAATAAAAATTAATTAGAAACTAATTCTAAAGAATGAGTGGGTCAAAGAAAAAATCACACAATCAAATAATTTCCTTAATGATAATGACAATAGTGAGACAACATACCAACATTTGTGGAATGCGGCCAAAACAATATTAAAGAGAGATTTATGTCACTAAACACTTCAATAAAAGAAAGAGCAAATCAACTAATTAGGCACGCAACAAAAAAAAAAAAAACTAGGAAAACAACAAATTAAAAATTCCCAAATAAACACCAAAATAGAAATCTTGAAAATCAAAAGAAAGATTAATAAAATTCAAAGTTTAAAAAAAACTAATAAATAAAACCAGGAGAAAACAATATAATAGATAAGTCATTGGCTAATTTGATTTTCTTAAAAAGAAAGAAGAAAACCACATTACCAGTATCAAAAATGAAAAAAAGGGTGAATGTATAACCAACAAAGATGAAATTATACCAGTTATCAAGATCTATTTTGCCCAATGAAATTGACAATACAATTGAAGTAGACAAGCAATTACAAAAATGTAAATTGCCCAGATTAACAAAAGAGGAAACAGAACACTTAAATAACCCTATCCTAGAAAAATAAATTGAACAAGTCATAAATGAGCTCCCTAAGAACAAACAAGTATCAGACTGATTCACAAGTGAATTCTACTAAACACTTAATGAATAACTAATTCCTATACTATATAAACTGTTTGGAAAAATAGATAAAGAATGAGTCCTACTTAAATTCCTTCTATGACACACATATGGTTTTGATACCTGAACCAGGAAGAGAAAAAACAAAGAAAAAAATCTATAAACCAATTTCCCTAATGATTACGGATGCAAACATTTTAATTAATGTATTCTGATTATTGTTACTCTGCATGCTTGCATGGGAGATGAAAACACTTAAAACTTTTCTGTAGAAGTTGAGACATAAACTATAGTTTAATCGTCTTAATGATGATATAATCATGCTCCAGAAAGACACTCCTAGGAACCCTCCATACAACTTCCATTCCCTGTCTAGCTATACACAGCTCTTTGATGTCTTGGAATAATTCCACTCAAGGATAAACTCCTATAGACAAAGATAATTTAATGAAATATACTTCCACCCTATCATACTCACCACATTCCAGTAATTCTGAATATCTTGTTTCCATTATTCAAACCCATTCTCTAAAGTCCGCTGATTGCTGCCTTATACCAAGCCTCCTCAACCCAATCTCCTAACCTTTCAAGAAATCATTCACTTGGTTCTTTTCCTATAGATCTAACTGCTCCTTTTCTGTCTCCTTTGTTGGATCTTCATCCAGGTCATATTCACTAACCATGGTGTCCCACAGGATTCTTTGTTCTGGGCCCTCTTCTCATTTCCCTCTATAGCAGAGGTGTCAAACTCTTAGCCAGCAACAAAAAAAAAAAATCCCAATGATGCCAGAACCAGATTAAAATGTAATTGGGAAATATTTAACAAAATAATAAAAATACAATACAACATAATGTTAATTTGTGGGTTCCTAAGTCAATGTGTGCCCAATCCATTTCTATTTGAGTTTGATACCACTGCTTTATATATTTCACTGAGTGATCTTATAAGCTACTATGGATTAAATTATCATCTCTATACTGATGACTATCAGACTCACTTTTACAGACCTAATATCCCTCCTAACTCCAGACTTACCTCCAGCTGCCTATTGGACATCCCAAACTGAATGTTCTCTATACATCTTAAACTCAACATGTCCAATACTGAATTCATTATCTTTCCCCAAAACCTTTCCCCATCCGAACTTCCTTATTAATCTCAATGACACTAGCATCCTCCTAGTCAACCAGGCTCAGAACATAGTGTCATTCTCAACTCCTCACTCTCTTTAACTCTGCCCCCCTATATGCAATCTGTTCCCAATGCCTATCAATTTAATCTTTCCAACATTCCTCAAAACTACCCCTTCTCTCCTCTGATATTGCCACCACAGCCTCTCATCACCTCCTACCTAGACTACTGCATTAGTCTGTCTTTACTGCTGGTTTGTCTATCTGCTACAAGTCTTTCCCTGACTCTAATCTATCCTCCATTCATCTGCCACAGTGATTTCCCTAAAGCACTGTTCCAACAATGTCACACACACACACCCCTTTACTCAATAAACTACAGTGGCTCTTCTAAGTTCAAAACAAAATCCTGTTTGGCATTCAAAGCCCTTTATAATCAATCCCCTTTCCCACCTTTCTAGACTTCTTACATCTTTGTAAGAAGACATTCTTTGTATTTCTAGTGCTTAGCATAGTGCCTGGCACATAGTACAGTGCTTTAAAAATGCTTACTCACTGACCTTAAACCTATCCCATCCTACCCCCAGCCCCTGCAACACTGGCATCTTTGCTGTTCTTCTAACAAAACTCTGGAAATTTTCACTGGTTGTCTTCCATGTCTGGAATGCTTTCCATCTTCCTTCCATCTCCTTCTTTCACTTCCTTTAAATCTCAGCTGAAATCTCATCTTCTACAAGAAGCCTTTCCCAATCTTAATTCTGTTGACTATTTCCTATTTATCTTATATACAGCATATCTGTATATAGTTACTTATATGTTGTCTCTCCCCTTAGGGGTTGTTCTCCTCCTGCTTCTTGAGGGCAGGGACTATCTTTTGCCTTTCTTTGTATCCTCGGGGCTTAGCATAACTACCTGCCACATAGCAGGCCCTTAATAAATATTAAATGACTAACTAATTATCTCTGGGGAAAACTGGTGCAGAGGCACAAGTCAAAGGCAGTAATTTGTGGGAAGCCCTCAAGATTAAACCTATTCCCATGTAAATCCAAAGCCTTGGCTTTTTGTCATGAGTTAAAGATTAGTTAACATTTGGATATGTTGTCTGAGGTACCAACAACTTATCCAGTAGATAGAAATTTAGGGTTAGAGCTTTAGGGCAGAGGTCAAGCCTAAAGATAGATTTTGGAGTCCTCTGTATAGAGATGCTAATTGAAGCTACAGGAATGAGTAGAATGCTAAGACGCAGTGTGGAAAGAAAAGAGAAAAAGGTCAAGGAAAGTAATAATAGCTGACACAACAATTCTGTGAATTAGACACTATAGATGTTATTATTCAAATCTTTCTGAAGAGGTTAAGTAACTTGCCCACAGTCACACAACTTGCAACTGTGAGAGGTATTTAGCGCCTCCTCACTACAACTGCAGCACTCGACACCAGACCATGAAGCCATTATGCAACAATAAATTGAGCATGTTCAAACTTAGTTGGAACTATCAAAAACTGTAAGATAAATAACGGTCAGAAATAGGAAGCTCATCAGGAAACACCAGTACCGGAGAAGACAAGTCAGGGGAGATTACAAAAAAAAAAAGGAGCAACAATGTCATATGCTACCTAAAAATTCAAGAATGATGAGGAGTGAAAAGGCATCATATTTGACACTTATTGGTTAGTTTACAGAGAGGAGCTTCAGTAGAATGGTGTGGACAGAAGCCAGATTACAAGTGGTAAGGAAGTAAAGATAGTGAATATAGACTGTTTAATAGAAGTTTAGCAGCGAAAGTGAATGGAAAGATAGGGCATTAGCTAGAGATGCAGCAGAGTGAAAGGAAAAATATCAGGCGTTTTGTTTGGTTTTTTTTTTGTTGTTGTTGTTGTTTAAACGATGAAAGAGAACTGAGCACATTTTTACACAGAAAGAAAGAAGCCAATAGAAAAAAAGATTTAAAATGCAGAGTAGGAGGGTACAAAGTTGACAGATCAAAGTCCTAGAGGATCTTGAATGAGATAGGATAGAGCACAAATTTAGGGGTAATTTAGGCAAGAAGCAGAACAACTTCTTATCAAGAAGATAAAACATGCAGCATGTCATTTGGTCTCAATTTTCTCTATAAAGCAGGGGACACAGTAAGCTGAAAAAGAAGTAAGAATGAAACTAGGCTTGAGAAGAGGATAACATTTGCAACAGCAACTGTGAAAAATGTAGAAAGGAATTAATTTTAAAAAGCAGTGTGGGCCTAGTTAAAATTTAACAGTACTGTTGTTTATTACATAAAATTATTTATGGCATGTATTCTAAAAATAAACTTACATTTTTCCTTTATATAGTTAATTCTCTAGAATGGCTAAAGTATGAAATATGCATATGATATGCAAAACATAACTGATATTTCTAACAATAAGAACTTTTAAGAATCCTGAAGTCAGGAATTTAGGTACCTATGACCCCTTCAGGTTCCTTACAATTTTAAAGGAGTTCATAAACTGGAAAACCTGGTAAGCTTTTTTTTTTAAGACTTGATTTTAAGACTTTCCTATTTCCTTAAAGGCTAGACAAAATGATCAAATAAAAAACTAGAAACCACGTAGTTGCTAGCCTATTTCATTTTGAAATAATTAATTTTTAAATTAATTATTAAAAAGCATATTTGTTGCTCTTTAAACCTTACCCAGTTCACTTGATTTCTTCTGTAGCTCCAAGTTAAGAGTTTTCAACTGTTCTTCATTTTGCTCCAATCTTTTATTAAAAATACATTTTAAAATGTACAATGTGAATTACAAATATATTTAAGTAAGCAATTCAATTATCTAAGGTCAGATTATATAAAAGATAGTCAGTACTTAAGTAATATATTTATTTGCCTACCTCGTTTGAGTGCAAAACTCCCTTTGAAATCAATAAGGATTTACATTAACTCATTATCTGTTCTTATAGTTTATTTTGAAAATGTGATATTTTATCATTAAAAATAAATGAATCCTACCCTGTGTTGCCTTTACATAAAAATATAAATCATATATTAAAATCTTGTTTCTTAAATTTTTACTCAAAATTAAGCATTTAGGAAGAAATACAGAGACTTAGCATTTGATTTACTCAGTGTCATAAATAAGATGCACTTTGACGTAGAATGTAACCTAGGGGTGGGGAACCTGTGGCCTTGAGGCCACGTATGGCCCTCTAGGTCCTCAAGTGCAGCCCTTTGAAAGAATCCAAACTTCACAGAACATTGTCAAAAGACCTGGAGGGCCACATGTGGCCTCGAGGCCACAGGTTCCCTACCCTTGATGCAACCTATTAAAAAGAAATTTGAAAACTAGCTATATGACTTGGACAATTCATTCAACCTCATCAGAGCTCATTTCCCTCAACTGTAAAAATGAAGGATTTGTACTTGATCACCAAGATCCTTCCTAATTATAAAATTCTGTCATTCTATAATCACAAAAAATATTTCTCCTTATTGCATATTAAGATACGAACATATTTTTTTAACTAGATAATTCAGGATAGCAAATGGGCACAGTAGCCAGGGCAAGTGGGACAGTGATAGAGAAGATAAGAAAGGTTGGTTCTTCTCCCTTTTCCACTGCCCCCAGATTAATGAGTCTATGTCAGTTGTGCAATGAGGGAAAAACATTAAAAATGCTGCTGCAGCTAGAATCATGGTTTTTCTGAAGAACTTCATCTTCCTTTACCAGAGTCCCCAGATAGAGTCCTGCAGCTGAATGTTGGACCAATTCCCCGTGATAGCAGCTAAAGGTAGATTGGGAGGAGAAGATAGTAAGGGAGTGAAAATAATCTTTTTTTCTATAAGCCAGGGATTACTGGCCTCCAAACTCTAAAAATACAACTAAAGCACCAAGAATTGCTTGAGAATTAGCATAAACATTATCTATCTTAGGTACACACATAGTCTGTGGATGGCTATAGGATCAAAATGATAAAAATCTAAGTGATCTCAAGTGGAGAGCATACATTCACAATAGCAAAGTATTTTTGAAGGAAGTATTGATGCTACAGAGATGATGAGACTTCTGAGTCAAGTCAATAAGCATTTATTAAATATTTTATGTAACAGGCACTATGCTAAGTATTGAAAACAGAGATGCAAAAATACGGTCCTAGCCCTCAAGCAGTTCGTGCATATTTCTCAGCTGTGTTAGGCACTGTGCTAAGTACTAGAGATTCAAAGATATGCAAAGTAATCCCTGTCCTCAATGAGTTCATAATCTAATGAGGGTAATAGCACTCAAAGAACCATGTAAAAACCAGATATATACAGGGAAAATAGAAGGTAACCTCAGAGGGAAGGCACTATTAAAGGAAAATGGAAAAGGCTTTTTGGAGAAGAGCAAATTTTAGCTAAGACTTGAATAGATGATAATTAAATGCATGGGTGTTGATG
The DNA here is from genome assembly GCA_028646595.1 of Phalanger gymnotis. Taxonomy (NCBI): domain Eukaryota; kingdom Metazoa; phylum Chordata; class Mammalia; order Diprotodontia; family Phalangeridae; genus Phalanger; species Phalanger gymnotis. The sequence continues at coordinate 49,559,286 of CM053627.1, forward strand.
TGATCTCTAAGCTGGATTCAGTCGAACAGCTGCACTTGAAGACCTAGAGGGCCTCTATACTTGTTAGTACAGAGGAATAAAAAGACCTAGGACTAAGCTTTGGGAAATACTGACAGTGTGCATTACACAAGTGGACCGTTCTGAAGACCTCTATGCCCTTACCCTACTTCACTTAGCCTATATAACAAAGGTATACACAAAATAATACCTTTATGCAAATCATAAAATGTACTAAAATGTAGACATACTAAATACTATATCATGATAATAAACAGAATTATGAAATAAAAGGTAAAGTAAATGATAAAGTATGCACAATACTACCTCTCAAGTAGATTTTTTTGACTAGGTAAAAGAGGCCATTCTTTGCTTCATTTCTTACCTAGCCTTAATCACTGAGGGGGCATTGCCTCAAACTGAGACCTGAGAAGACCTTAGCTTAAAAAGGCCAAGGTCTCCCACTGCATCCAGGGCCATCTCCAGTAATCCTGATCTATATCTTGCCACTGGATCCAGATGGCTCTGGAGGAGAAAGTGAGGCTGGTGACTTTGCACAGCCCTCCCTCACTTAAATCCAATTCACTTGCATGTCATGGCATCACCTCCCTCGTGTCATCTTCCTTCATAAGGAAGGACAAACAACCACCTTCTCAGCCAATCATATCATTTTCTTTCTTGACCCAATCAAAATATTTACTCCTCATACAGTGATCACAGGGCATGAAATGGTTTGTTTTCATATTTGAAATTTCATCAGGTTCTTTGATTTATTTATTAAATATGGTAAGGGAGGACACTGACACAATGTATAATACAGTAGTGGCTAGAGATAATGAAAATAAATTATTGCTGTTATTAGTTGACATTTATACAATGCTTTAAGGATGTTTTAGTTTGTAAAGTCACAAGATTGCTGAATGGATTCAAAGGCAAGTCAAATGAAACACTCTTTCCATAATCAATGGTGGTACTAATTTGATTACTCTATCCAAAGTAAGAGGTGAAAGGGGAAGAGAAGAGAAGGGGGAAGAAAAATAGGCCTACAGAGGCAGGGAAGATGTCAACATCATACTGGATGGGATTGGATGGCATGGGAAGCATGGCCTCAGGCCTAAGACCCACTATATATATAGTAGGCTAGGTTTGTCTGTGCTGGCTGATTCACAATTAAGACCATATGGCCCCATAAGAGTCATTACAAAATTGACTATACTATCTCTACTGACTCCTACACAAACTCCTTTTCGGGATTTGAAGCTGCTCACAGCCTGGTCCCAACCTATATCTCCACACTCATATATTACTCCCCTCCAAGGACTCTATGGTCCAATCAATCTGGCCTTGTCTCTGTTCCTCACATGTTCCATCTCCCATTTCCATGTCTGTGCACTAGCTGTCCCCAAAAGGGACAGTTCTCTGCTTCATAAGCTTAATCCTCATTACCTAAACATCACCTTTTACATGAAGGCTTTCCTGATTACCCCAACTACTAGTAATCATCCCTGCTAACTACTTTGGATTTAACTTTCTTGAATTTATTTTGTACCTATTCTGTACATATTTATTCTGTATATATGTATAAATGTGTATACATATATGTGGTGCAAATGTGATCAAAGATCTTCCCTGCCCATTTAATAGGCCTCTCAGGTGGACCTAATTAAGGGAAGCTTGATTAGGAGAGGCTTGTTTGTAGGAAGGCCCTTTTGCTAAGTAGATGCTAGGCCCCAGGCCCAATAAGCTCAGACTAGAGAGCTACAGAGACCATAGAGTTGGGGGGGGGGAGGGGAGGAGGAGGAGGAGGAGACGAAGAAGAAGAAGAGGAAGAAGAAGAAAAAGAAGAAGAAGACGACGACAACGACGAAGAAGAGAGAACTGCAAGAGAGGTCAGAGAACTGGAAGAGATGGAGAGAGGGAGAGACAAGAGAGAGAACTGGAAGTGCTCTGAGAACTGCAAGGACTTTCAGACCTGTGGGAGGAGAGGATGAAGGCAAGCAGACAGGATTTGTGAGTGGTTTACAGGAAGGCCCCAGCAGAAGGGAAGGTTACAGGATGGCTTGGCTCTTTGCTATGATACTATGTTTTAATCTCTTTGCTGTTACATTGAGGTGGACTTACTGGTTTTGGAATACAATTACTGCTATGTCAAATTGGGGTTATTGGTTCTGGAATTTGATCCTCTGGTGTCCGAATAAATGTTTTACTTCTGCCTTCTATACAGAGACTCTCTTATACTTTACGATTCCGAACTATACAGGCATATTCATGATCACCACTGATATCACAAATCTTGCCTTACTGATACAATGTATTATATGTATATGTTATCTCCCTCCATACAGCATAGGAGCTCCTTGGGAGCAGAGACTTTTACTTTTTGTATTTTTATTTCCTAACAGTGGCAACATTAATATAAGACTTTAAGGTCTGTAAAGTACCTTACAAATATCTAATTTTATCCTCACAGCAATCCTGGGAGGTAGGTGGTATTATTAACACAGTTTTACAAATAAGGAAACTGAGGCAAACAAAGATTGCAATGCATTATCAACTGGCTCTCAAAAAATATACCGATCAATTAAACAATAAATCACAGGTCCAAGCCAGCTCCAGCACACTACTGTAGCTAGTATGTGTCTGAGGTCAGATTTGAACTCTGGTCTTCTTGACATCAGGTCCAGCACTCTCTCCACTATACTATCTGGCTGCCTGGCATATAGCAGTTGTTTAATAAAAGCTTTTTTGGTTGATTGAAGTCACCCAGGGCATGATTCCAAGAGTCCAAGTGGTCCAGAGAGATCAGGGTTAGATCATAGGGCAAGGAGGAAGGTGAGGTAGATGGTTGGATAAGATGTGAAATACAGTCTGAGATCTTCTAGATCTGGGTAGGCAATGAACACCTAAACTGACTAACTCACCCATCAGGACAGCACAGCCCCAGGGCATTTGTTCCAAAGCTGAGTCAAGTAAGTCAACCAGGGCATATTTTTCAAGACATCCACTTGTGGGGTGGAGAGGTTGGGAAGGGGAAGGAGTAGCAGCAGAATATGTGACAGAGATGTCTTAGGATGGAGGGGTCACTAAACTGCTGACCTAGTGATACCACTACAAAAAGGAAACACAGAAAGAGTCTATATTTACAAAAATATTTATAGCAGTAATTTTGGTGATGGTTAAAAATGGAAAACAAATTAAATGCTCATTAATCAGGTAATGGGTGAACAAATTGTGGCATATGAATTAATACTGTTGTACCATAAGGAACAAAGAATAAGAGAAATGGAGAAACATGGGAACACTTAAGAAATGATACAGAGTTAGCAAAGCAGAATCAGAAGAAAAACACACATAATGACTACATTATTACAAATACTGTGTAAATTGTTCGCCTGTTTTTGCATATGTCATGCAGTATCAGTTCATTCACGTCTTCCTATATTTTAATGAATTCTTCATATCCATTTTTCTTAAGATTCAATAATATTCCATTATATTCACATACCACAATTTGTTCAACCATTCCCTAATTGATGGGCATTCATTTTCCTTTCAGTTCTTTGTTACTTTAAAACAATGCTGCTATTAACAGTTTTGTTTATACACAAAGACCTTTCTCTATATATTTGATATCATTGAGATATATGCCTAATATACTAATATCATTGTGCCAAAGGATATGTATAATTTAGTAACTTTTCTAGTATAATTTCAAATATTTCCAGAATGATTAGACCAAGTGGACTATGGTACTTGTCTTCCAACAGACCTTCCAACGCTTACTATTTTTTTGTTCTTCGTCATCTTTGACAGTAAATATCATTAGTGTGAGGTACCATCTTAGAGTTATTTTAATTTTTATTTCTGTTATTACTAGTGATTTGGAATATCCTTTCATATGATTGTTAATAGCTGGCACTTCTTCATTTGAAATCTGCCTACCCATATTCTTTGACCACTTAGATAGCAGGGATTAGCTCTTATTATTCTTATATGTTTATGTCAATTCCTTATATAACTTGATACTACAGTAATATTTCACAAATAATCCTCAATTTAGTTTATTAATAGTTGGTCATTCACAAAGCAATCTACAAATACTATTAAGTTTCTCTAATGTCTATATTCAAGGTCCTTTGAGCCTTGAGCAGAGCCTACTTGGAATTTTCTCTAAAATACCCCCCTAATTAAGATAAATCTTTAAAAATGAGGACTACCTCAATAAAACACTGATGTTCTGATCACTTGAACCACACACAGGGGAATAAATTATAATTGCTATAAGAAGTTAATTCGACAATTAGTAGAAAATTCTCAAAGCATAACAAAAGCAGATGAATTTTCATTATGCCAAATATAAAGTTGTATTTTGTTGTTGTTTTACCTGTGCTGTTCTGCTGTCAACAGTTCCTTCAAGTTGGAAATAGTAGTTTCAAATTCAGCAACAACTGATGAATGTGTAACCTTAGTTTCACTAATTTCTTCCATTTGAGCTTCTTTTTCTCTGGTAAGCTGAATTATTGTTTTGCCTGCAGTCTGTAATTCTTCCTTTAATATCTTTTGAGAATTCTAAAATAAATAAAGTATAAAACAAAAAGTTGAACTCAAAAACATCTTGTAAAAAGAAAAGTTTAGGGATTTTGTTTGTTTTTGAAACTAGGCTTCTTTATCTCTCTCTCAAGCTAGAAGTACACCTGCCACTCAGAAGTCCAATCCTAATGTTGATACATGTGGAAGCTTTGACCTGCTCCATTTCCAATCTGGGAAGAATTGTTCCTCCTTAGGTAAACTAGTAGTCTTCACTCCTGGAGTCTCACCATATTGGCAGGAGGCTCAATAAGCTTTAACTCTATCTCAGAACTCCTGAATTCAAGGGATCTACCAGCCTCATCAGGCATGTACAACCACACCTAGCAAAAGAAAAGTTTTCAGCTTAAATAGATAAATGTATGTTCCAGTCTCTGCAATTTGCCTCTATATGACGTATGACATCTCTCATATCTATTAACTATAGTAAGGGTTTGAGAACTGATTGGCATCTTTGGATTTTTAGTTCACAGGACCAAGCATCCCCTTCTCAAGATAGAATTCTCCACTGTAATATCAATTTGACATTATTGTGATCTTTGAGCTAGAAGGCAAAATTGAAAAACACTCTGAACTAACACAATCTGTGAGATTCCTACTGAGAAGAAAAATGGTGGAGACTTCAGTAGATAAGCAGCAGCAGCCTCCGCAGCCCTGAGCCAGAAAGAATTAGCAACACAAGAACTACAGGACAAAAGAACAACAAATTGAATGGAGTGGTGGCAAAGAAGGGAGAGATCAAGGAGGACCATTGGCCTTACAGGTATCTTAGAACAAAAGACTTTATATCACTAGTTTTACCCACTTCTTCATGGACCAAGGGAAGTTCAAGTAGATGTCTGCTCTTTCCCCAAGTTTCCCTTCCGGTGCCTATCCATTTGCAGACACCATAACATACAGTGTTCACTTCTTTACACAAATATTTTCAGGAACTTGGATTTTGACTCAATATATTTGACTCAACTATATACGTGAGAGATAAAAATAAATTTAAATTAAATCAGAGAGCCAAGCTTCTATTTAAACATTAGAAATTTTCCCAACTAGGGGTTCTCAGCAATTGTGATTGTGGTCATAACTTTTAATGTAAAATCAATAAAGCAGCATAGAAGATCCCATGGAGCTGAGGGGTTATTATATTGCCCTTACGCTAAAAAAAAATGAAATAATTGGTGTACTGGAGCTGATTAATTTTCCCAAGACAAAGGGGAGGTAGAGAGGAGAGTTGATAACTATTGGTATTAACTCTCACCCTCCTCCACCACACTACATCCACTTGGTGTTACATTAGTACAATAAATGTTGAGCTCTACCATCATACCTTTCCTTCAAAGCCCAGCAAAAGTCTTTTCTCGATGGAACACCTTCCTAAGCTATTCCAACCCACAATGATCTCTTGCTTCTCTGAATTTATATAGCATTTTTACTTAAACCAACATTTATTAAGGCCTGACTATATTCAAAGCAATACAGAAGACACAAAGACTAAAGAAACATGATCCTTGGACTCAGAGTTTGCAGTCTAACCAGAAGACAAGATATGACACATGTTCCAAAAATTATAGTATCAAATGATGCATGAATAATATAAAATAATCCACTTACTGACTATATTATTTGACACTATAAGTATCTTTTAGTGTTTCATTTTTATCTTCGTATCTCTAATTCCTAATATAGTGTCTGAGACACAGGAGGTAATTAATGAATGCTTGATGACTGTTTATTGATTATTACCTTTTTAGATCTTGTCTCACCACCCAGATTGTGAAATCTTTGAGGTCAAGGACTATGCCTTATATCTCCTTATTTTTTTCCATATCATTCACAAAATAGTATTCAAAAAATGTCCGTTTACTGAGTTTTATTGCCTAATAAAAATATTTTAAATGACATAAAACATACCTCACTTTTTTGCAAAGACACTTTAAATTCTCCTAATTCTGATATCAAATGATCTTGTTGGTCTTTTGATTCTTTTAAGTTTTCATCTTGCCATTCTAAAAGAACAATTTTTGCATAAAGAAACATCAAATATTAGTAGAAAAGACATAACAAAAGAATAAATTTACACTATTTATTTAATACTTTAAGGATGTTTACGGTTGGCATTTTCTCTATTGAAATGAATCACAACTCCTTTGTGAGACAGTTTCCAAGAGCTGCCGTGACTGATCTAGTGATGAGTTTCACTGAAACTATTATCTAGCTTATATCTGTGAGGAGTGTCAGAGAAAAAGATCAGTAATTGAAGGGACTTAGAAATCAGTTTTGTCTAGAGCAGTCAATTCACTTTGTTATATACCACTAATAGTACTGCAAATTTGATGCCTGTAATGTCAGTTGGTTTCATACAAAGAAAAAAAAATCTTCTGTAGACTACTTTATTGCCTTGACCTACCCTCTTATGAGAGGATGTCATTTGTCACATGCAAGAATGTGTGGCTGGCTCAGCATTAACCCATCATCACTACTAAAAACAAGGGCAAAACAGCATATTCTTACATGGAGGACATTACCTATCATGATCAATCAAACAAGTATTTATTAAACACCTACTAGAACAGTGCCAGGAACTGTTCTAGACTCTAAGGACATAAATACAAAGAATTAACAATGAAACAATCTCTCTTCTCAAGTTTATATTCTAATAGGGGAAGAAGCAACTTATATAAGTAAATACAGAATAACTATGAAGGGAATAAATACAAGATAGAGGTAGTTTAAGAGGGGAAGCACTAGCAGATGGTGGGGGGTGAATCAAGAAAGACTTCATACAGCAGGTAGTGTTTGAGCTGAATCTTGAAGAGAGAGAATCTATGAGGTGGAATTGAAGGGGTCTTTAAAAGCTGGAGAGGTTTGTATTTAATCCTATGGGCAATATGAAAAGTTGAGAGGTAAAACACTAAAGTAATGGCTGAATGATAGAGAAAGGAGGCAGATGTAAGACACTGTGGAAGTAGAAATGGCAGGTTTCGTAAATGAAAATGTAATACTAAGATTATGAAATTTGAAGACTGGAAAAATACTTTGTTTTCAACAGCAATAGGCATTTGAAAGAAATACAAGTTTTGGGGAAAGATATTAAATTCTTTTTTGGACATGTTGAGTTTGAGATGTCTCCAGAATATTGAGTTTGAAATATCTAATATGCAATTAGTGATACAGTACTTGTGAAGCTCAGGATAGAGACTGGGAGAGGAGGGCTTGATAGCTTGATATATAGAACTGTAAATCATCTGCATAGAGGTGATAATTAAATGCCTTAAAGTTGATCAGATCACCAATAATGAGTCTAGAGAAAAGAAAAGAGGCCCCAGGACAGGCACTGGGGAAACATCCACACTTAAGTGGATGTGGATGATGAGATAAGAGTTTGATAGTCTGTCTGAGAAGACTCTGAGAACAAGTGATTAGACAGGAAAAGAACCAGGAGCATGAAAAAACTGAAGCTTGGGACAGTGCCCCATCTACTACAAGAGCAGAGTCAACTTTAATACAAAGTTAAAAGTCAAGAAATAGGCTGGAAAAATGAGCAAAAGACAACAACAAATAACCAGACAATACAAACTAATTATGGAGACAGAGAACATCAAGATATAAACTCAGAAGACCATAAAATCAAAGCAGCTACATGCAAAGTCTCAAAGAAAAATAAGAATTGGACAGAAACCCAAAAAAGAATTGCTGGAAGAACTCAAAAAAGATTTTTAAAATGGATAAATAAAGGTAGGAGGAAAATTGGGAAAAGAAATAAGAGTGATGTAAGAAAATTAAGAAAAGAGAATTAACAGTTGGGGAGATGGGGAAAGGCACAAAAAATAATGAAGAAAATAACACCTTAAAAAACAGAATTGGCTAAATGGTAAAAGAGGCACAAAATTCATTGAAGATAAGAACTCCTTAAAAAGCAGAATTAATCAAATGAGGGAAAAGATATAACAGCTCACTAAAGAACATAATCCTTAAAAAATAGAATTGGGCAAGTGGAAGCTAATGACTCCATAAAACATCAAGAAACAATAAAGCAAAGTCAAAAGAATGAAAAATAGAAGAAAATATGAAATATCTCATCAGGAAAACAACTGATCTGGAAAACAGATGGATGAGAAATAATTTAAGAATTATTGGACTACCTAAAAGCCATGATCAAAAAAGGAGGCTAGACATCATATTTCAAAAAATTATCAAAGAAAACTGCCCTGATATCTTAGAACCAGGGAGTAAAATAAAAATTAAAAGAATCTACTGATCACCTCCTGAAAGAGATCCTAAATTGAAAACTCCTAGGAATATTATAGTGAAATTCCAAACCTCCAAGATCAAGGAGAAAATATTACAAGCAGACTGAAAGAAACAATTCAAATATCATGGAACCATAGTCAAGATAACACAAGATTTAGCAGCTTCTACATTAAAGGATCAGAGAGCTTGTAATGTGACATTCCAAACGACAAAGGAACTAGGATTACAACCCAGTATAATACTTTGGTGGCGGGGGGGGGGGGGGAATGAAATTCAATGAAATAGAGGACTTTCAAGTATTTCTAATGAAAAGACCAGAGATGAATAGAAAATAAGACTTTCAAATAAGACTGAAGAGAAGAATTAAAAGGTAAATATGAAATAGAAATCATAAGATATTCAATAAGGTTAAACTGTTTACATTCCTATGTGGGAAGGTGATACTTCTAACTCCTAAGAACTTTATCATTATTAGGGCAGTTAGAACGAGCGTACATAGAAGACACAGGTGTAAGTTGGATATAATGGGATGATCTTGAAAAAATAAAAGGGGTAAGAAAGAGGCATGCACAGGGAGATGCAGAATAGGGTAAATTATCCCACATAAAAGTGGTACATAAGGAAGAGCTTTTACAGTGGAGGGCAAGATGGTGGGAGTGACAGGTAACTCATGAACCTTACTCTCATAGGAATTGGCTCAAAGAGGGAATAACATGCACACTCACTCAGTTGGGTATAGAAAAGTAACTTTCCCTAACAGAGAAGTAGGAAGAGAGGAAGATAAACAACAAGGGAGCAGGCAGTGATAGAAGGGAGAGCAGATTGGGGGAAGTGATGGTCAGAAGTAAAACAGATTTTTGAAAAGGGACAGTGCAAAAGGATAAGTGGGGTGGGGGGGGGAATAGGATGGAGGAGAATACACAGGTAGTAATCATAACTATACATGTGAATTGGATGAATTCACCCATAAAACAGAAGCACGTATCAGAGTGGATTAAAAACCAGAATCTTATAATATGTTGTTTATAAGAAACACACTTGAAGCAGAGAGACACATACAAAGAGTAAAGGTAAAGGGTTTGAGCAGAATTTATTATGCTTCAGATAATGCAAAAAAAAAAAGCAGGGATAGTAATCATGATCTCTGATAAGGCAAAAATAGATCTATAAAAGAGATAATCAGGAAAATTACATTTTGCTAAAAAGTATTATAGACAATGAAGTAATATCAATATTAAATATCTATGCACCAAATACAGTATCTCAACTCTTAAAGGAAAAGTTAAATGAGTTACAGGAGGAAACAGACAGTAAAAACATACTAGTGGGAGATTTCAACTTTCTCCTTTTAGAATGAGATAGCCTAACCAAAAAAATAAGCAAGAAAGAAGCTAAAGAGATGAACAGAATTTTATAAAAGTTTGATATGACATGCCTCCAAAGAAAACTGAATGGGAATACAAAGAAATGATACCTTTTCTCAGCAGTATATGGCAGCTACATGAAAACTGACCATGTAAGAAAACCATTGAACTAATAAATAAAACTAGGAGCTGGTTATATGAAAAAAAAACAATAAAATAAACTATTGCTTAATTTGATTAAGTAAAATAAAGAGGAAAACCAAATTACCAGTATTAAAAACAAAAAGGGTAAATTTACCACCAATTAAGAGGAAATTATTAGGAGCTATTTTACCCAATTATATGCCAATAGATATGACAATCTAAGTGAAATGGATTAATATTTTTTTATTTTCTTATTTAATATTTTTAGTTTTCAGCAATGATTTCCACAAGATTTTAAATTAAAAATTTTCTCCCCATTTCTACCCTCCCCCCATTCCAAGATGGCATATATTCTGATTGCCCCATTCTTCAGTCAGCACTCCCTTCTGTCACCCCACACACCCCCATCCCCTTTTCCCTTACTTTCTTGTAGGTCAAGATAGATTTCTATGCCCCATTGACTGTATATCTTGTTTCCCAATTGCAGGCAAAAATGACCTTTTTTGAACATCTGCTTTTAAAACTTTGAGTTTCAAATTTTCTCCCCTCTTCCCTCCCCACCCACCCTCCCTAAGAAGGCAAGCAATTCAACATATGTCTCACGTGTATCATTATGTAAAACCCTTCCACAATACTCATGTTGTAAAAGACTAACTATATTTTGCTCCCTCCTATCCTGTACCCCCTTATTCAATTTTCTCCCTTGACCCTGTCCCTTTTTGAAAATGTTTGCTTTTGATTACCTCCTCCCCCTATCTGCCCTCCCTTCTATCATCCCCCCTTTTTTATCTCCTTCCTCCTTCTTTCCTGTGGGGTAAGATACCCATTTGAGTGTGTATGTTATTCCCTCCTCAAGTCAAATCTGATGAGAGCAAGCTGATTCACTCATTCTCCCTCACCTGCCCCCTCTTCCCTCCCAATGAACTGCTTTTTCTTGCCACTCTCATGAGAGATAATTTACTTCATTCTATCTCTCTCTTACTCCCTCTCTCAATATATTCCTCTCTCATCCCTTAATTTGATTTTATTTTTTTAGATATCATCCCTTCATATTCAACTCACCCTGTGCGCTCTCTCTCTCTCTCTGTATATATATACACACACACATATACATGTGTGTGTGTATGTATGTGTGTATATTCAAAAAAAAAGTTGATTTTACATGCAACTGGGAAATAAGATATACAGGCAATGGGGCATAGAAATCTATCTTGACCTACAAGAAAGTAAGGGAAAAGGGGATGGGGGGATGGGGGGGGTGACAGAAGGGAGGACTGAGTGGGGCAATCAGAATGCCATCTTGAAGTGGGGGGAGGGTAGAAATGGGGAGAAAATTTGCAATTCAAAATCTTGTGGAAATCAATGCCGAAAACTAAAAATATTAAATAAAAAATAAAACAACAAAAAAGAAAGAAAGAAAACTACCATTAGGTTCTGTTTCTCTTAAAAAGTAAAAAGTTGAACTTTCTTAGAAAAGTAGCAAGATGCAATGGAAAGGGCACTGAATTTACCAAGAACCCAGGTATATACCCTAACTCAGACATTTATTCAGTGAGACCTGGGGCAAGTCATTTCACTGCTCTATTTCCTTATCTATAATGTGGGGATGGTAAAACTTACATAAAGAATTATTTTTGTGAGGAAGTTGCTTTATACAGCATAAAAGGTTAAAGAAGTGTGCTTTTTGAGAAAAGTGAGATGCAATACGGTACAGCAAAAAAAAATGCAATAATCATTTATAGGACTGATAGGTTGTAAGCATAAAAGAGAAACAAAACCTGGTAATAGACTATATAACAACCCCACTTCGTACTTCACTGAAAAAAAAATGAAACTATTCACTAAGAGCTTCTTTTTTTCCCCTCTTCACCTCACATTATTCAGACATCTCTCCCATCTAAAAGCTGGTTATTTATATCTTATTCCCCTCATGAGAATGTACTCTCCTTGAGAAGGCAGTATTTTTGCCTTTCTTTGAATCCCCAGTTCTTAGCACAGTACCTGGCATATAGCAGGTACTTAATAAATGCTTTTTAACTGACTGACTCTTCTATGGACAATACACATTACCTTTTCCAATATGTTTAACTAGCATCTGCAAAGAGACTTAAGCTAAGAATTTACAATTGAAAAATTTTCCATAATCAATGTTATAAATTCCCCAGTGAGTTCACCAAAACTTAATTTCATTTAGAATTAAAATATTCATTATTTCTTATCAAAACTAATGAATTTAATATAAAGAAAAATATTTTAAGGACTTCCCACAATAAACTAATTTGACATGCAATAATATTATATGTGGTCAAACGACCCATTTTCAGTACCATAGTTTGTAGTTTTTCTTAGATTGTAGCACAGATTGTGTAGATTTGGTATAATTCCCATTGAAAAGCATTTCATAGTCCATGGGCCTATCTTGAATTCCAAAATTAAAAAACCTTATACTAGTTATGAATTAGATACATATTATAAAATTTCAATATTAAAATTCTTACTCATTTTTTCTTGAAATTGATTAATTTTATCATTGTATTCTTGTAGCAGCAATTTTAAATCTTTAATTTTCATTTCTTTCTCATCATTCTGCATCAATAATAGTGATACCTAATGAAATAAAAATAAATTATATGTATCAACAATTTAACATAAATTTTTCTTTATTTTCAAATCTTTAATCCCTAAATCTTTAGAAGTGAAATTAGTCCTTATGTATAGTCATCAAATATTTAAAAGAATCCTTTTAAAGTGAGCTAAAATAAGCTAGGTAATTCAAATTTTAATGCAATCATATTCATATTGAATTTTCAGATAAAGTAGATTATAGAGGTGAACCGACAGCTAATGATATTAAAATTTAATATTTTTCTATACAATTATGAATTCTATAGACAAGTCACTATGTATGTGTGGATATATGTGTGGATATATATGTATATGTATGTATATATGTGTGTGTTTAAATACACAGGCAAAAAAAATCAGGAAGAAAAGACGTAGATTTCTAAAATGTCATCTATTACAATAATCTAAACTAGCAAAAATACACACCATTTTCCCACTGAACTCAGTTGAATGCCAAAAAGGAAAATTACTATATACAATACTATATAAATTTTAAAATAGCCCAAGTCTCCTCTGTATTCTAGGGAATAATAATTGTCTAGCTGAAGAAGCAAAGAGAAGTCTCTTCCAGGTGTGATATGATAGAAAGAATCTTGGATTCGGAATCAAAAGTGGTAGATTTGGTTTCTTAATTATGCCATGTGTGATCTTGATCAAATTATTTCAATACTTTAAACTTCTTCATCTATTAATGACAGGCTTACACCAAGGTCTCGTCTAGTTTTAACAATCCATGATTCCATAGCCCCTCAATGGTAAAGGACTAATAAACAAGCCCAAGTTTCCAGTACACCCAGTGATTTTTCGTGTTGTTCAGTCATTTTCAGTCGCGTCCAACTTTTCATGATCCCTTTTGGGTTTTCTTGGCAAAGATATGGAGTGGTTTGCCATTTCCTTCTCTAGCTCATTTTACAGATAAGGAAACTGAGGCAAAGAGTTAAGTGATTTGCCTTGGGTCACATAGCTAGTACATGTCTGAGACCAGAGATTTTAACTCAGGAAGATGAATCTTCCTGACTGTCCACTCACCTCACTGCCCATGCGATGATGTGATCACAAAGTGATGTGACTGTTTAAATAGTGATAGTAGATAGCTAGTTAAGGCAAGATAAGATAAGATTGCAGTTATCTACAGTTGATTATCTGTGGATATTTAGAAAGGCCTGACAAAGATTAGAAAGTTTTGGACAACAAAGAAAATTCTAGAGAGGGGCTGGTTGTATTTTCATCACTTCTACCAATTACAGGCAAGAGGTACGGAAGAGAAAAACTGATGTGGAAGGTAAATGAGAAAAGAAGATTGTATCTGAGAAAATGGGATTTGGATTTCTGAACCAGTGCTAAAAATGTAGGAATGACAGGCTCCTAGACAAGAATAAAATATACCTAACCAAGGCAGATAACAATGTATTTAAATAGTGGAGAGGATTTGGTTAAACATCAATGGAGTGAGAAACAAAAGGGATTTTTCAAAACCATCGGGACAGAAAAAAAAAAAGTGAGGTTTTCCTACTAAATTTATAATCCTGGCATGAAGGCATGATATACTAGTGATGTAGATCTGCAATTACCTAGACAACTGCTAGAGTGTGCTCTCTGTCAAAAGTAGAGCTGATAATCTAACATCTTATACGAATATGGCTTGATTTTTCAAAAATGTGGAAGAACCAAAAATTTCTTAATTCAGGTTCCTTGGAAATGTAGGTTTATGGGACAATCAAGTGTTTTCTGCAGACAATGTTCTATTATCTCATCGTTAGGAAAGAAAGTAGGAAATGGCCACAGGCAGATGATGAAAGCAAGCATTAGTAAATAAACCTAACTGAAGTTTCATGAGCCTATAAACATTTGTGAGTCAAGGTTTAGAAAATCCATTAGAATGGAAGCTTTTTAAATGTTTAAAATTTTCATTCTATCAAAATTTCTCCAAACCAAATTAAATACTTGGAAGATAAATTCCAAGGGGTTTTGGGCAGGGGAAAGGGATGAAGTGAATTTCACATTTCACCCAGAGGACTGGCAAATGTACAAACATAAATACATATAGTTGTTAAAAAAAAAACACACACAAACCTTCTTTTCCTTATCATGTACTTCTTTTACATGTTCTTTTTCAAGTTGTTGATTTTTTTCACATGCTTCCTTTACTTTAGAGATAAAATAACATCTACTTTAAGATATAAAATTAAAATGTACTTCAAAGAATTAAAATATTTGGATTACCTCCCATTCTATTATCAATATTTAGAGTTCACAAGCTTCTGTTTTACATACTTACATATTTTGGTCCTATGTTAAATACCAAAAGTTCACAATCAGCTAAAATTGTTACTGTCATCTTGAATAATAACTGCTCACATTGACATAGTTAAGATTTGTAATTCTTCACCTGTCAGTAATGACTTTCCCTACCTTGCTCCTTTACACTGAGCTTCGCTTGCACATCTTACAATTCTTCTCATGTATCAACTTATGCTACATACTAGAAATATTCTAATAGGTATTTAATATTATTATAAATGCTTATTGAAATGAAAACATAGTTACTTTAGAAATTGTGGAAATTATCTTGGTAGCATACATTTTATAAAATAAACTTTATTCTTTTCAACTCTTTAATAAATAGGACAGTATAATTATATAAAATTGGCATGCCTTATTTGGATGCACATATGTTAGCAATTTGTGTATTTAATTATAAACAGCAACAACAATAAGAAAATATTTTTAAATTTAGTAACAAGTATGTTACACTGGAAGTCAATAAAAACTTGAAACTTCAAAGTAAAAAAATTATTGATAGTATCAATTGATAATCTGAAACCTCTAAATTTAAATCCAGATTATATATTATATATCTTATTCTCTCTTATGACATAACTGCTAGAAGAACAATATTGTAAATATTAAACAGGATCCTTACACTTAAAATGCATTTCCTGTCTACAACTTTCAGCTCCTACTCGAAGTTCTTCAAAAGCTTGTACCATTTTCTGCAATATAAAGATTACTTTTGGCATCTTTAAATATGACAGCATGCAGAAAAAAATGACTAAAATGTAAATATGAAATCATAGGATATACAAATAAACATCATCTGTCTTTAACAGTGATCATATAAATAAGATTTTGAAAGCCTTTAAGATATGATAAAAACAGAATTCTTAAAATCATATTTAGACCACCTGTTATTGGTAGTACTACCGCCAGGTATTTTTGCAAAATAAATAGCAAAGTAAACAAATTTTATCTTTGGTGTCTATGTCTCTCCTTCCTTAAAATAAAAACCCCTGACTTTATCTTATTATTATTATCCCAACTAGCTATCATCCTCTATTTCTCCTTCCCTTCTCAGCTAAAATCCTTGAAAAAATATATTTATACTCAGTGCCTACACTTCCTCTCTCATTCACTAAAGCAGCACCTTCAAAATAAAGCCTTTTCTAAATCCCAGCCACTCATACCTTCCTTTGTCCCAAGTCACCTCATTTCCATATTTCAAATATTTTGTTTGTACTTATTTATGAATACATTACCTCCCCAACCCCTACTAAACTCTAATTTCTTGAGGACAAGAACTGTTTTATTTTTGACTTTGTAACCTCAATATATAGCACAGTGGAGGCACTTAATAGCTATTAAACTTGTTAATTAATGAATAGGTATTTAAAAGGCCATGGAAATTTGATGGAATTAACATTTAAAAAAAATAACAAACCTTCACCCAACAAAATTATTTATATAATAACTAAGTTTTTAAACAAATAATTGTCCATATGTTCCTGATAACCAAACTGCTTTGTAGTAGGAAAGTCTGTTCACTTTTAAATTTAAAATTCTTAAGTTTTTCTACAACTTACCTCAATATTATTATTTAGATCTGAATATAATTGTCTAGTTTCTTCCCTTTCATACTCATCTGTTATTAACATAAAAAATTAAGTTTAAAAAATGAATACAAATGTAGCATAACTAAAGATATACAGAACATCTTAAAATATCAAACTGGGTCAAATCAATAGGTGAATGAACTATACAGTCTAGCATTCTATCTATGAGGGAAGCACAAAGGGTCATTTTTGGGCAAGTACATTCACTCTTCATGATGTCAGCCCCCCAAAATTTTAGATATTCCAAACAACCAAAATTCTAGTACCAGATCTAACTTACTACATGACCTTAAGCATAATACTTTATTTTGGGGGCTTAAGTTTCCTCAACTGAGAAAAAAAATGGACTAGATGATATATAAGATTCCTTCCAGTACTAGCTAATAGCTTTAAGCATTCAATTTAATATTAACTACCAAATACTATATAATAGAATCATAGGATCATAGATTTAGAACAGGAAGGGACATCAGAGGCTATCTAATACAACCTCTTCATTTTACAGTTGTGGAAATTGAGGCCTAGGGATATTATGTGACTTGCCTAAGGTGATATGGCTAGTAGATGGCAGATTTGACAGAGGTAGAATTTGAACTGTAGTCTTCTAACTTTAAATCCACTGCTCTTTCTACTGTACCATGCTGCCTTTCAATATGAATATGAACAATACAATACCAATATGGGTGACGCAAAAGACAACAACACAAATGACAATGTAAAGCCACAGGTATAAGTAAGTTGCAGCATAATACTAAAAAATTTTTGAACTGGCATAAAGACACCACCAGGACATGTATTACTGGGAAGAGAGCTCTATCAGTGATGGAATAAAAGTTCTTAAAAACGAATAAACACTTAGTAATGTATTAGTATTCAAGAAACATTAAGAAAACCAGAAAGAAACCTCCAGAATGTTGGCTAAATCTTATAGAAGCCATTTAAGGAAATACCAAAATCACCTGCACTGGAATTAATAAACTTTACCTCTCGATACCCATTAGGATGACAGAGAAAGTCATGAAACTATACTGATTGAACCTACTACAAATTCACATCTAATCTCAACCACTTCATCACTACTATACAGAGATTTTTTTATTCATCACTAATTTACTCTCTATAATACTTTCACAGAAACTGTTTCAAATCTTCTCTATCCACAAGTCTTCAAATGCTTCCTCTCAGCAGAGTATCTTATCTCTAAGCTTCCTAATTTACTGAGAAAATTGAGGTCATGAGTATGAAGTCTTTAGAGAAAGATATGTACCCTTCAAGGAACTATGTAGAAAACAACCAAGCTTCCCAGACCTGAAAAAAGACCTGGCATTTTCATGAAAGCTCAACATAAGACTGTAATATGACAACCAAAAAGCTAATTCGATTTTTGGATAAATTAAGAACTACCTCTCCCCTTCTCTTCCACCAAGTCAAATGTAAGCTCCTTGAAGGGAAAAATTGTTTTTGTTTTGTTTTTGAATCCCTAGAGCCTAGCAAAAGGCCTTGCAGTGCTTAATAAATGCTTGTTTGACTTAATTTAATTGACTAGAAAGTATAAAGCCTCCATGTACACTATCTCAGTAAAGCCACATCTTAAATATTTTTATTCAGTTCTAGCTGACACATTTTAGAAAGCACACTAATAACCTGAAGAGTATCTAGAGGACAGCAACTAGAAGGGTGGAGAGTTTCCCAATCATACTAATATAAAAATCAATCAATAAACATTTATTAAGCATCTACTACGTGGCAGGCACTGTGGTAGGTGCTAAGGATATAAAAAGAGGCAAAAGACAGTCCTTGCCCTTAAGGAACTTACAATATAATGAGGGAGACAACATGCAAACAAATATATAAAAAGCAGGCTATAAATAGAATAAATTGGAAATAATTAACAGAGGGAAGGCAGTGAAATTAAGAGAGGTTGGGAAAGATTTCCTCTAAAAGATGAGACTTTAAGCTTTAACTTAAAGGCAGTAGTTGGAACAGAGGAGGAAAAAAGCATTCCAGACATGGCAGATAGCTAGAGAAAATGCTCAAAGCCAAAAGATAGAGTGTCTTATTTGTAGACCAGCCAAAAGACAAAGTCACCAGATCAAAGAATAAATGGCAAGAGTAAGGTCTAAGAAGATTAGAAAGGTAGGAGGGAGTCAGGTTACATAGGACTTTGAATGCCACCACAGAGCATTTTGTATTTTATCCAGGAAGCAATAGGGAGCCACTGGAGTTCAATGATAGGGGAATGACATGGCTGAACCTGAGATTTAAGAAAATTACTTTGGTGGCTGAAAGTTATTTTGGAGGCTAGATTGGAGTGGAGAGGGACTTAAGGCAGGCAGACCTATAAGCAGGCTATTCTAATAATCCAGGTGTGACATAATGAACGCCTATACCAGAGCAGTGGCAGAGGAGAGAAGAGATACTACATAGGTGAAACAGATAAGCATTGTCAACAGATTGAATATGGAGTGGTGAGAGATAATGAGGAGTTGAAGTTAAGGTTGCAAACCTGAGGAATTGGGAGAAAGATGTTACATTCTATAGTAACAGAGAAAGTAGGAGAGGGGGAAGATTTAGGAGGAAAGATTATAATGAGTTTTGTTTTGAACAACAGTTTAAGGGGTCATCAAGCTTGAGATGTCTGAAAGGTAGTTGGAGATTAAAGATTGGAGGTCAACAAGAGGTTAGAGAAGGATAGGTAGATTTGAGAACTGTCAGTACAGAGAGGATAATTAAATCCATGGTTGCTGTTGAAATCACCAAGTAGGGGAGTGAGAGAAGAGGGCCCATTATCCTGAAGAAAAGACTAGGTAAGAGCTATAGGGAATTCTAAACATCTTCAAGCATTTGATTGACTATCATATAGAATTAGACTTGTTCTGTGTGACCCCAGAAGACAGCAATGAGTAGAAATTAAAAATTTGTGCTTGCTGTAAGGAATTACTTCATAACCATTAAAAGTATCCCAATATGGAATGTCTTCCCTCTGAAGGTAGTAAATTCCCTTTTAATTA
Organism: Phalanger gymnotis; assembly: GCA_028646595.1. Taxonomy (NCBI): domain Eukaryota; kingdom Metazoa; phylum Chordata; class Mammalia; order Diprotodontia; family Phalangeridae; genus Phalanger; species Phalanger gymnotis. Next base: position 49,579,149 of record CM053627.1, read on the forward strand.
AAGGTCTTCAAGCTTGAATGAACATTCATCAGGTATATTGTAGATTAGATCTTTAGATTGCGTAACCTCAGAAGTTTCTTTCAATGCTGAGATTCTATTCGTCTTCTCAAATCAAGACAAACTAGTTGTTCATGAAATGTGTGTACCTTGGGAATATAATTAGTAAAATTACTAAATATTTCAAATGGGTATTTCGCAGAAGGGGGGAGAGAAGAAAAACAAGCTAAAGGGAAAGAGAGAAAAACAATCCTTAAAAGACATTATTACTATTTATAAGTTAAAGAAGTCTTTAAAATTATTAATATCTTATAAAACAAAGGAATTAAGTTTGGAGTGAATCTGAGAAAATTATCATGTTGAGTCAAGATCCCAAAAGACTAACAATTTAAAATGAAGAGCTAAATCTCATCAAATGAGTAGTCCTTCGTGTAACTTCAAACAAGTCAACTGCACATGTACAGGATGGGGAAGTCATATCTAGACAAAAGTTCATGTGAAAGAAATATGGAGATGTTAGTGGATACAGCTCAATATGAGTCAACAATGAGAACTGGCAGTCAAAAAAAAAAACCTAATGAGATCTAAGTTACCTTTATAGAAGCAGTTTTCAGAATAAGTGAGGAGCTAATCCTACTTACTCTGCCTTGGTCAGACCACATCTAGATTTCTGCATTCATTTCTGAGTACCACATTTTAGGAAGGACTTGATAAACCAAGTTAAATCCTAAAAATTGTTACTAGCATGGTTAAAAAAAAACCAAACCTGAAAATTATGCTACATGAGGACCAAATGAAAGAACTAGGAATGCTTAGGAGCAATGAGATAAGTTATAAAGAGGCAGATCTCAGTTTTATATGAAGAAAAACTTCCTAACAATTGTTAGAGGACCAATGACATCAGAAGGTGCTGTCTTCATTCATGTGGGAATTGGATTTAAGTGAGGCAGAGTTGCAGAAAGTCATCTCTTCCAGAGTCATTAAAATCCAGTGACAAGACAAAAGTCAGGATGACCGATGATGGTTCAGGACACAGTGGTGACCTTGGCATCTTTGATGTCTGACTAAGCTCTAAGCTCCATGGTGCCTGCAGCCAACTTCATGTCCATTGGAACAAACTGTTCTCATTTGCTCATTCTTCAGGAGAAAGTCTTTACCCCACCTCCAACTCACCAATAGGTAAAAAGCCCATTGGTTACCCTCAACCTGGTTTACCTGTCTGCTGAGATGGTTTACTGCAATGTGGCCACTGCTCATGTTACAAAGACTTTAAGAAAGCAGTCACTTGACCTTTATGTGTTTCAAGATCCTCCCTAGGACTGATGTACTAAGGCATAATAGTGCATTTTTAATTTCTTCCTTCTTTTACTTTGACAAGATATTTAAAACTTGCAGTTTCTACTGGAGGAGGAAGTTCCCAAACCAGAAGGTCCTCAAACTGACACAATTATTTGACTTTCACAGTTTTATGGATGTAATACATATTTATCTAAGTAATTTTTCATTTGGAAATAATCCTCCAAATTCCTTAGAAACTCTGGAAACCTTTAAAAGATTAATTCTGAAACAAAAAGCAAAATTTCTAAATACTTTGATACCCCCTGACCCCTTTAGTTAAAATCATATTTTAAAAGGCCTATTTGCTTTTATACAAGGAGTTATGTAATCACCAGAGCCAGTTTGCAACCTTAGTTTGTACTCCACTTTCTGAAGAGTTGCTGAGAAATCAGTGGTCCAGATCTTTTTTTATGGCATGGATTGGGAGAGCAATGCTGGCCACCTAACAATGAAGACTCTTCCCTGATAATGTGAGCCTGAAGGACACCCAGAACCAACCTCTCAGTAGTGATTTTCATATTCACATAAGGTCACTATGAGAAGGACTAGAGAGTCTTTTTAATATGGGATAGATTTCTAAAAAGGAGAGCATGAGGGAATACAAGAAGAAAATTAGAAAATGTAAAAATAAATACCAATTTTTAAAAAATTTTAAAAGAGTGGACACTGATAATAGATACACGCTTTGAAAAGATTTTCCAGATATAATCATAGCAGCAATAGCTTGCATTCATATTATGACTCAAGGTCTGCAAAGATGCTTTGTATATGTGTGCACATATGGATATATAGGTGTTCAAGGAAAACTAGCACCTCTATTTTGAGGGCTTGCCAATACCTTTTCAGGGCTACTTATTCACTTTTGGTGTCCACCTGCCACCCAACTCTCACCTGTGGCTCCTAACAATTAGAGATGTGCGAAAGTAGAATGTTTGCCTCAAGAGATATCTGGAGGCTTCCAGATGACCACCTGTTATTATACAGGGGGTCCCTTTGCAGGTGTGGATTGAGTTATATTCCCTTTTGCAGTCCCATAAAACTCTTATATTCTTTTTTGGGAGGGGGGGAAGGCAGGGCAATTGGGGTTAAGTGACTTGCCCAAGGTCACTCAGCTAGTGAGTCAAGTATCTAAGGCTGGATTTGAACTCAGGTTCTCCTGACTCCAGGACCAGTGCTGTACTCACTGTACCACCTAGCTGCCCCAAAACCTTTAGATTCTATAAAACCCAAAATGGATGTGGGAAACAAACATTTTATAGAATCTAAAGGAAAAAGAGTTAAAGTCAATTGGTGACAGATAAAAGTTAAGATTTAGTGAGAAAAACAATCTATACCTAAGTGTTCAATTTTCTTTTGCATTTTAATCTTTATTGCATCTTTTAATTCATATTTTTATTATAGTGTTTAAATTAATATCATCAATTATTAAAGTCATATTTTAGTAGGAAAATATAAATTATGGGCTATTCTGGTTTCTCTTACCCACACAGTTGAGGAAGAGTCAGTCTAAACATGCATCCTTCATGGCAGTTTTTGTTGTCGTCAATCAGTCATTTCAGTCATGTCCAAATTCTTCATGATCCCAACTGGAATTTTCTTGGCAAAGATCCTGGAGTGGCTTGCCATTTCCTTCTCCAGCACATTTTACAGATGAGGAACTGAGGCAAACAGGGTTAAGTGACTTGCCCAGGGTAACAGAGCTAGTAAGTGTCTGAAGCCAGATTTGAACTCACAAAGATGAATCTTCCTGACTCAAGGCTTGGTGCTCTATCCACCATGCCACCTAGCTGCCCTTCACAGAAGCCACTAGAACTGCAAATACAATACTTAAAAAAACTGACTTTTATAGAGACAACATTGCATTTACAGACTTATTAAGAGAAAGCTAATGTTTTAAACACACACAGACACACACATTTATCTGCTATAGTAGGCTTTATGGAAAGTGAGATATAGAGAAAGCAAGGAAAAAAAGAAAACAATAAAGAAAAACAAATAGAAAATGAGAGATTAACAACAGTAGAAGTTTAGAAGAGGGTCAACACGAGAGCTGATGTAAGGAAAAGGTTCAGAGTACACCTGGGAAGGAGGTCCTTTTATGCTAAGTAGGTTATTCTTCTATAAGGTAGAGTTATAAGAAGGTTCTCAACTCCACCTGGCCAGAGCACCTGTGGTTGGTACAAATGAGTGAGTGCATGCAATGGAACTCAGAATATATCAACAGAGAACCCAACTATTTTTGACACCAATATGCCAGATTTCTTGTTCTATACTATCTTTAGGAAGCCACTACAATATGATATGTCAACAAATGGGGGGAGGGGGGAGAGAGAGAGGGGGGGAGAGAGAGAGAGAGAGAGAGAGAGAGAGAGAGAGAGAGAGATCGACAACAACAACAACAACAACAGTAGGGAGGAGGCATGATGGTGACTCTCTTGACAGAGGCAAATCTTATTCTTGCTGGCCACAAAGAATATAGTAAATATGACAGTTAGACCAATCTGATACTATGGGACACATTCTGCTGAAAAAGTGATACCAGTTTACTAGACTATAGTTAACTACATTTGTCTTCATTGGCTACAGATGAATAGAATCTGGCAGCCCAGTACCAGACATGCAGTGAATCCTAGCATCCAAAAGGCTACAGAAGATTTTTATTTTATTTTATTTTGCTGTAGTACAGGGCTTCTTAAACTTTTTCCACTTGTGACCCCTTTTCACCTAAGAAATTTTTACACAACCCCAGGTGTAGGTATATAAAACAGGTATACAAATCAAACATTTACTGATAATAAATCATAAAAAACTTATTTTAAAAGACTTCTTTGATATCCATACAATTTTACCATTTATTAAAGATGAAAGCAAATTTGCATACTAATAAGATGGATGTGCTTATTTGTTTTTACATAAAGAATTAAATCTTGGCAGAATATTTGATACTGCAGGATATAGAACATCTTCAACATTTTTCAAAGTTGGCTGATATTTTGATTTTATAATCGTCAATGCTGAGGATGCTACTTCACATAAATAAGTAGTGCAAAATGGCAGAAGTATATTTAGGGCCATTTCAAAAATTGTTGGAAATTCTGGCCTAATCCAAAGCCAAAATTCATTTAATGATTTTTTTAGGAAACTCAAGTTAAATTCTTCTTGAGCTTTTAATGACAGATGACTGACATTTTTTATTTCAATTTAATATGGCTTGTGAATTCAACTTAGTTTTTTAGAATCAAAATTTGAAGGGAAGTATTTCTGAAGCTGTGTCTCTAGGCACTTCAGATGATCAATTATAACTCTTATTATTAAATGTTTGCGAAGGTTATTTTCAATTATAAATCTTCTGTAGCTGTAAAGATTTCTAAAGAACCATTTTCCACCCTATTTTCCATATGTTAACTTTTTTAGTAAAACTTTCAATTTTATCTTTTAACACAAGTATGTTACAATTTTTTCCTTGAAGTGACATATTGAAACCATTGAGTTTTTCAAAAATACACAACAAATAACAGTTTTGAAAGCTATAAGTCATTATGGAAAAAATTAACAAAATTGGATTTCTGCTCAAACAAAAACAACTTCATCTTTCAATTTCAAAATCTGTTTAAACTTCACCCTCTTGAGAGCTACTATATATAAATAGTAATAGGCTTTTGCAATTTGAGTCCATGTCTTTCCAAAGGTTTGAAAACAAACAACTGTTAAAGGCACAGCTTTTAATGAAGTTAACGATTTTGACAGTATCACAAAGCACAACATCTAACTCTGGTGATGTATTTTTTTTGGCTATAAGTGCCTCTTGATGGATCATACAGTGAGTAAAAGTGATATATGCTCATTGCCACCAGCTTTAACTTTTGCTACAAACCTAACATTCTCACCCATCACTGCTCCAGCATTGTCTGTACAGACTCCCAAAGCAATTTTTCCACTGTAAACCTTCATTTGTGAAAAATTCATTGACTTCAAGACATATATCTTGCCCTCTTGTGTGTCATTCCAAAGGGCAACAAAACAATAATTCTTCACTTATGCTACTTTCATAAACATCTTACATAAAATAAGAACTGAGCTATGTTAGAAATGTCAGTTGTTTCATCTAAATGAATTACAAACTTTGGGCTGTTCTTAAGCCTGATAATAAGCTCTGAAATTAGTACTAATTTCAGAAATTCCTTTGGAAACAGTGTTATTTGATAAAATAATTTTATGAATTTCATCTCCGTACTTTTTCCCATAAACTATTCCTGACATTTTAATAGCAGCAGGTAACACAAGATCTTCTCCTTTTACACAGGGCTTTTTAGTTTTTGCAATTAAACTAGAAATTTTGTAAGATACAAGTAAATATTTTCATCGACAGTAACAAATTTCTCAAAACACTGTTTTTCTTTATTTGAAGATTTTTTAAAGTTGTTCAAAATATTCGTTTGGTTTATTGCAGCATGCTGCATGCTTAGTATTAAGATGTCATTTTAGTTTGGCTGGTTTCATGCTTTCCACAGTCAAAATTTCATTACAAATTATGCAAAGAGGTTTTTCCACACCATCATCATTATTATAAGTAAATTCGTATTGCAAAAATGATTTGAAATACTTTCTTTTTCTTGTCAATTTAGGTGCACTACAACCTAGCAGTGGAAATTCTGCTGCATAGGCATCAGTATTTTTACATCTTCTGTCTAAATTTAGCCAAAAATATTTTTGTCCTAAAATATAAATAAATATTGCTAATATTTTCTCAAATAAATACTAGCTTTAGTGTATGAAATTACATTTGTTTGTGCTTAATTTAAAAAACTGATGTTCGCACTTACATACACATACAGTGGTGAAGGTGGAAAAATATTATTAAAGAGTTTTTGTATTTACTTGCTGCAATTAAACACTTATATTTCTGTAAAAGGAGATAACAGCAATTTTAAAAATCAAACACCATAACACAATACAATCCAACATATACTAATTTGATACATGCTGAAGAATGATAGTAGGAAAATATTGTCTTTATTTTCCATAATTAAACTATTATGTTTCTGTAAGAGCAGAAAACTTTGTATATACAGTAAAAACACTGCAATTCGCGGGGCGGAGCAAAGATAGCAGCTGGAAAGCAGGGACTGGTGTGAGCTCCCCACCAAGTCCCTCCAAAAACCTATAAAAAAATGACTCTGAACCAATTCTAGAAGTGAAGAACCCATAAAGTGGCAGAGGGAAGCAGGGCTCCAGCCCAGGACAGCCTGGATGGTCTCTGGGTAAGGTCTATCCCGCACAGAGCTGGGAGCTGAGGGGAGCGGAGCTGAGGGAGCAGAGTCCAGTGTGAGTGGCGCGGACCAAGAGACCTAGAGCCAGGCGGAGCATGCCTTAGCGTCCTGAATCAGTGAGCTGCAGCAGTTACCAGACCTCTCAACCCACAAACAGCAAAGACAACAGAGAAGGTTAGTGGGAAAAGCTGTGGGGACTGAGTTTGCTTCAGCCACCGCCCCTGGGGCAGCTGAGGTGGGGCAGCTTTAGAACTATGGCTACAGTTGCTTCTGGCCCCAGGCCCACCCAGTGGGAAGAATTAAGTGGAGGATCAGAGCAGGAGTGAAGAGCCTGCTGAAGATCTAAGCCCTGTCTGGGTAGAGGGTTCTTGGGGAAGGAGGAGTGCTGGTGAGGCAGCGCATCTGCCCAAGCAAGCGTGGAACATAGAACTCTTTAGTCTACAAGCAAGCACATCCTGCTGAAAAACTCAAGGGTCAAGTAAGTTGGCTGGGAACATGGCCAGGCAGTGAAAACACACCCAGATTCAGTCTCAGACTCTGGAATCCTTCTTTGGGGACAAAGAAGACCAAAACATACAGTCAGAAGAAGTCAACAAAGTCATAGAGCCTACAACAAAAACCTCCAAGAAAAACATGAACTGGTCTCAGGCCATGGAAGAACTCAAAAAGGATTTGGAAAAGCAAGTTAGAGAAGTACAAGAAAAACTGGGAAGAGAAATGAGAAGGATGAGAGAAAACCATGAAAAACAAGTCAATGACTTGCTAAAGGAGACCCCAAAAAATACTGAAAAATATACTGAAGAAAACAACACCTTAAAAAATAGACTAACTCAAATGGCAAAAGAGCTCCAAAAAGCCAATGAGGAGAAGAATGCCTTGAAAGGCAGAATT
>CM053627.1:49587144-49624642 GCA_028646595.1 Phalanger gymnotis
TGGGGGGGGGGGGGGGGGGTAGAAATGGGGAGAAAATTTGTAATTCAACTCCCGTGAAAATAAATGCTGAAAACTAAATATATTAAATAAAAAAAAGAAAACATTAAGGAAATCAATCGTAAAATATCATTGACCCTGTTATGAGAAGATATAAAAAATAATAAATAACTTTAATTTAATATAGGAATTCCTGACCTCAAACTGAGGGTTCTTTAGTTCTTCCAAGAAGTTAGAATGCTTGTTACCAACCTGGAAAATGAATAAATGTCTTCTGTAAGAAGATAAAGTTTGCTAATAGGTGTCAATACTAGCCTAAAAGTAACCCAATATCTCTGGAGTTGATTTTCTTATTTGCAAATAAGCAATTCAACAATGATAACAGTGTAGTATAGTCACTATGCTACATGGAAATAGAAAGACAATATGTGTAACTGACCTCTTCAATCATGGGCAAAAAATTAACTTTTTGCAAAACTGGATCTGAAAGATAAAATATTATTGGCATTTAAAGACCTAAATTTCCTGTCTGTGTTGCACTAAATAACATGAATAGCTATCAGAGTAAGACAGGCTCAACATGTTTGTTTTATTTTTCTAATACTTAAAATTAGCTATATTTCTCCCACCTGAATCAATGTTTTCACTACGTTTAGATGGTTTAGTTATTCCAAAAGGCAAACCAAAATCATCTTCAACACTCTTGTTAAAACCCTAAAAAAATAAGCAAAACATACTTAAGTGCAAAACAAAACCTTAACACACACGCATATATATATATACATATGTGTATATATAATGTATATATTATACATAAACCAATACTCCAAGGATATGTTTATCAATGTAGGGTACTCCATTTAAAGATACAGATTACAACTCATGCCCTCACTAGTTTCTATAGCCAAAAATACTTCTAACCTAGTGGGCCAATCTTATGGCGATGAACCCTTTTTAACTTTGCTATCGGAATGGAAACTCTTTGAAGGGGGTGTTTTATTTTTGTCTTTGGATCTCCAACACATACCACAGTAGCGTTTGCTGAATTGGATTGGTTTACTTAGTTCTCTGAAAAGACACAAATGCCATCACTGGGTTTGTACTTGAAGTATTTCCAGCTTGGTATGACTTCTCTGAATTTGTGGCCCACTGAAATAACTTTAGAAAATAGTATCACCTCTACTCTTCAATGAGGCATACAGTTTTAGTGAAGATCATAAAATATATTTGACAAAAAGGATAAATATGTACGTACTTTCATTATAAATCTAATCTTATTGACTTTAATGTTTCAGGAGGACTGTGATTCCATTGGTATGGGTATGCTGTCCACTGAAGAAGATCATAACTTTATAATTTTATGGGCATTCTTCATTAGTTTCTGTGGCTTGAAAAAAAATTCATTTTGTGAACAATCTGGTGATAAGCCTCTCCAAATTCAGCTATGCTGGTCATAATATCCCTACTCTCTATATCTAGAGCTATATACTATGAGTGTGATTACGGGAAGGTAGTAGACCTATAATTTTGATATAAGGAAATCCCAGAGGAAAATTTCCCCCAATGTAGATGTGCAGCTGCTCTGCAACTTATGATCCTAGAGACCCACCCAGAGTACTAAAAGTTTAAGTGACTTGCCCAGAGTTACAGAGCTAGTATGCATTGAAGTAAAGTTTTAGCCTAGGTCTTCCTGATGTTGAGACCAGGTCTGTGCTATGCTGCCTCTCAAGCTTAGAATGGAGACTAGAAATTTTACATGTTTAAAATCCAGTAAGTACCTAGTTTGTTTTGTTTTTTCTTTCAGGACAGTGGGATGGTGCAGTGGATAGAGTGCTGGGCCTGGAGTCTCTAAGACTCATCTTCTTGAGTTGGTCTCAGACACTTACTAGCTGTGTGACTCTGGACAAGTCACTTAACCCAGTTTGCCACAATTTTACCATCTGTAAAATGGGCTGGAGAAGGAAATGGAAAACCTCTCCAGTATTTTTGCCAAGAAAATCCCAAATGGGGTCGCAGAATCAGACCTGACTGAAAAATGACTCAACTTCAACAAAGCACACAGATTCTACATACAAAAACTATAAAGGCTATTATTCAAGAAATATGTGATCTAGGAAAGCATGTAGACAGTTATGGACCAAGAACAGAGGGCAGCCTAAGTTTCAACACTGGGTAGAAAGGATTTATGGAAGAGATCCAGTTTAACTGAAGTAGTGAATAGATTTTTTGTAATATGTTTAACCTGGTATATCAACAGTGTTAAGATTTCCAGGGCTTCATAATGGGCAAGATTTTATTTGATTCATTCAGAAGTAAAATGTATCATAGTAGCAAATAGAATTTACTAGTTAGTCTAAAAGCAGCATTTATTAAATGTCCAATATGTATACATGGCTTAATATATAAATAGGTGCTAAGAACATTGGGGGAAATGTATGTTGGATACACAAAAGGTTTTTGCTCATACCAGGCTACAGCATTCAAAGCCTTCCATTCTTAAGGTGAGGGAAAACTTTTTACGTAAAATTACTATTGAGAATAACAAATACTAGATCTCATTATTCTACAAGCAGGAATATAAAATCCATGATATATTCATATTTACCTTGAAAAAATTAGTGTCTCCTTCTACAGTCTGAGGTTTCACTGCTGACACTTGACTGCTACTTAGTCTTGGTGGCAGAAACAATTTAAAGGGCTTTTCCTTTTCCATTTCTTTCTAATCAGAAAACATCAGTTACAATGAAAACCTTGTACTTTGTTTCTGACAATATACAACTGACTCTTCCTAAGAAAGTAACAAATGCTTGTGGAACGAATTGCTTAAGTTCCTAGGAAAAGATCCAGGAGTACACAGTACCAGTGCTCCAGCACATGCTTGGTACAGCAACAGAGTAGACTATTTACATAGCACTAAATTGGCAACTATCTAGCAAATGAAAATCACAGGGTCCTAGCCCTTGAAATTGCTAATTTTCTGTTATAGTTTTTGAAACGTATCCAAATTTACAAAATTTTTACTGGTTTGTTTTAAAGTGAAAATGTGATCACATGGCATGAAATTCTGACAAATTCCCCTCCCCCCCCACCCCGAATTTCAGAGATATAGATAATGCTAAACAACAGAGTGCACTTCCAAACAAATTCATCAGAGGTATAGGAAAAAAAAAACTTTGACTTAGCTTTGAGTAGAATTAAGCTTTAGGAGAAATAGTTGTAAAATAGGCATCCTACCAAAAATCAGCTCCCTTTACACATTTTTAAAGTAGCTTTCACAGTCATGGGAGAATCATTTAAGAGTCTAAAATCATCATCCCAAAGAGCTGTGGTCAAATTTCCAAGCATTAAAGTTTTGTTCCTGAAGCATCTGATGTGCCCTGGAGCGCTTAACACGATGCCTGGCACACAGTAGGCGCTTAACAAACGTTTCTCGATGGAAGCCCTGGGTGGAGAGGAACTGGAGCCAACATTGCCCATATCGGGAGGCAAGTCGGGACAGAAGGGCCTGGGGACCTGGAAATCTGAGGATCCGGGTTTAAATCCCAGCAGCCATTCAAATCCGAGCCATACCACTTGCTACCTGTGGGATCACGGCTCTGGGCCTCAGTTTCCTTATTTGTAAAATGGAAGGGGTTAGCGAGTGCGGTTTAGGCCTAAAATCCTTTCCCTTTCTTAATATATGCTCCAATTAAATTCTCTGCACCCAACCCCCTACTCTTCCCTGGAGGAAAAAGAACGTGCGGGGATCAAGCCGGGGGGGGGGGGGGGGGGGGGGGGGGGGGGGGGGGGGGGGGGGGGGGGGGGGGGGGGGGGGGGGGGGGGGGGGGGGGCCGGCGGCTATCTTTCCATACCGCGCGAGAAGCTCCTAGAGTTCTCGTGGATTTGATACCTATCGGTGAGCCCGGCTGCCTTCCCGTGGGCAGTCAGGGGAGGGTAAAAGAACAAAAGGCAGCCGCCACCTCAATGACGCTTCAGAAAAGGCGGGGGCGCCTAGAGCTGGGGCGACCGTTACAGGCTCCCAACCGCCACCGAGCCCAGGGAAGGGGCGTCGAGGCGATAACGCCGAAGCCAGAAGCCAAGTCTCGCGAGACCCGCGGGGGGTGGGGCGGGAAAGGAAGGTCCTTGCAGGTCACGTGCTAATTCGGGCAGCGTCTGTTGGTTCCTTCATCATCTTCCCTCAGGCCTTAGCTTTGCTAGTAGCCTCGTGCTACTCCAAGGAACGTTGCTTAATAGTAATAGTAACGATAGCAGTTATACAGCGCTTTATGGTTTGAAAGGCACACTGCACATGTGTTACACACACACATTTTTGTCTATGAAAAACGCAAATTTGCATTATATTGTACTCTTCCTATTGGCACTTTATTGAAGTTCACCAGATGTTACTCCTGGGAATGATGATTATTTTCCCACTAATTTTCAGGGTTCTGTTTTTATTTCTACCCAGTCTTGGAAAGTAATACTACTGAAGTAGAACTCATTGATTCCCAAGGCCACAGGCCTCACAATTTTCTCAAAATGTAACTTAACTTTAACACATTTGTGAAAATATTTTTGTGCTTTGAGAACAATATTACTTTTACAAAAGTTGTAAAAGGCATACAAAAATATTAGCTATAAAGATTAAAAATAAAATTAGGCTACATTTTCCCAGTTTCAAGGAGACATTTTATCAAAAAGTTGCAATATTTTTACATCATTCACAAACTTTCAAAATTGATTTGTAACAGATCGCTTCCTTTACTGATATGAATTGGGTGTTAGTGTACATAAGGTAGCACAATAAAAAAGTCAAAATACAGTACAAAAATGTGATCAAAATCTAGTATATTTTGCCACTTTATCAAAACTAGCACACCCTAAAAAATGTATTACAAGGACAAGCTATTTTTTAATTAAAAGTTTTGAGAAGAGTAATAAAGTGAAAAATTAAAATGAAGTAAATATATCTTTAATAAAAAAGTAAGATTTAAACAAATAAAGGCAGAAGGACAAGTAGAATGCCTCTACCACCTATTTCCTCTTTTATCACTTACAAAGCATTGTAATAGGAATATATTTTAAATTGTCCAGGTATTATTTTATTCAAAGTGTCATTAAAAGCTGAACTATATCAATCATGTTGTGATTTTACTGCCACAAACTCCCTGAGAGACAGTACATTGTAAAAGATAGAGTGTTAAATGGTTATCTCACTTACTAGCTGTATTATGAGTGGTGACCCATGTAAACTACATCAACCCTAGTCCCCTTATCTGTAAAATGAGGATAATAATCTGCTTCGCTGGGTTATCGTGAGCATCAAGTGAGGTCATGGATGTAATATGCTTTGCACATCCTAAAGCTACTACATAATGAATATCAGCTAGGAACCTCTCTAATCCTGTTTTTTCATCTCTAACTTGATAAACACTACATCAGTGTGAACTTTTCTTTAACTACAACTATTTGCACCAGCTCGTCTTTTTCTGCCTCGTTCTGTCTAGAAATTGTCTTCAGCTCCAAAAATAATTTGAGGACATGTATGCTTGTCAATTTAGTGGAAACGGAAAGTTTGAGGGCCTTGATAGTGAATGTTATAACCCAGTGGCAGTCCTTAACATCCCTCAGCTGATCATTAGTTCCATAAAAAGAACCAATCAGCAACAATACTACATAAGGACGTTTGTGCCTCCACCCAGGATGGTCTTAGATATCCCTTCGCCGATGTTATTAACTGTTCTACAAAATAAGACAAGCACTGATGGTCTTTTTTTTTTTTTTTTTGCTAAAACGTTGAGTTTTTCACACACTAATCCTTTTAATATTCATTCATTCATCCTCTGTGTCAAACTTGTTTTAAATGTTGAAGTACATAAAAAAGAAAGCAGAGCCAAGAAAATAACATATAGTGACTAAATGAATGTAGATGATAATAAACTGAAAAACAATCATTGTCATGATCTATCTTGCTCTTGGAAAACTGATAATGAAATATATGTCCTCCTCACTCAGTCAGCCAGACAAGTAGCCAGGTACTTTGCTAAGGGTTAATGACAGACCACCCTGTCTTTTGCTCAGTCTCATAAGGGAGACAATGTGCAAACAGCTATGTATAAACAGGATATATGAAGGGTAAATTGAAGATAATCTCAGTGGGAAGGCAATAAGATTAGGATTGAGAAAGATTTCTTGTAGATGGTGAAGTTTTATCTGAGATTTAAAGGAAACCAGGGAAGCTAAGAGGTAGAGATGAGGAAGGAAAGAAGAAAGGGGATTATGGACATGAAATACAGATAAAAATCCAAACTGGCAGTATCTATTTTCTGTTACAAGGTGGGATACATGGGGAAAACAGAAGGAGGAGGAAGTAGTGGTTAAAGGAAAAATGACTGTACTGTAAAAACACAAGACACAAAATAAAATTTTTTCAAAATAAAGTAAATGAACAATTTGTGTTTCTTGAAACTTAAGAAAAAAACAAGGTGATGGTGGAATCTCACAATATTAGTAGCTATTCAGTGCATATCCCAGATCTCACAGAGTAAACTATTAAGTTTGGGGTCCTTGGATTTCCAGGTGATCAAAACTTCTGAATGGTTGTGATTCAGCGTTCTGAGTTCAGTAAGTCTTCCTATGAGACGAGCAAAATGTTGAGGATCTTCTGGATGATATATTTTTGAATATTTATACAAAATTCCTAAAAATGGTTCCTGTAGTTTTTCCACGTGTTGCTTATTTTTAAGTAGGGGACGATCTGAAAAACAATATTATAATTATCTTACTATTTTCTGCTAAAACATAAAGAATAAGAAGGAAGTCTAGTCATTAAAATAAATTATATTTCTGAGAAATATCACACAATAACTGTATGCAAGTATCCACTCAAAACACAAAATCAGCACAAGATGAGCAAAAAGATCTTTGAGGATTGGAGGCAAGAGAACTCCCTCTACTGATGCAGACCAGAGGTTGTGTCTTGCCTGTCTATGGTCATACAGCTAAATTATGTCAGAAGTAGAATTTGAATCTACTGATACAGACCAGAGGTTGTGTCTTGTCTGTCTATGGTCATACAACTAAATTATGTCAGAAGTAGAATTTGAATCCAGGTCTTCCTCACTCTAAGGTTAACCCTCCATCCACTAAGCCACACTGTCTCTCTGCTAATGTAATTGTAATCCACGAATTTTATATGCTTCCATTTCTAAGTTAATAAGTATTTGGAATGTATTCTTTATTAATCTTTCATAATTGATTTTACCTGAAAAAAACACAGTTGTCGCTGCAAGCAGAGCATATTCAGTTTCCGTAACATTAAGTTCTCCCATGCTTTTGTAGAAGTAAAAGAGTGCAGTAATAAAATCTTCAGTGATGCCTTTGAAAACATAAAAGTAAAAACATATCACTGAAAATTCAGTCCTGAATCAGACATTGCAAGTGCCATTTCTCAAAACTAGTTAAGAATAACAGAATCTTAGAATTAGAAGGCACCGCAGGGGCCATCTAGTTCACTGTGTTTTTGAATAAGAATCCCCTATACAATATACCTGCATACCTATTCTGTTTTTGAAAAACCAATAAATTTTTATTAAGTGCCTTCTATGTGCCAGGCACTGTGCTAAGCACTATACTAACAGTTTCAAATATAAGGAAGTTTTTCCTTATAACCTAAATCTACCTATTTGCTACTTGTATTAATCATTCCTTTTTCTGCTCTTTATAGCCAAGCAGAACAAGCCTAGCCCCTCCTCTATACAGTAGTATTTCAAGTACTTGAAGGAAGTTGTCATGTCTCCTTGTGTTTTTTATCCTCCAGGCTAAACATTCACACTTCCTCAAACCAGTATTCATACAGTATGTTCTTAAGACCCTTCCCCATCCTGATTGGTCTCTTCTGAACACTTGCCAACTTATCAATGGCCTGCCTAAATTACCTCCTACCCACAAGTGAACACAATATGCCAGATGTGAAAAGGACAAGAATCCTAGTCCTGTATACTATACCTTTCTTAAGGTAGCCTAGGATTGCATCCCCACTTAAGGCAGCCTAAGATTGGGCTCTCCCTCACCTGAGGTCTTTAAACAAAGGCTGATTGACCCTTTCATAGCACATCATAGAATTCTTTTCCAGGTGAAGTTTAAGGTATAGAACCTTCAAAGGTCCCTTCTAAATTTGATACTTTATGATTCTGTGCATTAGGTCTTTTTGATGACCATATCATACTGTTGATTCATAAAGAGCATGCAGACCTTGAAATCCCAAAGATTTTTTTCTAGATAACCATCCAAATCTCTTCCATTTTAAATTTAAATGAAGTTTTTTTTGTACCTACATGTAAGATAAAATGTATCCCTATTAAATTTCATCTTACTAGATTTGGCCCACTATTCCAGCCTATGGAGATTGTTTTGATCATAGGATAACAGATCAGGGATTTAGAGCTAGAAGGGAGCTTAGAGATCGTCTAGTCCAGGGATAGGGAACCTGGAGCCTCGAGGCCGCATATGGCCCTCTAGGTCCTCAACTGTGGCCTTTTGACTGAATCCAAACTTCACCAATTCGTTCTGTGAATTTCGGATTCAGTCAAAGGGTTGCACTTGAGGACCTAGAGGGCCACATGTGGCCTTCAGACCACCCCGATCTAGTCCAACCCTCTCCTTTTACAGATGAAGAAAGTGAGGTCCAGAGAAATCAAGTTACTTGCCCAAGGATATACTGGTAATAAATGGTGGATCTAAGATTTGATCCCTGATTTATTAAGTCAAAATCCTGATGTTATGCAGCTATCCTTCTTAACTTTTATGTCCTACAAATGTGATAAGCACAAGATCTCTGCCCAAATCTAAGTCACTTGATAAAAATATCAAACAGAAAAGGAGAAGTAAGAACCATCTCTTCCAATGTCGGTCAAGATTTATAATGCTCATTTTACCGGATGTAGTAGTAGAAGTTGGACTCTCTTCATTGTGATGTGTTTCCATAGAATAAAGAACACTTTGATCCGCATTCTGATTGTGATAATTTAATGAATGATCAGAAAACCTTACAGTATCTGATAAGAGAAGAAAACATGAAGCTTTGATTTTTAAAAATTTGTTATTCAGGCAATTGTTTTGTCCCTTTCCTAGCCAAATGACCAAGATGGCATATTTGTTGGGTGTGAACATATCCATGAGAAATAGATGGTCTTTCTAGCATGTAACGTAGTATCAGAAACATAGTAGGCCTTAATAATTACTTGTTGATCAATTATACTCACTATTATCAATAAAGATCAAGCAATGTTTAATTAATTCTATTCAAATAGAAGATAGAGAACAATTTTTCAAAGGTTCTCTGTGATGCTTAAAATGCACAATGACTTCCTTTAAAGTTGTCATTTAAAATTACATAGTTTCAAATGTATTGGTAAATAGTTTTTTTAATTAATTTATTTATTTTTAGTTTTAAACATTCACTTCCATAAGATTTTGAATTCTAACTTTTCTCCTCCTCTCTCCCCTTCCTCCTCCCTAAGATGGCATGCAATCTGATATAGGCTCTACATATACATTCATGTTAAACATATTTTTCACATTAGTCGTGTTGTAAATGGGAAATAGTTTTAAAGCAACTGGTATAGAATAGGTGGCTGTCTTTACTACTAATCAATGGTAAAAGAAAAACACTTGCAATAAGTGAAAACACTTGATTGCCACAATCAGTGGCTAAATTTAATAGCATCTATCAACATTAGAGTTCTCAATTTATAGCAATCAATCTACAAGCATTTTTTAATCACTTACTATGTCCAGGTACTGTACTAGGCACTGGAGACAGAAACAAACAATAAAATAATCCCTACTCTGAAGGAGCATACATTCTAATGGGGGTGGGGGGACACAAGTATATTTATGTATTACATATTTATGTCCATGTGTAAATAAAATATAAAAATACAAGGAAATTAAATATAAAGCAGTTACAGAAATCAAGAAAAATTGGAGAAGGTGATAATTGAGCTGTATCTTTGAAAAAGAAAGGATTCTCCAAGGTGGAGTTTAGGAAGGAGTCCATTCAGGTATGGGAGATGGCCAATGCAAAGACACAAAGATGGTAGATGGAGTGTGGTGGGTGAGGAACAGAGAGAAGGTCAGTTTGATCTTAGTGTGCAAAAGGGGAATGATGTATAATGAGGCTGAAAAAGGAGACTGGGGTGAGGTTGTCAAGGTTTTTAAAAGCTAATCATAGGAATTTATAGTTTATCCAAGAGGCATTTTATATATTTATATACATATATGCATATACACACATATATATATATACACATATATATATCAAAGAAGCCATATATGATTATACACACACACACACATTATATATATATATATATATACATATATATATGTAAGGAGCCATATATATAAAGAGCTATTAGGGTTCACCGAGTACAGAAGTCAAATCTGTGCTTAAGGTAAATTTCTTTGGTAGATTTGTGGAGTATGGACAACAGTGGGGAGAGACTTGAGAAACTAAGAAGGATTAAGAGGCTATTGCAATATTTGATTAGTGATGATGGAGGCATAACTAAGGTTGTAACTGTGTGAGCAGAGAGAAGACAGACAGGAAAGATGTTGTAGAGAGAGAAATGGCAAAATTTAGCAACTGATTGTATACCTGGGGTGAGGAAGAGTAAGAAGTTGGAGAAAATGCTTAGTGGACCTGAGAGACCAGAAGAATGGTAGTATCTTTAATCACATTGATAACTAACATTTATATAACACTTTAGGGCTTACAAAGCACTTTACATTTATTATCTTATTTGTTCCTCACAACAATCCTAAGGGGTAGTTGCTATTATTAACTCCATTTTCCAGATATGGAAACTAAGATTGGAGTTAAGAATTAAGCCCAAAGTCTCACAAGTTAAACAGAAATAGGGAAGTTTGGAAGCGGAGTAGTCTTGGGTGGAATAAGAAGTTCTATTTTGGACATGTGGAGTTTGAAATGTCTCCTAGAATCCAGTTTAAAATGTCCAATAAGCAGTTGATACAGGATTGAAGCTCAGGAGGAAAGACATGGGGCAGGATATATAGATATAGATATCTATGTGTGTGTGTGTGTGTATGTGTATATATATATAAAACCCATGATCTCTAAGAGAATATAAAGAAGGAAGAGAAGAGGGTTCAGGACACAGCCTTGGGAGAACACTCACAGCTGAATGATGAGCCAGCAAAGTAGAGAAAGAAGGATGCTAAAACATGAAGGAAGAGAACTAGAAGGAAATAGAGTCACTAAAACCCTGGGAGGGAAGAGAATGCAGAAGAAGGCAGTCAATAGTGTCGTATACAGCAGAGGTCAGGAAGCAGGAAGACCAAGAAAAGACTATCATATTTACTTTCACTAGCTGATGAAAGACACTCATTAACTTTCTGATTATAGATTTGAGCTGAACGAAGGAACATTGCTTCAACTGTTGAACCCTTCAGCAATGCAATCTGATCCTCACTGGCCAAACTTTCAAATCCTGTAAGAAAAGACATTTATAATTATTGAAAGAAATTTTCGACTATGGATTTAATTCAACAAACAATAACACTGTATAATTTCAAAGGTGAATAAAATGCTTTTGTTCATATTTGTGGTTTTAAAAATGTTTTTGTTAATGCTGCCTGGTTACTAAGACAAATACTAAGTGATATGGATAATGGAACTGCAAAGTTCTTATTTTGCAATGTGTTGTCTGGATGAGTTTTTTTCTTTTTATCCATTAAATTAGTAGCCTGATTTTCTATTATTGTGGATTTTTCCTTTGTTTACTTCAGACTATATCTACAAAAATAAGTAAAACACACATATAAAAAAGCCAAATGAGTTGTTTGACCAACTTGATTACCAAGTTTATCAAGTCATTCAAAGAACAATTTTGACTAATCATTTTTACTGCCTTGATCAATTAAATCAGTCAAAATTAGTATAGTAGAAGAGAATTAGTATAGTGGAAAGCATGTTGAATTTGGACTCATCTGGGTTTGAATTCCTACCTAGTTACATGGCTAGGAGGGAAATCATTTACCCTCAGTTTGTCAGTGTATTACAGTGGAAAGCATACTGGATCTAGAGTCAAATGACTTGGGTTTGAATGCTGACTTTGCCATTTACTACCTGTATTACCTTGGGCAAGTCACTCTACTTATTGGGAACCTAGTTTCCTCAATTATTAAAAAGGGAGATGGATTCTATGACTTCTAAGGTCCATTCTAGTTCTAAACCTATTACCCTATAATTCAGAGCTTCATTTTCCTCAGCTCTAAAACAGAGGTAACAATACCTACCTCACATAGTTGTTGGGAGGAAGATACTTAGCAGACCTTAAAATGCTACATAAATGTGAGTTGTTGTTATTATATTGACATATATATAGAAATAGTATGAATGGAAAGAAATTTGTAGAGGTGTTAATTTTAAATGACTTTGGCATCAGGCTTTTTCCCCCGACTTTGAAATCTTTAATAATTAGAAAGAACTGAAGGTTTCCTTTCTATTTAAATTCCTCTAGTCTCCTTAAAATGAGGGAATAAAGTGAATCTGTTAAGTTTAATGACTTTTTAAAAAGTTTTCAAGGAAAACTACCTGGAAGTCTCTTTGTAAAATCCACCAGCACCTGAACATGAAGCACTGCTGTCTCTGAAAGCCGCAAGAAACTTTCCTCAGGATTTGCATATTCCTGGAGCTAACACACACAGAAATAGAATTAATAAAAATGAACTTTATTAAAAAAGTTGTCAAGATTTTATATAATTATCATTGTGATGATATTGCTGATTACTCATTATTTCTTGTAAATAATGCCCACATACTAATTTCTTTGCTTCCTCTAGTGGAATTGTGTATCTTTGATGAGCAGCCACGATGTGATCAATGAGCTGATGTTCCACTGGAGTTAGTTCTATTCTGTCCTGTAGCTTTAAGAAAATATAAGGGGTATGGGGGAGGAATCATGTATATAGTTTATGCCAAAAACAATGAAAGAATCAGGCAATTAATTTAATGAAGAGTAAAGTGCTTACCACTTTTCTAAATCTAGTTGTAGATGACACGTGCTTATTGTCTATGCCTTCTTCTTCCAATTTGATGTTACAAAAAAAGCTATTCTTCTGCTTGAAGTTTTTTCGAAGTCGTTTGGATTTACACTGTACTTCTGTTAGCAAACCTGTAATATTTTGAAATTCATATTTATAATGTGGACATAGGTCTTTGCTGAGGAAGTAAGAATGCCTGCAGAGGATGCCAGCTTTGCCCCTTCCTCCTCCATTGTTTCTAGTGTCCTCTGATGCTTATTAGAAGGTTAAGGCAATTTGCCTGTCCTGGTGCTCTTATAACCAGGATGAAACAGAACTTGGAAAAATAAGTGGAAAGGGATATAAGAGTTTATCCCCAATTGGAAAAACTCAACAGGAGGAATGGACTACAATGGGTTAGGTTGGAGGGGGTGGCACACAGCCTGTACCAAAAGGCATGAAAGTGGTCAATAGAAATTTAAATTTTGTTTCCTTAACTCAGCTAGAAATCAACCTTTTTTAAAAGAAGTTTAGAACTGAAAGTGTTTAAAGCTGCCTTTTATTTTATATAGCACATGGACTGCAAAGACTGCCCAACAACAGACTGGCAAATGAGTTGACCTGCATGGTGCCTTGCACATATGGGGCACTTTATATAGTCTTAGTTGATTGATTGACCAGCCCCAAGACATCTTGGCCTTGGGCCTCTTATTCAGAAAGTGTGGTGACAATTCCTTGAAGAAGCAATATCAGTGGTGACTAACAACAGTAGAAAACAGATTTGGAAACTGCACAGATGGAATGTGATAGGAACAAGGGAAAATAATCACAAAAGATGCAAATGCAGAGCAAAACGGCAGAGGCAGGATAGCAAGGAAGTTCTTAGAACACAGTGATGAGCTACAGAGGCAAACGAGGAACAATGAGGCACAGGGTCACAATGTAGAGAAACACACCAAGACCTTATCCTTCACTAAAACTGTCAATCGTATAAATTGTGTAGGTCCTGGAGAAATGGAAAAACTTCCAAAGGGGTGGGTTGATCGACTATTGAGAAAACCCAAGTTCTTTTTGTCTTTTGGGGGTCTCCAACACCAGAGTAATACTCAAAATCCAGAGCAACTGTATAGGCATCTATGACAGGTAATATACACTGGAGGGAAAAGTTTCTTTGACTGCTTATGAATTTTGTTAGTAGTCCTTTTTGTATTTTTTTCTCATTTGTTAGGAAACTTTTCTATGTCCTATTGTTAGCCTGGTGCTAGTGAAGAAACTGGAGATATCTAGACAAAAACTAAGAAGAATGCTGATATTTCCAGGGAAAACTCCTGTGTGTGTGTGTGTGTGTGTGTGTGTGTGTATAGAAGGCAGAAAGGAGTATAAGAAGCCTCCAAGATTGAACTTGGTCTGCATAGGCACAGACCTTCAGATCTAGGCTACAGGTTCCATATACAATTATTTCTAGAAATAATAGTATAGTATATATATGTGTATACATATACATATATATGTATGTATGTATTATAGGCACTTCTATGAGTCATCATCCTTTAAAAAAATTTCATGTGTCTCAGTCATATATACATCCATTAGGCTTTCTGTTCTTTCTCTCCTTTGTTCTATAATGATTCATCTAGTGATATGCAGTTGTGAACCATGAATTCAACCTAGGAATTTGTCTCTCTAAACTAGAAATTCTAACTATTCTACTCTAGACACACTATCAGGTTAATTCTAGGTTGGTAGCAACATGCTGTACCAATTGATTTCTAAAGATAGACAAGGTGTACAATAGTCAAATAATCTTATCTATGTGTGAGGGTGAAACTTGGCTTTATATATCACAGTGTCATGAGGGTATCTCATGAAGATGAAAATGAGCAAAGTCTCTTTTTGTCTTTACAAACAGGAAAAGACATCAAACACTTTTGTTAAGTAGGAAATTTTCATATTTAGCTAGTTAGACTAAATTTTTTTTTACCTAAATAGGGCCTCTGTTTGAACTGGACCAGTCTAACACAAAGGAGGAAGGGCATTATCCTATTGTTAATATTTACTTTTCGGTATTAAAGTCATTCAAAAAAGTTTCATCTATACTTAGCACATGAGGAGCAATTTACTAGGTGCTATGTTGTGATTCTCTATGCTCAGCTCCTTCTTTTCTTCTTAATCATGGCCTTGAGGTAGCCCTCAGCTCTGAAAGGCTGTGCTAACAGAGCACAAGCTATGACAGACCTTATCATGCTGGAAATGCTTTGAATAATGGCTGGGCAATAGACTCTATGTTACCTGAGGACCAGTCCAGCTATACGTAGAGAGCTTCACCCCTAAGTCAGACACAGAGCCATTAATTTCTCAGCTATGACAACTCTTAAAGTTGTAGAATGAAGACTTCTTAAGGATTGAGGGAGACAGTGTGCTACAGTGGAAAAAGCCCAAAATTTGGATCAAAGGACCTGAGTTTGAATCCAACTACCACCACTTACGTAACCTGCATGACCTTGGGCAAGTCATTTCTTTGGACTACAGTTTCTTCTTCTATCAAATGAAAGAGTTGGACTCAATGACTTCTATGTGGGGGGTAGGGGGACAGGGATTGGAAGATAGCTTCTGCCCTCAGGCAGTATATCTTCTATCTAGGCAAAGAGACAGAGTCTACAAAAACATATTTTAGGCAAATTATTTAAAGGCACTTGAAAAGCAATATTCTAGAAGCAAAAATGGAAATATTTCCAAATGAGTATATGAGTTCTAAAAGAATATCTAGAGAGAGTCATTTCAATCAAGTAAAGTTAATCAGAGAATGCTTCGTGAAAAATGTGAGTTTAGAGCCAGGTTTTTAATGATGTGAGGTTTACTAGTGAAGGAACCAAAGGCTTTACAAGTCAGAGAAATGTGTCAGGTCAAAATGAAGGAGATAAATAAATTGTATGGGGGCTGGGGGGGGGCGGTGTGGAAATAGGATTGGTGAATCAGGAAAGCCTAATGAAGAACTAAAGGGAAACTTGGAAAGTCAAGCTTCCATGTGTAAATTCCACATAACGGGCAGCAGGGACATATCCTGCTTTCTTTAGCAGAATAGGAGAGTGACAAGATGTGACAGTCTTTGCGGAAGATTATTTTAGCAGCTATAACTAGCACAAATTAAAAGGAAAGCAAAAGGAAGCAATAAGATCAGCTAGGAGGCTGAGATGGAGTTCAACCTAGTGTAGCAACTGGAAATTAACAAGGAATGGACAGTTCTGGGAGATGTTGCATAAAATGGATTGACAGGATGTGACAAGGTGTGAGAGGTTAAAGGGAGATAAGAGTTGGTAATTATCCTCCAAGACTATGACCCTACTAGGGAAGTTGTTTAGCTTTGGTTTTATACTCTATGTTTTATGTGTCAGCAGAACCTCTACATGAAGCTGTCTTCTTGGTGTCTATAGATGCAGAACTGGAAAAAAAAATAATTATTTTAAAACCACTCATTCTAGTTGCATTGATGTAACATTGAAGAAACTATTATCAATACAGGTACGACTGAATAAAAAAAGATCAGAAAGAAAATTCACATGGATGTGGGGTGTTTGTGTAAAAGCTAGTTATTGTAGATAGCAAAAACCATTAATTCCCTAAATTTGGGAATTAACCCTAATTTTAGTAGTTGCTTTAAAGAACTAATATAAGTTCTGTGAATGTATAAACAAAGAACCTACAATTTGGATAATGGCATTTAGTTCTCAATATGAGAAAAAACAGTCATAGAAAATTGTGGTCAGGACAGTGGATAGAGCACCAGAGTCAGGAGCACCTGAGTTCAAATATGACCTCAGACACTTACTAGCTGTGTGACCCTGGGCAAGTTACTTAACTCCAGTTGCCTCAAAGAGGAAGATAATAGTCAAAGAGAAATGATCAAAACAGAAACTTAGAATAGGCCACTTACATTCTGCTAACATTCCCATTTCCTTACACTTTTTCAAACGGCACTCTTGACATTTTCTACGCATATACATGTCCATTTCACAGTGCCCACCATTCTTGCATCTGTATACTGCATTTTTGGTGATGCTGCGACGAAAAAAACCTAAAAGATGTTTCAAAAGAACCTCATTTTTACTTCACCACTGAGTATTTGTGACCAATCAATGTAATGTCTAATATTAATATTTTTTAAGGTAGCATGGAATAGAGGATAGATAAGAGGCCTAAGAACTATTAAGGCCTCAACGTAAGTCCTGCCTCTGACATGTACTGACTGTATGATCCTGGGTAAGTCACATAGCTTTTCTGGGTTCCCCCTTCCCCAAGCTAGGCAACTCTCTTAAAACTGTCAACTGTAGAGTATTTGCCTATTTGCATAGGTAGAAGCCATCTCCTCTCCTGGAGCATCCTTACACTGCCAAAATCCCAGGTCTAAAACCAAAAACCTAGTATCCTTTTATCAGAAGATTAAATAATAGAATTGACTAAATGATTTTCATTCGCAGAAAATGGGGAAGTGGCATCCCTCCCCAAAAAAGCTTTTATCTATCTTAAAACTGAATTTTCTTAGTCCTCTTCTTCATGAAACAACCTATTCAATCCAAACTGGTATTGTCCCACACATTGGTCATATTTGGCAATTAACACTTATGTCTCTAGCAGCAAGTGCAGCTAGATGGTAGAGGGGACAGAGCGCTGGGCCTGAAGTCAGACTCATTTACCTGAGTTCACATCTGACCTCAGACACTTACTAGCTCTGTGACCCTAGGCAAGTCACTTAAGCCTGTTTGCCTCAGTTTCCTCATCTGTAAAATGATCCGGAGAAGGAAATGGCAAACCACTCCAATATCTCTGCCAAAAAAACCCCTAACAGGGTCACAAAGACTTGAACGTGACTGAAAAACAACTGAACAACTTCCAGCCTCTAAAGTTAAACCTTTCTTTTACCATGTTAAGTATCACTCAAATCAATGTTGTGTTATGTTGTTTTTTCATAAGGTTCCTTAGAGCATCCATTTTGCAGAAGGCATTTCTGGGAATGGTCAGTGAATCAAATCAAGCCCTTTATATCTCATCTGTAGTCTTAGTGAGTTGTACTGAGGTTCTCAGCATCTAAATGACTGGCCTTACATAGGGCTGATGGGTCAGAGACAGGAGCTTAATGCAATTTTTCCTGATTTCCCACAGAGCACCCTACCTATTAATACCATATCACCTCCCATGAACAGTAAACACTTATTTAGTACCAACTTCATCAGTTCAAGGTTTTGTTCATTTGGAAATAAAAACAAAGCAATGAAGAGAGATTTTACAACCTTAAGAAGCATATCCAGGTTATTTTTCATACTCTCAAAATTCTGGTTTCAATTTATCATATTCAGTTTCAGGCCTCTGATCAGCTTCATGGAAACTTAAATTTGGAAAGGATTTTTGAATTCACTTAGCCCAAACTCCCACCCAATACAAGAATCATTCAATCTACCATGCATAGGTATAACTAGCTAAACCCAGTGTCAGATGACAGAAAGCAGTTTCTATTATAACCTCAGACTCAAGTAAGTGGGAATTTACTCTTTAAATATTGAATAATTTATTTAAATGCTAAATTTCTGGTTCAAAAGAAATGAGAAACTGGATCTCCCTTCCTCACATTTGATTCCTTTCAGTGCCATAGATTTGGCCATAAATGTTTCCCTATTACTGTTACCTGTTAATCTCATCATTAATGACAGTTAAGTGTGCTAATAACTAATGCCCATTTAAAAAGGCAAAAAATGGTCATTTTAGTCTACATGCATAAAATTGGTTTTACTCTGATTTTCCTTACCTTTACAACCTTCACAGGTAAGTGCATTATAATGATATCCTGAAGCTTTATCACCACAAACTACACAAAGTTCTTCTTGTCCTTTAATTCTCACAGAAGAATGATTTAGCTTAGATCTTTTTATTCCTGGATATCCATCCTCAGCATCATGAGTAACCGTACAAGTGGGCTTATTTAATTCACTAGTGCTGAGTATGTATTGCCCATCATTATACTGTGAATCCAGACTGTATGTGTTATAATGATTGTGACAAGGTGGAGACTGTAAAGCTGGAGAAAACTGGACAGTTGAATACTGACAGTAAGGTGCCACTTGGTAATCAGGGTCCTGCAGCTGATAATTGATCTGTTCTGGCATTACATCTACATTTCATAAAAACAACAACAACAAAGAATAATTATATAGAAGAATTCAAAAAATTACAGCTGCTTTTAAATTCTAAAATGTCTGCCATCAGTCATTATTAATTGTAAATATTTCACCCATTTCTAGAGGTAAACCTACATTCAGCTCAATCATCCCCTGAATCAAAAATGTGTATTTCTCTTCGTCTCATCTACATTTCCCTTAATAGCCCACTGAAATTGTTTTAGCACACTGTGGCCAGGGCAGTGGAGAACAGAACCGAAACATGATCTCTATAATTTGTCTTTTAAACAACACTTTTTGTGTGCTCCTGGATACCTCAAAGTAAGATTTTTGTGTTGAATTTCACCCTACTTGTTAGTGCCCTTTCGCTCCTCAAATTATCTTGTATTTGCCTATCTGTGTATATGTTGTGTCCCCTCAGTAGGATGTAAATTCCTTTAATATCAAATCTACTTCTGTCTTTATAGCCCCAGCACCTACTACAAAAAGCAGGCATTTAATAGGGAACCACGGGAATTTATTGAGAGCCAGGAAGAGAATGACATGATCGGACCTGAGTTTTAGGTAGATCACTTCGGCAGCTGAGCAAGGACTGGAGTGGGAAGCAGGGAGAGGTATGGAAACCAACTAGGAGGCTATTACAACGGTCCAGAAGTGAGGTGTGATTAGGATTTACAACAGGATGGACCTGTGTGAATGAAGGGAAGAGGATATGCTAGAGAAATCTTGTGCCGGTAGAAATGATAAGACTTGGAAACAACTGAATAAATATGAAGGGAGAGAGAGAAGGAGGAGGATTTGCTAAGACAGAGTCTGGGGACTGGGAGGATGGTGGTATCCTTGACAGCAACTGGGAAGTTCAGAAGGAAATGTTGGGGGAGGGAAAAATAATGAATTAGTAAAGTGCTTATAGGTGCAAGAGAGGTTCTGTTGATGGTCTGATATCTAGGAAAATGTTATCAAGGTACTCCAAGTAAGTGATAAGGATACACCCATTTTGAACAAATAACAAAAGTCTGACTTTTTATTTCCTCTACAACAAGGGGTGAAGCTACTGGCTCGAGGCCACAAGTGCAGCCCTTTGACTGAATCCAAACTTCACAGAACAAATTCCCTTAATAAAAGGATGTGTTCTGTAAAACTTGGACTCAATCAAAAGGCTGCACCCAAGGATCTAGAGGGCCATGGGTGTCCTCAAGGCTGCAGATTCCCCACCCCGGCTCTAGAAGCTTATGTTGCTTATGAAAATAAGCATTAGATTTAATGCTTTTGTGTAGGATTGTGTAAATTAGATTTTCTAACTGACTAATACTATCTGTAGTCTTCTAGTAGGATTTGACAGGTGAAATGTATAGGTGGTGTTACATACCAGGGCTGTCCAACCTTAGGTTATCTTAGGGCTGCATTAAAATAAAATAATTATTCGAGGGCCACACCCAGAATAAAAAATACAGTACACTAATAGAATGTGGGGGAACATGAGTCATCAATACAATAGGCAAAGGTGCAAAGCAATAACACAACAGTATAAAGGTAGGTGCATACTGACTAGTCTGCATTGTACAGACGGAACACATCCCACAGATGGATTGAAGATTCTGTGCAATATGTTCCGCCCCTAATACTGCTTAAAAACACCAAAGAAAATTAACATCAATGAGATTATTTATTATTGATGGAATTTAAAAATCTAATATGCATTCCATGCAAATTATTATTTTATTTTTTCACTCATGAAAATTAAAACCCACAGGCAGACCTCATAAAATCGCACGGTGGGCCACAGTCGGCTTGCAGGCCATGTTTTGGACAGCCCTGTTATACACCATTGAGACTTTTTTATGCCACAGTAAGAAATAATTCAGTCTCTTGTAGTCCCTTTTCTCCTATATGTCCTTTATTATATCAAGACCAATATATTCTGTTTAATTCAACAAGTATTCTTGATCGCCTACTGTCAATTTCATTTACTAAAAGGCTTTTCCAAAAAACTTTATTTTCATGAGCAGGTGCTAATTAAAATTTTTTCTAATTTTTGTTGTTTCTAATTATCTACAATATATTCTGAAAGTTATGTATTTTCCTCATTAGACTTCAGTTATCATATCTACATATTTGCTCATTTTTGGTATACTTGTAAGTTTCTTGCAGGTGAGAATTTGGTGTTTTCTATGTTAATTTCCAAAGAAGTTTTTACACCTTATATTTATACCTATATATTTTCTACAGGGGATAAAAGTTTTAATTTTTACTATTGGAAGCTTTTGTTACATACCGTAATACTGTATAGGTTCAGCAAGACAGTACCCATCCGATACTGTCACATAAGTATCTGCCATATTCTGGTACAACTCCCACTGCTTCATTCACTTCATTAACAATGGGCTTTTGAGAATAAAGCCTAAGGGAAACAAATACTTTGCAGATTATTTTCAAGTATGGTTTTGAGATCTAGTAATAATTTATAAAAGAAAGATAATCCTTTCAACGGATTGAAGGAAAGAATTTCGCTTAACAGGAAACAATACTGAGTCAGTGAAGAAATATCTATCTATACTTTTGGTAGAAAGGTCTTGGCAATAACTACAGAAACCAAGTCAATTGAAAATGAATCCTATCAATTTCTTAACATTCTGTTCTTTGAACTGAATTTCATAAATGTTGATATTGATTCATGATGTTGTCTGATAGTTTTAGCATATAACTGATTTCTAAAATAAGATGATTCAGGGAAAACAATCAGAAATACAGTTGGAAGTATTTATAGAGTTGAAAAAAAATAATTTTAGGAAGCAGTCTTTATCTTCCAGTTGTTTTATAATTTATATTGTAAAGTTTCGAAATATCTGTGATTTCATCAGTGTGTGAATTCCCACTGCTAACATATATAAAATAAGGTCATTGGATTATATAGTCTTTAAGCCCCCTTTCAGCTCTAAACCCTTTATTACAACCATTCCACATTTCATGAGTTTCTGTGGTTTAAAAATTCATATCCTGATGATCAGCTGTCTAGTAATGATCCTGTACTTATAGGTTTTTCAGTTGGTTAAGACCTTTCTGAGCCTGACCACCACTAACACAGCTTTTCAAAACCCAGGGTTACCTCCCCAGGATGAGGCATTAAAGTTGGGTTGGGGATAAGGTCGTAGATTTGTTGCTGTTGCATCATTGCAGTCATGTCTGACTTTTCTTGACCCCATTTGAAGTTTTCTTAGCAAGGATGCTGGAGTGGTTTGCCATTTCATTCTCCAAGTCATTTTACAGCTGAGGAAACTGAGGCAAACAGAGTTAAGTGACTTGCCAGGTTCACACAGCTAGTAAATGTCGGAGGCCAGATTTGAATTTGGAAAGATCAGTCTTCCTGACTCCAGGCCTGGCACTCTATCCTTTGCACCACCTAGGTGCCCAAGTTATGGATAAATGCTGACTAATTTTTACAATACCTTGAATTGGTAACTAAAGAAAAGTTTCATGTTGCCCAAATAACGATTACATGGCATTTTAAGTGCTTTCTACTCATACCACCTTTAAAATAAATTAATTTCTAGGAGAGGAAGTAACAAAAATTTAAGACTAGAACTTATGTGGAGTAAAATGAGTAGGACCAAGAGAATAACACATAATGACGGCAATAATGTAAATGAAAAGATCATTAAAAGGAAGTTGAATTCTGAGTGATGGGAAAACGGGTGAAGGTCCTAATGAAACATACCTGCTCCCTCATGGCAAAGAGGCAGAGAATTGCTAGGACAGAATATTATGTGTAGCGTCAGAATAGGTTTCCCTATTGCACGATTTTGCTTTATTGTTTTTCCTTGTCACAAGGGGAGCTTCAATCTGGAGGAGAGGAGGTGAGAAACAACTGTGCTGTAAAGACAAAAATATCAATAAAATGGGGAGGGGGAGTTAAGGCTGCTCTTAAGGGGAAACAAACCACTTGACTACCAAGGAGGGAATTCTAAGAACAATAGAGTAACTTAAAAATAATCAACCATGAGATCAAGACAAAACTTTGAATCACATTCTGAGAAAAAGTAACTGGGAGTGAAATAATCATCTGATTTAGTGGTATAATATTGGAGAAAGAGCAGTAAGAGGCATAGTGCCCATTACATTATAGTACCCCTACACCTCTTATTTCAAACTATAATCCAAGCCAGATGCCTCTTGAACTATTTCTAAGAGTTCCTTGAAGGAATATGATCCTAGTAGGTATCTCCATGCTCTAGCCCATAAATGAGAAATAATTATGAATGATAAATAATTCAGAAGGTCTTAATCTCCAAAAAATGTCAAAACACTTAGACTTTACCCTACATGAACACGTTGAGTGGTTAGATTTTTTAATGATGTGGAACATTTCTGCTCTCAGTCATCCTCATTCAAAATTACATATTTTCAGCTGTTAAAGTTATAGTAAATTTCATTATTTTTACTACTTAAGGACAATGACTTATCCGTGTGCATAAAGGATAAGACAAAATGAAATGATTTTTTAAAAATCCTGTCATCAAGTTACTCTAACAAATTAATTTCCACAAATACACATAAATTTCCATGAACATAATGATTATAGTATAATCATTTACTTTGTGTTGTTACTCATTAGACATGTATAGAAATGAAAATATGTTTTTATTAGGATTGTTCAGGTAGTAAGGCATCCTAATCTTTTGTTCCTTCATCATCCATTATCTGTCAAATCCTAGGTCCTTGTTAAAACAGTTGAACCTCCCAAACCTGCTTAGAACAAGCTAAGATTTAGTGCATGGTAACATAGTAGCAGTCATGTAGAATGATGTCTGATGGGGCAAAAATACAAAAAAAAAAAAAAGTGATGCCCTAAGTAAATTAACTTCTTTCTCCATAGCTTTAATATGATGACCCTCTCAGAAACCAACAGCTCAATCAATGTCAATAGCAGAGTCAGTCACCATACACTTTATTCAATCACCTGTTAATCTTGATAAATCTTTTGGTTTCCTACATTAAAGGAACTTGGATAAATGTGTGAGATTTTTGGCAACCATTGCGTAAGAGGTTAGCCTGCTCTTTAGCTACCACAAATTGAGTCTCAATACAATTTCAGGTATGAGGTGAGAAATGAAAGTATTTCAACAACTAAAATTAGATGTGAAACCTAAAAGGATTTACTTTTAGATTACCTCGTTGTTGTTATTTTTAGAGAAAGTATCATTAATATTCACTGAGGCTGGGTCTACAAAATGGCAGCCATCCAAACAATACTGAAATTTACTAAATGTTTGATGCCATGTAGACAGCATTACCTGAGAATTTACTGTAGAACTACTGCAAATGAAACCTGATGAAGCAATTTTTAAAAATTAATGATACAGTTTGCTTTTTTGTGATTAGTGATTTAAATACTATACCTTTATAATAATTTGCACAAAAGACTTTCAATAATGCCATTGTTAGAGTTTGTACCACGGGGCTATAACAGGTGAGATTATAAGAAGATATTTCCGGTACTTCTGACAATTAGACAACCTTAGACAATGTCCAAAAGAGACTTATATACTATATCAAATCATGGACTAGTATGCCAGGTTCTAATAGAGTGGCTTCAATGTTCAAGATAATGCAGATATGCATTGTTTTCTGTTTGATAAATTTTTTACTCTAATTTTTTTCTTCAAACCTTTGTTGTATATCACAAGGAGATTAATCTATGTGTGCACATGTGTTTATGTTTAACTGCAGCACACAAAAACAGGAATAAAATATTAAATCATCAGGTTAAAGTTTGAAACTGTTTTGGAAAATGATTAATAATGTGGATAAAGAAATGTAATTAAAAACTTTCTAACTTGGCAAGTAAAGTGAAAAGTTACAATGGGCCTGGAATGCTACTGTTTTATTATCATTCCTGTAAATATTTGCTTAAAACAGAAGCCACTTAGTTAAGAAGGGTGTTCTTATCAGTGGGATCAATTTGGCATGGACAAAGTCTACATTTTTTCCTTTGGTAAATTTTTTTTAAACTGGACATAGATGTATATATATATATATATATACACATACATATATATGTATATAGATATATATGCATATATATACACACACACATATATATTTCTTAATTTTAGTACATTTTCAACAGTTAGTATTTTTAAATACTTACATTTTGTTTGCCTAACCCTAAATTCAGTTGTCTTAAAATATGTCCACATGTGTAAAAGGAAGAGTAATTATACAATGATTCATGGTTTTTAAACTGATGTATTAATTACATTATAAATCAAAAAGCAAAATGCAAATGTCTGGGTTAATACCTCTGAAGCTTATGAAAAAAATGAATAAGACAAAAAAGTTGTCGAAATGAAAGTATTTCAATAGAAAACAGTCTTGTTTTCACTTTAGCTACTTCTAATTAGTGATGACAATCGTAAATGAAAACTTAGCTTTAAATTTTACTTTTGCCATGCAAAGGTTTTTAAAGCTCAAGTTCTTTCTAATAATTTATTAGATTTGTAAGAAATAAGAGGATTTTTTTTGGAAATGTGAAATAATACATTTTAATTCTATCTAGTTTTTGCTACCTTCAATTACATGAAAAATTTTCTATTGTGTTCTGCTTTAAAATACCTGTCAGATACTTTAAATACGTGTACAGGGTAATTCTAATTAGCAGAGACATTTGTTTAAATAATTTTCAGAGCTTAAAAGAGATAGAGCAAAATGTTAAAGTGTTAAAACTTTAAGACCAATTTGAAAATTATTTTAAAACTGAAAAATAAGATACTTTAAGTCAAATATGTAGAAGTAGGCTATAATCAATTTCCCCCTCAATTTCTACCCCATTTAGGTTTATTTTCATACTTGTAGGACAATAATGTCTGCAACATACACTTGATTCTCTTACAGACTCCTTTTTTTAAACTGTATTTCAAAATGTTTGAATTATATATATATATGCATACGCATATATATAATTCAAACATTGTGAAATATACATATATATACATATACATACACACACACATACACACACACACACACACACACACATATATACATATGAAGATTTTGGCAATTACTTCCAAAAAGAAAACCATAGGTTTCCTGGACTTTGTAAATATTTTAATTAAAGATTTTTGGCATATTCATTTATTATAGTAAAGATTTGTTTTAAGTAGTTCACTAATATGTTGAGTATTGCATTGTCTCCTATAGTTCCAAACTTCTATTATATTCCAAGTCATTTTGAGTCATCTTAAGTCCTAACGTACTACAGCGATGTCTTGATATCCTAGAGAAAACAATTATAAATAGTCCCCTGTGTTTATATTTCTTACCTTTGTGAAGAAATATATTCTTTTGAGGAGTTACTACATTTTTTTAAAATATATTTGTTTATATAAAAAAAGTTAAATTAGTAAAAGTAGAAACTACAAGTCTAAAAAGGCATAAGCTTTTCAGTTACATGCTATAGCTTAACTTACAGTTTGAAGCAAATGACAAATACATGATATTGCAAACAGATAAACAATGTGCAATCTAAATTGAGACAACCTGGAATTATAAAATTCATAGTTCTTTTGAATGCATAAATATAATACTCACAGATGGAAGACCAAACTACAGTCTGTCCTCTTCCATACAGAGTGGAGTATATTATGATTCAGCAATTACTTCAACTCCCTGAAATCCAGCTGGAGCAAATTGGGCCTTTCCCCTATTTATCAGAGTTTAGGTTTTCTTTCTTTCTTCCTTTTTCTTTTTTTTTTTCCATATACTTAGGCTCCAGACATTCTACAGAGCAATGCTTCTGCTCTATCTGAGAGACAAACTTCCCACACAGTCCTCCTTAGGGTCAAAACAAGGGCAACTGCAAGCTGACATAAATCAACTAATAACTGGATCATCAGGGATGGAGGCCTTTGGGACCTTCACGTCACACTTTCCCAGAGTTCTCTATTATTTACTTAATAAATATTTTGTTTTCTTGATAGACTTTGACGTTCTCCCACGTTGGTTGCAAAACACTGGTATCTCTTCTCACTAATAGGTAATGTACACAGTAAAATCTCATTAATGCAGACTCTACAAATTCAGAATTTCTGATATTCAACCCCAAGTTTATCTTCACATTATCTAAGATGAAAGTATTTACTAAGTGAATTAGTATAAATAAGATTTCGGAGCTGCTATTTAGGCAATATTTAGGATTTCAGCAGCTCAGTTGTTTATAATTTGAGATATCTATGCATTAAAGCAACCCAGGGCCAACTTGCACTTCTTTACTGCATGTAAATGTATTTCTTTAAATAGTCTATAATTCACACTTTTCGAGAATTCATATTGTCCTGCCTTCTCTAATAAACTAAATTAATCAGGCTTTACTACATGACTAAGATTACTAAGTGAAGGCCCATACAATGGATTTATGTTGACTTCTATAGAATACTGGACTTTGAATTGGGAAGATCTATGCAGCTTCAAATCCAGCCTCAGATATTTTTAGCTCTATGATCCTAGGAAAGTACTTAATTTCTCTGGGCCTCTCAGTCTCTTCATCTTCATTTCTGAAATGGAATTTTAATAACTTCTACTTCAGAAGATTGTTTTTAGGATCAAATGAGAAAACCTTAAAGCTCTTGTTTTCATTACTTTTATTTTGGCCCTTTAAAACCATTTGTTACTTTTACACCTTCACGCATATAACCTGTTCCTTTTAACTATTTTGTGGAGTAATAACAATAATCCAACCAAGCCTCGGCTAAAATATTCTAATGTACTAGCTGTCAGCTTTTCTAATTTTATAATGTACATTTAATCCAGAACTATGAAGCAAGCTGACAAAATCCACTCTATATCTCCACATAGTCTTTATACTTCACTTCTGTATTTTATAATAATACTCTTGACATGCTTTGAGATTCAAATACATACCCAATATAAGGTACATGAAGATTTGTAGAAAGTTAACATAGGTCACTTTGTTAAATAGTTAAAACGGAATGTGGTTTAAAAAAAATTATGTTACTCTCAGCTATACAAGCACACAGCAATCTATGGCATAGTATCATATTTGGTGAAGAAAAAATGTTTAGGATATTTATGCGATGAATCAAAAATTCATGGTTTCAAAGACAATGATAAACTGAACAGAAACTAAAGGAGAGAATTCAAGTCAAATTGCAATGGACTTGGAGTCAGGAGACCTTCATTGGAATCATGGTTCTACCACTGATTAAAGCCTGAAGAACCCTGGACAAGTTTCTACTGCCCCTTCTAGTCCTAAATCTATGCTCCTATGAAACATTAAGCTATGTACAGCAATAGGAAATTAAGGATGGATATCAGAACTGGTGCTTGCTAATCAGATAGAATCTCATGGAATAACTAATCTAGTATGCTTTTTTTTTTTAAGAACCTGGGAAATTTATCCATGGCTAGCATGGTGAGAAGCAGAACATTAGACATGAGTTTTATTTGTTCGTCTAAAATTCTGCTTATATTTATACCTAAAATTCAAAAATTTAACTAATCTGATGGGTCCCATACAGGCACATATCCGAATACAATCCTTAACAGAAACAGGGAAAGAATGCATAACTCTCTGGCAATAATTGGGGATAAAACTGTCAATTTGTCCAGGCAAACCCATTTCTCCTCAGAGTCCAGTAAGGGTAGACTACTTTTCACATAATTCTAAAACTGGAAAAATAAATTGTGAAAACACAATTCTGAAAATTCTCACACTCTTTATTCTGCAGAATACTTTCCCAGAGCAAAAGATCCTAAAGACTACTAGCTCCACACTCCATCTGCCAAAACAAAAAAAAATGACAACCAAAATCTCACCAGAACCATTGAAAATGCTGACATTTCTTTTAATAAGATAATAATGAGGGCTTTCGTAACTAAATTGTCCCTTTATATACACTAAGACCAGAGAGCAAAAGATGGACTACCTGAAATATCCTCACAAACCACTAATGGTCTTCAAGTCATACTTTGTAGTAGAAGAAAATGTTCTCTCATTTTGTAGTACTTTTCCAAAGGCATTATCTGCAGCTGGAGTTCTTGTTAAGGAATGCCTGAGTAGTGCTGTTTGCCGCACTTGAACGTCCTGAAAGATCTATAGATACTAACATTTAATGGAGGACAAATAGAGTATATTTTACCTTGTATTATTGTGCCTTGGAGGGGGCAGAGCAGGGTGGAGCTAAGCATAATACTCTAAACAGAGAGACCTGAGAAATATGTCTAAGAGGTAGGTGGAGTCACTCTCTCACTACCAATTAAGCATTTTTTTTCAAATGTTTGGAGTTTCTGATGGTTAAAGGAAATCATGTTCAGCACAGCTGGATCTTTTCTACATAATTGACCCATCCTGCTTGATCTGGTATTGGATTGTTTACTCTATTTTAGTAATTAACCATTATCAGCCTCATTAATGAAACATAAACCACCTCTTATAATCATTTATAAAACACTTGTCAAACAAAATTTAAACAAAGAACAGTATCCCAGCAAAGTAACAGCCTTTTAAAAGCTACTGAAATGGATTACAAGAGTCAATTTGGTTACTTTCTTGTTGTTTTTAATTTTTTTTTAAAAGACAAGACTAGGGACCAACAATAATATTCTTGGCATAAATCTTCGAGTGCTTATTTGAAACCTCTTGTACAAAGACAATTATATTTGTACAGTAATGTGATCTACTGATGTAAACAACTGGGTTTTTTTTTTTCAAAACACTTATTTCTCCCTAAATTATATAAACCAGACTCCCATGTATTCATTCCACCTTAAGAAACATTATTGT
This sequence comes from Phalanger gymnotis, assembly GCA_028646595.1. Lineage (NCBI taxonomy): Eukaryota > Metazoa > Chordata > Mammalia > Diprotodontia > Phalangeridae > Phalanger > Phalanger gymnotis. The sequence goes on from CM053627.1 coordinate 49,617,136, forward strand.
TCATTCTACTTAAATTTTTGTTGAATAAGGGGGGGAAAGGAGCATGAGAAATGGTTTAGGTTACATTTGTTATCGGCTGACTTAAGCAAAACTGTGAAAGCTAATTTATGTATAAAACATCTAGCTTTGGAGGGGAAAGGGAGGGAACAAGTATTTATTAAGTGACTACCATGTGCCAGGCACTGTTCTAATATTTAAAAATATTATTTCATTTGATATTCCCAACAACCCTGGGAGGCAGAAATTGACAGAGGTTAAGGGACTTGTCTGGGGTCATAAAGCTAGGAAATATCTGAGGCTGAATTTGAACTCGGGTTTTCCTGATTCCAATACTGGCACTCTGTCTGTTGTTCTCTTCTTGCTGGGATTCATATTTATGTTGTGCTAAGTCTGTCTGTAGGAAAGGAGTTCCCCTCTCAGTTTCTGTTTGGTGCCAGAGGCAAAAATATACATATAAATAAATCTATACATACCACTTGGTAAATTTTTTAAAAAATCACCTCACTGATATATATATATTAAGCTCATAAAATGAACAATATTGCTGTTCAATGTTATAATAAAATTTTAAAAGTTTAAAGGGAATGTATATAATTATTTAATATAATTGCCTAATAAGATTATGTTCCTTTTCACAACATAATTCTTAGGTAATGATTGTTCTGTTTTATCAATCTGAAGATAAGAGTATTAGTAATGAATGAAACAAAGAAGAGTGGAAAGTTAAATCAAAATATGAGGAATAATAATGTTATACTTGTGAACCAATGTTAGTAGAGCACCTAGGTGGCTTTCATGATCTCTCAAACCTCTCCACAATAGATATTATGTGCAAAAGATAAAGCAAAGTGAATTGTCCTTATAGAGTAGACTAAGACAACAAGAACCCAAAAGAGGTAGCAACTCAGTAAACTAACAACAAAAAAGCCTAATAATCCCTAACCCTTAACCCACTCACTCAGCTTCCCCTCCTCCCACCACTCATCACACTCTGGTAGCGGGGATATACAAGCTGACCCATGGGCTTACAAGAGAACTCTCACATCTACCCCCATCCCATTGCTGAGGAGATCTAAATGGTAGATGTTTGGTCAAGTTGTGATAGCATCCGGAGGTGCAACTGCACTCTGTGCTCCCACAGAGATCTACCGGAGAACTGCGGAAGAGCAAATGTGTGGCTGTGAAGCACTCTACTAAGCCTGAGGGGAAGAGTCCAGCATCCAGCTATAATCAGTTCTGTTCCCCCAGAAATCACTTGGGGCAGAGACTAAAGCTGGTGTACGTGGATTGCCCAGGGTGTGAGGAGGTTGAGAAGGCTTTGAGATCTGGCCCCCAGGGAAACCACCATCAAATCAGAAAGTGAAAAAAGTCTGAAATTACCAAAGATGGCAGGAGAAAGAAAATTCTGTTAAAAACCTTGAGCAAAAACCAGATAAAACAACAGGGAAGATAAGATAATATTTATTTTTTTTTAAAAAAAGTACTTGGTACATAGTAAACACTATGTAAATGCTTATTCCCTTTCCTTCAGCTTCTCTTCCCTTTCCCCTAATAACAGAAGGGAATATGGTCTCTAGATAAGGTAAAAAGAGTTCAGGGATCTATGAACAAATATTGTAAGACAAAGGAAAACTAATGATGAAACCTGATGCAACAAAAGACCCTGTGGATTCCTGAGAGTACAGAACCACAATAGCATGTCTCCAAAAGATTCCAGAGACAAATAAAATCAAAAAACCAAGATATATGGCCTATACAGCAGAAACAATCAACAGAATGGAAAAACTTGAATCTATGATGGAAAGTCTCACCAAAGAAACAAAAGAAAGGATAACTGACTAGGGATGTAACTATATGGAAACAAAGGACAATCTGGAAGAAGAGAAGGAAAAAGCAATAACATTAGAAGAAAGCATGATATCCATACAAGCGAAACACATTGATTTCAAAGAGAGAATGTGCAGAGTCAACCTAAGGATTATAGGGTTCACAGAAGAACACAAGTAAGCAAGAAATAATACAAGAAAATGTCAAGAACCTTTGAATACAGAAAGCAGAGTGCCGCAGTTTGACTCTAGAAAAAAAATTATAAGGCAAACTCCAAGTCACATAGTAGTTAAAATTTAACAGTTCTGCTGACAAACAACAAATTTTACAAGCAATGAGAAGAAGGACCTTTAAATATAAAGGAAAATTAAATAACAAGACAATTCAGCACCCACCAGGAGAGGGGGAAATCCTAATTTGAAAAAATATATGTTAAAAACAAATGGAGGAAAATGCATAGAATTTCCCCCCTGCGTAGATGGCTTAGGGATGCATTCCGCTAGGTCAACTTCCATGTTTGATTTCCCCAACTTTGTCATTCTATGTTGGTTGCATTCAGAGGCCAGTCTAGAGTAGTTGTCAACATTAATGTCACAGCTACAAAATGTAACATCATTGTCTATGGGTTATTATTCACAATACAGATTACCCATGTGTTAGATAATAATTTCTCAAATTATTCTGTCTCATTACAATCCATTACAATCTCATTACAAATCCAAATTTTAAAGTGCCTAATTTCAAAAAAGTTGTTCCATGATTCCCATCGTTTTTCAAAATCCCTCAGAATACCACTGTCTGTGAAATTAAGCTTGAACATCACCTGCTAAGGAATTGTCTCTAAAGTGACAAGTCTCTTGTCCAAAATAGTTTCTAAAAGATAAGCAAAAAGATATAATTTCACATCCTGTTCACTTTTTTTTTACTAGTCTGTAGGGTTATTACTTTCCACTTGGCCCTAGAGTTTCTCCTTTGCCCTTTTGGCTCTGGAATTCTATACAAACTCATGAGTGTGGGCCTTCATCAATGTTGATTATTGGTCTTCCTTGGTAAGCATGGCACCTCGCATTTTTAACAAGCATTTCTCCATGTGGAATTCAAAACTCTATACGCATGACAATCTCAATCTACTGGGTATTCCAAAGTAGAAACTTACCCTGCCATCAGTCACCTGATGAACCCAAGACCTCAGGAGCACTCAAAGTCACAAGGTCATCTCCAAGCCTGAACACATTCATCCTAAGGTTGATGTTGGTACACCTATACTCAGGAACAAAACACAAAACAGAAAAAGCATCTGGAGTAAGAAGTACATGTGTTTTAGCTTCCATGTGCCCACAGCCACATGGGAGCTGGGATAGGGAAAAGGACAAACTGCCTTTCCCCAATCCCTCACAAGAAGATGCTCAAAATCACTGCTCATGAGAAGAGCCCAGCCAAGCATGGATCAGTACCTTTTAAAGCTCTCTTGCTTCATTGACTCTTCCCACTCAATTGTTAGTAAGAGACTTGTTCCTCACCTCAAGCCCTTTGCAATGAATTCATCTGTTGTTTGAAATGGCCAGGAGCTTTGTCATCCCTCAGAGTGCCCAAGCACTCCAGTAGTGAGCAGGCACACATGGTCAGCTTAAACCCCTATTACATGTAAGTACATACACACCATCTCCCCCCCCCCACACCCAATCAAATGAAAACTTTTGACAAGGAATTGTTTTATTTTTATCTTTATTTCTTGCTCTAGCATAGTACCTGGTACAGAGTAGGCACCTAATAGATGCTTGTTGACTGATTCACTTCTTTGCTGGCAAAGTTCTTTGCAAGAACTCAGGGTTACTTCCATACCATGATGAGATATCAAAGTGGAACTCAGCCACATTTCAAATTTCAAATTAAATTCACACAAAAATGGTAAATATCATGTTCTTAATTTTTGAAAATTTTATTTGATTAGTTCATTTGGACTTATAACCACAAAATTTTTCTACTTTCAAAAAAGTATATATGGGCTCCATATTTGCTCTGTTGTTTGACATAGCTGCCTCAGCATCTTCAGGAGTAGTAAATTCAACATTTGCTTCTCCAGTCAGTCTGCTACGAGGTCTGATTTCAATGTGTACTCAAGCAGGGTTAAGTGGTGAAAAAAAAATGGTAAATATCGTTTTCCGTAGCTCTGTAAGGTACTCCTATCATGTGCATGTAATAACCTGTCATACTCTGGAAAGTGGGACCTACCACCTCCCCATTTATGATGAGACATTCCTGGAAAACAGTTGCTGAGGTCTCTTCCAAAAGAAATTATCTATGATCAATAAAAGGTTTAGAAGACTTGAGTATTAAAACTCTTTACTCATTTATATTTGGGGGGAAAACTCCCATTAGCATTCTTCTCCAACACTTCACTGTGGCAGAGAGGTGAGCTGGGATTCTTAAAGTCTCTGTCAGGTAAGCCCAAGATTTGGCAGATCCAAACTAGAGAGGCTTTGTGGACTGGACAGCAACAGACAATGTGCCTAATAGCAGATAAGCTCATCACCAGAAAATTAAACACTAGGGATGAATTTTTTGGCCATAGCTCTTACAGATATAACCTACTATGGAATGGAGGTATGGCTGTCTGCATTGAGGGTAGGAGTACCCACACATCTTTTGAAATATTTTTAAAAGTATATTTTTGAGGGTAGTAGAAGAGCAAAACACATAGAGCCTGATTTTGCTTCTGATGTTGTTTACCTTTTGTAGATCCATCACCCATCTAAATTCTTGGACTGTTAATAAATCAGATATTTTGTGTCTAGATTTAAGACATGTAATTAAATTCATTGACATGTTTTCATTATTTCCTTTCCCTATTCATCAACAATTGCTACACATTATAGATACACTACCAAGGAAGCTAGAGGAAGTGAATGTTTAACTCTCTTTGATGATCTCTAATTTATGACATCTGTAGACTTTTCTGGGCATTGTCATGTTTACTGCATAAAGGACAGTGACAGACCTTTCTAAAGTGCATCATCTCAGGTTCCAGTTGAGATACATTTGTAGCTCACATTTACTTTATATTTAAAAATCATTTTTCTTATTTATCATCTCGTTTGATTCATGCATATCCCTTAGAGAAAAATAGTGCAAGCATTATTATCCTCACTTTATAGAAAAATTAACTGAAGCTCACAGAGGTTAAGAGCTTGTATAAGCTCATGGAAACTGAACAGGCCTTTAAAAAAAGCATTTTTGTCTTATTGATAGGCCCCATAGCAGTTTAAAAAAATTCACATCCCTTTTTTGAAAACACAATTATCTAAAGTTGCATATGTTTTGTTTCTTTTCAGAAAAGCAGTCACCCCTTTCTAGCATGCTCAAGTCCTGCCAGAATGAATCATATATATTTTGATAAGATGCAGCTACAGAGATAATAGTTATTTAAAAGCATTAAAGCATTAACCTTTAGCAACCTCATTTTTCACTTTATACATGTACTTGAGAATTTAATCAAACTGAAGTCAAGAACTAAAACATTGGAGTGAGTACACTTACCTATTCTCTTCAGTTTAAAAAGAATAGGTATGATAAGATGCCAAAGGCATTAGAAAAACAACAAAGCATCAAACATCGTCTTAAGAATTCCTTATACATGATAAAGTCCTCTACATGTTCTTTGTTGCAGAAGATACTATGCTGATTACATCAGAATATTTTTAGGATTTTGTCAGTGAGATGTGTGACTACTAGAAATTTTGAGATCTACTTATGAAGGAAAAATCAAGTGGATGAAGAATGAATATTGTCTAGATTGTAGCATACAAATTGGTGGATAATCCATTAGTACTTCATCCTCTGGATTTAGCCACTATACCTCACCTGTCTTCTTCCTCTGCCTAGTAGTACTCCCTTCTCCCATTGATAAATTATTCCCAGAATCTCCATTTTGAGGAACGGCCTAAACCAGTGATCCTTCATTCCCTACTTTGCACTATGCCCCCCCACAAAAAACTTTCCAACTCCCTTTTTATGTTGTTTTCCTCTATTAGAATGTAAACTCCATGAGCACAGGGACTTTTCTTTGGTTTTGCTTGTATTTATATGCCCAGTGCTTAGAATAGGGCCTAGAACTAAGTGCTTAAGAAGAGTCTGTTGACTTGACTTTAACACATTAATTTAGGACAGATGCTACAAGTAGACCATGAGCCAGACCAGAGAGGCATTATAATAAAGAAGAAAGAGCACTAGACTTGAAGCCAGGTGAGACCTAGAATCAGGCTTTCACTTACCAGTTGTGTGACCAAAAGCATGTTCTATGGGCTTCAGTTTCTTCATTTGTAAAATGTAGATAATACCTGGAAGTAGTCACCTTACAGGGTTGTTATGATGGCCAAATAACACTTTGTAACATATAAGTGTTAACTGTTGCTATTGTTGAGAAGAGACAGAGAAAGAGGACATAAGTTGCAATTAGGAACTTGTATAGAACTTTCAATGATGCCATAGTACTATTTGATATAAACTTTGTTTTTCTTTTAACAATATTCTCGGGGTGGAGCCATGATGGCAGCTGGAAAGCAGGGACTAGCATGAGCTCCCTACCAAGTCCCTCCAAAAACCTAAAAAAAATGGCTGTGAACCAATTCTAGAACTGCAGAACCCACAAATTAGCAGAGGGAAGCAGGGCTCTAGCCCAGGACAGCCTGGATGGTCACTGGGTAAGGTCTATCCCGCACGGAGCAGAGCAGAGTCCAGCATGGGCGGTGCAGACCAACCAGACCAGGAGCCAGGCTGACCAGGCCCTAGCACCCCGAATCAGTGAGCTGCAGCAGTTACCAGACTTCTCAATCCACAAACACCAAAGACAACAGAGAAGGTTAGTGGGAAAAGCTGCGGGACTGGAAGGAGTTCACGGGTTTGGCCACTACTGCAGGGGCAGCGGAGGTGGGGCAGCTACAGAAGTACAGCTGCAGTTGCTTCTGGCCCCAGGCCCACCTAGTGGGAGGAATTAAGTGGAGGATCAGAGCAGGAGTTCAGAGCCCGCTGAAGATCTAAGTCCAGTCTAGGTTGGGGGTTCTTGGGGAAGGAGGAGTGCTGCTGTGCCAGAGCTGGCGCATCCCCCCAAGCTTGGAACATAGTTCTCTTAACTCTACAAGCAGTCATACCCTACTGAAAAACTCAAGGGTCAAGTTAGTTGGCTGGGAATATGGCCAGGCAGCGAAAAAGCACCCAGATTCAGTCTCGGACTCTAGAATCCTTCTTTCATGACAAAGAAGACCAAAACGTACAGCCAGAAGAAGTCAACAAAGTCAAAGAGCCTACAACAAAAGCCTCCAAGAAAAACATGAACTGGTCTCAGGCCATGGAAGAGCTCAAAAAGGATTTGGAAAAGCAAGTTAGAGAAGTAGAGGAAAAACTGGGAAGAGAAATGAGAAGGATGCAAGAAAACCATGAAAAACAACTCAATGACTTGCTAAAGGAGAGCCAAAAAAAATACTGAAAAATATACTGAAGAAAACAACACCTTAAAAAATAGACTAATTCAAATGGCAAAAGAGCTCCAAAAAGCCAATGGGGAGAAGAATGCCTTGAAAGGCAGAATTAGCCAAATGGAAAAGGAGGTCCAAAAGACCACTGAAGAAAATACTAGCTTAAAAATTAGATTGGAGCAAGTGGAAGCTAGTGACTTGATGAGAAA
>CM053627.1:49625142-49740703 GCA_028646595.1 Phalanger gymnotis
AACATTTGTAATTCAAACGCCTGTGAAAATCAATGCTGAAAACCAAACATGTTAAAAATTAATTAAAAAAAAAAGGATATAACCTCTCTGAGAGGAGCTTTGCACATTGCCTGACACAGGGTGTCAATAAGAATAAATGTAAACAATAAAAAGAAAAAAGAAAAAAGAAAAAAAAATCCTTTTAAATCCCAAATCTTCAAGAATGAATATGTGAAAAAATAGTCTTTAAGTGTTTAATATGTACCAGGCACTGTGCTAAGTGCTGGGATACAAAATACAAAAGGGAAACAGTTTCCTGCCTGCTGCCCTTCCCCACCCAAGCGTAGATTCTAATAGAGAGAGATAATGTTGTGAAGGGAATTATGATTTTCATATTAATTGATTTCTGTATAATAAATATACTAACAGATTAGATTTTTCAGAATTGCCTCTTTTGGCTTGTGAATCAGAAGCCTACAACGCAGCTTGAAATGATCAATGAAACTTTGACAAGGCTGACAATCATTGGCATCCTTCTGCCTGTGCACCTTAAGTGAAGCAAATCAAAGATTGTAGAACCTGTTCCTGTCACAGAACTCTGGTCCTGTGACCCACCATGTAACACCAAAGACTGGACTCCAGAATTGGTGTATTGTCTTCCATTTGTGGGTTTGTTTTGGGAAACAGCACAAAGGCCTGGGAGCGAATGTTTGTAATCCACCTTTCCCAGTCCCTTCCCATTGTGATTTATGTATATAATGTCTTCTTTTCAGCAAGGAGGAATTCTGATCCGGAGAATTCCTGATTTGCAAATCTGTTCCTCATAATGAAACTAATTAATTAAAAGCTTACTGATTACTGGCACTTTGTCTCTGGCCTGCTATTTTCATCATTTTCAAGTTAGAGACTGGCTCAGTAAAAATCCTGTTAACAATGGGTATTGGGGAATGGTGGCCAGGGAAGAGTGTTTCAGACTGAAAGTCACTGAGATGATGAGTGGAGCCAATTGGCATAAAAGAGTCAATTGGCATAAAACTTTTTCTTTCCCCTTAAAAAAAAACTGTTATAAAAAGATTGCTTGGGGGAGGGAAGAAAAGGACTCTGTTGAGAAATGTGCATGATTTTAAAAAAGGGTATCAATAAAATGTATTTTTAAAACAAAAACAGAAAGGGAGTATTAAATTCTTTTTACTTTTCCTATTTCAGTGAGGCCTTTGACAATCACGGGAGAGAGTATGGAAGCATGATATCCTTTTTACAAAGAAGAAACTGAGTCTGAGAGGGTTAAAAGACTTGCCCAAGGTCACGCCGAGAATGCCCTACTCTCTTTCTACGAAGTTGGCCCCGCCCCCTCTCCGGAAAGCGAGAGCCGGTTCCTAGGAAACCTAGGTCAGCGCGCGGGCAGGGATGCCACGCGCAGGCGCAAGGTTGAGGAGCTGGGTCTGCGTAGCGAGGGAAAGACTCTCCTGGGGCTATCGGAAGTAGCGCGGGCTTTTTTCGTTTACGGAAGTGACGTCAGTCGCGGTGGGCGAAGACCCGGAACCGGCGACGTAAAAATTGGTGACTGGCGTCGCTGTGGGGCAGCTTCGCCTCAACCTCCGCTATGAGCTGCACCATCGAGAAGATCCTGACGGACGCGAAGACGCTTCTGGAGCGGCTGCGGGAGCACGACGCGGCCGCCGAGTCCCTGGTGGATCAGTCGGCCGCCCTGCACCGGCGGGTGGCTGCGATGAGGGAGGCGGGCGCCGCGCTGCCGGACCAGGTCAGGCGGGGCCGTGCTGAGAGCTCTAGGCCCGGGGGCGAGGCGGGAGGTGGGGGACCCGGGGTGGGGGTCTTCTCTGTCCGCCTGGGTCGGACTCTGCCCTGGGCCAGCCCGAGCCTCCGCGGTAGACTGACTGCTGCGGTGGTTGGTTTGTCTGTCTAACTAGTATCAAGAGGATGCCGCGGACCTGAAGGACGTGTCCAAATACAAACCGCACATCCTGCTGTCCCAAGAGAACACACAGATCAGAGACTTACAGCAGGAGAACAGAGGTTAGTTCAGCAGCCGTGCCTCAGTCCCCTTTTCTCCCCAAAATACCAGGCTTTTGAAGCCTATAGTTTAGGCTAGTTTATTCCCCATACAGGGAATATAATGTAGTACCTCCGAATTGGTGATTTCAATAAGAAAATTTCTTCCTAATTAACAGCCTTTCTATGAAAAAATGAACAATTGATAGATGATCCCTTTCAGTATTATCAGGTAACTGAGACGTCTTAATTAAGTAAATACAATTGAAGGGTTTTTTTTTTAACCCGTGATTATAAACATAAATATAATCTTATTTAACAGATATGAGTTGTTTCTGCTAAGGAGAGTACTTTCAGATGAATTTAGTTTAATATTCTAAAGCAATGACTTCCAGCTATTTGGTGAAATCCTTAAAATGTTATTCGTCTTCACTTGAATCTAAATGTGTGGGTATACACACACATACACATATACATACATATATATATATATATATGTATATATATATATATATATATATGCATATATACCACAGAGAATCATTACAGGAATCTAAGATCTTTTGATTTGTAATGTATGGACCATTGTCTAAAATTATAGGCACCATTAATCAGTGTAAATATGTTGTCAAGTGTTTCAGTATCAGATGGGGTGGAAGTTCTTCACTGTCTCAGATATCACTGCCAGTTTATTTCATTTATTCTTTGGTAGAGTTGTGGATTTCCTTGGAAGAACACCAGGATGCTTTGGAACTCATCATGAGCAAGTACAGGAAACAGATGCTACAATTAATGATTGCTAAAAAAGCAGTGGATGCTGAACCTGTCTTGAAAGCCCACCAGTCTCATTCTTTAGTAAGAAGTTTCACAATAAATATTTGTTGAATTGAATTGAATCTAAAATTTGTTTTTTATAAATTTCTTGCCCTATAGAGAGCTTTCTTGAGTTTAGCTCAGAAACAGAAACATAAAGGATAAAAGCTAGCAGGGATAGTAGGATTTTTTTTTCCCTCAAGAGAATTTACTTTTTTTCTTTAAAGAAAAGTTATCTTTCTTTTCATGTTTATCATTTCATTATTAATGTTTTAATAATAGCCTTGCTCTGAGGCCTCTATTTGATATGATTCTGTACCACAAAAGACTGGGGAATATGAAAGAGAAGAATCAATAGCAGAAACAGAGTTCTTCTGGACTGTTTATGGAGGTCAGAGCTGTGTATTTACCTTACCCAGAGTGATGTCAAGTGTTTTTAGGAATTTTCACTATAGTCATTCTAAAAGCCTTTTTTTTTTTTTTAAAGCTCCTGCAGAGTATGCAGTGTTTGGCCTGGTGGGAGGTACTCAGTGAATCCTTAATTGCTGAGGGAGTAGAGAGAGTGAAAGAAATACAGCTTCTACTCAATTCAAGTACTTGAGGAATTTGTTATTTAGCTGGGAAATGCCAGTGCAGTGGAACTTTAAGAGCATTTGACATAGAATACAATATGATATGAGATAGAGACAAACCTCTTCAAGTACCCAGGACCAGGAAACAAGAAGGGTTAGACAGGAGAGATGGCCATGTAGAAATGGGAAGGTCCAGCACTTGATTTAGATATGATTTAGATATTTAGAGTGCTTTTTGATTGATTGACTGAGAACATGTTATTTAAATCTTCTCATAAGCACTTTACTTTTTGTTTTGTTTGTTATTCTTCCTGCAGGGCAGTGCAGAATTAATATACTTAATATCTTAACAGGAAATTGAAAGTCAGATTGATAGGATCTGTGAAATGGGAGAAGTGATGAGGAAAGCTGTTCAGGTGGATGACGACCAGTTTTGTAAGATTCAGGAAAAGCTAGCCCAACTAGAGGTAAGAACATTATTTTTGCTATTAGAAAAGTATATCATCTTTCAGTCATATCACCTTAGTGATGATCTCCCAGCAGATGACTCTCAAATCTATATATCCAACCCTAATCTCTCTCCTGAACTCTGGTCCTGTACTGCTAACTGCCTGTTGGACATTTCCACTAGGTTGTCTTACTGTAGGGATTTTAAACTCAACATGTCCAACTATCTTTCCCCCCAAAATCTATTCCTCCTCCAAACTACCAGGTTTCTGTTGAGGGCACTGCCATCCTTATAGTCTATATTGACTTGACTTCCCTGCCCTGAACAAAATCCAATCACTTGTCAAGTCTTACTGATTCTCCCTCCCTCTCTTCCCTGTCTCCTCATCATTAATCAAGCATTCGCTGAGTGCTTCCTAAAACCACACACTTTGATCTGTTCCCTTTTCTCTCCTACCCAGCTCTACCCTAGTTCAGGACCTTATATTCTCTGATAGACCATTACAAATGCCTTCTAACTGGTACTCCTACCTGTAGATATAGTCTCTCTAATCCATTTTCCACATACCCCTTACTTAAAAACTCATTTCCTCTATAAAACACATATTCTTCTTTTTAGCATCTAAAGAACTCTACATGTAGCATCCACCTACCTTTCCAGTTTTATTTCATGATTTCCCTTTCCACATTCTCTTTAGCTGTTCCCTGTATTGACTTTCCAACTCTTGCAAGTGATCCCCTCTTATCTGGAATACATTCCTTCCTCATCTTCATCTTGTTTCCTAGCTTCTATCAAAGTTCACATTGCTGTCTTCCTAATCACATTGGGTTTTGGCACTCTCTTGAAACTGCTTTGAATTTTCTTTTACTCATCTTGGATCTCTCTAGTAGAATGTTCCCTGAGGGCAGGAATTGTTTCATTTTATCTTTGTATCACCTGTACCTTCCGTATATTAGGCACCTTAAATGTTTTGTTGAAATGAATTAAATTGAATGATTTTAAGATTAAAACATTCCCCTTCCTCCCTACAGGTCAGAGCTGTACAGTTACTTTACTCTTTAAGTGTTTCTCTAAGACCTCCTGTTATATTCATTCAACAAGTATTTCCTTTTTGTATATCCTACAGAATGTTCAGTGTTAGACATGTGGAAAATTTTCAGTAAATCCTTGACCAATTACAAGAATAGGGGAGTGTGAAAGAAATAAAATGTACTGTTCTTACTTTTGAGGAATTGATAATTTTAGGTAGTGAAAGGTAATACACTGGTACTTCAGGATGGAAGGGAGTTATGTTTTGCAGGTAAGTTTTCAAATTTGTCACCTTAACTGAATGTGAAAATATTTCACCCTGGAAATAGAAAAAGTAAAAAGAATTTAATACTCGCTTTCTGTTTTTGTTTTAAAAATACATTTTATTGATACCCTTTTTAAAAATCATCCACATTTCTCAACGGAGTCCTTTTCTTCCCTCCCCTAAGCAATCTTTTTATAACAGTTTTTTAAGGGGAAAGAAAAAGTTTAGCAAAACTAGCCAACTTATCAAAAAAGTATGTATATAGTGTTCCATACCTACTGTCTCCCACCTCAGCAAAGAACTTAGGCTTTGGGACTAGGATAAGTTATAATTTGGCAACATTCAGTTTTATTTGTTTTATTGTTCCTGTTACTTAAAAAAAAAATTCTGAACTTAAACTCTTCCCATTTTAAAAAAAAATTCAATATATGTGGCAGAACACAAAAAGGCTAGTCTATGAAAGGATGACCCAACTTCGTGCCATTTCCTTTTTTAAATAGTATATAACAAATTTCATACCATACTCTCAAATGTGTCCTGTTTATCTGTCCTTTGGAATTTCCATTCTCAACCACTTGGTGAATCTATTCAACTCTACATTCAAATCCTTGCACGACACACCTCTCCTCCCTCCCCGCCAATTCCCGTCGTTGACCATACCTTGCTAAACTACAACTTTGTATGTTGTTTCCACCTTCTTCATTCTTGTTCACATGCTACTGAATGGAGCTAGAAAAGAATCACAGAATTGTGCTTAGTCTACTACAAACATGTTATAGAATCCTCCCTAATTGATTCACTTTCTCACTCATCATCATGGTCTTTCCAGATGTTCTCATGCTTCCTCAAACCTCCCATAGTTCCCATTCCCCCTTTTCTGTGCTGAAAATATTATCTTATATTTCTCAAAAAAAAACCCCAAAAACTGAGGCCATTCATTCAGGCCATCCATGAGGCCATGCCTCCTTTTTTTGCCAAGACAGACTCCTTTATGTGGACCTTTAATGCAATCTCATCTTCCTCTGATATCTCTACTTTCTAATCTTTAATCTTTCTCTGTTTACTGGCCCTACTGCCTACAAACACACCCACATCTTTTGTATTCTTACAATTTTACTCAGTTCTACCCTCCCTGCTAGCTATCATCTTACATATTTCTCTTTCTGGACTAAACTCCTTGAGAAAGCTATCTATAGAAGCAGAGCCAAGATGGCAGAATAGAGGGAGCATTCCAGCTGAACTCTCCCAACAGTCTCCTCCAAACAACTTTAAAATAATATATAAAATCACATTCTTAAGTGGCATAGCCATCAAAAGGTCAGTGAGACATTTTTCCAGCCCCAAACTACTTAGTAGGTCAGACAGAGAGAACTGTTACACTACAGTGGGGATGGACCATAACAACACAGTGACAGTAGCAGCAGAAGCAGTTCTACGAGCTCTTACCACCCAGAGACAGTCAGGGGACTGAACATATAGATTACAGGGAACCCTTGTGTGGGCACTGTGCAGAATTAGAGGCTGTTTGGCAATTCCATTGCTCATTACCTATTTCTGGTCCAAGATTCAAAGGTGTAGAGGCCCTTGTTGCAATTCTAGAACATAGAGGAGTGCTAATGCTTGCTGGATAAGGAAGTGCAGGCCAGGAGAGCAGTAGAGCAGTAATCATACATCTCTCTTGATCACTCCACCTTGGAAGCACTGAAAACTTACAGACAAGTTCCCCCACCCAACTAACTATGAAAACAACTGACAAGCTTAGGACAGTATTCCCCCATAACACCCCCTACCACAAGCAACTCTAACATGAAGTCCAAAGTCAAAAAATAGACTGGAAAAATGAGCAAACAACAAAAAAAAGAACCTACCCATAAAAAGCTATTATGATGACAGGGAAGTTTAAGACACAAAATCAGAAGAAGAAAACCATATGAAAACAGCTACAAGCAAAGCCTCATGAAGCTGGGGGGGTGGGGTGGGGAGGGAAGAGACGGGGGCGGGGGGGAGTGCAGATTGGAAAAAATTCCTAGAAGAGCTAAAGAAAGGTTTTTTAAAAGAGAAAAAAGATTTTAAAAAATAGAGGAAAAATTGGGAAAAGAAATGAGAGCAATTAAAGAAAATTATGAAAAAAGAATTAACTACTTGGTGAAAGAGCCACAAAAAAAAAAATACTAAAAATAACACTTTAAAAAGCAGAATTGGCCAAATGGGAGAAGAGGTACAAAAACTCACTGGAGAAAATTCCTTAAAAATCAGAATTGGTCAAGTGGAAGCTAATGACTCCATGAGACATCAAGGAACAAAACAAAGCTATCTACACTAACTGCCTCCACTTCCCCTCCTCTTACTCACTTTTAAACCCACTGCAATGTAGCTCCTACCTTATCATTTAATTGAAATTGTTCCCTCAAATGTTACTGATAATGTCTTTGTTGCCTCATCCTTTTTGACCTCTATGCATCCTTTGGCATTGTCAAACACCCTCTTCTCCTGGATACTCTCTCCCTTCTAGGTTTTTGTAACACTGCTTTCTTCTGGTTCTCTTACCTATCTGAACTCTTCTCAGTCTCCTTTGCTGGATCTTCATCCTTATCCCACTCTGAAACCATGGATTACCCCACAAGGATCTGTCCTGGGCCTGTTTTCAATTTCTTCTCCTTGTATAGTCTTATTTGGTTGATCTCATCAACTCCCATGAGTTCAAGTTTGTTTTGTATTTTACTCTTCCTCTTAGCTACCTTCTTCCTCCCCGCCCCACCACCATTGCCATATTTTCCCTGTTTCTGTGTATGTGTGTGTTTGCCTTCCTTTGTCTCATTCAAATAAGCATGAGGTTCATCTAAACGTCCGTTCTGCCCACTCTTTTCTTTGTGTTTCTATACTCTTCTCACATACCTCAGTTATGAGAAATATCAAAATCCAGCCCTTTTTTCTACACTAATGTATTCCTTTTTTTACTCTTTCCTCCTCTTTCCCCTCTTAATACTCTCAGAATAGGACCAATCTAACACCAAATTCTCTTTTATTTAATTCCCTCAATATGATGAAGGCTTTAAGGTACTGAAAGATACTTGTTTATTTTCCCCCTCTCCCTCTTAGAATGTTGGAACTATATCGTCATACAATCTCTTCTAATTGCTCAAATACATTTACCTTTCTAGGTTTCTCTTGACTCTTGTGTTTGCATTTTTAAGTTCTCACACAAGCTCTGATCTTTTCATCAGAAACATTTGAAAGTCTTCTATTAAAGAATCAATTTTTTTTCCCCACTGTTGGATTACATACAGTTTTGCAGGGTAAGTTAATGTTGGTTATAAATTCATATCTTTTGCCCTTTGGAATATATGTCTCTTCTCATTTTTGGAAGCAGCTCTTAAGTGTTGTGTGATTCTGACTGATTCCGAACACTTGAATTTCTTTCTGTATACAAGTAGTATTTTCCCATTGGTGTAAAACTTTGGATTTTAGCTGTAACATTCCCTGGGACTTTTCCTTTTGGAGTTTCTTTCAGGAGGTGACTGATACATTCTTTCTATGATTCACTCTGTTCTCTGGTTCCACTAGATCTGGTGAGTTTTCATTTGTGATTTCTTGAAATGATGTATCCAAGTTTCTTTTTCTTTTTTTAAATAACAACTTTGATGAAGTCCAGTGATACCTTAAATTATCTCTCCTTGACCTTTTTCTAAGTCAATAATTTTTGACATTTTCATTTTCTTATATTTTTTTTAGTCTTTTGATTTTGTTTTGATATTTTTGCTGAAGTCATTGATTTCTATTTGGACTATTCTAATTTTCAGGGATTACTTGAATAAAGTTTAACATTTTATTTTCTTAGCTATTTATTCTCCTTCTAGTTTTTTCCTCAAGAACTTTTGTTTAATTTTTTATCTTTTTATTTCTTCTAGGTGTTCATGTAGTCCTTGTGGAAAATCCGTTTTTCCTGTAGAGACTCTACTTAGAGTTTTGATTTTTTTAGTTACTCTAAAATCCAACTCGAGAATATATCTGCATCTACAAATAATCCTTTTGTAGTTGTCTTTGCTTTTTTCATCTCTCCAGCCTTAGTTCCTGAATTAGAGCTTTGTTCCAGAGCCAGACTCTACTGCTGCATTTTTTGGTAGGAGTGGTTGGCTAGCTATGGGTTTTTGAACTCCCTGGGACTTTGTTATGGCAATCTATGACCTTTGCTTCCTTTGGATAGAGATTTGCAGGATACATGCATCTGTAGCCTTTATTTGGTTGCACTGAGAAGCTCTTTGTGTGCTTGTACTTGTGTTCCCCTTTCCTATTGCTCATGAGTTTCTAGTTTTCTGTGTAGTTCTGAGGTGGAAATTGTCAGTATAGCAAATTATACTGGGATGATAATATTAACATAGACAAGTATAATTCAGGGTATGAGAGGAAAGAGAGCAAAGGAGAGCTCAAAGAAAGCTGTAGGAATATTTGTTTGAAGAGGGAGAGAGGGCACTAATAATTTGTAATGGGGATTAGTGAAAGTTTCACAGAGGAGGTTGACCCTTGAAGGAAATTAGGGATTCTGAAAGAGTAGAGATGAGGCAATACTTTTTAAGTTAGGAAATGGCTTACTTATACACAGAAATGAAAAGGTGACATACCTTTTTCGAGAAAGATGAAGTAGTTCGGTTTGGCTGGAACATTGACCTTGAGTCTAAATAAATAACATGTCAAAATGCAGAAAACCTCTTAATCACATTTTTTAAAAATACTGTTTTAAAAGAAAAGTTGGCTGATGCAGTTCTCAGGGTCCTTATTGGCTTAATGATTCCTAGAAAGAAGCTCCCTGTAGGAGATTTCATGGCTAAAATTAATCGTTTATACAGAGAAGCATAGTTAACGCTGCTTTCCAATTTCCTATCCATTTTCTCTTATTGTCTCTGTTCCTGCCAGTCAATTAGATTAATAGAAAGTTCTTGTTAGAAAGCATCTCTTGGCTATAGCTGTCAGGCCTGTGCAGCATAAGGTGAGTTTTGATCACAGAAGGGAAGTTGCTGTGTATTCTTTTGTGCAAGACTTTCCTTTTTGCAGTGAAAACTTTCTTGATCACTGAAAATATCCAAGAACCCTAACAGTCAGAGAAGCTGCACTAAATATTTTGAGAAAGGAAAAATTGCTTAAGAAGTCAGTAATCAGGTAGAAAAGGCATGATGTTGATGCTGTCCCTTAGGAAAGCAGTACCCAACAGAGCTTTAGAGAGCTTCGTGTTAGAAAATTCATCACTTAAGTGGCTAGTAGCAAAACTTCAGTGCTGTGATACTCAAAATACAAATATTACGCCAAGACTGGAAGCTACCTAGCCCTTTAAATGCAGTTTCTAGAAGCAGGATTAGGCTAATGCTACATCTTTTTCACCTTATTAAATGGGCTTGTTTAAAATTTGTAGAATAGAAGTTAGGATTACATGCAGGCATTATTTAAGGATTTCTAAGTAGGCCTGTTTCCGTTGAAAGGATATTAATCTACATTGAAGACAGTCTAATTCCTTTAATTTTCTCTACTTGTCTTTCATTTGGTTAATTATTTGATTACATATTTCTTGCCCAGAACTAGATGACAGGATAAGCAGTAATAAGGTATAATCTCTGTCTTCAGGTCATTTTTATAAAAGACAAGATATATGTACCAGAAATAGTTAAATAAGAATATAAAGACAGTATATTTGTAAGTGCTGAAAAGAGTGTTATAAATTGCTTAGTGATAAAAAGCACAGCTCTATGGTACAATAGACAGAGATCACTGGGCCTACAATCAGAAAGACCTGAGTTCAAATGCAGCCTCAAGAGACTTCCTAGCTGTGTGACCCTGGGCCAATCAATTAACCTGTCTGCCTCTGTTTCCTAACCTGTATACTGGGATTAATAACAGCACCTACTTTCTAGGGTTGTTATAAGGAAAAAATGAGATAACATCTGTAAAGTGCTTTGCAAATATTAAAGCACTACCTAAATGCTAGTTACATAGCTAACTACAAGTCATGTGGGCAGCCGCCAAGCCTAGAGTCAGGAAGATTCCTCTTCCTGAGTTCAAATTCAGCCTCAAACAATTACTAGCTGGGAGACCCTAGGCAAACCACTTAACCCTCTTTGCCTCAGTTTCCTTATCTGTAAAATGAGCTGGAGAAGAAAATGGCAAACCACTTCAATATCTTTGCCAAAAAAATCCCAAATGGGGTCACAGAGAGTTAGACATATCTGAAATGAATGAACAACAAAAGAGTTACCTACCTAATTTTCCCCCTAGCAGTTTAGAATTTAGCATTCAAGGTAGTCTGTTAAACTGTGTGTGCCTACATAATCCCCTATCTGAGCGAGGGTTTTTAGTTTTGGTTTTTGGCCTGAACCTGTTTAGAGAATACCTGTTAAGGAAATACCTTCTAGCAATACAAATCAACAACTATTCTGTAACCTAGAGTAACAGAGTATTATGTGAGGACAATGAGATATTAAATGACTTATCCAGGGTCACACAGCTGATGTATGTCATAGGCAGACTTCAGCCCTTGTCTCAAACCTCTGACTCTGAGGCCAACTGTCTGTCCTACAGCATGTTCCTTCTTACCTTACTCTTGCCTTTATGATAATTGCTTTTTTTTTTCTTAGAAGAGTAACAGGCTGAATTATCTTCAGTTGGTTTGGAGAACATTGTGTTTAATGGAGCATTTAATTTCATAGTAAAACCTTGTTAATTGATTTTTGGAATAAATAATTCAACCAGGGCTGGGTTGGAACTTATTTTTCTAAATGTACCTTTGACTTAAATGAGATGATAGAGGCATGTCTAACCAACTGAAGAAAATCATTTTTAAGGACATTATTTGTATTCTGGTAGATACTAATCAAAAATGAGGCACTTATTCTTTAAAGGCAGACCCAATAGGAACTTTATGTATCATATCTAGAAGTATTTTAAAATCTTTTCTATGAAAACATTCAGTAATTCATATTTTATTAGAACGAAGGCTGTTTCCACATATTTATTGTACAAAACAATCTCATTTAACCAGCATCTCCTTTATGCAGTGCTGGTGTCTGGAATTCAATAAAAAGTTGTTTTGGTTAATCTCTTTAATTCTGTATTTTTTTTTTAAGTAAAGTCTTTTATCATTTTACTACTATCATTCTACCTTCATTTTCCATTCTGGTCCAAGGTCTCTACCTTGTCCCGGATGTCTTCACTTGGGTGTTCTGTCACCACCTGAGACTTACTTCCAAAACCAAAGTCATTGTCTTTTCTCTGAAATTATGTCTCCTTTCCATTGTCATTATTTCTGTCAATGGCACTGTCATTCTCAAATCATCAGCATGTATTGAGGGCCTACTACGTAGTACCGGGTAGGACTAGGTTGTTATTTGTCCTTTGATCTGGAAGAAGACCATGACATCAAGGAAGTGATGCCATGGCATGCAAGTAAATTGGATTGAAATGAAGGAGGGCTGTGCAAGTCACCAGCCTCACTTTCTCTTCCAGAGCCATCTGGGTCCAGTGGCAAGACTAGGTACTAATAATGCAAAGAGGTAAAAGATGCAGTCCCTGTCCTCAAGGATCTTATAGTCTAGCCTAGCTTGTCAAATTTTAAATGCATGCTTAATTCATTAGGCCCCCATATCAGTCAGTCACCAAGTGCAAACTTCCAAATGTCTCTGACAGCTGGTCTTTCAACTCTACCACATTGGTCTAGGCCATCCTAACTTCATGCCTCCTGCTGATCTTCCTGCTTTCAATTTCTCTTTCTAATCCATTCATCCATATTGCTACCAGTCTAATCTTTTAAAAACAACTGCTTTTATCATATCACTTTTAGGTTTTCCGTCAAGTCTAAACTCTATTCTTTCAAAGTCATTCATAATCTGACCCCACCCTTATTGTTCATACTTATTTCCCAGTTCTCAAAGTACATACCCTGCATTGTAGTCATATTGATTTTACATGTCATGTAAAAACATGTAAAACATGTTAACTTCATTTCCATTTTTGCCTTTATTCATATTTCTTCCTTTGCACGGAATGCATATTCTAGTTTACCCATACTTCAGGGACCAGTTCAAATCTCTTCTCCTTCATGAAGCTGTCCTTAATTACCCTAGCTTTCAACGATCTACCCCTTATGTGGACTTTGACATTACTTACATTTTTACCATGCATATCTTTTTGCATCTTTTTTTTTCAAAATAAAATTTAATGATATCCTTGTTTTTACATTGCCAACATGTGCCACTGCCGTTTCCCTACTCCTTTCCAAAGAATTACCCTTTATAAAAAATTTTAAAAGGGAAAAAAACTAACCAATGTGTCAAAAATGTCTCACATCTGCATCATTCTACACTCATAGTCTCCAACTATATATAAAAAAAAAAGTGGTAGTGCCTTCTCATAATAATCTTTAGGGCCAAGCTCTGTGCATATCTTTTTAATATCAGTGTTCTTCCAGTGATACCATATGACAAATCATGAAATGTAACTTCAGTGATATCAAAATTGTAGTTACCCGTATAGCACTGGAATGATGTATGGTAGACATGACAAAATGCACACAAAGAGCTGTGTAGAAAATGTCAGAAATGTATGACTACACAAGGAAGTAAGGTCAAGTAGCAAGATCAGAGTCAGTTTACATGTTCCATTGTAAATATTAAGAGGCCTGGAGGAAAAGGACAAGAGTCGTGGAGAAAGAGGTGTGGATGGGTTGCAATCTTCTGTGCTGAAGGGGGTACCCATGTTGATGAGATGGACCCAATGAAGTAAGTAAAAAGCAAAGTGGATACAAAAACAAAACATGGGTCACTGTCTTCAGTCAGCAAGTAGTTCCTTAACAAAGGTTTTTTGGATTGAATTGTTGGGCCTGCTAGCAAAGGTATGACATTAACCAATTTCAGTTCAACTAACATTTATTAAGGATTTCTTCTTATGAATAGAGTTCTGTGTTAAGGAAGATTTTTTTTTTCCTTCGGATTTGTAAATTCACTGTTGTGAGGAAACTACCTCTACCAATTGATATCAGAAACTTCTACAATTTATCAGTTTAGATAATTGTCTGGGCACTGAGAGATCAAATGAATTATCCATGGTTACATAGCTATACTGGTTCCAAGACAGGGCTTGAACTCAGGTCATCCTGACCCTCAGGCCAGACCTTTCTCCACTATTCATGCTGCCTCTATTAGGGGAGAATAACAGATTCAGCAAGATGGCATCTTTGTCCTTAAACAGCTGGTGTAGCAAAGGCACAACATATACACAAATACACATACAGTACAATAATATAATAAAACTCACACAAAATAGAATGAACGTGTGTTTGTATACATAGGGACAGGGATTGGGACTAGACCTATGATTTCACTGATATAGTTAACTCCCTGCTAAGGAAACTGCTCGTTTAAATTAGTACCTTTCTTGAAACTTAGATTCTTAAAGACTGACCTTGAATATTGAGGTTAAGTGACTTGCTCAGGGTCACACAGGCAGTGCGTGTCTGAGGCAGGATATATATATATGTATGTTTATACACACACATATATATACATACACAGAGTTCCTAAGGTGTGAATGAATAGGAAAAAATGCATATTTTCAAGAAATGAATTGAATGAAATTTTCAACAGCATTTTATTTAATTGGAATATTAACAAATAGCATCTTCAAATAACATGATTTCATATTCATATTCCAAGAGTGAATGTGCTAAAATTGATAGCAATGTGGAATTATTGAGTTATTGCATCGACTTCATGTGAATCTTGTGAAGTGCATCAACCGTTGCATCACAAATGATAGAAATCACATTGAAGATGTATATTTGTTAATATTCCAATTAAATAAAATGCTGAAAATTTCAATCATTTCATTTCTTGAAAATGTGCATTTTTGCCTATGTGTCCAGACTTTAGGAAGACTATATGTATGTGTGTGTGTGTGTGTGTGTGTGTGTATGTGTGTGTATATATATATATGCATTATTTTAAAATTTATGTGTAACTAGGAATAACATTTGTGCCATATATTTATGCAAAGGAAAGGTACAATGAATGTTATTTATGTTTCTGTAATTGCTGGATAGTACGGAGGTTCTGATCAAGAAACATGAAAACTTTGATGAATCAATTTCCAGGGAGAGAAGATTCATGTGTGTATATGTGTAATATACACACACATAAAAGCAAGGTGCACATAATGTTATTCAAGGCCACAGAAAGAATAATTTCAACATAAGGAATTGGAGAAAATTTTATAAAAGAGGTAGCATTTGATGGGTCTAGAAACAGGATTTCAACAGAGATAGAGGAGAGGGCAGTTTAGGTGTAGGAAATTTTAGGTAAAGGTACAAAGGCTAGAAAAGTGGGACCTGAATGATGAGTCCAGTTTGACTGGAGCATAAATCATAGAAAGGATATTAACGTGAAATAATGCAGTTATACTGTAAGACCATATTATAATCTCTGCGTAAATGATACAAACAAGGCTGTAATGAGAGCAGAGGAAGGAGGAGCTGGCTGAGACCATCAAGAGAGTTGTCATAGAAGAGAGGGAAGCTGGGTTGGACCTTAAAGGCTAGGTAATTTCTCTAAGAATTGATAAGCGAATAGAATTCCAGGTGGAGAAAAATAGCATGAGGAAAGGTAAAGAAGTGATAAAGTCAGTGTCTTCAGGGAGCAAGTTCATAGTCTAGATAGATTTTAAAGTAGTAGGTTCCCATTGAGTAGCTGTGTGATATAATACGGGAAAGGAAATTTGGAGCTAGGTTGTATGTATGAATGCACAAAGTTTGAGCAAGAAAGAAAAACTCAAGGTTCTATTATAAGAAGGCACATTTGACCTCATAGGAGACTTGGTCATATGAGACCCAAGACCAGAATACTATTCTGAAAGAGTATACCTTATTCAAACTCAACCAGACAGATAAAAGGCTAGGGGAGGGAGGGGGAAAGGAGAGGGTACCTGAAGAGAAAGTAGGTAGCATCGTAAAAAAAAAAAAAAAAAATATATATATATATATATATATATACACATATATATATATACCTAATTTGAAAAAATTCAGGCAATCAGGGTAGGCAAATAAGGTGGAGTAGGTATAGATCATAGAGACAGAAACAGAAGCATGATTGTCATAAAATATACCATATTTTTACTATAAGAAATGACCAGCAGGATGGTTTCAGAATTGCCTGGGAAGATTTATATGAACTGATTCAAAGTACGCAAAGCCAAGAGAACATTGTACACAGTAGCCGCAGTACAGTAAGGATGAGCAACTGTGAAAATCTTAGCTACTCTGATCCAAACAAAGATCCAAGACAACTCTAAAGGACCCATGATGAAAAATGCTATCCATCTCCAGAGAGAGAGAACTGACAAAATCTGCAAATTGAAGTATAATTTTTTCACTTTACTTTTCTAGCTTTTTTTTGTAACATTGCTAATATGCAAACATGTTTTGCATGATTTCATGTGTGTAATTGATAGGTTGTTTGTCTTCTCAGTGGGTGGGGAAGGGCATGGAGGGAGAGAATTCAGAACTCAATTTTTTTGAGAATTGAAAGTTAAAAATAATAAATTTTTTTAAAGTATATCATATATATGATTGTGATAGAATACTATTTTGTTATAAGAAATGAAAAAAAGGTGGTTTCAGAAAAACCTGCAAAGATTTATATGAACTGATGCAAATTGAAGTAAGCAGAACCAGGAGAACACTACACAATAACAACAATATTATAAAGATGATCGATTATGAAAGTCTTAGCTACTGTGATCAATACAAAGATCCAAGACAGTTCCATAGGACATGAAAAATGCTGTCTACCTCCTGAGAGAGAACTGATGAACTCCTAAGTGCAGAATGAAGCATACTCTTTTCACTTCCTTTGTTTTTTATTTTTTTTGCAATATTGCTAATATGAAAATATGTTTTGCATGATTTAGAAAAATAAAAGTATGCCACAGGTCACCTGGACAGAATAGGAAAACTGATGAGTTCCAAAAACAGATCACAAGCCTAGTACAAAGGCATAATATAGTAGGATGGGGAATTTTAATTATCTAGATGCCAAGTAGATCTCTCTTTTTGCCAAAAGCAGAGCAACTAATAATTTTTCGACAGGACTTAATGGTAATTTCATCCATCCTGCAAAGGGTGGAGGCATCAACAAGTAGAATTTCTATTCAGGCATCTTATTCTCATCAACAGAGACGCACTAATTTCTAGAGTAGAAATGACAGGTCCTGGGAAGGAAGAGGGGTTACCACTAAATTGTAGTGTCTGTGATAGAGGAAAAAGGACAGCTGGGCATGATCAAATATGCACCCTAGATTTTGGAAGAGCAAGTTTCAAGCAGTTTGAAGTAAGGAAAAATAGGACTTAGAGATTCTATTGGCTAAATCAAACAAGGAGAGATAGAAAACTCAAGAAAGAAATTCTGAAAGTACAAAGATTCCAGTAAAAAAGAAAAGTGTTGTATTCAGAGACTTGTAGATGTACAGAGCATCTTAGATTTTTTGAAGATTCATAGAGAAGATGGAAGCAAAGGCAGGTAGCTAAGTATAAATATGAAAGCATGGGACTGTAAACAGCTCAAAAGAGCTCAGGCTGGAAAGGAAATCTAGAGACAAGGAAAAAAAGGTTTTGTTCTTGTTTTAAATGACTGTATTGGGTTAAAGAGAAAGTCCAGGGTAGGAGGCTATTCAGGGAAGTTAAGACTGATAATGAAAGAGGGATCAGAGCTTTTAAATTATGAATTACTATAATATTAATTATTATTACACTTCTTTTCTGTACTGAAGAGAATGACCTTTGGACTGGGGGGAAAAAAAGACAAAAATGGCTAATAGAGTTTATAGGTAGTATAAATAAGGAGTTACAGAACACCTTGTTCTTCAGGATGAATTCAGGTCACCCAGCCAAAATGAACTACATCTTCCCATTCTGAAAGTACTAGCAGGCATGATTGCTGAGTTACTGTCAGTGATATCTGAAAGATTATGGAGAATGGGAGATATAGCTGAAGCCTAGTCTTGGAGATAAGCAAGTGCCCCAGTTTTCAATCCATTGGAGCTTTTGAGATTGCTGAGAGAGAGGGCATAGAAAAAGAAAAGATAATGGCCTAGGATAATTAGCAAACATTTATTAAACACTTACCATGTGCCAGGTACATCTATGCTTAGGGAGTGGAAGATGAATGATGCCCCATCAAAGGGCAGAGAAGAGGATCACTCAGTTAAGGAAGCTGGGAGAAAGCAACGTGAGAAGATAAAAAAGTAAGACAACTTATAGCAGCTGGGACTGTATCATGGTGATTGGTTGTAGGAAATGGGTACATTTATCCAGGAGAAGGAAAAACGGATGAAATAAGGTAACTACCTTCTAGTGTCATAAAATTTTTAGTGGAAGAGAGATTGGGCTAACTACTGTGTGGCTTCATGGGGAAGATACACAGAATCATATTTAGGACTGATGAAAAGAGAAGATACCCTGTAATTAGAGCAATCCCACCTGCCTCAGAAAGTGGTGGTATCCTTATCTTTGGAGAGCTTAATTTAAGCAAAGGCTGGATAAGGAATTCTTTCCTGATTAGCCCATGTTATTGTCCTTCTCCCATGTTACTTTGTATTTACTTAGTATCTCTTTTGACATACATATTTCTTCTCCCTGCCAGAAAGCTAGCTACTTAAAGACAGGAATGGCTTCACTTGTCTTTGTATCCCTTGTACTTAGCATTGCACTTTCCACATAGTAAATACTTAAGAACTGCGTACTGAATTGAAAATTTAATTTGGGTATGGGTTGGATTAGATGGTCTCTCCTTCTAAGTCTGGAATCCTGTGATTCTGTGAGATCCTAAGAAAGATGGATCATTTCTTAGTAGAAAATGCAGGGAACTCATCATGAAGAAGATAGCCTTTGAGCTGGGCCTTGAAGAATATATCCAAGAAAAGATGGATAAAGTTATTTTAGCTCTAGGCATTGTACAAAGACATGAAGGTAAAAATCTCAGGACATGTATGGGGGGAGGGGAGATAAATAGTAAAGTTTGCTGCCACATAGCAATATGGTAGGCTGCTTTGTGAGATAAGGCCGGAAAGGTAGGATGGTGGTAGGATGGAAGTCTTGAATGCCAGGTTAAAGAATGTAGCTAAGTGTATTTGCCTGGATGATCTCTGGTGAAGGGAACCACAAAGAGAACATGTAGAAAGGGGGAGAAAAAGCATAATTTTGATTTGAAATGTCAGCATCCTCATAGGAAGTCATGAGCAGAAGGAAACTTGGCTGTCCCCCAGAATAAGAGGACAGAACAAGGAGCACTCTTTAAAAATCACTTTTAGACAAATGCACATATTTTCTGGCACTAAATTTTCCATTTTCTATGGCACATAGGTATTATTTATTTTTGCACTAAATCAAGTCACTTATTACAGTAAAAGCTCAAAGATTCTAGTGGCCAAAAACTCAGGGAGTGTCATATTTTGCCTGGGATGCACAGATTCCTCAGGTCTCAAGTTTGGTCCTTGGTTAGAGGCCATTCTTCCTTCAGAATGATAAGTTTTCTCCTATTCTTTGGCCCCAAAGATTGTGTTTGGTGATATTTTCTAGGGGAACAAAAGATGAAATGTCCAAACACCTTTTTGTTTTGCAGCTTGAAAACAAGGAGCTTCGGGAACTGTTGTCCATCAGTAGTGAGTCTCTCCAGGTGAGGAAGGAAGACTCAATGGAGAGTGCTTCCCAAGTCACCAAATAATGCTCACCTTTTGAACAACTGCTGGAGAGTACCCCGCAGGGAAGGGAATTGGTAGTTATTTGCTCTTTGTGTGTTGTCTGTTCAGTGTCATCTTCCTGCCTCAGGTTGGATTTGGGGCCAGAGGTACCAGGTGGCAGCTTGATTGCTAGTCAAAGCCTACTTACAAATATTCTTCTGATGTCAGTGAATGTATGACTTTCATTGGGCAGTCTCTACTCCTTTTTCCAGGAGATGACTTTTGCTTCGTTTTTCATTTTGGGGACCTCAGTTTATCCAAACTGTTTCCATCTTAGCTTTTTAGCTTCAACAAGAAGAGCATTTCATTGTGAGCCATCATATTTACTTTGTTTAAGATAGTGAAATGAAATTCCAAACAAAGAAGTATGACAAGTCAGAACTATTTGGTTTGGAACTAGATTTTGGCATTTAGCCAGAATAATATTCTTACATATAGCAAAACTAGCAGTTTATCTATTTATAGTATCATTCAGTTTATCTAATGTTTTAAAACTCTTTGGTGCTAGGAACTGGGGCTTTGTGACTTGTTGTCCTCACTCTTATTTTGAGAGTACCCAATATAGCCAATCTCAAGCAAATATACTTGAAAATTATAGTCTATTATGTCAGAGATAGTAAAATTGTAATATGATTAAAACCATGGGGTTTTTTTTTTACGTCTTATTTTTCACATTGTATTCAGTTCAAAGGCTTAAAGTATTTTTTTCTAGCAACTGTGTAGTCTATTTTTCAACCTTGTTTGCCTAGGATTTTTGACCTGTTGGAAGTCTGCCAGCCAGATTTAAGGTACCTCTTCACCTCCAGTTTTTAATTACTTATTCTTTTCTTAAATTGAATACAGGTGTGGTGCTTAATTTCCCACCTCTCCCATGAATTGACAGGGGTTTCTTCATAGTCCTGCTTTGCCATTTTCACCTTGATATTTTCCCCAAAGAGTCTGGTGGAGAAAAAATTATAAATTAAAATTCCCAATTGAGGAGATTGATGATTTCCACTTCAATTCCAAACACTTATCCAGCCCATGAAAAACATACTTTTATTAGCACAATATTATAGCTTGATAGCATTTCTTGAGGGTCTCCTGTTGGTTTCTAAATTTGAAGATCATTTGATGGTGTTGCTTAAACTGTTTGGTTTTAAAATCAAGTTCTTCTACCGTGTTGTCTTGGTTTCATGGTAATATATTTCTTGTAAATACTTTCTCTTCCCACTCTGTAGTTGTCACCTTCCTTATCACATCTTACCCCCCCAGACTACTCTTGGGAATTCAGCTCACCTTTAGGAAGCAGTATTCAGACAGTGTTGAGGTTCAGGACAAAATGTCCAACCTTTGTAAACACTTAACATAGCTTTGTGTCACGGAGGAACAGTGCATCGTCTAAAAGAGCTTGTTGTGAAGTGTTTTGTGATAGGTTTCTTTTGCACGGTCACAAAGAATTATATTGCTATTATCACAGCATTTTACTTTCAGCTCCAAGATCAAAACATCCCCTAGAAATCATGTGTTTCTGAGTCCCAGTGATGCCAATTTATCTTTCTTGTGGATGGTGTTTTAGGGGGACAGACTTATTTATGGTTTAAGAACTGGCTATTCAATATCTGAATACAATGTTATTGAAAGCATTCCTGTCCCTTTGTACTAAATATGTATCTTCTCATTCAAAAGCAAATGAACTGTTAGCCCAACTTTTATGCCTTAAAATATGCCATCGGTGCCACTTGGAGTCATACAAATAGGTTACCCTGTTCTTTCCTTAATTGACCATAGTAATATTTTAATGGAGTTGTTCATTGGCATAAAGTCAAGTTACTTGTTAAGGTGTGTAACATAGTGTTTGCTACACTGTGGTTCTTTTGTCATCTGTCTTCTACTATTGGAGCCATTTGAAACAGCTCTTTACATCTCAGGTTGAATAAATCTGTACAGTGAGTGGTTTATCCTCCCTTCCCTATATAAAATAAAATAAAGGCTTGAAATGTGTTTCTGATTGAAAGTAGTTTATAGTGCTTTCAGCTCTTAAGCATGAAAAATACTAATATGCAAGTTGGTTTTAAATGTCATGTTTAGAAGGTAATAATAGCAATTATGAAGCCAGAGGAAAGTAAAAGGGATGGTGCCATTTGGCATCCTCCTTGTGGCAAAATAGTGTTCAGACAGGAAAAATGAGGAAGTATATCTTTGTAGATAAAATTGAGAAATGTGTGAAGATTATTTTCCCATTCAAAGCTTACCACTTCTTGTGATTCAGCCTCAGACTTTGTTTAGTATTCAGGTGGGAGGTTTGTCTGAAACTTTTGCTTAGGAAAATTACTCCCTTCTGATAACCCCATCTTTAAATTACTGTAAATTTTCCTAGAAGTCTACTGGTATGTCAAATTTTTTGAAGTTTACCATTTATTAAGTGATTGGATAGCCAGTCTCCACAAATATCTAGCCTAATGGAGTTCTATTTTAAAAAATGGATGTTACTTTTTGTAAATTAAAAAAATTTAATTTAATTTTTAAAAAATAAATATTTCTTCAGTGCCAGCACACAGTCTGTTTTACTCATCTCACATAGTAACTGCCTGAATGATCTGAATATGGAACCTCTTGAAGGATTTTAACTTTTTTCAACAGGGTGTTTTTTATGTGGAAAATCTGTCTTAGGAATGTGCAATACTTTGACCACAGGTAGTAAACTGATACTCTTCCTTTGACAAATCAATACCCACAGGAAATGAGAGCATGTGAAAACTTTGAGGTATGGGGGAATTAAGTGCTGGACTTGTGATTTCATAAATGTGAGGAGTTCCTTGTCTGAAGTCCTCTTCACTGACACAAACTGGCAGCCTGGCTGAAATGTACAATATTAGAGTACTGTCTAAGGGCACTAAGAGATTAAGTAATTTTCTCCATGTTCATATAATGTGAATGTGTTAGAATCAGGACTTCAACCCAGGTCTTCCTAACCAAATCTGACCCTCTATCTAGATGTTGGAAAGGAAACGGATGCTGTTGAAATGGATGTTTTAGGGCATGTTTAACAAACCAGCACTTTCCAACTACCTACCAAGTACTGGAACTACAAAGAAAAAGCAAAAACAGTCTCTGCTCTCAAGGAACTGCTATTCCAGTGTGAGAGATGTACTGTATATAAAGAGGTACATTAAAAAGTCATCTGTACCTTCTGCTACCACTTCTTATCATCTACTCCTTTCTGGTTCCAGCCCCACCATTCAGTAGAAATTGTTCTTTCAAAGTTACCACAGAAGCTCTTAACTGCTAAACATTAGTGCCTTTTCTCAGTATTTAACCTACTCAACCTTTATGCAGAGTCTGACATTGTCCCACCCCTAGCTCCCGTATACCTCCCGTATACCCTTAGCTTCTATGATACATCACTCTTATGGTTCTTTTAGCTGTTTAATTTTAAGTCTCATTTACAAGAGTATTATTTATCTTATACCCCATACACCCCAACTATAGGTATTCCCTAAGTCTCTGTAGTTGGTCCTCTTCTCTGTTTGTGATCTCATCTGGTCCCATGGGCTTAACCATTATGTCTATGCAGATCATTTACAAGTGTATATATCCAGCCCTCATCTCTCTCTTGAACTAGTCACATATTGCCAAGTACCTGCTTGACATCTCCATCTGGATATCCCATCAGCATCTCAAACTTAGCACGACCCTAACCAGACTCAATATCTTCTCACCAAAGCCATCCCTATAGTCACAAAGGCTCTTAACCTTGGAGTCATCTTTGACTTTCTGCCCCTCTTCTTAAGCCCCATGTCCAAGTAGTTGCCAAGTCTCATCAAATCCACATGCCTACACACAGCGTCTATCCTAGTTAAGATCTTCATCACCTCTTACCTTGACTATTACAAAGCCTTCTAATTGGTCTCCCTGCTTCCGGTCTCTCCCTGCTACGATCTGTTCTCCAAAGAGCTGCCAAATTGTAATCCTAAAGTATAGATTTGACTATGTCACAATCCCATTCAATCTCCTACCCCTACTACTCAAAACTTCAAAGGCTATTGCCTCTAGGCAATGATTAAATGAAGATTTTATCTACATTGGCACTCATCTACTTTTTCAGTCTTCCCTTCACACATTTTTCATTGCAATCAAACTGGCCAGCTAGTTGTTATGTGACATTGCATCTACTGTCTCTACCCCTTTGTACAAATGGTTCCTATGTCTGGAATACAGCCCTGTGTCACTTTAACTCTTGTAGAATCCTTTGCTTCCTTAAAATTTTAGCCCAGGTGCCAATTCCAACAGAAGCCTTTCCTGATCCCCGATCCACTAATTAACTTAGCACTCTCTTGAAATTACTCTGTATGTACTGTGTACTTAGTTATTGCGGTGTTGTATTACCACCCCCCCCCCCCCCTGCCCACACTAGGCTTCACCAGACTGCCAGAGAGAGGCCAGGATCCCCAAATGGCTTTGAACTGACATGGAATACTGTTGGATGAATACCTTGATACAGCACCTTGCTTGCTTTAAACTGTTACCAGAGATATTAAGAGTGAAACTACCTGACCTGATTTGAATCTTGCCCTATGAATGAAATTTTTCTTGCTCTATTCATGTTCCTGTTTCATCCTCCTGCTCAAAATTCAATTCAACAAACATTTATTAGGCACCTACTATGTGCCAAAAACTATGTTAAGTTCTAGGGCTACAGAGATGGAAAAGGAGCTGTCATGGAATAAAGTCTTTCTCTGCATTTCATTTATAATGACATTTTCCCCTGTTCCTCTTGCCCTCCTCACTTCAGTGTGAATAATTCTCATTTACTAAGCACCTCCTATGTGCCAGGCACTATGCCAAGTGTTGGGGATACACAGAAAGCAAAAACCACTGTATGTCCAAAGATAATAGAGAAGGCAATTCCTACTTGAAATAGACAGCAAGGATGTGCATAAGTATAGTAATAATATAACTAGAAGAAATATTAAGTAGTTAAATCCAAGGTAACTGGATTCCAAAAGCCCTTCTGCCTCAGGGGTCAAATCTGAATCCAGATCTTTATGACTGAGCCCAGCTCTCTATCATACTTTGCATAGTAGATACTTCATATAGGTCAGCCCTCATTTCTGCCATCTCCTTGCTGTGAGACTAAGAACAACATCAGAATCTCTGAGCCATTGGTTTTTATCTGTAAATTAGAAATCACATTTGAGTTGTCCATACATTATCCCTTGCTCTGGCTTTATGACCAGCTCATCTCCTTTTCTAGTCATACAGTTCACTGATTACCTCCTATATGTAGCTTTTTTTAAGTGCAACTTGTCTAAGAGGAAAGAGACCTGATCTGAGAGCCAGGAAGACCTTCCTCTGACATATACCGACTGTGTGCTGCTGGGCAAGTCAGATGATCATTCAGTGCCTCAAACTACCAAAGTACAGAGAAGGTGCCCATCTGTATTGATAAGAGTTCCTTTTACTAACCAGATTATAGGCCCAGTCCCCATCCTCCATGTCCGTAATACATACTGCAGGACTATATGAGTAATCTGCAATTTGGATTCCTCTGAAACAGTGATATTCCATGGTTCATTGCCATATAGGCAGCAAGGCAGTACAACGGATAGAGCATGGGACCTAGAGTCCAGAAGAAGTGAGTTCAAATCCTTCCCCAGATGTTTACTAGCTATGTGACCCTAGGCAAGTCATTTAACTGCTGTCTGCCTCAGTTTCCTTAACTATAAATTGTGAGGATCAAATGAGATAATATTTCTGAATAATTCTGCAAACCTTAATGCACTATATTCTAGCTATTACACATAAAACATCATTAGGAAAATAGTTATCTGCCACAGAAGCTTGTCACTGAAAATAATAACTCACATCTGCATAGCACTTTAAGGTTTTCAAATACTTTACGTATCATTTCATTTGGTCACTGGAAATGCTATGTAATTTCCAAAATGCAGCCCAGCCTGTTTTCTTCTTCCTATTCAGCTCTGAACCTTCATTATCCATTTCTTTCAAATCACATGCCTTTTTGTAGTAATGAAACAGTAAGCTGTGAACAGACTGGGCACTTAATGAATGCTGGTAGAGTCCATAAATATCTTCTTTTCCATAATGATTAACCTTTTGTGGCTTCCTCTCCAGGGCATTCACAGGAAAACAGATCTCCCTCTCTCCACGCCCACTCCCTTTTCTTGACACTCCTTGCCTCCCTGAGGTCATCACTGTAACTAATTGGGTAGTAGAGTTAACAATATCTCACCTTGCCTCAGGTCTATAAAAAGAGGATTGGGCTGGAATCAGGGTCTTTAATCTAGCGTCCACAGACCACTCTCCCAAGGGATTCATAGGTAGATTTTAAAGGATCCATGAGCTTGAATGGGGAAAAGATTATACCTTTATTTTCACTAGCCAAAATTTAACATTTTCTTGGATTATGAGGGCAACAAACATTCTTCTGAGAAGGCTTCAGTCAGCTCCACCAGACTGCCAGAGAGAGCCCAAGACCCTCGAATGGCTAAAGATCCCTGCACTAGGTGATCTGTAAAGGCTCTGAACTGACATGAGATACTGTGGGATGAATACCACGATACAGCACCTTGCTCGCTTTATACTGTTACCAGAGATGTCAAGCGTGAAGCTGCTTGACCTGATTTGAATCTTGCCCTATAAATGAAATTTTCGTTGCTGTATTCATATTCCTATCACATCCTCTTGCTCAATATTCAATTCAACAAACATTTATTAGGCACCTGCTATGTGCCAAACACTATGTTAGGTTCTAGGGCTACAAAGATTCAAAAGCAGCTGTCATGGAACATAATCATTATTTTCCTAATAAGTCTCTGCATTTCATTTATAATGACATTTTCCCCTGTTCCTCTTCTCCTCCTTGCTTCAGTGTGAATAACTAACTTAAAAACTGATTTTCTAAAAAAGGTTTCATTAAAAAAAAACTTTTGTGCAATAAACTTTTGGAATGTTGTATATTGAGAACAACAGCAGGGCAGTTTGATTGGAGTACCTGAAAGGGAATGAAATTTTTCAAAGAAAAGGTTGGAGCCAGATTATGTAGGATTTAAAATGCCAGAATAATTTGTATTTATTTATATTTAATGGGAAGCCACTGAAGCTTCTTGAGCAGAGAAGTGATATGGCCAAATATGTGACTTAAGATTATCAATTCGGATACAATATATGTAGTTGACGCCCTGATTAGCATTAGTCCAGTTGTCTTTGTAAAATATGAAGAAAAATGTCCATAATTCATTAAAAATATTTTGAGCTTATTGTTTTAGTTAAATAAAATTATTAAAACAAATTTTTATGATGGTGGTTTTCCTGATCTAGCAGTGTTAAAATGTTGTAATAAAAATGATCCACCTTTAGTGATTTTGTGACTATCTGCATAAGTAAATAAGGTAAAAAAAATTTTCATTTTTTAAATTAATCTGAATAAAATCTCCCCAAATCATTGGTTTAAAATATGTGGGGTTTATCTGTTTAAAAAGAAAAGAAAATCTATACCTGAGTTGTCAAGATAACAGCAAAATTACATTAAGAACAGAGTTCTAAGAAAAATACAATTGAATGTTAACTATATTCCAGTGAAAAGCATCAGATTGAGAGTCAGGATTCTGTTCAAATATTAGCTTTGCCTCTGAGAACTGTGGCACCTTGGTTGGCTGGCCAGCCACTGAGTCTCTTGGGGCCCTAGTTTCTTCATCTACAAATGAAAGGCTGGATTAAATGAGCCCTGCCACCTTCACATCCCTTGATCTATGATTTAACTCAAATATATTCTGTCCCTGCCTTTACTGCAGTAGCTTAAGTTAAATATGTTTCAAACCCCTTAAAGGACATTTTGGTATTGTCAGAATAATGGTATCAGGTTAAAATTTTTCTTCCTTGTAAACAATTCTCAAAAAAAGATAAGAATTTGGTTTGGAACTACTATGTGTTACATTATGATATTTGAGAATGTATGCTCTCAGACCTGATTCTACTTTTAGCCCAGCCTCACATGACCTTGTTTCTAATGGAAGAGCCCAAGGCAGTTGTCTCTGTAATGTTAGATGAGAATGTCCAGAATTAGACCTATCAGAAGTGAAGTTTTCCATTTAAGGACTCCACAAAGGGACCAAAATAGCTGGTTTGAAATAATGTTTACATTCTGCACATTTAAGCTTCAAGATGATGTCCCAGAGACTTGTCAAACTTAGTATGTCCAAAACAGAACTCCTTATCTTTCCCCAAAAAAGCTCGCTTCTCTTCTAAACTTTTATTTTTTTCAAAAACACCACCATTCTTCTACTTTTCCAGGTTCATAACCTCAGCATGATCCTCAATTACTTACTGTCCCTCACTCCACACATCCAATATGTGTTTTATGCTAAATCTTGCCATTACTACCTCCATCTCAGCTCTTGAACCTGACTCCTCTCTACTTACATGGATACCACCCTCATCAACTGTCCCCTAACTGGTCTTCTTGGCCCAAGTCTCTCCCTTGGGTTCCTCCACATTGCTACCAGGGCAATTTTTTCTTTAGTGGAGATTTAACCTCATCTCCCTCCCCTACTCAAGAAACTTCAGAAGTTCCCTAGCTCTCTAAGCTAAAATAAAAACTGTTTGGCTTTTAAAGCCTTTCATAGCCTATCTTTCCAACACTATACATTACTGCCTCTCCCTCACTCTCTGATACAAACTAGCTTTCCCTCTTCCTCACTGACATCATTCCATTTCCTGCCTCCAGGCCTTTGCACTGGCTTGTTCCCTATGGCTGTACTGCACTCCCTCCTCATCTCTGCATCACAAAAAACTTCCTTTCAAAATGCAGCTCAAGCATCACCTTCTGCCTGAAACTTTTCTTGTCCTTCCTCCAAGCTGCAAGCACACTCCCTCCCAAATTACTTTGTATTTATTCTTTGACATTTATTCTGCCGTGTGTGTGTATAGGTATGTGTGTATACAAGCATATGGCCTCCTTAACTATTCTTTGTAGAAGACACTCCATCTCTTGACACCTGGCATTTTCTCTGGCTGTCCCCCATACTGGCAATTCTTTGTATCTATGCCTTCCAGATTTCCCAGGCCTCCTTAAAGTCCCAGCCAAAATCCCACTGTCTATGGGAAGCTTTTCCCCAATACCTTTAATTCTAGTGCCTTCCCTCTGTTGATGATCTACAATTTATCATAGTTGTTTTCACAGTCTGCCCTATTAGACTGTGAGGCCCTTGAGGAGGCAGAGACTGTTTGCCACCTTTCTTTATATACTCAGTGCTTAGCACCATGCCTGGCACGTAGTAGGCACTTATAAATGACCCTCTACTGACTGACATTTACTTGTTTCTCCCTTTAGAATGTAAGCTCCTTCAGTAGGAATTCTTGTATTCCCCAGTGTCCTGCTAATAAAGTGCCTTGTTGAACGACTGTACTAAAAGACTAGAGCTTTAAAAACGTTTCTAACACTGCTGCACAAAAGGGATAGTCATTAAAATTAAATTGAGGATGAAAGTTTTCCAGTTAAAAGGCACTGTTGTGTCTCAGGTTGAATTCTGATTTTTAAATTGTGAAGTCGTATTGTACAAACAGAAGAATAAATTCTCACAGACTTGTTGAAAGCTAAATAATTATAGTTTAAATTTGTCTGAAACATTTGCTATATGAATTAGCACCGGCCTAACTTGATTAAAGTTTGTTAACATAAGCCCTATTTCCTGAATCAGTGTGTGTGTATATGTGTGTGTATATATATATATATATTATAAGAAAACAAACTATAAAACACTTGGTCTCCAGTTCATTCTTATAGTCCTAGATTTCCACGTCTGCTTTAGTGACAGGAACGCTCCTACCTCTGTACTGTATGCGGTTACCTCCAGTTTTGCGATGCTTTGTCAAGTCTGTCAATGGCAATCGCAGCTGCCGATTCATTTTCCTTTTATTTATCCAGGCAGGAACCTTTTTGTAATTAGCTTTTCCTGGCCAAACCATGCATCTCAAGCAGCAGGTAGGGACTGGTCTCACTCACCAATGCCACCAACCAACCCTTCCCTCCACTGTCCCTGACTGTTAAACCAGGTGAACAGTACGGTACGGAACCCTAAGATAACAAATGGGCAGCGAGGAGAGGGGTCCTAGCCCACCTCGGGCGGCGGCGGCTGCTGCTGCTGCCGCCCGGCCCGGCGCTGAAGCCGGAGGCTGTCAATAACGACTTCCTGGGTCCGCCTTGGAACTGGCGTGCCTAAGGCCTTACCCCTAATCTCTCGGCCCTACACGTCATGAAGCAGGCGATGACAAGGGAAGCAGAACAGCCCCCTGAAGCTTCCCTGAGGATCCAGTAAACAAGAGGTGGCCGCCCGCAGCACGTGGGCGGGAAGGTAAGGGAAGTAAAGGGTAGGGAAATGAGATCCTGCGCAGCCATCTTAACTATGGGCAAACAGACACAGGTCGGCATCTCCCCGCTCCTTTGCGCAAGCGTAACATGAAGGCTCTCCACCTCCCCGTGCACGCGCTAGTACCTCGCTACTCTCGCGAGAGGAGCGAGATTTATTCCTACGTACCGGGCCGTGCTGCTTATGGCGGCGCTGGAGAGGGGGCGCTGAGCTGTTGGGGTGAGTATGACCTCGGGACCCTGTTGGGAGCGGGAGGGTACCAGGCTAGGGACAAGAGACCAAACTACGACCCAGGGGAGGGACTATTGGACCGAGAATGGGGACCCCCAGAGCTGTAAGGGGGAAGGCTCTTCCCGTTTTTCCGAGCCCAGTGTCTAGGGCTTTGCCACCCGCTCAGAGCCTAACCGCCTGGGCCACGCACCGGCCTGAGGAGCTGCGGCTGGGGAGCCGGGGTCGGGCGGGGGGAGGGGGCGGCATAAGTGGGGGTGGGGGGCGAAGATGGAGGCTCCGACCGCAGCCAAGATGGAGGCAGAGGGTGCGGGGCTCGGACGCAGAGGCTGCTGGGAACTGTAGTCCAGCTGCCACCCCCTCTGCGGCCTGCCTTAAGAACTGGAACTACAAGTCCCGGCGGGCGGGGGCGGGGGGAGCGGCGCGGTCCTTTGTGTGTGACTGGGAGCGGCAGCGGCAGCTGAGTTGTGGGCCCGGGACTGGACTGGATCCGGCTCCGCTGTTCCCGGCATTGTACCCACCCGGGGGCCAAACTACGAGTCCCAGAGCGCAGTGCGGCGGTGGTGTCTTCCCTTTGTGTGGCGGCGGAGCCCCCGCCCGAGCTAGGGAGCCCCTATCACCTCTCACCCTCCTGCGGTGAGCCGGAGCGGCTGAGGCGGCGTGCCTCCCATTCTTCCGGGGCACTTGCCGGGCCGGGTCGGGCCGAGGTCCTAGGCCGGCTCACCGGAACTCTTTGGGCACGTGGCCCCCAGCTCTGTCACCTGTGCAGGGGGCGCTTCTGCATTCTCCCCACTTGGGGCTTAGGGTTGGCGGCGACCGTGGTGGTGCAAGAGCGCAGCCCATATTGTGCAAGAGCAGCCTAGCTTCGTCATTCTTCCCGCAGCTAGGTCTCCTGGAGCTTCGAGCTCTACTGGGGCAAGCGGCGTTTGGAGTGTACCATCCTGAGTGGTCCTCTTGCCAGGAAGTCGGTTTTATTCCTCGTTTTCTGTTTTTTTGTAGCTCTCCTTGCCATAACTTAGAGGTGGCTTTGCCCAGCAAAACACATCAGGGCTTGGGAAGTACTCCAAGATGTTCCCTTAATTCACTTCCCATTCCTCACATCTTAGCTCTGGAAACTTAGCCCGACAAATCTCTGGCAACTAATTCTTGTAGCAATTTGTATCTAAAAGACTTTGTCCCCTCTTTAATGGGGATGCAAAGGAAGAAGTGGTATGGGGTCTTGATGGCTATTTATAGATTCAGTGAGCCTTAAAATTTTACCAAGTTATTCTGAATGGAAATTGGTGGGAATAAACAGCTTAGAGATGGGCCCATTTAAATGCTGGTCCCATTATTTGTAAATAATGCCCTCCTAGGCAGCCTGTACTAAAACGTCACTCATCAGCTGTGTGTGTGTGTATTCATTCGAGCTCTAGAAGGTGTATTATAGACAAACTCTTGATAAAATAATGAAGAAAGTACAGTAATTGTGTTCTTTGGGAGCTAACCAAAGATTTAAATGTCACCACATCAGAAAAAACCTATATTTCAGCATTGTTTTAATTTTGCTTTCTTTGAGCCTTATTACAGAAATGGTTGACTGAGTCTTAAGGTTTTGGTTATGCAGCTGCTCTGGATACTTAGCGTTGGGGTGGATATTTATAGCAACTGAGTTGAAAAGTAAAGTATCTGACTGCAACCCAGAAGATATGTTTTCTTTTTTTTCTTTTCTAACTGTCTTAAGTTTGACTTTTAAAAGGTGTAATTTAGAAGTGCAGCCACATTTTATCGAGAGAGAAGAAAAGATTACCTTGGTTTTATCTCACTTTCCCCATCCCCCAAAAAACCTTTTAAGCCATAACTGGCCATAATTTTGAGTGACTGAACAGAAATAGAAAAATTCTCTTTGGATGTATTCTTTTGTATTAACTCTTTGTATTATAGATTACAAAATCAAGTTTTGAATGTGTATATTTAAGAGTACTTTGAAAAGCACATTTTCAAGAATTTATTATCCACTCCTATTTTCTCTCTTTACATAAAAGTTGAATCAAAGTTCACCACATCTGAGGGACCTAAATTCATAGCAGAGAATCCTTTTGAAGAGAGTCTTTAACGAGCCCAGCTCACGTGCCATCTCTTATGGCTTTCCTTATCCCCTTAGTGTTTTCTCTCCTCAAATTATCGTATACAAAAGTGATTGTTGGAGTGAACTTGCTTTAATAGTCTTGCTTTCTAGCATTTTCTAGTTTTAAGTGGAAATTCTCCAATGAGATACAGCATTTTATCTTCAGGCCCTTTTTTTTTTAAGAAATTTCCCTTTGTCTTGTTATACAGTTCAAAATACAATAAACAATTTCTTACTTCTTGCTATTTCAATTTCGTCCTGTTTCTGCTTAATTGACCTTTATCCCCCTAATTCTTGCCCACCTCTCTTGAAGTATTTTCAGAAGTTTGCAGGGGTCTACATATTTTTAATGAGCCTTAAATTAATCGGAATCTTCTAGATTAATCTTAATTGGAGGGACATATCCTTTTTTACCTAGGAAATAATCAGTCTTTATGCCCAGAGGAATTTACTGTTGGCGTGTGGCAAAAAAACATCTGAGCTGTGACCAGAAATTTCTTCCAAACTTGACTCACATCAGTTTGCATTCACAGTCAGTGCACCGCCTGTTGGTTATTTGTATCCTTGCTTCTTTGATTCCACTGTCTCAAAGTCTTTGTACAAGAGCCACAGTTTTTTCATTCCTGTATAAGAAATTGGTCTACTTTTCAGGAGTTTACTTTTTTCATCATAAGTTTGTGGATTTTTAAGATTTAAAAGCTGCTTATTCGAACCTCATAAAGATCCTCTGAGAGACAGGTTTCTACAGATATGATTAATTCACGTTTTATAAGTGAGTAAACAGATTCAGAAAATAGACTTGCCCAGAGCCACACGTCTAGTGTTTGGGACAGGATACAATCCCAGGTCTCCTGACCCTGATATTTCCACTACATCATGCTACCTCTCACTGTCTAATATTTCTCATAATTTTTTACTGTTTCAAGAGTAATATTTTCCATTGGGGAAGTGAGAGCATTTCTAAGACTGCTAGTGAACTTAGTGCCTGAGGAAGCTCCTGCTGCCTTAAGAGGCTATATATGGAATGTAAAGCATAAGTGCTGACATTAGAGTTAATTCATGTTAATTCAAAATGATTGGGGTTTACGTCCCACCTTTGACAACATCTCTATATGACCCAGGGGTAAGTCTCTTCACCTCAGTCTCAGTTTTCTCACCTGTAAAATGGGGATAATGGCACCTACATCAGTGGGTTGTTGTGGGGCTCAAATAAGATGTCTTTGAAGTTTGCCAAGTGATATATGTGAATTTTAGTTAATGTCATTTAGCAGCTGTGACCTATCAAGAAGTTATATTGAGCATAACTTAACTTTTCATATACACTAACAATTTTATTTGTCATCTCTACATTCTGCCTATTAAAATGTCTTCAAATAATTAGCCAGTTTTTTTTAAATTAATGTTTTACATGAAAATTAGCTCAAATAATCAACAGATGTTTCACCTGGTATCAAAATAATGGTTTAGATTTATAACAACAAATCTTAGTTCCTTGGATTCATGTAGCAAGGAGTTTGCGGGTTTGTCGATTTTAGAATACTAGGTTTCATAAGATTAAAAATTAGAACAGCCCTAGAGACTATCTAATCCAATTTGGAGGGGGGTGGAGCTAGATCAGGGTGCCTAGAGGCAGCCTGTGTGCCTAGACACTGTGGACATGGACTTAAGAGTCAGGGAGACTGGAGTTCAGATAGCCCCAAATACTGAGTAGCTCTGTGACCCTAGGCAAGTCACTTAACCTGGTAAAGCTTCACTATCCCATCAATAACAAAATGGAAATAACAATTGCATCTGGTTTGCATTTGTATGGATCAAATGAGTTAATTCGAATGCATTGCAAACCTTAAAATGGTAGAGAAATCACATTATTATGTGACCTACTGAGATCATTTATAATTAGTAGCAGATCTGGGATTTAAATTCAAGCTCTAATGATTTCCAAACCCAGTGTTCATTGATTATACTACACTGCTTTTCTCCTTATCTAACTCTTTGATTCTCTCCTCTTCACCTCAGTTATAAGGAATATTTTTTCATTAGGGTGAAAGGAGCCTTTCTAAAATCAACGAATTTAGTATTTATAAAGGGTATCAGATTGATGGTCTCTAAAATTTGGAGTGGGGAATGGAAAACCTTTTCAAGTAAATGAAAACACCAGTGGTGTTATCACCTTACTCTCTACAAGATGTCCCTTTTCTTTTGTGAACCTCCTTTGTCAGAACACTGTGAGAGGCGGTTGTTCTGATAGCCTGGGTGATATGTTTCATGGTAACAACTCTTCATTTAAGTGGACTGTTGGCTTCACATTTGGCTAAATTTTCTAAACTGGATAAAACTATTCCTATTACTCATTTGAGTCTTTCTCCTTGATCCCCTGCCCCCCCAGGGGGGAGGGGAGGGGAGGGACTGCCTTCTGTGAAAGGCCAGAGAGGATTGTGGACCGGTTCATTAATTCTCCCTAAATGGTTGCTGCACAAAATGCTCTGAATAGTTTCCACA
The DNA here is from genome assembly GCA_028646595.1 of Phalanger gymnotis. NCBI lineage: Eukaryota > Metazoa > Chordata > Mammalia > Diprotodontia > Phalangeridae > Phalanger > Phalanger gymnotis. Next base: position 49,660,232 of record CM053627.1, read on the forward strand.
AGGTTAAATTAACTGAGGCTAAGCTTAATAAGAAAGTAAAATTAGTCATCTTTTTAAGAGAAAATAAGATTCTAATATGTCTTGCTTTGATTCCAGTAATTTAACCTGTAACTTCTTTAAAAAGTGATAGTAGTGGGAAAAGTTTTAAAGGTAATGTTTTCCAGAGTAGCATTTTTTAATTGAGGAGGAAAATGGGCTGATAGCTAGTATATGAAAAGAATTCTTCATACTATTACTAACAACCCTTCTCAGGTACATAGTCTTTATTTGTTTCACAATGTTCTTTGTATGGGTTTGTGTTCAAAGAGTCAGTGTTGAAGCCCCAAAACAGTTTTTAAAAAAACGATCTACCAGAAATGAAATATTTGTGTGGCACATGAAGGCTGATATTATCGTATTGGCATAAACATATATCCAATGAAGACAGAATGCCAAAGAATTCTTATAAAAAGGTGCTATAAAACATTAAAACCATTCCCTTGGTAAGATGTAGATGTTGTTTTAATGATTTCAATGAATGAGACAAAACAAGTTTCACTAATGCTCAAGATTGGTTTTGTATTAATCTTGCCTTTGGGTTTTAGGGCCCTTCTATTTGGATGGTCAATAACAAGTGTGAAATTTTCAAATAACACCACCCCAAATTGGGTTAATCCGGCACAGGTTATTCAAGATTTTAACAGGCTTTTGATCGTTATTTTCTATTTTATAGTCTTTGCTTTAGCTTTTGCATGATTCAGGTTTGCAGTCAAATCACCAGACTAACCCATACTGAACCAGGATTACCTTTCCCTCACCCCTTTTACAACATTGCCAACAAGCGAGACCTCTAGTGGTAAGAAATTTAGCACCTCCCAGAGGTATGATGTATTTGTGGGAGAGAGTGCTGCAGTTGAAGTGAGTGGACTTGGTTTCAGATCCATTTCTGCTCCTTATTACAAATGTGATTTTAGTCACTTAACTTACCCAGACCTCAGCTCCTATTCTCTAAAATTACAATGCTGACCTAGATGACCTCGAAGATTTCTTCAATCTCGAATTCTGTGCTCCTGTAGTCTTAAGGGAGCAAGCATATTCTACTTCTGTCTAGTCCTGTTTGCTAAGAAGTTTTTCCTCTATATCCTTGAAGACAGGTCTAAGTCTTTTCCAGGCTGAACACCCCTAGCTCCTTCAGCCAGTACATGTAGACTAAGATCATGTTCACTTTTTTTTTTTTTTGGAGGGGGGAAGGCAGGGCAATTGGGGTTAAGTGACTTGCCCAAAGTCACACAGCTAGTGTGTCTCGTGTCTGAGGTTGAATTTGAACTCCGGTCTTCCTGACTTCAGGGCTGGTGCTCTACTTGCTGTGCCACCTAGCTGTCCCTCATGTTCACTTCTTTGCCTACCACCTCAACTGTTGACTCTGAGTTTGCAGTCCTTTCAACTTTCGGGTCATTTTCTTGTTAACTCTTGACATGATAGGACTTGTGCAACTGATTTTTGTCCCATTATGGGTCTTTGTATTGATTCATATTAAATGTCATTCCATTTGTCGTCCAGTCTTGTCCCCTATTCTAATCTATTGAACTTTTTGGATCCTACCTCTGCCAATACACCATAAGGGTGTATTGGAAATAGCACTGGAATTAAAAAATCCTAGGCTGGATTTTTGGCTTGCTTTCGTCTCTGACATTTCTCTGTCCCTGGGCCTCGGTTTCCTTATCTGCAAAGTTAGACTAAATACCTCTAAGGTTCATCCCAATTCTAGCATATTATCTTCAAACATGGAAAAACGTTGCTGTTGTTTAAGTAAATAATAAAAATGTTCAGGATAGCTAAATGGCACAGTGGAGGACCTAAGTTCAAGTCTGCTTTCAGAAGCTTAATAGCTGTGACCCTGGGCAAGTCACTTAATCTTGATTGCCCCTCATCTCCCTGTACTGCTGCCCTCCCCTGTCACCCAAGTTGAACAGAATAGATTCCTGGACACTTTTTATGTAGCCCACATACTTCCATCTTGTCCACAAGGATTTCATGAGAGATTTCGTCAAATGCTTTTCTGTTAAATGGACTTTTGTCTCTTAGCACACATCAGTTTTGAGTGCCTTTGATTCCCAAAGAAAGTTAAGGTGTTCTGTTAATATCAAAATATTGTATTAAAATATATTGAGTTTATTTGGCATTATTAATGAGAAGGTTAATAGCAAACTTAATAAAAATATGGTAAGCAAACTGTTCATACTTTACAGGCTATGAGTTAGAGTAGTCACAGCAGTTATGTATTAAATGTTGTACCATATTGTCTTTTTTGACCACTATATCATTTAAATATAGCAAGCTGTGGAATATAATAGGTTATTTTAAAACTTGAGTGAACTTCAGAGAGTAAGCTACTGTCTATGAATCCTTTTGAATTCAAGAACCTAAGGACAGGAACTTCCTTACCTATAGAAAGTAACCATACACACAAATAGTAAGTTTTTGTCTTCCCTGGTTTTATTTTAAAAGAATATAAATACTCGCCAAGTATATAGAACTACATTATATAGTGTGAAGTTTAAAAGGATGGAAAAAAAAAAAGTAGGAGCCTTGCTTTTCAGGAGCTTGGCATCTGACTGGGGAGACAAGGTATAAACATGAAATGATTAATTAACAGTGCGTAGCATCATATAATTTAGTACCAAAATGAGTAATACAGAAAATGAGCATTGGTAATTCAGAGGAGGGGAGGAGCTCTGTGTGAATTGGATCTTGATGATTTCGAACAGATAGGCTTATAGTGAAAAGAACAGTGGATTTAAGGCAGTGAGATGGGACAGTAAGATAGACCCCTGGGCCTGGAGTCAGGAAGACCTGAAATTAAATTTAGCCTGAGACACTTTAATGTGTGGTCTTGGACAAGTCACTTACCTCTGCCTCCTTTTCCTCATCTTTAAAATGAGATAATAGCTGTATCTCACTCATGGGGTTGTTGTGAAGATCAAAAGAGATACTTGTAAAGTGCTTAGCCTAGTGCCTGGCACATGTTGGGTACTAGATAAAAGTTGTTATTGTTGCTGTCATTATTATTTGGAGTCAACAGATCCTGGGGTCAGATGAGTTCTGCCATTTGTTTGCCATATGACTTTGGCCAAGTCACTTAAACTCTGGATCTGTTTCTTTTATATAATGAGGTGGTTGGACTAGATGGCCTTAAAGGTGTTTTCCAGCTCAAAATCTGTCCTCTTGAAGGAATACCAGTAGGGAAAAAAGCACATGCCAAAAAGAAGAAAGAAAATGGAAAGAAAATACCGAAGGGAACAATTTCATAAAAACTTGAGAAGACTTGTATGAACTGATTCAAAGTAAAGCGAGCCAAACTAGGAAAACAATTTTTACAATAACACTGAAGGAAAACATCTCTGAAAAACTTAATGACTCTGACTAACCACAATTCCAAAAGACTGATGCTCAACTATGATACAGAATAGGACATATGTTTTCAGGCACAACCAAATTGAGACTTTGCTTTCCCTGACTATATGCATTTATTACAAGGGAATTCTTTTTACCTTTCAATTTTGGGACAGGGCCAAGAAAGGAAAAAGGTAGAAGCAGCATAAGCTATATCGGAATGTGACATGGTATGTTTCAGGGGGAGAGAAGCCACCCCCTGAATAAAACTGGATTAGCAGGGATTGTAAAGAACTGAAGGTAAAGTAAGGATACGTATATATGGTAGGGGCCTAGACGCTGAAGAAGGTACAAAATTTAGAAAACTCCCTATCATGAAATCTACAGGTATTGAAGGGTAAGCCACTCATGTAATAAGCAATATTACACAAGCCAGTTACAAAATAGAGTGCTCTGTGAGGAGGGGCAGTCCTTACTGACACCAGGATAGCTTCAAAGAAGAGGTGACATTTCAATTGGGCTTTAAATAAGGGGTAGGAAGTCATTGTACTAAGTAGGAAGCCAGATATCCCAGATAAAAGGAATATTGTGAACAAAGGCTTAGAATTGGGAGAAAGTGGGAAAACTCAAAAAGCAGAGAAGAACCTAATTTGGCCACCGTGTAGACATGGATTATACTAGCTAACATATACACAAACATATATATATATAGTGCCTTAAAGTTTATATAGCACTTTACAAGTATTATTTCATTTGGTTAAATAGGAAAGATGGTGCCAGATTATGAATGGGAGTGAATGCTAGGGCACAGGAATTATTTTTCCCAGAAATTCATCTTGTTCAGATATTTTAGCAGAAAAAATGACCTTATCTGTGTAATATGAAAACTTTATGGTGGGTAATAGTATAAAAGATGGTTTAGAGAGTAGGAGAGGGAAAGGAAGGGTTTAGTCCAGGGGAAAAAGAAATAATTGTATTTACACAGCTCTTTACAAAGTGAGGTGGTTAGTGTATTATCCTTATTTTAAGGTGAGGAAATGAGGCTTAGAAGCAAAATAATTTGCCTCAAATTTCACTGCTAGTAAAGTGGCAAATCAAGGAATCAAAGTCAGAGTATACTGGCTGAGTCTAGCGTTCTTTCAGCTGCGCTACACTGCCTCCCTTCAGAGCCCTATCTAGTCTAATTCCAAACTTTCTTCTCTCAGCTTCCTCAAATCGCCATTCAGTTAATTGGCAGTACCATTTTCTCAGTTACCCATACTCAAAACTTTGTCATCCACCTTTGATGCCAGTCTTTAAAAATGTATATCACACATATCTGGGGAGTAGCAAACTTAGCCTGTTTGTCTGTGTTCCCTTCTGAACTCCCTTCTGTTCTTTTTATAAGAATGTTTTGCTGAAGCTGTTTTCTTTGAGTCACTTTTGATTTCTCACAAATTCCTATCCCTCCCCCATCAAACAAAACAAATAGAAGATTTTGCTATATTTGAAAATGTATGTCTCATTCTGAACCTCTTATCAGTGTTTCCTAAAATGTCCCCCAGGGGTCTACTACATCAGAACTATTTGCATAATATACTAAGTTGTTCTAATTTCTAATATGGCAAATAGCAATAGAGATAACCCACATTAACAAAAGCTCTTTAATGAAGGAGTCTGAATCATTTAAAGACTATAAAGTGTTTCTAAGAAGCAAAAAAATTTGAGAATTGCTTTAATCACCTTCCTCTTTTGAAGTCATGGTTTGTCACTGTTTTGATCAGAATTCTGAAGTCTTAAAGAGTTACTTCCTTTTACATTACTGTCAACTTGTTATGAAGTAGCTCTTGGATGATAGACTTTTTACTCCATTTTAAGAAATAATTAATTTGTACAGGCATGTAGTATATCAACCAAGCCTCTTTCCCCCAATAAACTCCAGTGGCAGCTTCTTCTCTCCAAGGTCAAATATAAAATCCTGTGTTTTGGCTTCCAAAGCCCTTCACAAGCTGGTCCCTTTCTTCCTTTCCAGTCTTCTTACACTTTAGACTCATTGATGTGTTGTTGTCTGTACTGTATGATCATAATTGACCTTATAATTGTTTTCTACTAAAAATCCTTTTCTCCTAACCCCCTTCTCTCACTGGGGAAAAAAGAAAAAGACTTGTAACAAATATGTGTAGTTAAGCAAAACAAATTCCTGCATTTGCTGTCCAAAAAAATGAATCTCAATGTGCATCCTGAGTGTGTCACCTCCCTGTCAGGAAGGAGGTGGGTGGGTAGCATGTCCTGGAATCCTGATTGGTCGTTCTTAAGTGTTTCAAAGTTGTTTGTCTTTATGTTGTTATTGTTGTATAACTTGCTCTCCTAGTTTAATTCCTTCATTCAGTATCAGTTCATACAAGTCTTTTCAGGTTTCTCTGAAACCAGCCACTTAGTGACTTCCTACAGGTCAGGAGTATACCATCACATTCAGATAGCATAATTTGTTCAGCCATTCTGCATTTGCCAGCTACCCCCTTAGCTTCCAGTTCTTTGCCATTGCAAGAGAGTTGCTATAATATGGGTCCTTTTCCTCTTTCTTTAATGTTTTGGGGGTATGGACTTCATAATGTGTGGTATCACTGAGGCAGAGGGTATACTTTCAGAAAGGCTGGACCAGTTGACAGCTCCACTGACACTTCCCCTAAAGCAATTGCCCTTTTCCTTTTGTTTTTGTCAGTTGCTTTAATTTGCATTTTTCTAATTATTAGTGATTTGGAAGACTTTCCATATGGCTGTTGATAGCCTGGATTTCTTCCCTTGAGAAACTACCTTTGCCTTTATTAGAAACTTAATGCAAATATTTATTCACTAGTTACCTGCTTTTCTATTATTAAAAACTAAAAGGAGTTTATTTAAAAAATGAAGGCAGAAACGCCTTGGCTGTCTGGCCAAGGGAACTAGTCCCTGGATTCAAATCAGAACTGCTCATAAGAGTAAGGCAGTTGTGATAGGTTGTGTTTGTCCTTCATTTTCGAAGAAGACCATGGCATCAGGGGAGTGATGACATGACTTGCAGTTGACTTTGATTTGAGTGAGGGAGGGCAAGGTAAACGGCCTCGTTTTCTCCTCCTGAGCCATCTGGATCCTCACTTAAGAGTGAGGTAACACCCATTCAGTGAATAGGCCTCTTTAGTTAGAGAGTCAGGGGATGGCCACTTTAATTAGGAAAAAAAAGGAAAAAAAATCATCTCCAGTCAGTTACAGGCCACAAATTGCCTCCTCCCCCAAATAGCTGATCAACAAGTACCTAACCGACAAGTAAGAGTAGAAGCAATGGAGTCACTGACTCAGCACAAATTTCAATAATTCTTCCCCCACCCCTCCCCCCAATGATGCTAACCATACACATGGTGCAGCACCACAGTTAGACCCGTATTAGTCCTCTATCTTCAACTGCCACATCCCAATCTCAATTGCCTGTAAATGTGGGAGTTGGCTCTTTCCACCAAAGGAGGCATTATAAACATAAAAGCACACAATCCTCATGAGGACCCACAAGAAAAAACCCACAGATAGTTTAGCACATGAAAAGTTTCGCACTCCCCAACATATCTGTAGCCCATGGACTTTGGTGGTTCCGTATAGTCATTCTGTGGATGTTCAAATGGTAAGGCACCTACTTTTATCTCTTCTTCTCTCCCCTTCCCCTCTCCTCCATCATAGTTTCTTTCCATGAGGACTCTTGACCAACCAGTGGTGCAGGTCCTTCGTGAATACGCCATACACAAAACTTATCTACATAGGAAGGGGAGTGTAGGGCTTGCTCTGAACCCTTTTCAGGGCTGCTCATCCACCGTGGCCACAGTTAAACTGTCTCAGCAGACAGACTATCCGAGACTGAAAGTAACAGATAGGTTCCAAACTTGTTGGTCATTTAGAGGATGTGAAGCATCTGAAGACTGCAGAATGGGCAGATGAGAACAGTTTGTTCCCATGGCCACCACAGAGTCAGCTGAAGCAGGCACCGTGGAGCCCTTAGAGCTTGATTAGACATTGAAGACATCACTGATGCGTACAGGTCATGCCAGTTATCTTTAACTTTCTTCTTGCTACTTGACTCTGAGGGAAGAGAGAGTGAGGCTGATGACTTTGTGAAGCTGGACTTGGTGCAACTCTGGCTCACTTAAATTCAGTTCACTTGATCTTTACCTCACGGTGTCATTGGTCCTGAGGGTGGGGGAGGGGAACTAAACATTTCTCAGACCCCACTTCTTTTTGGCAGTACCTGGCATTACCTTGAATGGTGGACAGTCCAGCTAATCATAACTGATACTTAATGACAGTCCAGCTAATTATACCTGAAATCAAAACTCAGAATGTCAAATTATAGTCCCAAGAGATTATTATCTCGAAGAGCAAAATTTCATTAATCACAGCTTAGGGCTAGGATGTTATTCGTTTTCTCATGTTTCCCTAACAGTTAACAATGAGCAAATAAAAAGACATTTTATTTATCCTTTATTTATAAAGTAAGCTTGATCACATTCAGGAGTTTCACACATATAGTGAACACATGATAGTTGGCTCAAAATCCCTAGAAATTGCTGGCTAGAGTAGGTCCCCAGACTAACGGATACCTGTATAGCCTATGTACACCTAAGGCAAAAACAAATCTTTGAATCTAAATTCTGTTGTTACTAAATTGGTTCAAAGATGTAACTACCATTTATTAACAGATAAATTTTTACCCTTTTCATAAGTGACAGCCAGCTCACTCTTCAGTATAAGCAAACTTGTAAAACTTTCCCACTGGCTGGGAGTACTCCATACTTCAGTACTTTAGGATTTTACAATACATGGTCAGCAGGGCTGTTAAGTTCTTATGGTCTTGCCCAAGTATAATGTCCCAAGGAACTTCACAGGTAAGGACAACTTTTCTCCCAATAGTAACTTATTGTTATTATCCACTTTGAAGCTATCATTTATTTAAAACATGAAGCAAACTTAGCAGTCAGATAACATCAATTCAAGTGAATAAAACGCATTTCCACATTATCTTACATAGAAAATCATTCATTTTTATCACTTTTGACATTCTATATTGATTACATTAAAGACCAATATAGAGTACTCATATTTACTATTATATAGTACTTGCCATGTGCCAGGCACTCTACTAAACCCTTTACAATCGTATGAGGTCGGTGCTGTCATGATTCCATTTTTCAAACGAGGAAAATTAAGGCAGATGGATCACACAGCTAATAAATTTCTAAGACTGGATTTTAACTTGAGTTTTCCTCATCCATGAACTTTCTAGCATATTGTGTTGATGCCAAACAGCAAATGTATTTTGCATTAAGTTCTAATTTACCACAGTTATCCTAATAGAACATATCTCGCTTTAAATTTAGAGACCATGTTATCATTTAGTAGAATCCATCAAAATAAATCTGGATTTATAATCACTAATGGCAACATCTGAAATCTTGATTTTCCCAAGGGCCCTTGGTTACTAGGATTTTTAAATTTTTAAGCCCTTTCTTATCTATTAGCTCTTTTCTTGTATTCAAGGTAGCCCTGTAACCTTTTCCTAAATTTTTTTGTTCCTTTAAAAATTGCCTCAGGAGCCAAATCAATTCCTTTGTCCACCCTGATACTTATCCAAGGGTGGACCCCAGGGTACACCTTACCCTAGCTCTTAATCCTGGGTCGGCCCTTAGACTGGGGTTCCTACTTATTAAAAAAGAAAGGGGAAGGTTGCTTAAATTTTTTACAAAAGCCTTTAGCATAACTTTGCCCTAAACCCTGTCTTCTTCCTCAGTCAGTTAATTAGCATTTATTAAGCTTCTAAGTGCCATATAAGATAAGAAAAGAGAAGGAGGTGAGTACCTGGATCTGAAGAAAACATTCTTTGTTGTTTTTTTATTCTGTCCTTTTTAGTGTTGTCTGATTTTTTAGAGACTCCAGTTGGGGTTTTCTTGGCGAAGATAGTGGTTTGCCATTTCCTTCTCCATCTCATTTTACAGATTAGGAGCTGGAAAAAGGGGTTAAGTGACTTGCCCAGGGTCAAACAGCCAGTAGTTATGTGTGAGGCCAGATTAAGTTGTCTTTCTGCCTCTAGGTCCTGCACTCTTACCCACTGTGCCATCTAGCTGCCTCTTCAGAAGGGGGAGGGGGTCAGAGGCTAGAGTTGTTCAGGTTCACATTCTAATTCCCCTCCTAAATAGCTAACAGACATTTCTCTAAAAGTTTCTTATCCTTATTTCAGGGGATTAAAGCCCTTCTCAAACCCTTTTCTAAACTCCAAACCCTTCATGTCTTGTAACCTTCCACTCACATGATCAGTGCAAAGGAAAACTACTTTTTCTTTAGCACTCATCCTTCTCCTAGCCTTAAACCTTCTCTTGAAAATTTTCCCTACAAACTTTGAAACAAACATTTCATTTTACATTCCTGGTTATTCACCTTTCTTTATCCTCACTGCCTTCTTAAATCCATCATCTTATTTCACAATTATTTTCTAGTCTAACATTCCACTGAATCTCCCTTGTACAGATTTCCTCATGCAGCAGTTACTCTATAACTGCCATGGAATGGGGGAGAGACATTGTTGCCACTCACCCTTAATCTGCAAACCTCCAAAATCCACTAAGATACTTTAGTAATTACCATAATTTAGAAATTTTTAGCAAAAATATTACATTTCAGTTACAAATTTTAGTCTCCAGTTTATAATGCTATAAATTTCTGCAAACCCAGAAAAGATTTCCTTCCTTTTCTTTTTTTTATTTCTAGTCTCTAACCTAGTCAGGATTGTAAAGGTTAAGAGAAAGAAAGACTGAAAATTTTTTTCTTTTCCCCTACTGAAAGTCTAGTCAAAGTCAGTGAGAGTCCCTGTTTAATGTTGCCCACAGCTGGGAGAACTGTTTTGCTACTTCTTCAGCCTTCACCCTTTTCAGCTCCCCTTCTGTGTTGTCTCACCACAGTTTTGTTTGATGGGTAACAAAAGTGTTCCCCTTCTAAGTTCTGCAAGGTAAATTTTTAAAAACCTCATCAGCACTGGAAGCCCCCCTCGGATTATTCCCTGCAAAAATGGTTCCTTAAGAGTGCTGTAGTCTTTCATTTATATTTTTATATTTTTGTTCTTCTAGGATCTAGTTTTTTTTTAAACATACAATAGTAATCACAAGTCTCATAATTATCTGCCCCACACACACACACATACACTTATCAACCTCTGTTTCCAAATCCTGTCTGTGCCAGGCATTTTTTTTCCTTTGTCCCATGCTTTTAAACAGCTTGCATAATGGGGAGTCAGCAGGATTCAGTGCTGACCCCATTTCTGGACAGTACTTTCTTGTCCTTTCAGTTCCTGAGCAACCTGTAATTTTGGGTTAGGACCCATTTACTTACCAACTGCCATCTTTTTCCATGCTCCATTCCTTTTCTTTGTACACAAGTGAGAATCAGTTTTCAGTTCAGTGCTTATTCCTACTCATCTATCCTTAAGTTTGGGGAGTAAAATTTCTTTAGCTACTTCACTCCTAAGTAAAACCACCTGGATACCCAAGAGTTGAGTGCAGGCTTTTTGGGAGGTGGAGCATCACCCTTGGGAATTGTCCTGGGTTAATCACCCTCAAAAATCTCCTGGCTTAGGCTCCACAAATTGTTAAAAAAAAAAAAAAAGGAAAACTATTTTGGGGCCTTCACCCTAATAAAAGAGGCAGACAAGAAGAAAAAATTAAAAGGAGTCTATTAAAAACAATACCAAGGCCACAAGAACCAGTTCAGTTACCTGCTTTTCTAATTTAGCTACATTGGGTTTGTGCAAAAAAAAAAAAATCCTTAAATTTTATGTAATCACAATTGCCCATTTTATCTTTTGTGCTTCTCTCTATCCCTTAACTTGATCATATTTTAACAGTTCCTGGGACCTATTAAGCATTTAGTAAATACTTGTTTCCTTCTTGAAATTTTCCCACTATCCAGTTCTTCAAGATAATTTCTTCTTTGTTTCTTTAATCTATTTATGATGTTACCCTTACAGTTATGTATCTATTTGGAGTTCATTTTTGTATAGAATGTGAGATACTAGTCTAAACCTAGTGTCTGCCAGACCGTTTTGCAGTTTTCCCAGAAGTTTCTCTCGAAGACTGAGTTACTAAGCCAGTAGTTGGGATCTTTGGATTTATCATATACTAAGCTGCAGTACTCATTTTGTGTCCGTTTGTTGCAACACTAGCCTTGCTGTTTTTAACATACAATGCTCCATCTGTCAACTCTGCATTTTCACTGGCTCCCTCCCACACCAGATGCTTTCTGTCCTCTCCTGGCTTCCTTGGAATCCCTCAAAATTCAGCCCAAGTTCAACCAGATCCTTCTGAGATTACCTTTTATTTAAATGTTGATATATCTTGAAGTTTAATACTTTCTGTAAATTGACTCCCTCATTAGAATGTAGGTTTCTCAAGGCAGGAACCATATTTTTGCTTTTATATACCCACCACTCAACACAGTACTTGTCACATGATAAACACTTAATGAATTTTTATTAACTTACCAGACTAGTTTCCCGGTCAAGGACTCCATTTGGGATTTTCTTGGCTAAGATAATGGAGTGATTTGTCATTTCCTTCTCCAGCTCATTTTACAGATGACAAAACCAGAGGTAAACCAGGTTTTTAAGTGACTTGGCCACAGTCACTCAGCTAGTAAATATCTGAAGATAGATTTGAACTCAGAAAAATGAGTCTTCCTAACTCCAGCCCTGGCATACCTTATTCTCGGGCACATACTTTTCATTCCAGTAGCACTGGCCTCCTGGCTATTCAATGAACAAGATACTCTAACCATGGCTATTCTTTCTTGGCTTTCTCTCCCATGCCTGGAACGCTCCCTCCTCTGCTCCACCTGCTGACCTCTCTAGCTTCCTTTAAGTCCCAACTAAATGCCCATCTTTTATTGGAAGCCTTCCTCAACGCTTCTTAATTCTAGTGCCTTCCCTCTGTTAATTGTTTGCTATTTATCCTGTATATAGCTTGCGTTGCACATATTTGTTTTCGTGTTGTCTCCCCTATTAGATTGTAAGATACTTCAGGGCAGGGGCTCTTTTGCTTCTTTTTATATCCTCTGTGCTTTATACTGTTGCAGTTACCTGTGTGTGCAAGTGTTATTTCACTAAGATTGGAAGTTCTGATGACTGAGACTGCTACACTGTTGTATTCTCAATTTCATCTAGCATGGTGTTAGAGACATGCTGGAGAGCACTGGCTTGTACCAAAAATAAGTTCAAGCCCTAATTTCAGGATCCTGCAGGTGACATATTAGATACTGTTTGTATTTTCTAAGGGAATTGTTTATTAACATTTGAGAAACATCCAAATAATATCAAGAATTTATTTCCTAGTTGCCTCAGTCTGGCATGGATATGAGCTCTGTCCCTTTTTGCTGTTTCTGATTCCATTATGAAATTATATTGAGTGCCTTTATTTCTTTTTTTCCCCAGTATGAAGTGTAACAGAACAGACTTTACCACCTGAAACTGCTGCTTCAAGTTCAGATCAGGCAAGGAACACGCCTCGTTTGTAACAACCAACAAGACCAAAGAAGAGTAAACTTAAGCTGAAGACACAACACTTGATCTGAAACAAGAAGTTTGTGCCTACTCAACAGCTTCATAAGAGCACTTCCCAACGCTGCTAGTAGTCTTTGTTTTCTTCAGTGCTGTACTGTGAGATTGATTGCCCGCTGCAGCAGCAGTCGGATCTCGATTAGCTTGGTAGATCATTTCCTCTCGCTCTCTCTCTTTTTTAAAAAAAAAAAAATACTAGAAATTTTCATCCTTTGAAACGTGTGCTGAAAAAAAAGAATCAGCAAATACTACTGAAAGTGCAATATTTGATTATCACTGCGAGGTAAGTTCATAAAGAGCACTTACATTAACCTTCCAAAAATAAATTTCAGGGCTAATTTTGAAAGTTATACAGTGCTAAATAAACTACTCAACATTGTCTTCCTGAAATGACACTAGCTTTATCTGGTCATCTATAAAATAATTATTATTACTATGTCTCTTTCCAGAATTCTTCTGAAACTTGTTTGCTTTGATAACTGTGTTACTTTGTTCATAGCTCTCAATGTACTGAATTCTCTGCATCTCTTCCCACCCCCAGCAATTTTTGGCCATAGCTGTGTTTGATGCATCAGCCTCTCAGGAGCAGAATCTCCATCTGCTGCTAATTCACCTTCTTTAAAGAACATGGGGGATCTAGAAAGGGGCCATTTTGTCTGGACATAGGTTTATCTCTCTGTGGGTACTTGAATACTTGAACTTGTTTGGAAGGTCTGCTTGTTTAGAAGCACAAGGATAAGGGTATTGATTTAAAGGACATAATTCGACACCTTGGATTTGATGCAAAGTAACTTGAAGATGTAATCAAATCTGATCTGTTAGTGCTGTGGAGATTGATGTTTGGTAGTCATTCTGTTTTCATGACAGTAAGCAGGTAGCAATTTTTGCTGTTCTATGGGTTACTTTTTGTCTTGACATGTAGTAATATCAGTTTTTGCCTTTTAAATTTTGGTGAAAGTGTCTTTCTAGGCTTTGAAGTGATTTTATGATAGTTTTGGCCTGTCAGCTGCTGTTTCTGCTATTGTAGTGCCTCCTTTCCCCCAATCTAGGTCCCTTATAGCTGGTAAGGACTATTTCTCTGGGCAGCCTTCCTCTTCAGTTTACCTAGACCATACTGCTATGTGAACAACCACTTCTAATGGCCCTCCCTTCAGGCTCATTTAAATGACATATTGTTGACAGTTTTGCTGAGAATGAGATTTGGTCTGTTAGCATTAAATGTTAATGATTTTTGAGTGTAGTTTGTCTTTAGAGGAAGAGCATCGTAAAAATGTGACTGTAGCTGGAGTGTTGGTACCATTTTAGATGCCATATTTTAAGAGGAATGTTGGTACCAAATTTAAGAGGAGACTGTAGAGTAACCAGGGTAACAAGGTGTCTGAAAATCATGTGATGCGAGAAATGGCTCCTTCAAGCAGCTTAGACTGTTTAGCCAGAAGAAAAGATGAGAGATGATAGCTGTCTTTTGATTGTCTGAAATTGTCAGGCACCATTTACCAAAATCCTATTTGAAATTAGTTGGTTTTGTTGCTCATTCACCTTCAAAGAGTGAAAAGGGGAAAAAAAAAGTGAAAAGGAAAGGTTAGAAACTAAAATTTGACATAATATATGGATTACGTGTCTTTACACAACTACAAACTAAAAGGTTCTGTTTTCATTAATAGTCTAACCTTATACTTCTATATCTTGAACACTGAGCTATAGGGAGGAGACCATGTGGTAAAGTGGAAAGAATATTGGATTTTGAGTTAGAGCACCTAGGTTTAAACTTCAGTTCCCTGCTTACTATTTGTATGACCCTGGACATTTATTTAGGCCCTCTGCATTTCAATTTCCTCATCTATAAAAGGAAAGGGGTAGACTACATTATGATCTCTCATAGGTCCCTTCCAATTTCTTAAGTCCTTTGTTCTTAAAAACCTGAGAAGCTGTATAGATACTTAAAATATAGAATGCCAAATGTATACATTCGGGTTGCTCAGAAAGGACTTGGGGAGTCTGAAAAAAGGAAACTGACTATAAAATCTCAATTAATTATGCTAGTAATAAACAGAGACATCTTTTTAAAAAATCTACCATATACCAAAAATCAAATGAGAAGCATGATGAAGGAAGAATACAGGAGTTTGAGGAAGACTAAAATTCAAAGCTTGCTACTTCTTGAAGAAAAAAGATAAATCAAAAGGGGTTTGTATTTTTTCTTTAAATGGCGTCAAAGAAACAAGGAAGGCATAGACCTGCTAATTGGGTAAAATGATATAATGCTCAAAGCCAGGTAATATGTAGAATAAATACATTCCTGTTGTGTATCACCAAGAAGAAAAAAAAATATTTTAAATGAGATATGAAGACAAAGTTTTATTAAGATAATTGAAGCCTAAGATAGGAATGAAAATCGTTAAGAAATCCCTGGGCTGCTTAATTAATTTGAGTCCTGAGGGCCCAGAGAAATTGTATCCTAGAATCCTGAAAGAATTTAGAGATAGCACTATGGAGCCATTATTGGACATCTTCGAGGTACAATATATTAGTCAACAAACATTTATTAAATGATTAACATATGCCTGGCACCATGCCAAGAATGGTGGATACAAGAGCACAGTATGCAAATATATACATGTGACATACAATGTAAATGGAAGTAAATCACAAAGGGAATGTGCTTGAGGTGATTATCAGTAAGAGACAGGAAAGTAATCATGCAAAAAGTAGGGTTTGAGCTGAGTCTTGAAGGAAGCCTCTAGAAGACAGCCAGTGGAAAGGCCTGAATTGGAGAAGAAATGACATCGGAGGAACAGCAAGACCAGTGGGTGCCAATGTAGAGTACACGAAAGACAGAGGAAAGTATAAGGAAATGTGGGAAGGCAGTAGGTTGTGAAGGGTTTTTAAACCCAAAGCAGGATTTTGTATTTGATCCTGAAGATAATAGGAATCCCTTAGTCTGAGTAAGAGAGTGACATGGTCAGACCTGCATTTGAGGAAGATTACTTTCACTTGTGGAGAATGAAGTGGAGTGGGGAGAAACTCAAGGCGCAAGAACAATCAACAGGACCTTGCAAGAGTCCGGGCCTGAAATGATGGCTTACACCATGGTGACAGCTGTGTGAGGAAATGAAATATATTTAAGAGATGTGGAAGTAACAGTGACAAAGTGTGACAGCCTACTAGGGTAAAAACCATTGAAGGTGACACTGAGATTGCAAACCTGGGTGACTGGTAGGATAGTTGTGTCCTCCACAATAATCAGAAAGTTGCAAAGGGGAGAGTTCAGGGGGACTGATAATGAGTTCTATTGTAAGCATGCTGAGTTTTAAGAAATCTGAGGGACATGAAGGCAGCTGGAAATGCAAGGCAGGAGATCAGGGAAGAGGTTAGAGCTGGACATGTAGATCTAAAAGTCATTTGCGGAGAGATATTAATTGAAACCATACAATCTGATGAAATTGTCAAGCAAAATACAGAAAAAAAGAGGGTCCAGAATAGAGCCCTGTGGGTTAGTGGTTATGACTCAGAGGGAACAGTTAAACAGTAGAAGGAAAATCAGAAGACAGTAGTGTTGGAAAAACCCAGGAGAAAAGGATGATCAACAATGTCAAAGACTGCAGAGAGATCAAGAAAGATAGGGATTGAGAAAAAGCCATTAGATTTGGGAGCTGAAAGATCATTGGAAGTACCCACCACCCATCCCCCCAAAAAGGTGCCAAAAGATTAGTTTGGAAATTTCAGACAAAAATGAGATGTATTCTAAGTACTTAAAAGGAGTAAAGGATAATTGGAAACAAACATGAGTTCACTGAGAAGTCATCATTGCTAAACTAACGTCATTTCCTTTTCTAATGTTGCTACTAGTCTGTTAAATCGGGGAATATAGTAGAGGGTTGTATATCTTAATCTCAGCCAAGCACTGGATGAAGACCCATGATCTCCTTGTACAGAAGATAGGTGTGGGTTGAATGATAATATAATTAAGGTGACTTTGTAGATAAACAACTCTGTCTAAAGAGTATTGTTCCGAAGGATTTATGTCAGCCTGGTTGGAAGTCTTTCATAGTATACTACAGGGCAAATCCTTAAGCTTTGTCCTTTTTATCCAAGTGGTACTAATATTTAAAGCTATATAATGTTTATCAGATTTATGGATAAAATAATGTGGAGAGGGTGGTAAATACCAGACATTCACAATTACCTCAGGCTGGAATTGAGGCCAAAGCCAGTAAGGTATGATTTAACAGAACTCAAAAGTCCTCAGTTTAGGTGTTTAAAAGCATTTGTAACATTACTAAGAACCATTTTGTGCAGAGAACTGCTAAGCAGTAGGTGAGATAAAAAGTTTAGACATTTTCTCTCGGATTTTAAGGTCTGTAAATACACAGTGTCATCCAAGTGTATTAAAGTTACCAGACAAAATGCTCTGTGGGACTTGAAAAATCTTTACCATTCATAGGGATAACTTCTTGGAGAAGGTAGCATTTGAAATGGACTCTGAAAAATCATGAAAATGAAGAGAGGACATCCTAGATATTGGAGACTGAGAATAAAGGCTCAAGTCTTGAGAGCCTAGTTTATGTTTGAGAACTGAGAATACTCCAGTTTGTTAGGATAGTATATATATAGCAGAGGAGTAACATGAATCAGTGATAAGAAAGATTAATATGTAAGTCACTTGCCCACACAGGAAATATCTGAGGCTGTATTTGAATTCCAGCACTCTTGTCAGTTTTACCACAGAGGTGGAATTGACAGGCCCAAATCTAAGAAGGAAGATTAAAAAGGGAACTTAATGAGTTTCATGTCCTGGTTGAACCAGGTGGAGATGTCCAGTAGGCATTGGAGATGATAGGTGAGAGAGAGGAAATATGAGAATAAAACCATACTGGTTTCCGATATCAAACTAGTTAATGGTGCTGAGGTCTTTGGAGAGGAGAGCTTTTCTTGTTTGATACTGGAGAGTATCTAGTAAGAGGAGTGCATTGGGAGGATGGCATTCATTGTATTTGGCAGTTAGGAGGTCACTGATTTACAGCAGTTTACTGTTGGCTAGGCTAAGCCTTTTGCATGGGATTGTGGAGAAGTCATTTTTCTTTGGGGAGGCCTTAGTTTCCTTTTTTAATTGAATAGATTAAACTTAGATGAGCTCTGCAATCCTTCCAATAAGGTCTGTGATCTGCTAAGTAGGTACTGAAGAAAGAGACATCTGGTGTTGATATTTTTTCTAGAAGTTGGGCAGTGAAAGAAACGGGACCATTGGACAAGTTCAAAGAGGCAGAAGAAGGCATTTTACAAATTGTGGCCTTGTGGCCAGAGCGTGTTCGTAGGCAGATGGGAAGGAGCTAGTATTAAGGGAGGTTATGCCTGGCCCCTGGAAGAGACCTAAGGGAAGGAGAGTGTAGTGTAGCTTGACTGTTAGCTTTAGTAGTAATGGATAAAAGTGGCTAGAAGGGACCATCTAGTTCTACCATTGGGGAACTGAAGTCCTGAGAGTAAATTAATTTAAAAAAAAAATACTTTGTATCCTTGGAGATACAAAAGGAATTTATATTCTAATAAGTAAAAAAATTCACATATCTGGGGAGTAATGGCCAAAAAAAGTGCTTTGGTCTGGGAAATTGCTAGGATTTTGAGTGAAACTACTAGTTAGTTGACCCAGAGCTTTTTATAGAAGCCGTGGTAGTGTTGATTTGATCTTTTGTGCCTCCTCCCCCTAATGAGAGGTGGAATAGGTGTGAGAGGTGGAATAGGTGTGAGATGTGGGAACATTGTGGGGAGGTCAAAGATTAACCTGAGTGAAAGAACATGGATCTGGTCTGGGGCTACCTAGATTTATTGTGACTTCCCCAATCTCTACAGTCTGGCCCCAGGGTAAGAATTCTGCAGCTCCTCTAGGGCAAGAACTCTAGAGTTCTGGTCAGAGGGTGGTGGGGTAGGAGAAGGAAAAAAGAGAGTTGACATTGAAGAGATTAGAAAAGGAGAGTTCTAAATTTAGTTCAGTCAACTCTGTGTTCTCCGTGATACAGAGAAGATAGTTTACCTGCCTGAAGTGTGGAGGCTAGGGAGATAGGCATGTTGAGAAAGAGAAGGAAAATATTAGAACAGTTTCTTTGAGAAACGATAGTTAATCGTGGTAGAGTCACAATAAAGGTCCAGATCTAAGATTTTAAGATTATAAAATAGGAAACTGGAAGAAACCTTAGAAGATCATCTAACCCAATCTTCATAATTCTACAGATTAGGAAATGGGTGCAGAGAGATTATAATTCACCAAAGGTCACACATAGCTACTAAGTCTGAGAGCTAGGATTCAGACCCAGGTCTCATGACTCCAAATTGCACCACACCAAGCTGCTACTTGATGAAATCAGTATGAGCCAACAGTGTGGTGCAGCTGCTCCTAAAAAAAAAAAAGTTATGCATTCTTCAGCTGTGTTACTTAGGAATATGGCATACCGATGGTCAAACTGTATTTGGAGAATAGTGGCTAGTTCTCAGCACTACATTTTAAGTGTATTGTTGACAAACTGCCGGGATAACCAGGACAGGAGAGTGTGAAAGCTGAGTGGTTTGCCAAATAGGGCAATTAAGAGCATTTAGCCTGGAGAAGAAAAGACTTTAGAGTTAAAGGTGAGATGGCATGGAGCATGATAACTGTCTCAATTTTTGAAGGCTGGTCATGGAAAGAGGAATTATACCTGTCTGTCTTGTTCTGGAAGGCAGAACTAGGGCCAGTTCTCAAAGTTAAAAGGAGTCGAGTGTTGGCTGTATTTAAAGATTAACTTTTTAATAATCACAGGTATCCGATGTAAGAAACTGCCTTATAAAAGAGGGATATTTCAGCAGAGGCTAGATAACTTACCTGTTAGGGATATTGTAAGAAAGGATTCCTTCTAAGTAGAACCAGATGACTGCCTATGTCCCTTTCAGCTCTAAAATTTTATAATTCTATTGGTATTTAATAGTAGTCACCTACTATTTTTCTAATGGCTTTCAGTTTTTTTGATGGCATTGCACAGCTTTTCTTAATGCTCCTTGTGACAAAATGGCAGTAGATATTAACCTTAACTATTAGATATATCGTAGTATGGAAATTATCTGTGTCATGATTCTGGAACACCAATTTTTCTTCACTTGATGTCTGTCAGCATAGGCCGTGTCGTAATCTCCAAACTTCATAGTGACCCTTATTTTTTCTTCTTTGGAACTTCTACCCACTTTTTTTTCTGACCTAAGCAGGAAAAGTTGAGCCTTTTTTCTGAGGACAACCATTCAAATATTTGGTGATATTTATCACATGCCCCTGAGTCTTCTCTTCTCCAGACTAGCCATCCCACAATGCTTCAACTGATTCTCCTATGCTTGTTTCCTTCTTTCTTTCCTCACTGCGGGTATTATCCCCATATCATAGATGAGGAAACTGAGGCAAATAGGGGTTATTACTTGCCCAGTGACAACAATAAGTGTCTGAGGCAGTATTTCAAGTCACATCTTCCTCATTCCAAGCCAAGCACTCTGTACCGTCATGACACAAAAATAAGGTGTAACAGTGGCATCTTTGTACTTCACAGTTTGCAAACTATACGTGTAAGAAGGTTAGAAGCCACTTTGTATGTTGTACTGCTTTTCACTTTAGGAAAGATGATTTTATGGTGAGTTTCTTTCCTTTTCTCCCCCTTAGAAACTCGGGGGGTACTCCATGCCACCCTCCCCTTTCCCCCTCCCCCCGTACCCCAACTCTGTTACTTTTTCTGAGGGCTGAAAGGCTCAATTCAGTTAAACATTTCAATGTGCATTTATTAAATGTCCTTCACTGTACTAGGTGTTGAGGTTAGGAAGACAAAAACAAAATAGTCCCTTCTTCCTACTGGCCACTTCTTAAAAGGCCAGGCCCTCAAGCTAATATCTTTAAATTAGGCTGCTTCAGAAAACAGTGGAAAATACTTCATTAGTCAAGTCTGGCTGGTGGAGACTCAAACTTTGTTTGCTTATGACATTTAACCAAGAGCCTGTGCACCACCATACCTTACATTAAATATACAGCCACAAGTTTTCAAGTACCATGAAATCTAATTTTGGTTAACGTAGTTTTTGTATATGCTTAATTACTTTGACTTAGGGCCTCCCACCCCCTTTTTTGGGGAGAGATAATTTGGCAATGAATAAAGATAGATTTGTGTAGACCTGTTAAACAAGTACCAAGGCCTTGGCCTGAGAGTAAGTGGGAGAGGGGAGTATTTCTGTTCTTCCCTCTCTCTTGTACCTCCAGACTTGTGGAGAAGAATTAGGGAAGAAATGAAGCATTCTCTCTTCTTGTTTTGGCTACCCTAGCTTGCTAAATAGGACCCGAGTCCACTGTGTATCTTTTCTGGCCCTCCCTCCCCTGTAGTCAGGAGAAGAAATGGGGGTTCTGTAGTGTCTGTAATATCTCAGTGTCTCTGCCATCTCTACTAAATGACACATTATGTTAGTTACAATTTAACTTTGATATTTCAGGTCTTTGAATTATCACAATTTTCATACTTAAGAGTCATATGGAATTTGGAAATTGAGGTTTAGATATCACTAGTCATAGGTATAAGGAAATCTTAAAGCCTTTGCATGCTGCAAGGTTCTGCACTCCCAAACTCTGATATACTGAGATAGGAAATTGTGTGAAAAATAGTTAAGAATGTATTCTGAAAAGAGAGCTTTCAAATAAGAGAATTATTAGAGCAACACAGTCATTTCTTTCATGCTGCATTAAAAACAATCTGGGGAAAGTTTTTAGCCAGATAGACCTCATTGAAGATCAGAAAGATATCACTGTCAACTAAATGTGTCATTGTTTTAATGTCAGTATAGTTATAACGCTCTACTATGTTATCACAGCTGTCTGAGATGGAGAACCTTTTTACTGTGTCATCAGATCCTCTACCCCCTCCTGCAGTTCCCCGTCCTTCTCTTCCTTTACCTTTATCTTCGTCTTCGTCTTCTACCTCATCGGGGTCTAAAAAGCAGAAGAGGACCCCCCTGTATCAGAGATCTGTAAGTCAGGGAAATAGCTGTCTCAGCTTAGTCTGTGTGTAAGCATGGATTTTTAGGGCTATTTTGTTTGTTTGAATATCTCATCAAACTCACTTTCTAACACTTAACCTTTGTGCACTAAGATTGAATTTTCAATTTATTGAACTACATCAAGGTAACCCTTCAGTTTTACTTTTGTACTTTTCAGTGTTTTGTTTTTTTTTAATTAATGGGTTTACTCTTACATCCTAGTTCTCCCTGAATCCTTCAGGGGAGAAAGGAAAATAATAACTTAGCATGGTTATGATTTATATCGTTTCTTCATTCTACACAGTGCTTGACTTGTTATATCCAGATTGAAGCACTATTTCTAATAGAAGCTTTACTCCCTCCTCCCATCAATTAGTAACTTGTTTTTCTTTTCCTAACATCAAAATCACTTCCCAAGATTATATTTTTTCCTCCTTGAGTTGTTCCTTATAACTGAAAAAATAAAATAAGTAAAACACAACTGACAAACCATATATGATAGTAGATGCAACATTCTGTACCCCCCAAAAGAAGAGACCAAGACAAGGGAGATATAGTTCCCTTTTTTTCCTGGGATCAATATCATTCCATTTAATCTGGGTTTGAATCCTTATTTTTTCATTAATAATGCTTAGCTTTTCACTTGAATCATACTTACTGCTTAGGTTTTCATGTCCAATCAAGTTCGACTTACAAAAGGATTCAGGACTTGGTTTAAAAAAAATAGGTAGAAGCATTCATTCAGCCGGCTTATCTTATGCTTTAGATTCTTACTTAAATTTCTAAAGAACCAATTCTGCCTTTTGAACAAATGAGACAAAATTTTTTGATTAACAGGTTTTTAAATACTTCGAAATTATCTTGTATGACTTTACGTGTAGAGCACTGAAATTGAGGCCTTAGGCAGATTCCTTCAATTGCTTGTTTTTCTAGTGTTAGAAGTAAAAAGTGACAAAAGGAGAACAAAAACCTCCTGGGCTATTTCTGAAACAGATACACATGTAGATGAAAATGTATCTTTTGAAATATATATGTACCTGTATGCATTACAAAATTTTCTTAAAAAGGTTTCACTTAAACTTTGTCTTCCTTAGGAAACATACACTTTTTGCGATTTTTTTTTCTAGTAGTCTGCTAATACTGAAAAGGTCATAGCATTAAGAAAGGAAATCTTTGTTTAGGTATTTTACTTTTCATTTTTTCTTACAAAGCATGCCTCCCTTCAATTTTCCATTTTGAAATGTCTTCTGCAAAAGATTCGGTCCATTCTTCACTAATTTCAGTACTTATCCCTAAGTTGCATGTCTTACTAGCCATTAGTAAAATTACCATTATTAATAAACTTTGAAATCAGAATTTATATTGGACATTTCTAAAAGTATATATAAATATTGTTGATGGACACGAACAAAAATCTCATGGAAAAAACAGTAGTTTGAGCTATCATGTCTCTTGCATCCATCTTGGCAGCTCTGCTAGCTATTTCAGTAACTTAATATTATAACATCCTTTTACAAAACATCAATGAGAATTTTCTTTTAGATGTTGTGAACTGTAGAAATCTATGGAAACCATGAAAATCCACATTTAATAAAAATAGGAGCTGCTTCTGAAATGAGATTAAAACTTAATCACCAGAAACGTTACTGGCTAATAATACTAAAATCACTGCTTGTGATCGTTGCTCATTTTTAGGTGTAACTGGCATTTCAGTTAAGTGAAAAGCCTAGACATTTTAGTTAAATTAGGTAATTGTTTCCTTGGTTGTTTATGGTTCTTAACAATATGTTCATCTAAATTGAGTGTACAATCTAGATGGAGAACTATGCAGGGTTAGTTGTATTGAATTTTTTTTTTCTTTGAAACAGATGAGCTTTGATCCAAACCTTCTCCACAACAATGGACACAACGGGTACCCCAATGGTACTTCGGCAGCACTGCGTGAAACTGGGGTTATTGAAAAACTGCTGACCTCTTATGGATTTATTCAGTGTTCAGAACGTCAAGCTAGACTTTTCTTCCACTGTTCACAGTACAATGGCAACCTGCAGGAGCTAAAAGTAGGAGGTAATCTATCAACTCTTGCAAATACTCTATTCTTAATACTTATAGTGCCTATTTTCCTGAGCACTTTGTTGGTGTAGGAGTTAGAGGAGTGATGGCAAATTCTTGGTTTGGTTGGATCTGTTTATAACTACATGGAGGTGTAACTTTCATAGTAGATGTTTGAGACTGAATTTACTTGGGAGACATAGTAACATTTCTCTTCTAATCATTAATTCCCCAATAAAGTGAAAATTGCTTCTTAAAAGGTATTGTTAGAAGGAATATTTTAAATGATTTTGAAGTGAAATAAATATCCTGCTCTGTGTATGAATTCATTTCTCTTGTTCATCCATCCTGCCTGGATGTTTCCTAGAAAATGACTCACAAATTAAGCCCTTTTGGCTCATTTTAGGATTAAGGAAAAAACTGCCTTTACAAAACAATTACCCTTGAGAAAAGTCAGAATAGTATATGCCACGAGGCATCTTTATTCCCTCTGAGGTAATCAAAAAATTGCATTTAGCTGAGACTTTTGTGCTAAAAGTAAGCAAACTTGAAGAAAACATTCTTCTTCTATCATAGATGATGTTGAATTTGAAGTATCCTCTGACCGGCGGACTGGAAAACCTATTGCTGTTAAATTGGTGAAGATTAAACCAGAAATCCTACCGGAAGAACGAATTAACGGACAAGTTAGTGGCTTGATTCTTATGTGTCGTGTATGTGTGTGTGTGTTTCCTTCTTAATGGAAAAGGGAAGGACCCTGCCACACCCCCCACTTTTGTATACAAGAGAGCTGTGTAACTATTGAAAACATTGGTATTTCTTGACCTCTGTTTGGCCAAAAAACAAAACAAAACCAAACAATCTTGTTAAGGCTCAGTTTGGGTTTTTGCTTAACCCTCAAACTGTAAGCTTGAAACTTTGCAGCATAACATCCTCTTGTGGATCATATTAAATTGCATCCCTGCATATAGTGTAGAGGCAATTAAGATTCCGTTTGTGTTGCACAGTGCTGCTCCTGAAATGATTAGCAATGGAATTTTTTTTTTTTTGACTGGTAGGTTGTGTGCGCTGTTCCTCACAACTTAGAGAGTAAATCTCCAGCTGCCCCGGGTCAGAGTCCAACAGGGAGTGTATGCTACGAACGTAATGGGGTAATCTTGTGTATTTTTCTTAAACTTTTGCTTGATCCACCAATATGATCTATAAGCATATTTTTTAAATTCAAAGTAGAAAATTTAAGCTGCAGTTGTTCAAATTAGTTTGAAATTTTGTTTCTGAAAGGTTTCAAGTGCGATAATCAGAAATAAACAAATTTTCCAAGTCTTAATTTGCCCAAATGTTCCCTTCCAAAAATCTTATGAAATACTTCCTAATCAAAATTTTTTTGTTGTTGAATCACAATTCATATTAGCCACTAACTCCAGTAATAGTGTGTCTGTCTCACATGAACTTTTTCCTTTTTTAACTACATTTATTTTCTGGGCAAATGCTTCCAAATGTGTTTAAACTTTTTTGGAGTTTGACTGCCGCTCAGCTTTAGACTCAAGAAAGCCTTTGACACCTGGAGACAAATGTGTTTTTATGTGAAGAAAGCGCTTTGCTTTTTGTTGTTGTTGTTGTTCATCATACCTAAAGAAACTTGGCTTAAATGCCACCGTCTTAAGTGTTTGAGAAAGTCTATGTGCAGCGCGTCTGCAGCACACAGATATGGTCATACAAGTGTGTTCATTCACAGGAAGTGTTTTATCTGACTTACACCCCTGAAGACGTGGAAGGGAATGCTCAGCTGGAAACCGGAGATAAGATAAATTTTATAATTGACACAAATAAACAGTAAGTTCCTCCTGAATATTTTCCCATTAAGTAATGCTTTATTGAGTTCTTCTACATCAAAGAAACTTTCTAAAATTTAAAATGTTTGGAAATATTAACTTACGGCTCTAGCGTAGTCTCTTAAGTTGTCCTTTACAAACCTTTAAGTTTATACGAGTGAAATAAGTTATTTCCAAAGTGCTTGAAGTGATGCTGCCTTGTTGGAAAATAAATGTTTCTTATTTTACCTATTTCATCACATCTGGTCCAGGCTTAGGAAAATTCTGGAAAAAACATCTACCCTGTCCTCTTCATTTTGCATAAGTGTCTGGCTACCCCATCAACACAAGGATTGTCAGGTGGAGAGAGAACAATAAAATTCTTTGTCACATCGACAAGGCTAGCTTCTACTCTTTGTTCTATAAAATAAAAAGAAAATAAATCAGACCCATTCCTTGGAGTCATCCCTTTCCAATTTCAGCTCCTTAGTTAATTTTTATATTTAGTCAAATAATGATTTGATAGATAGCATTTTCAAAACTTCATTAATCTTGCCTATTGCTTTTTTAAAATGTACTTGACTCTCCAATTCAGATGTTATTTTGGAAGAAACCAGCTAAGAGGGACATTTTAAAGAGATGTTTGCAAAATATGAAATTCATGTTTAGCAATTCTCCTGTTGATCATGTGGCTTGTACTTGCCCAGTATTTAAAGCTTAGGAATTTGGAGTAGTTTCTTAGACATATGGGGTTAGCTGTTAAAAGCATTGTGGTTATTTTGACATGTCAACCAATTTGAAACCTCAGAGATTTTGCTATATAGTATTCCTCTTATTTCATGCTATTGTCAGATCGTAGGTAATGCTGTGTTTTAGCACTTCCTTTATTCTTTTCCCCCCACCTACTTCCTCTCTAGTACTGGTGCTGTAAGTGCTCGTAATATTATGCTGTTGAAAAAGAAGCAAGCTCGCTGTCAAGGAGTAGTTTGTGCCATGAAGGTAAGTATAGTAGAGAAATTGGGAAAACTATTTTGGTCTTGAAATTTACTTTTCATTTTTTTTTTAAATCTGCTTCCTTCATTCCTCCCCAAGATTGTAAATCTGTGTTTTACCATTATTTTAAAAGTTTAATACAAAAAAGAATCACACATTTTTGTTTATTTTAGAGTTTGAAGGGAACTTTAAAAGACTTATCGAGTCCAATCCCCTTGTTACACAAATGAACAAACTAAAACTCAAAGAGAGTTGTGACTGACCCAGAGTCAACTAGCAAGTTACTGGCATAGCCAAAATTAGAACTCAAGTATTCTAACTTCCTTCTTCAGTGCTTCTCAGTTACATAATAAAAACATTGCCTTCATCAGGAACTGATTTCATTTTCTTGAATCCTTGGATAGATTTCAAGGAGTATATGAAATTGATTAAAACCTCAATGCTAACCTAAATGTAGCATTTCCTTCCATTAAAAAAATTGGGGGGGGGGGTGGAAGTATTTGAGGTCCATAAGTTTCACCAGAGTACCAGAGTGGGTCCATGATGCAAAAAAAGTTAAGAACCTCCATCTTGCATAGTAACTTGGATCCTGTTTAGCAAAAGCAAAATTGAAAAGGAGATAAGTGCTGACTAGGTGCTACTTTCTTGGAAATTGGGTTATTCAAAAGTTGATTGCCCATTCGATTGTTAGCACTTATATCAGACTTCATGCCAAAATGCAAAATATTTCTTCTCTAGTAGTGTTTTTATGGAAAGGATTGTTCCTTTTAAATCAACAATATAAAGTTCTAAAGAACTGAGTTTCTTAGTAGATGGTATTCCTTTGTTAGTGCTAACTATTGTGTATTTTATTTTAGGAAGCATTTGGCTTTATTGAAAGGGGTGATGTTGTAAAGGAGATATTCTTTCACTATAGTGAATTTAAGGGTGACCTAGAAGCCTTACAGCCTGGAGATGACGTGGAATTCACAATCAAAGACAGAAATGTAAGACAATCCATTTAAATTCCAGGCTCTTGACAGTAGTTCTCATTGTTTCTTAGGAAATATTTACTTTATAGACTTTTCTTTTCTAATTCTAGGGTAAAGAAGTTGCAACAGATGTCAGACTACTGCCTCAAGGAACAGTTATTTTTGAAGATATCAGCATTGAACATTTTGATGGAACTGTAACCAAAGTTATTCCAAAAGTACCTAATAAAAACCAGGTAAACAATTTTTGCATTTAATAGGCATTGCTTTTTTTTGCTCTACCTGCTGAGGTCCCATATTTTAAATTCAGTAAAATGGTAATTGAAAGTCCACTCCTATGCCTGTATAATCATAGTACTACTCTCTGAAAACTTAAAGGAAATGTATTGTTGAATCAAATTTAGTACTATACCAGTAATTTTCTGGCATTTTCAGAAGAACCATTCAAACTATTTTATACAAATTTAATTTGGTCAAAAAGGAGGAATTAGATGCTAACTTAAGAATTATTTGGATTTTTTCCCCCTCCTAAAGTAGGGCAGTAACGAGAAAGGTGGGAAAACACTAGTAATAATGTTAGTATTCATACAGTACTTGAATGTTTTGTGTGGTGGAGTGAGGTGTGTATACACATACATACACATTTGTATGCTTTACCATAGCCCCATGGTGTAGGTCTTATGGGGGGATTATTTTTCATATTTAGCAGATTAGGAAATAGGCCCTGAGAGGTCATGACTTGCTAGTAGTTACGTAATTAGTAACTATCTGAAGGATTCAAATCCAATTCTTTATGGCTCTTATCTAGCTCTCTTATCTTCGAGAATTCCATGCTTCTAAAACATGGTCACAGAACTCTTCCTTAGGAAAAAATGATTTGGTTTAATTAACATACTTTTCCAGGTCATATAACTTATTTAGGAAATAGGGGACAGATGCCCAATTGAAATTACTTGAGGAAAATGCTTAGGTAATCTGGTAAAGTTTTGTGATTGTGTTGTGGTTACAAACCCAAAACAGTCAAAATAACGTGGTAGTTTGTTACAAATTATTTTATTCTTCAACATTCTTTTGGTTTGACTTTGAAGTAGAAATGATGAAGAGAATCTGTAGTTTAAAATATTTTTTCTTTCACCAGAATGATCCATTGCCTGGACGCATCAAAGTAGATTTTGTGATTCCTAAAGAACTTCCTTTTGGAGACAAAGATACAAAATCTAAGGTGACTCTGCTGGAAGGTGACCATGTTAGGTTTAACATTTCGACAGACCGACGTGACAAATTAGAACGAGCAACCAACATAGAAGTTCTCACCAATACGTTTCAATGCACTAATGAAACCAGAGAAATGGCAAGTTTTATTTACTCTTAAATTTTCAAGTATTCTCTACGTAATACGAAAATGATACCAATAAGACTAGTTGTCAAAACAATTCTTGGAAATTCGTGGTGATGTTAAGATTTTGTGTGGAAAATTACTTTTGGTTTGAAGTATCTTGCAAATACAATAGAACTAAAGTTGGGGTTAATTCAAGTTCATTCTAGTTTTTTAATTTCTTTTGTTCCAGTTCTGGCTGTTTGGTACAAGATTAAATTAAAGTTATAGATCTTTGTTCAGATGTGACTTGATATCTGAATTCTGGTGGTAGTCAGTTATTATAAAGTTATTCTACTATAGTAATTATTTAGTGATGGACCCAGGTACCATTTTCTCTGAAATGTATTTTATAAGAAATGTAACTATTGCCGAATCTTTTAAGGAGGTAACAGGGACTAGACCTGATTTCTTTGGTCAAGGGAATTTGTGAGAAAACTTCCAAGACCAAAGCAAATCTTGATCTGCTTAATTAGGTATAAACCTAATTGTCTTAGTTGCCTAGGACTCTGAGAAGTTAAGTGACTGACCAGGGTTAGAGATGGTTGAAACTAAATCTTCCTGAGTCCAAGGATGCTCTCTGTCCACTAGGTAATTTACTGAAAAAAAAAATGAGCCTACTAACAAGAAGCTCCCTCTTCTCCCTGTTCCTTATCTTATATCACTCACACGATCTCTACCACTATCTCCTTATTTACTCGTTTCACGTGAAAGGATTTCTTTCCTCTTTGGCAAACCTCTCTTCATACACAAGTGATCCCGTCCTCTCTCTCTCTTACAACAGATTGGCCTTATCATCCCTACTTTAGCAGTAATCATCAATTACTTCCTGTCTGCTGGTTGTTTCCCTACTGTCTACAAACATGCCCATGTTGCTCCCATTCTCAAAAAATCTTCACTTGCCCCAGTCATCTCTGCTAGCTGTCATCCTATATCTCTCCTCCCCTTTATGGCTAAAGTCCTGGAGAAAGCCATCAAATTAGGTGCCTCTACCTCCCTTCCTCTTAGTTTCTTTGTGACTTATGACTTCCAACCCACCATGAAATTGAAATTGCTGTCACCAGAGTTACTAATGATCTCTAAATGGCCAAACCTAATGGACTTTTCTCAGTCCTCATTCTCCTTGACCTCTCTGCAGCTTTTGACATTGTTGATCACCCTCTTCTTGACATTCTCCTCGCTTCTGGGATTTCATGATACTGCTCCATCCTAATTCTCCAATTTGTCTGACCCTTTTTCAGTTTCTTTTGCAGAATCTTCATCCAGTTCATGCTCATTAACCATGGGAGTGTCTCAAGGTTCTGTCCTGGGCCCTCTTCTCTTCTCCCTTGATACTGTTTGGTTAGCTATCTCATTAGCTTCCATGGATTTAATTAGCATCTCTATGCTGAATATTCTCAGACCTATTTATCCAGCCTTAACCTCTCACTTGACTTCCGGTTTCATATCTCCATCTATTGGATATCTCAAAACGGTGTTGTCCTGTGGACATCTTGAATTCAGCACTTCCAAAACTGAATTCATTCTCTTTCCACTCAAACCCTCTTTTCTTCTGAACTTTGCTGTTATTGTAGAGGGTATTACAATCCTTCCAATCCAAAGCCACCCAGCCTTCTTGATACTCTGTTCTCTCTGGATTTTTGTGATATTGCCCTCTCCTGGATCTCCTACATTTCTGTCCACCTTGCCTCATCCTCGTCAGTGTTATCCTGCTAACAGTGAGGTCCCCCAAGGCCTTCTCCCTGTGTATTATTTCATTTGATCTCATTAGCTTATGGTTTCAAGTACCACCTCTATGCAGATGACTCTAAGATCTGCTTGTCCAGCCCTAACTTCTCTGCTGACCTCCATTCTTCCATTTCTGCCTTTTGGACTCATCGTGTCCAGAATTAAGTTTATTATCTCTACCCTTCCAAACGGTGTCAACACCCTCCCAGTCACTCAGTCTTGCAACTTTGACATCATCATCATCACCTCACTTTCATAAGACTTCCCTCCCCACCCCCTCTCCCACGTGTGTAGTCAAGTCCTGTTTGTTTACAAACTTTACAAAGTCTCTCCATATATGTCCTCTTCTCTCTTTTGATTTGGCAGCCACTCTGGTGCAGGCTTTCATGGCCTCATGCCTGAGTTATTAAAATAGCTGCTGGTCTGTCTGCCTTTCCCTACTCCAGTTAAACTCCAGTGGCTCCCTGTTACTTCCAGTATAAAATCTAAAATCCTTGGTTTGGTTTTATCTTACTCTCTTCTACCTACACTTTCTTCTTTTTGTAGTTCCATGCAAATGACACTTTTCTCCCTACTTGAGCATTTTCAAAGGCATCCTTCAAGTCTCAGCTAAAGTCTTATCTTCAAAAAGCCTTTTCTAGTCCTTAACTTTAGGACCTTCTTTCTAAGATTACCCCCAGTTTATCCTCTCTGTAGCTTATTTGTTCATAGTTGTTTGCCTATGGTCTTCTCTCCTCTCCCCGCGGCGGCACCCCCCCATTAGCCTGTGAACTTTTTGAGAACAGGGACTGGTTTTTGCCTTTCTTTGTATCTTCAGCGCTTAGCCCAGTGCCTGGCACATAATAGAAGTTTAAATAAGTGCCAAGCTGAGTGAGTATTACTACCCTACTTCTGCATGATATATTTTTGGAGTATGCGTAAAGGAAAAGAATTAGGTTGTAACTAGAGGATAATGAGGATAGAAGCTTAGATCTTTTCTGATAGATATTTCGGCTTTTAAAACTGTTAAGATACACACAAACATTAGTTACATGTAACCAGCTTATTGTGTGATATATAATTGCCAAAGAGGTGACATTTCAAAAGAGAAAAAAACCTAAGAGGGCGTTTGGCTTTCACTATTGAAAGAAATAGAATTGGGAATGTGTGTCTGTAGTGCTCTTAAATTCTTCACTATAGCTTAGTTGGTCAATTTAAATATATATCTGATTTTACAGAGTTCCTGTGTAATAGGATCCCTGCTCTTCATTGTTTTAGTAAATAACTTTTTATACAGCATTTAAGTTTTGCAAAGTGCTTTACATTCCATAACTTATTTGAGCTCTTTGACAGCCTCAAGGATTAGAGAAGATATCCTTGTCTTATTGTTATGAAAATAGGCTGACAGTAAAGTGACTTAGGCCTGAACATACAACTAGTGAGTAAGATGTTAGATTTGAACTGGAGCTTTTTCTGACTCCAAGGTCCAACACTCCTATTACACCTAATACTGCCTCCGTAAGCCTCCTGGCATCATCATCCGTTCTTCTTTACTCTCTAATACAGAGTTGGCCCTTCTCACCAAGGATACTTCCCATTATCCCTTTCACCCAGGTCTTTCCTGTCTCCTCTGGCAGGTGAGATGCCTCCACCATCACTCCCTCTACCCCCAATTTTAAGTCTTTTCTTATCTACTGGCTTACTCATTTCTGTTAACAATGATGCCCAGGCCTCCCTCATTAGTAAGCCCTGATTGGGCCTTACCATCCCTTTAATATTATCTTTTATCTATCCTTTTTATAAATAAATCCCTGGAAACACCTGTTGCCTCCATTTCTCATTTCCCAGTTCTTTGTAATTTGGCTTCCTTACCTCAGCTCTTAACGGAAATTGTTCCTGACAAAATTATTAATGATCTCTTAATCGCCAATATGATGTTCTCGTTTTTCTTGACCTCAGAAGCTTTTGTGGAACTTGCTCTCCTGAACAGTCTCTACTCTGGGTTTTTCTGATAATCGCTCTCCTTAAGTCTGACCACCAATTAAGTCTTTTTCCTGAATCGTCCATATGGACACTGACTGTATCCCCACCAGTCTGTTTTGCTCTCTTTTCTTAATATCTACATTCTCTTGAGACTTCTAAGCTCCCGTGTGTTCAAATATGAACAGATGTCTCTCGGGTGTCTATATTCAGGCCTACCCTCTCCCTCCAGAGCTTTAGTATCATATTGCCAGTTGCCTATTAGCCATTATCAATTAGGTATCCCATAGTTATCTCAAACTCAACATATTCAAGATAAAGTTCTTTCTTTTTCTCCCCCAGCCCCATAAAAAACAAAACATTTAGCTTCTTCTGAACTTCTCTGCTTCTATCGAGGGCACCATTTTCCAGGCATTACAGTTTATAACATTAGATTCATCCTTGACTCTTCACTCCCCTTCCTCCTCTACTACATGTCAAATCAGTTTCCAAGTTTACCTTCATATATTCCAGATACTTCTCCTTCTCTGCGTTCACACGGCTACCATCCTAAGTAAGGCTTTTACATCACCTCTCATCTGAACTATTTCAAATAGATTCCTAATTGATCTTTTTGCCTCTATTCTCTCCCAACTCCATTCCATCTTTAACATAACTACTGGTGTGATATATTCCTAAAGGTCTGACCATGTTACTCTATTGATTCCTTAGTACAGCCAAGATGAAATACAAAACTTTTCTGAGAAGTTGCCTTTAGAATCGCTTCATAAGCTCCTCTCCAGGCTACCTTTCTAAGTTTATTACACAGTATTCTTCAGTCCAGCTAAGTTAGTATTCTTGCTGTTTCCTATTTATAGCATCCTATCTCTCCTCGCAGTGCCATTTGTACAAATGATCCTATGCCTGACATGCACTTCCTCCTCATTTTAGCCCCTTAAAATCTTTTGTTTCCTGCAGAGTTTAGCCTCAATGCCACTTCCTATATGAGACCTTTCCTGATCCATCTCTCCTTACCCAAATTACCTCATATTTTGTTTGTATTTTTTGTCCTTATGTCTTCTGACAGCAGCTTTATTTTGTCTAGCACCTGATGCATAGTAGGAATTAAATTACTGGTTGAATCACTCCTGGCACTGACTTGTGTGTTTGTGTTCTAGGGTGTGATTGCTGCCATGAGAGATGGTTTTGGGTTTATCAAATGTGTGGATCGTGATGCCCGCATGTTCTTTCACTTCAGTGAAATTCTGGATGGGAACCAGCTCCATATTTCGGATGAAGTAGAGTTTACTGTGGTTCCTGTGAGTAATGGAGTATTTTTGAAAAAAGTATGAGGGTTTGTTTTATTTTTAACTTTCCTTTAAAAAAATTATTTAAATAAAATGAGCCAAAAAAACCTTTCTTGTTTTGTAGGATATGCTGTCTGCCCAAAGAAATCATGCTATCCGGATTAAAAAGCTTCCTAAGGGCACGGTTTCATTTCACACCCATTCAGATCACCGCTTTGTTGGCACTGTAGAGAAAGAAGCCACTTTTGCCAATCCAAAAACCACTAGTCCAAATAAAGGCAAAGAAAAGGTAAACGTCCACACTTAGATAGAATGTTCTTATAAAGAAAGCATGCACATCTTTTCAAAATAATGACCTGTTAAGTAAAACAACAAAAGAACAGTGCGATACTGTGTAATATTGAATTATTCTTAGTATTTTTCAGATTTCATTACTGATTTGCACTTAATATTTTTTAAGTGGGTTTTGAAATATTAGATTTTGGGATGGATATAGATCTGATTACTTCTTAGCTGACAAAATGAAGTAATTATTGGGGGAAGTATTTTAAGTAGTTATCATAAAAATCTTTAATTCAGAAATAAATTCTAATCAAGCATTTGTACTTTATAGCACTTCTCTGCTTACTATGTTTAAATTCTGAAAGAATTAATATTTAATTTTGGCATGTTAAGAGATAATTTAATGGGCAATTACTTTAAGTTTTAAACCATGCTAGGTGCCATAGAAAAGCTCTTGAAGTTTCTCAACTGTCTGCTATTTGGGAAAGACAAGATTAAATATATTTTATTATATATTGTATATTGTCATGTTACACATTATGTATATCATTATAAATATATTTTATTATAAATATTTTTTACAATTACAAGACAAAGTATGATCACTTCCTTGCTTAGATTGCCTAGGCAAGACTGTTGAAATAAATGAGTGGTGCAAATAGGTAATTGCTGTCATTCAGAGGAGGGATCACCAAGGGTTGGCTTACCTTTCTTCTGTTGGCATACTAAGCTGTATAAATTTTACTTACCCACAAAAGTCATATTTTAGCACTGCTTTATGGCCTTAAATGTTAACCTTGGGACCTTGCAGTATGGCTTCAGAGCGCCAATTCTGATGTATTCTTCCCAGTTATAAAAGCTTTGAATATAAGCTACTGTCCAAGCACCATCCCAACTAAGTAGGGAGAGACTTATCAACTCAGTTCTGAGTACTAGGTGATGAATTTTTTGGTGTTTTGTTACACACAGGGAAGTATAAAATGGTCTCCAGTCCTTTGCGTACCCTTGCTTCCTTATTGATGCTGGAAACGGAGACAGATAAGCTAAAGATCATGCAGTTTTTAAGTTATCTTCAAATAGTAATCGACTGGTAACCTGAAAATGAGACTTTGCTAAAATGTGAATAAATTGGTATACCACTCAAGGAAGCAAACCATATTGACATTCTTAATATAAATGACATAAATTGTACCTCATAGGCTCTCCTCAGGCAAATAAAGGAACTAGTGAAGTTGGCTTCTTAATGTCCCTAAGGACGTCTTTGATTTTAATACTGATGTTGAACATAAGGAAACATAGAAACACATGAAGCATGTGTGCTAATATCTTTTGCAGAGCGTGAAGGAATTAAAGAAATTTTAATAGGAACCTGTCAGGGTCTTGCAAACTATGTCAGCATGTATCCTGATACAACAACCCCTACCCTTAGGTCAAGAGTTGACACAGGAAAAGACTGTGAAAAATGTGTTGGAAAAAAGGCTTGGAACTTACCAGTGGAGTAAATGAACAACCAAAGGCTTGTGAATTATTCAGATACTTCACACCTGCATATTATGAATACTTCAGGAAGCTCCTAGATTTTGCCAGCGTGAAACATTATTTCCTTACCTCTCTCCTGCGTCCCAAGGGGAAAAAAAAATGTAATTGACTATGTCAGTAGACAGAAAACTGATTATCAGCGTGAGAGTTTGTTTCTGAGTGCTAGTATACATTTACATCATTAACTCTAGTTAAAGCCAGAGGTTCAAGTAACTGTCAAATTAGAAGGATAAAAATGAAAAGATACTATGTGCAATAACAGTAGCCCCAATGTGACCTATTTGAACAAAGTTTTTATCCTAGAAAATAGAAAAAAATTCTTTGATTTGGTTACCATTTATCTTAGAGAAGTTGTACTGATCTTTGTCACTAGCCAAAAGAATTCTGAAACATCATAAACCATTAAACCTGACCTCTTTATGAAAATATATAACTGACAATGGCAGCATAAGTTTAGAATAAAATTCATTTATCAAACATTTCAAAGGAAGATGATGGGAAAATAAGCCAAGAAGCGGATAGAATAACAGAATATTTGTTGTGAGACCCAGTTATCCCATATTATCCTCAGAACGTTTACAGGTGAAACTGGAAGGAGAAGCAAATAGGCCTTACCAGCATTTCTACATTGACTATAGAACCCTTTCCTCTGGGTAAACAGTGGGAATACTGTTCCTATGCCTGACAAGAGCCAGACATCAAACAGGGACATGTGGTCCCTAAAGGGTTTTGCCAGTATGATGAGGACATCCTACACACTCTTCAAATAGACCCAAGATTTTATTGAAAAGGAGACTTGATAGATCTTTTTATAGAAAATATTGAGACCTGGACCACTGCAGAGTCACCTCTATAGTGAGAGTCACTGCCCAACCCATCAAACAAGAGAAAAAGAAGGCATGGAGAGTATTATCCATTGTTTCTTAGGCTGGCAGTGCAGATGGATGAAGAGCTGGGCCCAGAATTTTAAGAATACCTGCATTACATTTAGGAAGTTGGATAGCACAGTGATATCAAGATGTTCCCTGAACCCAACTTTTTAATACCACTCTCCTGGAAATGCTGTGTATGCCTGTAAATCCTAGAATACTATTATCTCAGAAGAATCAAAACTGGAAGTATCCCAAAGAGCATGGGAAAATGAATGATGAAGATAATTATTATGCATGTTCGTATACTGGTACCAAGGATGACTTGTAGAGTCACAGAACGAAAGCATCTCAGTGTTGGGATACCAGTGGTCATCTAGTCTAATCTATACCCGAACCAGAATCTTTTCTACCATGTGATACTGTTGATTTCTTACAGACCATTAAAACTTCCCAATGTTTTTGAAATAGTCATCTAGTCATGTTTCCTTCCCTTTTTGTATAGATAATGGTGATTTTGGAGGACTCCACTATAAGAATTTTCATTTAACCCTATTAAATTCCATCTCAAATGATGTATTCCCATATTTTTAGATTTCCAGGCTCTTTTAAGGTTTTGATTATCAACTAATGTGTCATTGCAGTTTTGTACCATCAGCAGATCAATAAGCATGTCACCTGGGTTTTTGTCCAAGTCACTGATATGAATGTTAAATAGCGCAGGGACATGTACACATTTCTGGGTACTCCCCTCGAGACCTTCTTCCAAGTTGATATTGAACTAATAAATTACTCTTTGAGTCCAGCTGTTCGGCCAGTTGTAAGTAATACTTCTCTCCATCTTTTCCATTAGAATTGCAGGAGAGATTTTATTAAATGCATTGTTAAAATCTAGGTAAACTATATCAATAACATTCCCCTGTTCCCCCAGTTAGGAACCTTTTTAATCATTACTCTTTTTTCTGGATATTCACTAAAGATTCCTTTAATGATATGTTCTGGAATTTTAGCAATGCCTTCCAGAGCTATAAGCTAGCTAGCTAGCTAGCTCGCTCGCTCTCTCTCTCTCTCTCTCTCTCTCTCTCTCTCTCTCTCCCTCTCTCTCTTTCTCTCTCTCTCTCTCTCTCTCTCTCTCTCTATATATATATATATATATATATATATATATATATATACATACATACATACATACACATACAAGAACTAGCATGATACACATTATCAAGGACATGTATTTAAAGAAGAGATGGGCCAGTCATATAGCAAGAATGAGGGACAGTAGATGACTTAAGTGTTATACTTGTATCAGCAAAAATACCAAAAGTGTTAAGTTCTTTGGTAGATCCTTTATGGAGCTCTTGTGAAAGCACATGAATTGTAATTACATAGGATGAAAAGGCATGGATGGATTGGCATTTGTACTGGTGGATGCCATATTTAATGTGGCTGATGTGGATCTATGATGTATTAACTTGTATATTTCTTATTCTGTGTTTTAAGCTACTAAAAAGTATATTTCACAGTGCCCAATAAATGTTGTAAATGAGTAGTCCCAAATATTTTGTGGGAAAAATATAACTTGAACTAGGCCTTAAAGAATGCTAATCAAGGGCAGCGAGGTGGCGCAGTGAGTAGAGCACCGGCCCTGGAGTCAGGAGGACCTGAGTTCAAATGTGGCCTTAGACACTTGATACATGTACTAGCTGTGTGACCTTGGGCAAGTCACTTAACCCCAATTGCCCTTCCCCCCCCCCAAAAAAAAGAATGCTAATCATTAGGTGAAGAGAAATGGGAAGGACTTTCCAGTTTTAGGGTGGAGGTGGGGTTGACAACGTGGGCGTGTTTGGTCTTTAAAAATTTTCTTCTTGAATAGCAGAATGTGAGATAGAATATCCTGCTACTGAAAAGACCCCATTAAAATTGATTTACTGTACTAAGCCTGTTTTTAGACAAGATCTATCCTACCCAGATGGATGCCAGCCCTCTTCTAAAGGATTCCCTACTTGGAGAGAAATCTGGAGCCAGACTCTCATTTTCCTATAGCCTGTTAATAATTTTTCCCCCATCGATACCTTGCAAACCTCACCATGGCTCTTTTTGTTTTAGGAGGCTGAAGATGGAATTATTGTGTATGATGACTGTGGGGTGAAACTGACCATTGCATATCAAGCCAAGGACCTGGAAGGCTCCACTCCTCCTCAGATAGGAGATAAGGCAAAGACATCTTTATTTTTTTAAGGGATGAAGTCAATACCAAGAACGTTTAAAAAAAAAATCATGTCTTGTTACTTATGAAACATGAAAGTGAAATGGTTCCCTTTTTTGTAGTCCTCTAAGTTTTCATTTGGCTTTGTTTTAAAAACTTTGTATTTCCCAGGCTTCTAGCAAAAGACTGGTCAATGATGCCATCTTACAAAACACATAAGTGAGTGTGGCTAGTCTGGGCACTTCCTTGAATGGAGGTTCCAGCAGGAACTCACCAATTAGAGGAGGGGGCTGCAGGGGCAGAAGTATCGTTCTCTGAGTGTGAAAACAGCTGGGGTTAGACTGCTGGCTGTTAGAAAGAAATAAGCATAGGGAAGGATTGATTTCAAAGTGGTGGTCACTTAATGACAAAATTTCATTCAAGTCAAGATAAACTGATTTTATTCCAACCAAGTACACTTAATGTAAGGGACCAGTTTAGCTTCAATAGGAGATGAGCCTAGTTCTGTGAGAGAGCCATGCCTCTACCTTCCTGACCATAAGCTTTCCTGTCTCTGGGAATGGCTATTCATCTGCCTGTTGTGCACAAGTGCTATTTGGTTGGTTGATTTGTCTGTCCCTACTTTCATGAAATATGCTACTGAAAGTCTGTATTCTTAAAAATATAGTAGAATAAGCTCTGAAGTTGAAAGCTGTTCTTAGAGATCACTTGGAACCCTTGGTCTCCAGGAATAAATAGCAGAAGACTTTGAAATCTTAACTGCTATTAAAGGCATGTATAGAAGTAAAGGATCTAAGGGGTCCCTGGGTCCTCAGAGGCACAAAGACTTTGGATGATGCTCAGCAAGGGTATGCCCAGTGCTGATCATTCCTCTGGGAAAGATACATGATGAAATTGATGTGCTTGGTCAAAGGCCTTAATAAATCACACCATATTACAGTCGGAGAGGGGAAAGCATATTGGAGGACAGAACTAAAGTATTATTTTAGGAGAAACAGGAATGTTAGTTGTGAGGGAAGTTTCTTTGACGCCACAGTGATGGAATGGCAAACACAACCTGTGGAACATGCCAAAGGATCTCACTTTGTATTGAGGGCAGTTGGGTGTGTCAAAAATGGTTCATGGTTCATGAACATCTTTGTTTTTCACAGGTTGAATTTAGTGTAAGTGAAACAAAGAGGACTGGTCAGCAGACAGCAACTTGTGTCCGACTTTTAGGTCGTAACTCCAATGCCAAAAGGCTCTTGGGTTATGTGGCAACCCTGAAGGATAATTTTGGATTTATTGAAACAGCCAATCATGATAAGGAAATCTTTTTCCATTACAGGTAAATAATTCCTTCCATCATGTTAGAACTTAAAAGGGGCCTTAGAGATTATCTAGTTCCCATGTCTGATTCTTTGCCTTAGAATAAGAATCACATTTTTTGTTATCAAATGCTTCATTAATTTAAGGACTATATAAATGTCGGCAGCATAGGAGTCCTATTGAGTTAGGTGCTGGTTTGGGTGGACCTGGAGAGGTGCTGCAAGTAGACATTCCTATGAGGAATGTTTGTGGTTGAGACTAATTCAGAGTGTCATTTCTTCCCCAACAGTGAGTTCTCTGGTGATGTCGATAGCCTGGAACTGGGGGACATGGTCGAATACAGCTTGTCAAAAGGCAAAGGCAACAAAGTCAGTGCGGAAAAGGTGAACAAAACACACTCTGGTAAGGATTGTTTGGCTGTTGCTCAGCTACTGGTTTGAGTAGATTCAAAAGGCAAATAAACACTCTGTTGTTCCTGGTTTTAGGAGACTTTTTAAGATCATTTTCACTCTTTAAAAACAACTCCAAACCATCTTATATCAAGGGAAAGCTTCCTTTTACTAGAAAATTACAGTTTTAGTTCCATGGTTAATCCTGTGATATTTCTTAGTGACACAGGCAGTGACTGTTTTCTGGAACACATTCACTGTTGGTTTCACTTTTCATGTAAGCCCTTTTAACAGTTAATATGCAGAGAAAAATTATTCCCCCACTAAAGGCTAAACCTTTAACTTATGTTACTTGATAAAATACATAAATTAATGCCTTTGGACTGTGGAGAGCAGAGAATTCTGCTCTTTAAAAATATGTGCTTGACAGGCAGACCTGTGATTTCATCAAGATGGGAAAGTCCTTCTGTCAGGGCAGATCTGTAACTCTTGCATTTTAGCAGCCCATCTGTGATTTCCTCTTTAGACAAGTGCCTGGGGCATTGACTGGTAAAATGCCATAGCAT
This sequence comes from Phalanger gymnotis, assembly GCA_028646595.1. Classification (NCBI taxonomy): domain Eukaryota; kingdom Metazoa; phylum Chordata; class Mammalia; order Diprotodontia; family Phalangeridae; genus Phalanger; species Phalanger gymnotis. The sequence goes on from CM053627.1 coordinate 49,701,560, forward strand.
TGGTCCCACATCTTGTATGTACCAGAAGCAAACTTTGAAGCAAGGTCTTTCTGACTCCACTCCACTGCAACACAGTGATGCTTCCATGTGTATTCATTGGTCAGAGGCCTTGTCTTCCTTACCTGCTGCCCCTAATTCCTTTTCCTCTTGATGAAATCTATCATGATGATAGTCTTAAAGGGCAATGCCAAACATCATTGTTTTTTATTCTAATTTTCTTAAATGAGTAAAAGCTATACTTGTAATGCTTTCTGGGTACCTTATTTTTATGCAAAAGCAGTAACATTATTAATGTTTATTCTACATTATAGTCAGATTAATTTATCCATTGATTATTAGGTCTTTGTGAAGACTTGAGATTGTCTGAATTTTGAAGCAGTCAAATTAAGATTAAAACTTTCTGCTTCAGGACTTCTTTCCCAAATAGAGCTCACTGCCCTTGGTTGATAGTTGTGCCCGTGTTTACTAGTTCCACTTACTGGGAAGTAAGTCTATTATGGAGCTTTCTGGTCTGATAGGGCTGTTTGTTTTGTAGTTAATGGCACGACTGAAGAAGCTGATCCAACCATCTACTCGGGTAAAGTCATCCGCCCCCTAAGGAGTGTTGATCCAACCCAGACTGAATACCAAGGCATGATTGAGATCGTGGAGGAGGGTAAGGACTTCCCTGCCAATATCCGTCACATGAGTGGTTGGAGGCAAATATCGGCAAATGTGTGTTCCTTGCAGCCATCTCGGATTTCTTCAAGAGCTGAACTGAGGAGAATAAGGGACTTGTTGCCTTGCTTAATTTTGTTACCTCTCTGAAATGAAAGATCAGAACAAATTAGGACCTGTGTTATCTTTAATATGTTGTATTGATCCCTTATACCTGTCATTTCCTTAGTGACCAAGAAACACAAGCAGAAATAGTGCTGCCTGGGTGCAGCTAGGTGGCATAGTGAGTGGAGCACCAACCCTGGAGTCTGGAGGACCTGAGTTCAAATGTGGCCTCAGACACTGGACACATGTACTAGCTGTGTGACCTTGGGCAAGTCACTTAACCTCAATTGCCCTGCCCTCCCCCCCCAAAAAAAACACACAAAGAAATAGTGCTGCCTGGTTAGACCCCTGCTCTCTGCCTGGAGGAAGATGGGGCTGTTTGTTGGCATTCTCACTTCTCTACGATCTTGACTGACCTTTTTCCCATTTCTCATAATTCAGCTTCCTTTTAGTTACCTTTCTATTGACCTTGTGTACATTCTCTTGGTTCTGCTTACACTCTGCTTCACTTCATACATTATTTTCCCATATTTTTCTTACTGCACAAATAATGTTCCATCACATTCATACAAGTTTTTTTTTTTTGTCCATTCCCCATTTGTTGGATGGATATCCACCTTGTTTTCAGTTCTTTGCTTTCATGAATGTTTTGATAAATATTGCCCCTTTGTTTCTGTCTTCTACTGGAATTCCTCAGTCAAAGGTTATGGACAATTCAGTCACTTTTGTTGCATAGTTACTTTGTAAATTGAAATGTAAAACAGTTGGACCCCTTCACAACTCCACCAACAATGCATTAATGTGCTCGTCTTCCCACAGCTCTTCTGGTCTCGATTGTTGCTGCCTTTTTGCATAGAGGGGGGTGAGACCTTGGAGCTATATTTCAAGTTGTGAGTCAGCTGTTACAAGAGCTACAAAAGACTGCACACATGAACAAAATTAGTGCTATATTAAAATAAGTGACATCAGTCCAAATTCTTCATTTATAATGCATATAGTCATTAGAAGCCATTCACATAGTTTTCCTTTTTGTAATTATGCCATATTTTCATGGTTTTTCTGTTATCTTTAAATAGCCTCAATGTTGACGTCTTTATTGATGGCACATACTCTGATATCATCTCAACATCCTAAATTCCTTGTATGTCCTCATCTCTCACCTGGTCCAGGGCTGAGGATCCCTGGCATTCCCTCCAGTTCACCTTCATTTTTCTTCCATCCAGATCCATTCATGCCATCTGATGTGTCCCTTCAGCTGTATAGGCTGCTGCTCCCAGATGCCCACCCCATAGCTTGGCTTGATTCTAGAACCTGAGTCAGCAGGCCCTCAGAAATGAGGCAGTGGTTTATAAGTAACCTTACAAACATGAGGGGTTGGGCATGTGAGTTACAGGAAACAACTGAAAAAGACTGAGAGATCTAGAATCAGGAAGATTAGGAGGAAGGCTGCCAAGGAGACTGAGCCAACTTCACATACTGTAACTGTTCTCACAGTGAATGACCCTGTGCATGTGTCCTTTTCCCTCTTGAAGTTTTAAAGAACAAAATGACTGCATACTGGTAGGTGAGAAAGCAAGGGCTATTAGATGCCTTAAAATGGGAGATGGACTGAGCATAACTAACCAATGGACTAGTATTGCCAAATAATCTCCCTTTTTTTTTCCTCATTTGATATCATATCCTCCCTCCATTCCCCCATAAAGAAACACACACTTGTTTATTTAGGTTCTTTCTAGCCTTGTTTTTCCATCAAGACAGGATTATGTTGAAAAGGGACCCTCTAAGTTTTCTCAGTCACAGGCTAGACAGGGCAGAACAGAAGACATTTAGGACACAAAACTTTGTTTCCTTCAGTGTAGCCTAACACATTCATGTTTTCTTTTGTCTGTACAGACCCAAGAAAAAGGTGTACAAAGAAATTTTTTCCTTATATGTACTTGCCCTGCTTAGCAAGACCATCTAGGGAATAGTAATAAGCAGATCTTTAAAAATGTTCTTTTACTGTTGGTGAAATGCTGATAGTTATCAATTCTACTTATATTTTTGGCAAAATTTAACATTCATGCTTAGATTTCAGCTTCGCTATGTAAAATTCTAAAGATTCATAAATGTTTTATTATTTAGAAGGCTTAGATTTTACAAATATACTAAAAAAAATTATAATATTGATGACAAGTGACGCAATTCTGAATGTTTCTTTCCTAGGTGACATGAAAGGTGAGGTCTATCCATTTGGCATTGTCGGGATGGCTAACAAAGGGGATTGCCTTCAGAAGGGGGAAAGTGTCAAATTCCAGTTGTGTGTCCTGGGTCAGAATGCACAGACAATGGCCTACAACATCACACCCCTGCGTAGGGCCACGGTGGAGTGTGTGAAGGATCAGGTAAAATCTAAATCCCAATTCTTATCTGCTCTGGATTTTGAGGAGCATGGTAGTTCATTCAGAGTGTGCTGTGCTGTTTCTGCCCTGAGGTTATGTTCTTATGATGATGTGCTTTTTGTTTCAGTTTGGCTTCATTAACTATGAAGTTGGAGACAGCAAGAAACTCTTTTTCCATGTGAAGGAAGTTCAGGATGGCATTGAGCTACAGGCTGGAGATGAGGTAGAATTCTCAGTGATTCTCAATCAGCGTACTGGCAAATGCAGTGCCTGCAATGTCTGGCGTGTCTGGTGAGTATTTCCCTTGCATAAGTCTTTACATTCAGTTAGCACTTAAGTTCTACTATGTACAAGGCAATGTGTTCAGTACTAGAAATCCAAAAACATAAAAAAGAATCCCTGTTCTCAAAGAGCTTAAATAGTATTGGCAGAGACAGTATATATACCTATAGAGGTATATTCAGAATAAATACAAAGTTATAGTTAGGACAACATTTGGGAGATCAGAAAAGGCTTGGTATATAAGGCGTTGCTTCAGCTATGTATTGAAGGAAGTAAGGAATTCTATGAAATACAGATTAGCAGAGAGTGTAGTTCAGGCAAAAGGAGTCAGGAGTCAGTTCTCTGTATGAAGGAACAGAGAGAAAGTATACTGAGGGAAAGGGAGTAGTATAGCATAATAGATTGAAAAGATACGTTAGGACTAAGATGTGAAGGGCTTTAAAAGACAGACAAGTTATTAAGCACCTACTATAGTCAGCTAAGTGGTGTAGTGTATATAACACTAGGTCTGGAGTTAGAAATGCCTGAGTTGAAATTCATCCTCTAACACGAGCTTTGTGACCCTGGGTAAGTCACTTAGCCTGTTTGCCTCAGTTTCCTCATTTAAAATGGGAATAATAAAGGCACCTATCTCCCAGGGTTGTTGTAAAGATCAAATGACATAATAATTGTAAAGTGATTAGCACATATTAAATGCTATATAAGTATCAGCTATTACTCTTAACAGTGTTTATTATTGTTGTGCACACACGCCCATGCACGCACGTGTGATAAATTGGAGGTGAATATAGAGGGAAGTCACTAGCATTAAAGGGGGACTGAGAAGAGGCTTTTTGCACAAGATGGAATTTTAGTTGAGACTTAAAGCCAGGAGGAGGAGATTGAAAAAGGAGGGCGTTCCAGGCATGGGGAAGAACCACTGAAAATGCATGGAGTAGGAAGATGGAGGGCCAAGGAGGCCACTGTCACTGTATCAGAGGAAAGTGTAAGAAGAATAGAAAGGTAAATGTTTTTGAATAAAGTTTTATTTTATTTTGGAAGTAAGAGGGGGTTAATATAATTTGTTGAATTAGGGGAGTGACATGGTCAGATCCCTGCTCAATGAAAATCACTTTGGCGCTGAGTGGAGAAAGCATTAAGAATGAGGAAGAGACAGGCAGAGAGGCACATTAGGAGGCTATTGCAGTGTCTAAGCAAAAGGTGATGAGGTCTGGAACAAACCTTGTAAATAGAAGGGAACAGAATATGAGGGACGCTGTTGAGAGAGAAATGGCAAGAGGCAACCAATTACCAAGCTGTCTGAGCTGATAGAAAATGAGGAGTTGAGGATAATGCTGAGAGACTGGGAAAATAGTGGTGTCCTCAAAAAATAGGTAAGTTTTGAAGAGGGTTGGGTTTAAGGTCAAAGTTGAGACCTGTTTTAAGCATGTGGGAAATCCGGTTCAGAATCTTTAATAATGATGTGGGGTTGCTGTTTAGGAATAAGACCTAGGCTGGGTGTATAGATGTATGAGTCATCTCCATTGAGATGATCTTGCCCAAAGGAGCTAATGGATTTTTGGCAAGAGAGCCTAGGACAGCATCTTGGTGTTTACCCACAGTTAGGGATAATAAGTATTAAGTACCTACTGTGTGCTGGAAACTGGTGCTGGGGATAGAAAGACAAGGGAAACGGTCTCTGCTCTTAGAAGCTTGCATTCTATTGGGAGAGAAATTCTACTGAGGTATATAACATATAAACAAGTAAACACAAAATTTGAGAAAGGAAAGCACTTATGATGGCTTTCCTTCCTGGGAGGAAGACAGGACCTTCTGGAGAAGATGCTACATGACCTCAGCCTGTCAAGGTGGAGGTGAAGTGAAAAGCTTCATTCTGGGCAGAAGTGGGGGGTTAGCGACAGCCTGGGAAAGATGAGTATAGGATTTGGGGAAGAGGAAGGTGTCCAGTTTGGCTGAAACTTGGTATGTAGGGAAAGGGAAGTCATGTGAAATAATTCTGGAAAGATAGATTGTGATGGGTCTTAAAGGCCAAGGGGAAGGTGTTTGTATTACCCAAGGGCAATAATATGATAGCCGATGGGGTGTAACATCACCTATGTATCCCTCGATTCTCTCCTGTTGTTAGGAGAACTAAGTTCAAAACCTAGTTTTGATATTGCCTTGGACAAGTCACTTCACTTCTGGGCACTAATTTCCTCATCATTAAAATGAGGAGATTGGACTAGATGATCGAGATCTTTGCCAGTTCATTTTAGGTTCTTATGATCATTTACCATTCTGTAGTACATGTTAAGACTATAGTGTTTACTGCCTATTTCATTTATTTTGTTTCTTCACATTACCTGTATTTCTTGTTTTTAGCCTCTGGTTATCCTTCCCCCATTGCCAGCTCAGTAGTTATGACTTCATCGATCTACTCAATATAAACAGGAATTTGGTACTAGTTTTTTTTAGGGGAGGTACTCTTCGAAAGAGTGATAACTTATATTTTAGCAAGAACCACCTAAGGGGATTTGTGGTTATAATTTACTCTGAAAGATGAAGCTGTTTACCTTTGTTAACAGTAAATATCTTACACTTTTCTATTAATTTTCACTTGTGTTATCTCTTTTGTTATTGCTCAGTCATTTTGGTTATGTCTGACTCTTTGTGACCCCATTTGGGGTTTTCTTGGCAGAGATACTGGAGTGGTTTGCCATTTCCTTCTCCAGCTTATTTTACAGATGAGGAACTGAGGCAAACAGGGCAAAGTGATTTGCCCAGAGTCACATAGCTAGTGTCTGGGACCAGATTTGAACTCCTAAAGAGAGGAGTCTTCCTGATTCCAGGCCCAACTCTCTATCCACTGCACCACCCAGCTGTCCCTTATCTCTTTTATACCTTTATAAAATTTGTCTCTCTGCTTGTAATCCAGAGCAGCAGTTAAGGTTAAGAGTTTTTTTATGTTCATAGCTGTCATCTCCAAATAATATTTTTAAGTAAAATAAAATGCACAGAATTACAAAGGAAGCCAGTTATATTGAAATAGTTACCAAAATACTTAAGGAGTATATGAATTCCGTTTTAAGAACCCCTGGTCTAGTGATTCTTTTAGCTCTTTCCCAGGAGAATTTGGCCCAGTAACATTTAGCCACAAACCTGTCTTGTCTCACAAATTTTTGCCTGACTAATTTTTTTCCATTATTCAGAGTCCCCATGATTAAAATGAACAGTTCCACAACTAGAATGGAGAACATGTACATCTGGAAGTATACTTGCTGTTTTTTCACCAGGCCTTGCTTCCTCTGACCTCTTGACTATGTATTACAGTGAAGGCCCCAAGGCTGTTGCAGCTCCACGACCTGACCGATTGGTCAATCGCTTGAAGAGCATCACTCTAGATGATGCCAGTGCTCCTCGCCTAATGGTTCTTCGTCAGCCAAGGGGACCAGATAACTCAATGGTATGATGTTGGATCAGTTTGGGAAGCTTAGATGCAGAACACTCAATAGGCAGAGTTTCTATTTCCTAGCATGCTGATACGAAGCAGGAAGGTCACCGAGCACGGGGGGACATGGGCTGCCGGTCTACAGTGCTTCTGACTGGATAGAAATTGTTTTTCATAGAGATGTGCTTAGCACACTACAGCTGCTGTTTAAGTATAATTTATAGTTAGCTGAGAGACTTTTGTGCAGACTCCACCAGGAAGAGTTCAGTAGTTGGCAAAACTATAAATCTCTCATATTTTGAGTTTTCAATTGAACTTGCATGCAGGTGGTTTCTGAATTTAGTTATAAAATTAAATTTCTAAATGGCATGAACAGTTAAAAATTACAGTTAATCACAAAGGTTATTTCTTTACAGGGATTTGGTGCAGAAAGAAAGATCCGTCAAGCTGGTGTCATTGACTAACCCCATCTACAAAGCACATCACTTAATCAGATATGATCAAGTGGGGGGGTTCTGGTGAAGGGTTCTGAATATCTCCCTCTTCATCCCTCCCAAAATCTGGAATACTTATTCTATGGAGCTATTACACCAGTTTTAACACCTTCCTCATGTTATGTTTAAAAAAAATAAATAAATTTAAGAAAACCATTTTAAAATTATGCACAGTTGCAGCCTGGAGAACTTAAGGTGGCGCCTTATAGTATCAATTTTAGAAGCTTTATTTGGTGCATTTAACGCAACTGGTAATTGCAAAACTACTTCGCCTGTGTAAGTGAAAGATATAGACAGTTATCTGGTCGACCTTATGAAATTCTGCACTTGATATAGTGTATACTCTACCTTCATTACTTCTGGCAAGGTGTTCTGCCTTAGCTCTCAGTTGCATTCTTTTCCTGTTATTTCCTGTTCATTATGCTTTAATTCTGAGGACCATATGAGGGTAGACTATATTACCTTTTTTAAAAAATTAAAAATTTGTGTAAGCATTCAAACCATTTCCTTAAGTTGATGGCCAAATGTTAAAATGTTATTTTTCATATCTCATTTATAATCTTGTCACAGTCCACTTAGCGAAGTTGTTAGATTTCAGTGAGAAGTATCTTCCAGAGTATATCTAAGGGTTTTTTTTTTTAATAACTTTACTATGATTAGTATGTATGGTGCAGAATTTCATTCGGATGAGGTGTGCCATCAGTGTGTGGTAATTTAAATATATTTAAAAAACAAAAGGATGATGCACAAACTTGCTGCTTAGGACACTGCAGCTTCTAGACCCCAGTTTCTTTTACTGATTTAAAAACAAAAACAAAAAAAAATAATAAAAAAAAAGTTGTGCCTGAAATGAATCCTGTTTTCTTTCCAAGCAGCCGCCCGGGGCCCGGGGCCTTGTACGAGCCCGAGCCTGGGCTTTCCGGCTCTGCCCAACTAGCCCCTAGGGAGCTGGCTGGCCCCCGGGGTCCGCTACCCGGCTCTGTGCCCTCCCAAGCGGCCCCCGGGCCCGGGGGCGATAGGACCTGTCAGGGGGGGGTGGGGGGGCGCTCGCACCCCTTGTCTTCCCCTTCCGTTTTGAAGTTATGATCTGCTCTGAGAGACGAGGCCGCGTTTATCTTTGTAAACACGAAACACTTTTTGCTTTCTCCGATTTTCTGTTAATGGCGAAAGAATGGAATAGAATAAAGTTTTACTGATTTTGAGACAAAAAACCTATAGCCACCGAGCGCTTTCATTCTCGAGACGCCTAGTGGGGGAGGGGGAGGGAAAGGGGGGGCTGGGTGGGGCTCGCGCGTGACCGAGCTGGCTGCGGTCCCACGTGGCCTGGGCGGAGATTGCTATTCGGTCGGTGCGGACTGATGACGTAGAGGGTGGGGCCGGAAGTGTTGCTCCCCGGGTGGGGGCTGTTCATGGCGGTTCCGGGGTCTCCGGCACGTTTACCGGGTGTGGGGCTGAGTCCGACCGAAGTCGAGGCGGCGGAGCTCGAGGTGGGGTTCGGGGACGGGACGCCCGAGCGCCTCCGAATTCCTGGGAGGAGCTGGCTCACCGTGGGCGCGGGACAAAGGCCTCGGGGCCGGGCGGGAGACGGACCTAGGGCCGGGCCCGGGAGCCGGGCGGGGCGGGCGGGGTCACGGGCAGCGCGCGGGGCCTCGCTCTGGCTCCGCTCCGGGGGCCGCGGAGCCCCGTGCCCACTAAATCGCTGTCGCACCACAGGTGTTTGCTGGTGTGAAATGACCGAGTACAAACTGGTGGTGGTCGGAGCTGGCGGTGTGGGGAAAAGCGCCTTGACCATCCAGCTCATCCAGAACCACTTCGTAGACGAGTATGATCCCACGATAGAGGTAAGCTCCGCCGCCCGCCCCCGGGCCCCCTCCCCTGGCAGCCGCCGCAGAGCCCGGGACTCCGGGAGGCGACGAGCTCAGCGAGCAAAGGACACAAAGGCGGCAGCGAGCCCGACTCAACGGCCGCGCTGGGGACGCTGCAAACGCGCTGTCCCCAAGTGCTCCTGGGTCTCCCGTCCGAGAGCCGCTGTTAGCGAGTGAGAACCGATGGAGACCAGCTCCTGTGCCGGGATGTCGAAACTGCAGGCGAGCTGGTCCTGGAATCGGCGAAAATATACGCATTCCTTCTCAGGGAGCCGGGCAGTGGATACAAATCCCTACCCATTTTACTTGTCTAAGACCTTTCTAGAGACTGTAGGCTTTTTAAATACTTTTCCATGTGGAGAAAATGCACGTGATAGCTGGACTGGACCTACTAAGTACTCCACGGAATTGATAATCAGCAGCCCTGCTTCTCCTTTCAGAACTCGGCTAAGCGTTGCAAATTGACATTATTAAGAATAGAATTCGTGCATAATCTGTGATAAAATCTTACTGTTAGTTTTGACAGCACTGACTTATGGGAGTACCCAGTCTTATTTTTACTTAACACTAGAAGCTCTGGCTGTTACCTAAGTACTTGACTACCTTCCTTGCCCTAGAGACTGTTTGAAAGAGGAAAACATGAGCCTAAAAGAGAATTGAAGATACCCAAAATGAAGTGAATGCAGAAGAGAAATTGACCCAGGGGAGAAGATGAGGGAATTTTAGTTTTACAGAGCCTACTGACTCAAGTCATCACAGTGTGATTTCATTATTTTGTTTGAACTGAATTCCAAGAATATCAGACACACTCATGTCCAAACATAAATATTAAAATACAGAGTCAATTATAAGTTATTTTTGTATCATCTACACATGCATCTAGTCCTCTCCTTAAGTGAAGATTAATAGATGACTATGTAGAGAAATTTTTCTTCATCTCATAAGGTGTCTTTTGCAGCCATCGTTGAAGAAACATTCTCTAGAGCTGGGGTGCAGACAGATAACCCTCCCAAAATCATTCTTGGCCACAGCCTCAGTCCTTCCTTGACCAGGGGCACACTGAAAGTAGTTTTGACTGAAAATATAAATGTGTTCTCTGAACAGGAATTGAATACTCAAATCCAGTTTTAGGTTATAGAGATAATTATCTCTGAATTGATTAAACAAAATTTAAAGTATAATTAACAAAAATGCTCTGTGAACTCAGTTTGCCTTTTTCCCATCACACTACCCAGAACTGCCTCTTGGGCCATTAAAAATATCTTTGTATTGTCAAGGCATAGAAGTGTGACACATTTTTCACTTTGCAACAGCTCTGGCACTGTAACATTGTCTATTTGATATTGATGCATATAAACTGCTTAGAAGAAATAAACCTAATAGAAAATATTTTTTTAAAAAGCAAGAATTCATTTAGCAGTGGCATTAACTCAGTGGTCTTTTGTTTTTAAACAAAAACAATTTATTTTCTTTAGGACTCGTATCGAAAGCAAGTGGTTATTGATGGTGAAACCTGTTTGTTGGACATACTCGACACAGCTGGACAAGAAGAGTACAGTGCCATGAGAGACCAGTATATGAGGACGGGTGAAGGCTTTCTCTGTGTCTTTGCCATCAACAATAGCAAGTCATTTGCAGATATTAACCTTTACAGGTACTAGGAACGTTGTTTATTGTAGAGAGATAACGTCTAACTGTTCCATGTGGTGGGTGCACTCAGAGGATTGTGTTATAATTAGAGCAGAGAGGTGGCTTTCGGCTTCATGTTACATGTTGCATGCAGAATAAATGAAAACAGATAGTGGGATTCTTAAGGGTTATACCAAGTATTGGAATGCAGTTCTGGGAGCTAGCACATGATAGACATGTTCCAGGATTTGCCCATTGTCTCTAACTTGTGCTCTAATATATAAATGGAGGAATTGGCGAGGCAGGGCACACAGGACCCACTAAAAGGAATTGAACTCAAAGCCTGCTGGTGAAGAGTGGGTGATGGAGATCTGGGTATCATCAAGATTTCATCCACAGGTGCCACTTCTAGGGAACATTCTTTGGGAAGTTGAATTTTTAAAAAAGATGCTGAAGAGCAGAATGAAAATAGGACAACTGCTAAATGAACACGCATTTTTAAGCACTCACTATGTGCCAGGCATTTTTATAGGCACTAGGGATGCAAAGACAAAAATAAAACCTTCCTTGAAGGGGCTTACAGTCTTCCAGTGACGTTAGATCAAGCAGAAGGCAAAGGGAAAAAGAGGCTGCATCGTTATACACCTCAGAGATCATCTAAACCTCTCCATTCTGTAACAAAAATGAAGGAGGACAAAAGGACCTGTGACTTGACTAAAGTCACATATCTAAGTAATGTCACAGTCAGGACCAACAGAACAACTGTCCTGAATCCCAACTGAGTGTTCTCACTCCTGTCTTCCTCCAGCCTTGACCTTTTTCCTCCAGTGCTTTGTAGGCACTACTGAATAAATACTTGTAGAATCTCATACTGTGGAGCTTTGCTGGAATACGTCTGCAGAAAATTTTATTTTTAATGTGCCACTTACCTTTTCCAGAACTTCCAGTGCCTCTCACTCAACTGCCATGTCTAGTAGGAGGCAATAACTGGAGAGGGGACAGTTTACTCTTCTTGACTTTCACCAGTCCCCAATACACACTCCTTCAGTATCTAGCTGATTGGATCCTCCACAGCTGGATGTGCCTTTTGCTTGTGCTGATTTCCCCTAACCTGGGATTTTCCCTTTTCCCCCTTCACCTCTGTGTTTTCAAATTTCATCCAGACTTAATGGCCCAGCTTACATTAACCTTTTTCATGAAACCTTTCCTTGCCTGTCCCAGCACACCTCCACCCATTGATCTTTACTTTTTCTGAACTTCTGTGCCCTGTTACTTGGAGCTCAGTTATATGTGGTTGATTTCAAATAGTGCATTAGTCTTGACTCCTTATCTATAAACATCTTGAGAATAGGACCTCTGTTTTATACTTTTCTGATATTTATGATAGCACTATATGTGGGATATGTGTTAAGTAGTCAAGAATTACTTGGCGATCAAAGAGAATAAAGTGTTTTTAGATGGATCCTGATGAGTTGAAAACTGGATTGACAAAGGTCATGGGAGTGGGAAATGAGAGTATTTTTTTAAGTGATGAAAGCAAGACTTAATATTTAGCACAGACTAAACTGGATATAATCTGTAGCCAAACTGTGCTTTTTCTCAAGTAAAGGTGTGACTGTTCTTACTCTGTTATAACCTATTCCGTTTGTCCAGGGAACAAATTAAACGAGTGAAAGACTCAGATGATGTACCTATGGTGCTGGTGGGAAATAAGTGTGATTTGCCAACAAGGACAGTTGACACAAAACAGGCTCATGAACTAGCCAAGAGCTATGGAATTCCTTTCATTGAAACCTCAGCCAAGACCAGACAGGTACAATAGGGCCTTTCTCTTCATCTATAACGTGGGCAAATAATGGAAGACACAGGGAGATTACCTGAGGTGTGTTTTGGGGTAGAGGAAATGGGGATCACAACCTTGTTTACTGATATGGGTTTTGAATGTTTGAATGATGGAATAGGTCTATTAGGTTTAATAGGGGCATTTCCTCACTGCAGATTTCATGTCAGTCCTCCTTTTAGTAACAGATCATTATTTTCATCTGAAACATGAACTCTAGTTATTATTTTCCCATCACCCCCCACTGCTACCTTCTCCCAGTCTCCATCACCACTAGTTTTTGTATTATGTCTTAATTCTTTTTGGTATTGAGTTAATTCATGACATGGCAGATAACAGTGACTAAAATGAAAATGCAGTTTAGTTTTACAGAAAGAGCAGTCAGCAATTGCTTTTATGTGCCAGGTGGACATGGCATGATGGATGGAGAGCCAGTCTCAAAGCCAGGAAGGCCGGGATTCAGGTTCCAGCTCTGACTCATCCTGGCTACATCCTGAGCAGGTCAATGGTCCTATAAGGCTTTCTCCCAACTCTCCAGGACTGTAGGATGTGGAGAAGGTGATGACCTGCCGGTGCAGGGTAAAGGAAGTTCCCTCTACCAGTAAAATAGTTGTCTTTTCCTCTCCCCTTATAACAAACTTATTTTATTGCAGAGCATAGAGAAAGCATAGTATTGAAAATTCTTCAGGCCGCCAGAATGGAATCTTAGAATTAAGAGGGATTTTTTTACCCCTAGAATCACTCTTCCCTCCCTTTTGCTTGTTTTTGCTACAGAAGTCTTCACTTAGTTGTCACCCTGTTATCCTGAGAATTCTTGTTTACATACTTTGAAATATTAGGCCATCTTCGGTTCAGTACAACAGCTACTTATTAAATGCCTACTATGTGCAGAGCACTGGAGGGTTGCTCTTTTGGAACACTTTGTTTTACCAGAAGCCACCACAATAATGGAAATTTTATGTCAGTATTGATAAGCCCTGCTTCCTTCTCGCCTAAAATGTGTGGCTATAGAGTGTGAGGGAAAGAATTACTGATGAGGACTTTTTTTTAGGGTGTTGAAGATGCTTTTTATACACTGGTAAGAGAAATACGGCAGTACCGCATGAAAAAACTCAACAGCAGCGATGACGGGGCTCAAGGCTGTCTGGGTCTTTCATGTGCAGTCATGTAACCAAGTGAGTGTAAAAGTGCTCTTCATGTTCACAGATGGATTATTTGCCTTACTAAATCATACGTCTCAGAAACCACCTTATTGACTGGGAAATTTGAGCATATCACCTATGGTTTGCTTCTTTTTAAAAATTTTCTTGTTTTTTTCTTCACTTGAAATTTTCTTTAAGCTGCTATTTAGCTCTCCCGTAGTTTTCATAAGCCTTTGAAAGCTGTGAAGCATTTTATTTAGTAGTGAGCTTTCCCAGAACACTAAAGCGTGAACTTGTGTATAGTGCAGCCATATTTAAGACATATATCTGAGCATTTTATAATAATTTCACAATGTTAGCGTCAGAGATACATGTATGACATATGTTTGGTGCTGCCTAAGAGTTGAAAGAATTGTTGACTCCATAATAGATGAAAGATAAGCAGTATGTTGTGTGGGTTTTTTCCTCCCCTAATAGATGGAGTTTGGAGTTTCATCCTCAGAAAAGAGCCACTTTTTGAGGTAGGACAAATCTGGAAGTGCGTAATTTGGCAACCATCATTTAAGTGTTTTCCTCTTATACCACAGTTTTGTCACTTACACAAACTCACCTTTATTTCAGCTGCACTGACACCCTGGTCCTGACTTCCCTGGAGGAGAAGTATTAAATACTCATCTTCAGTCTCCCTGTGAAGCCCTTTGCCACTTTCCCGGTGCCCAGTAGTAGATCAGCACAGTGTTCTCTCGTCTGTTCTCTACCTGAGAAGTTCTCAGAACAACTACCTCCTCGCTTGGTTGTCTGACCAGAGAAATGCACCTCTCCTTACCAGTGTTTCTTCTCCCTGGGCTTTTTCTCTCTGGGTTGTTTGGTTGTTGTTTATTTTTTCCTCTCTAGGTTTTTCATTTGAAAAGAAATTCATGCTCTGAAACAGAGAACCAAACTGTCAAAATACTGTTGAAAACAGCATATTGAGCTCCAAAATACCAACTGCTGGTGATTATTCTTTTTTAATGTTGACCTTGGACCTGTGTTGATATTTGGAGCAATGTTATGAATAACTTTTGTTGAAGTCACTGTCTGGTTTTGTCGATGATGTTATCTGGCTCCATATGCTAACCTGGCATCTGTTCTTCCTATCACAAGTATGAAAGCATACTCCACTCTCAGCTGTAGTACCTTTTGCTAATACTGACTTTTGTGTCTACTCTGGTTCTCCTCTACTTTTACGTAATTAGAAACACCTTTCCTAATGAAGTGCCTTTTTCTTACAAGTGATTTGTAGAATTTTCCTTTTTTATTCAGTGAGAAAACTATTAAAAGGAGATGGTCTCTCATAAACCATTACACATTAAGATGAATATCAGAAGCTGTCTACGGCCAGTCCACTTGTGCAGGATGGGTAGGCAGCTATGTATGACATATGATATCTTCATCTCAGATATGTTGTATCTGGTTTCCCAGTGACCTGTTTATGGAATCTACAGGGAGAAATCTGAAATGAGAAATACTTAAGAATCATTTCCCTTATTTTTTACTCAGTCTCCGCTTTTTTCTGCTTCCTCCTCCCCCAAAGTTATCGCCTACAAATTGTATGTGCAATTTGTAATTAGTGTTTCCTTTAGCTTTTATTCTTATACAGAAGGAAAAAAGTTAGTACTTAAGAAGCAGCCAGCCATCATGTGCTAATTTGGACCATGCATTTACAGTTGTATAGGCCTTACAATAATTTAGGTGAGATTTTCTTCAAAAGGTGCAACCAATGATCTTCAAGTGTTAGATGCAATATATTAATAGAATAAATAATAAGCAACTAAATTTTATTTTTGCCAACTTCACTACATTCATCTGGCTTTTATTGACTGTTGTACATATTATTGGAGGGACAGGATGTGCCTTACCATCCTGAGCCAGTTAGTTAATAGTTCACTTGGCTAGAGTATGGTGCTAATGAGACCAGGGTCGCAGGTTTGATAGTAATGCTGGCCATTTATTACCATGCAAAGAGAAACTGCCAGGGCCACAGACTACCGCTTCTAATTCCAGCCAAATATATCATCGTGTATATGCAGCTTTGAAATTATGCAGGTCTGTGTTTCCTTTGGAGGACAGTATGGAAGCTCTTGTTACTGTCTGAATTGCTTAAGGTTAGGTTGAGGTATAGCATATCAGTCGGTCGTTTATTAAACATCTGCTGTGTGCCTTTGTGCCTGCTGTGTAAGAAGGGCCACACATGGCCTTTCTCTTAAAACTGTGAGACAAAATGAACATTCTCTGTGCCATAGGGAGCATAGAATTACAAGTTTCACAGAGTCTTATACACCTGTTATGTATCTTTCATTCTACAAGCTTTTTCTTTAGTATGTCCTAAGCACAGTTGGTCTGAACTGGGCCAAAATCCAGATTTAGAAATGGTTTCCTGTTAGATCCTTGTTAAATCTAAATATGATATCTGGCTGGATGAGGTGATAAACCTAACTGTTGTGAGCAAGTTAAGCCATCTAAGGTAGTTGGACTTCAAATATGGATTATGGACGTTTATGGATGCTGAGAACTCCCCTCAGTTACTTTGAATTCTGAGAGCTTAGCTTCCCTCAAGTTAAATCCTTAGTCAGCTGTCATAAATTTTGTATTCCTTTGCAGCTGGTCTTTGCTATTAAAGGTTGTGAGTTCAAGAGTAGGAAGATAGAATATCCTGTTTGGCCGGTGCTGCAGTGTTTACTCCATAAATGTTTCTATGAAGTGCTGTTTGTATTCAAACAGCTTAGTATAGAATCTTGGTAATAAAGTGCTATACTCAAAGCATCACAGTGTGGGTCTTGTGAAAGGTAGAATTGAGAACAAGAATTTGCAACTCCTTGCTCACAGATACCAAGTACAGTCCAAAAGCTGTGAATTCTTTCATCTTTACCTTAATGACATGTAATTTTAAAAAAATTCAGCATATTCTTGGGAAAATATCAGGTTTTTTCTCCCCCTCCTGAATTTCAGTAAGAGTAATCTATTTTAAGTTTGGGAGGTTTCTTTTCCCCTGAGCCTTCCATAATCCTTAAACCCAAATACAGCATGTCTGGCTCCTAGGACACAAACAAGTGAAAAAATTAGGAAGTTTAAGTTAATATGAACTAAAGAATCACAAGAAAGAGGCATCTCACTGGGGTGAATATTAAGTTTTGGTGATTTGTATTTGGAACTGACAAGATTTTAATTTATCTTTCATCTTTACCACTAAATTAAATGTAGTTGTGTGACCTTAGGTAAGTCACTAAAGGTCTGGGCCTCAGCAAGGAGAGAATCGAGCTCCAGAGACTTTTCCAGTTCCAACAATCTGTGACTCTACTAGCACATGGCTAATGTTTTTCATATCATTTTGTTTTCTAAA
Source organism: Phalanger gymnotis (assembly GCA_028646595.1). Classification (NCBI taxonomy): domain Eukaryota; kingdom Metazoa; phylum Chordata; class Mammalia; order Diprotodontia; family Phalangeridae; genus Phalanger; species Phalanger gymnotis. The sequence continues at coordinate 49,718,761 of CM053627.1, forward strand.
GGAACCATTTGGTTCGAAGTGGTATTTTCCATGTCAGAGTATCTGTCACATAGATTTCCAAATAACTGGTGACAGAATTTGAGTGACCTTGGAAGGGGAATTTCAGGTCGTTCCTGTGACTGTTCTTTGCATAGCTCCTAGATGAGGGTTGTCTCTTAGGAGTTATATAACATATATTTTTGTGCCACCAAATGCAGGAAAATATATTAATTGTGCAAATCTGCTGTTTAAACTGGAGCTTATTGGCCTCCTTGGTCCTACACAGAAGGGCTAATATTTTAAGTTGAAGATTTTGTTGTAAATTAATCCATCTTAAAAAACATTTTGTTCATTTGAATTTAAAGTTGGTTATTGTTCTTGTTAAATGATTTTTTAAAAAATAAAACTGGAAATTCATTGGTTATTAATCCTTTTTTCTCTACTAAAGTACCATTATAGATAATTACAGGTCTTGATACATGTCGTTTACTACTTTGTGGGACAGGAGTGGGAGGCTGGTGCATGCTTGGAACCCCAGCTACTCCGGATACTGAAGCTGAGCCTGGTAAACCTCTATAGTTTGAGAGTTTGGAGCTGCAGTGGACTATGCTGATTGGCTTCCTCCGGCTTATTGGCTTCAATGCGGTAATTCCCCTCCCTTGTGGGATGGGGAAGCAGGTTGCCTGAAGATAGGCAAACCGGTCCACTTAAGAAATAGAGGAAATCGAATCTTCCATGCCAGTCAGTAGTGCCCTGCCCTTCTAGTCTGGACGAGATGGGGAGACAGTCTTAAAAAAGATGTGGGCCTTGTTCAAAAATCTGAATTCCTATTTTATCTCCATATAACACTTATGACCTGTTACCATGGTGTGATCCATTTTCACCTCTTAACACAAAAATATTTTATACTAATAGAATAATTCTAAATCATCAGCAAAGAGTTATTTTGTATTCAGGGTTTTTGCAGGACTAATTGAAAATTAACATTTCCACCTAGCACCTTTTAACTAGATGTTAAGTGCCTGCTGTATGCACAACTCTACTTACTATGTGCCAAGAGAGAATTTGTTTGGAAAAAAAAAAAGAAAAAAGATATTCCAGCCCGTAAGGAGCCTAGAATCAATCAAGTTTTGTTAGTATGCCAGAGTTTAATCTTCTCAAAGACTGAAGGTGTGTGAGCAAAGGCTGTCTTCTATCCTAGAATGCTTACCCTCTGTCAATTAATCAAACTAAAAATTAAATTCAGCAAATATGCCTGTTTTATGCAAGGAAGGCGTTTATTCAAAGACAAACATTATATGCAGGGTATCTCCATCCTGAAGTTTACTTTGAGTCCAGATGGTAAATTACATTGATTTTAGAGATAATCGGTTAAAAAAAAAGGCAGAAATATTAAGTTGAAAATTAATGAGTAGGAGAATTAAGTTTGGAGATGTGATACTCTATATATGTGTCTGATGAATCAGATCCAGTGACTAGGTTACTACTCCTTCACTGCCTATGGTCAAGATACTTGGGTTTAAATCTTGCCTCTGATGCTGAGTTCCTACACCTGTATAACCCTGGGCAAGTAGCATAACTTTCCTGGGCCACTCTTAGCCCATTTATAAAATGAATTGATCTGGGTAACCTCAGTAGTCTTCTCCAGAAGGTCACGCACTGACGTCCTAAACGCTTAGACAAACCTGAGAATTGAGCTTTCCTGCCTCTAACTCCAGTTGCTATTCTGATTGCCTGAACGAAAGCTAGGAGTTGAGCTACAGAAACAGATGGTAAACATGAAGCTCAAGAAGCTTGCTTACGTTCCGTTGTGACACCCATGGCATTTTTGTGCCTGTAAGTGTCTGCTGTCCCAACGTACAGCCCTCAGGGTCCTTAGAAGGCCAGACCCCACCACATATGTTATTTGATACAGCCATAAATAAGAGTGCATGGGAAGAGAATGGCTTATTAGTAAACTTCTTGTTAAACTGCCCAAGATAAAGAGCAGAAGAAACCACTAGCTTCATAAGCTAGAACACAAACACGTTCTCGCTGCAGGAGGGTTTTCTTGTAAAAGCTAGCATTTCCTCTGTTGAAGCTTGCGGGTGTCTGAAATCTATACAACAAATATTGCAGAAACAGGTCCTTCCCATGCCAGGTTCCATATTGGTTCAGATCCATAAAAAGCACCGGGCAAAAACGTTAATAAACACCATTTTTGTACACTGTGCTGTTACAGAATTTCCTGTACACTTGAACTAAAATTGTTTCAAATCCAATGGGAAAAAAACTGAAATCCTCTTATCTGTAGCCCTTGTATTTCTGTGATTCAGCACATGGCAAGTGTCCTAGTTAAGAATAAAGCAAAAATCATGGATTCAGGAATAGATTGTCATAGCCTTTACTTATGAATAGGCCTAAGGGCACACAGAGAAGGGTTTGCCTTAGTGAAAAAAAAAAGCTACCTCCACATGAGAAGGGTGAGAGGGTGAGGAAAGACATCTGAGTGATGGGAGAAGAGAGTGCTGCCAAAGAATAGCAGCAGATTTCTGTGAGGTCTAGGAAAAGGACTTCCATCTGAAAGGGTGGGGGAAGGCATGCTGTGGCAGGCTTGTGGAAGGATGAAAAAGTTTGAACCAGCTGCCGCAGTCAGTGGAGTAGTTGATTAAGGAATTAGCAAAAGATTGTCCTGCTTCAGTGAGGGTCCAGTTTTGAAAGGTAACAAATTTGTGGTAGAATCAGTTTCCAGACTCACTGTTAAGCACATAAATAGAAATGAAGTGGGACTGGATTGTGGAGCGCACAGAGAGGAACAAAGTATCAATAAGACCAGAACAGTAGGAAGAGACCAGATTGTAAAGAGCTCTGAATGCCAAATTGATAAGTCTATATGTGATCCTAGAGATAATAGGGAGCTACTTAAGTTTATAGAGTAGGAGCATGACATGTAAACAAATACACTTGAGGGCAAATTGCTTTGACAAACTAAATGCAGGATGGATTGGAGTGAGGAGAGAGGGCAGGCAGACCAGTTAGAAATCTATTGCAAGAGTCCATGTGAGAGGTGCTGAGAGCTTGAATTAGGGTGGTAGCTATTTAAGTAGAAAGAAAGCTATGTCTCTAAGATGCGAAGGTAGAAACAAGATTTGGCAATAAATGGATTGGTTATTGGAGGTGAGTACAAATGAGAATGACACAGGTGATGAGCCTGGGTGACTGGGAAAGTGGTAGCATCCTTGATGCTAACGAAGGTATGGAAAGGGAAAGGATTCAAGGAAAAGACAAGCTCTGTTTTGGACATTTTGAGGGCAAGGTGTCCACTAGGCTGTTGGTGATGTCTGTAGCTCAGGAGAGAAACTAGGACTGAATATTTGGATCTGGGAGTGATCTGCATAGAGATGGTAATTGGACCCATGGCAGCTAATGAGGTGACCAAATGAGACAGTAGAGGCAAAATGTCAGAGGGCTCAGGAGAGAGCCTTGGGGGGCCATCCATGGTTAATAGGTGTGACACAGATGAGAACAATAGCTACTGGGGATGGTTGGATCAAATGAGGAATTTTTAAGGACGGGGAAGGGGACTGGCATAAACATGTTTATAGACAGCAGAGAAGACGCTAGTAAATAGATACAGAAGATTAGAAAGAGTGAGGGTGATGGTGGGGCAATCTACAAGATAAGATGGGATAGGAAAAGATTAAGGGTTCCTGTAGGGAATTTGCCCTTGCCAAGGAGAAGGGCTACTTTGGGCTGGGGCAGGAAGATGTCAGAGTGACATAAGGTGAGATGAGGGGAGAAAAGGAAGCTCTCATAGAAAGGATGGTGGTGGGCTTTTTTGGTTTGGTTTTGTTTTTTAGCAAAGCAGGGAGGCAACATCTACCATGTAGAGAGTGAAGGAGTATGTCATGAGTGGCTTGAGGAGAGATGAGAAATTACAGGGCAGCTACTGTAGAGAGAGGGGGATATAGTAAACTGATTAGGGATGAGTAAAATGATTGCTTTGCTACAATGAGAGCCCAGCTGAGGTTAGATTACATAAATTGGTAGCAGACCAAATCCACATATTTTTGTGATTTTCTCCCATCTACATTCAACAGCACATGAATAAGAGGAAAGGAAAGAGACGGTAGGAATAATCCTGGATGAAGATTTAGCAAAGTATTTTCAGTGGGGGGATAGAGGGGCAAGGGAGTGAAGGATACTTGTCAAGTTGAACTGGTTCCCCAACAGGTCAAAATAGGGAAGGAAGGAGAGTATAGCCTGGAAAGGAGCGGAGGGGTGAAAAGAACGGATGTCATGGTCATGGTGGAGACAAAGAATAGGATTAGGTGTCATAGGAAGGATGGAATGATAAAAGATCATGACCCAGTAGAGGAATTCAGGAGTTAATGAACATGGAAGTCGAGCACAATAGTGTGGCCATCTCTTTGGATAGCTGAGGTGGAGTGTAAGAAGAGAACATGGTGATTAATTCATTGGGAAAGTAGTGTAGTTAAGGGAGCATTGTATATGCTGAAATTCTCTAGTATGAGGATAAGAGATGTGGAGAGGAAGACAGTGGTCCAGGCACTGAATTCACTGAGAAATGAAGAAGAGTGTCAGATAAATAATGGCTGCTAAGGTCTGGACTGTGCGATAAGTTTGAGTTGTGTGAACCTCAAAGTACATGTATAAAGAATAAATACAAAATATATACAAGGTACCTGGAAGGGGCACTAGTGGTTGTGGGGATTAGGGAAGCTTTCATGTAGAAGGAGGTGCTTGAGCTTCTCGAGAGAAATTCTGTGAGGGGAGAGTGCCTCTTAGGTGTGGGCAATATCCAATGAAAAGGCACATGGCCAAGGAATCTAGCACCTTAATGTGGGACAGGAGGAAGGCCAAGGGAGGGGCAAAATGTATAAGGAAGGAGACACACATTTATTAAGAGCCTACTATTTGCCAGGCGCTGTTTGTTCTAAGCACTTTATAAATAGCTCACTTGAACTATGAGAGGTGGATAAGAAATGGAGACAGAAAAGGGTTGAGTGACTTGCTCAGGGTTATACTGCTAGCAAATGTTTGAGGTGAAATTTGAACTCAGGTCTTCCTGATTCCAGACCCAGCGTGCACCACCTAGCTGGAAAGCTAGGTTGGGACCAGACAATGAAGAGGTTTAAAAGCCAGACTGAAAACCATCCAGTAAAATGTTGATTACAATCTTGACAGCTAATTTTTAATTAAAAATACAAATGGCTAAACACCCATCCTTTTTCAAATTTTGCATCTGAGGCTTCCTTTATATAAGCAGTACCAATCTCTCTTGCCAAGCCTAAGTTTAATAAGCTGTTGAGGCAGATTCAGAACCTAGAGAAGGTTATTCTTGGTTTATGTGGGAATTTGAGGAGCTTGACATTCACTATACAAAGATTAAGATGAAATGCAATACTTGTAGTATAGTATGCGAACTGTAGCTGTTGGGAACCTGTGACCTTTCACCTCCTACGCTCCTGCAACTGGGTAGGACCCCCTCCCCCAGGAGCAGCATCAGAATTCTCCCCACTGAAGAATCAGCCAAGGGTCTGACAAACAGGCTTATTCTGTTGTTAATTTCCCATTTGACATTCCCAATTTACTCGGACGCATAAACTTGCTTAGCAACAATGTTCCAGCTAGGGACAGAACCCAGTAACACCTCCTTCCTGAGGCTGGGCTACCCCCTTGCCAGACACTGATAACCCCCACTCTCAGCTGCAGCCTGTCTTGTACTAACTTGTACAGGACCCTGTACCGCCTGTAAGAATCAAGTCAAGCAAGGGGTCACTCTGGTCACATCCTCTTATCTTTGGCCCAACACTCACCCGCCTCCAGAAGCATGTGCCCAGTGGAGAAGCACCAATCAAACCACACTTTCTGCTTAGCAGTACAGAAACTACTTTGACATCTGGCATCATCCAACCTCAGACTGCTCTGCTGAATGCAATCCCTTTCAAGTAACAGGAAATAAAGTCGTTTATCTAATGGGAAAAGGATACATTTTGAGATATTGGCATCTATGTTTATTGGAAATGGTTATTAACAGGAAAGTGAAATGAAAATTAATATTGTGAAATCCTGCAAAACTTCACAAATTTGTCAATAGTGCACATTCATATCTTTCCTGGATACAGAAGACCGGGGATGACGTTTTTCTTACCATAACATATTTATCATTTTCAGGTTAGATAGGACCCTAGAATTTACCTAGTCCAACCCCCTAAATAAGGCTCAAGTTAAGAGAACTGCCCAAGCAAAGAAATAGCAGGGACCAGCATTCAAACCTATGTGCTCCTTCAAACCAGTGCCCCTTCCACCATACAGAGCTGCTTAGGACCCGCCCCCCCCCCCCCAGGTTATATCCCCAAAGCCTGGAAGCTAGTGTGGAACTCTGAAAACAGCTTCCCATACGAAGTGTTCCAAATGATGGTGAGGTGCTCAGGCTCGTGGAGTCTTTGGACTAGAAAGGTGAAGTAGTGCTTTCTCTTAGCTTGGATTGTACTAGGACAATTACTAGTCATAACTAAAAGTCCAAGGATTTCTGAAGAAGATGGACAGTGGATTGAATGCCAGGCAGAGGTTCTGTGATTTTCCTACCAAAATGGAATCCAGTTGAGGATGACACCACCCTACAGAAATAGGAAAGTTTGGAAGAGGGGTGAGTTTGGGATAAAATATACATGGTGAGAGAATTTCTGGCTCAGACTTCTTGACGTCAGTCACTGTGATAAAAAGACACTGCCCCGGTCTCTATTTTGAGCTTCCAGACATTGTTCCTGAAAACTAGAAGGTCATACCACCTGCACCATCAAGGTTGGGAAAGAAGCCACAACAAAGAAGCCACAATTTTTGACCAGCTGGCAAGTGTCCTTGTTTTCCTCCTTATGTCACTTGTTTCCAGATGTGTATCCCCTTATCTTTCCCTCCTGCTTTCTGTAAACTTCCCGTTTTTCTCTGCAGCTTATTTATTCACATTCTATATAAGGTTGCTGAAGATGTTCTGGGCTCACTTACTCTTACATATTATTAGTTGAGCCTGCCTTCTGAGTGTAATAAAACTGCAGTTCACTATCTCTGTGTCATTGATTCACAGGGATTGACAGCAGTACTAACCAATGGATATATGGATAATTTTCATCTCATTTATAGTTTCTGTTTTGGTTGTATTGAGTTTGAGATTTAAAGATGTCCAATAGGCAGTTGGTGATATGGTACTGAAGCCCAACAATCTGGATTGGCTATGTATTAGGATTGGTTAAAATCAAGGAGTTATCTACATAGAGATGATTATTGAACTTATGAAAGCTGATGATATTACCAAGAAAAAGGTTATAGGAGAAAAGAAGAGCCTGGAACAGAATATCACAGGGCACCCGTGTTTGGGGGTTGAGCCTTTCATGAGCAGTCCAGCAGGTAGAGGGAGAATCAGAAGAAGAAAGAATACCCAGTAGGAGGGAATCCTGCTGCTGCAGAGGGCGTTCAAGGAGGCTCCATGTACTTAGACTAAGAGACATGAGGTTTAACAATTAGAGCATAAGAGAGTAAGATCTTTGCTGAGAGAAGGCAGCTAGAGGTCAGTGCTGAGACTTCCATCTGTACCACACAAAGCAGCCCATGATGTGGAGAGCCTTTATTTCCAAGTGGACTAACCTCTTTGACCTCTGTATGTCATCATTTAAACCCCATTCCCCATCCCCCAGCTCCCAATCCCTCATCCTCATACTCCTCAACCTCCCACCCCAAAGTTCCCGCCAAATACCCCTTTCATTGTGCCCTCTGGAATGCCTGTTCCATAGGAAACAAATTTCTCTTCATCCTAAATATATTCCCCTCCTACTCCTTCCATTTTCTAGCAATCACTGAAGCTTGGCTCTCCCTTGATGACACAGCCTCCCCGGGCACCTTTTCCGAGTCTTCACTCATTCCCCTTGGCTCACTGGTCAAAACAGGGAAATTGGAATACTCCTTGCTCCCCATTTCCACTTCCAGGTTCTCCTACCTCCAACACTCAGTAATCTCTCCTCCTTTGAGGTCCATTCTATTCATCCATGCCATCCAAACAAAATCTTGCTGGCTATTGTCTGCAGGCCTCTGGGTAACTCCCTTTCCTTCAACAAGTTCAATAACTGGCTCAATTTTTTCCTTCTCTGCAACTCCTGCCCTCAAACTAGGAGAATTCACCATGTATATTGATTCTCCTCTAAACACCCTAACTACTTAGTTCCTCAACATTACTCATTCCATGACCTACTCCTCCACCCCATCTCAGCCACACACAAAAACGGTCATTCCTTTGGTCTTACCATCACTTACAAATGTACCACCTTCAAGTTCAAGAATTCCACAATCCGTTTATCTGACCATAATCTATTGGCTTTCCCCCGCTCACTGTGCCTTCCCTTACCAAACCTTAGAGTTCACTCGCACCAAGACTGCCAGTCCTTTGACCCCCTCAGTTCTCTCAGACCATATGCCTCTTTTCCCCCTCTTGACCCCTTGGTGAACCTGTTTAAAACTATCCTGCCCTTTTCTCCTGAGGCTCTTCAATATTTCCAGTAGTTCCTGAAAAGCTTCAACCTTGGATGACTGCCACGTCTATCCATGTGCTGCTGAATTTTCAGTGGAGAAAATCTTATAAACCCTTCTTACCAAATACACTATACATTTATGCTGTACAAATCCTTCTACACAAACCTTATCAACTCATTATCCCACTCTCTACAGTGGCTCTTCTAAATGTTTTCATCTTTACTCAACCCTCCCGTGAATATTCCTCCCCACCATCCTCTCAGCTAAGAACCTTGCCTCGTATTTTACGGAAAAAAAATTGAGGCTACTCACTGTGAGCTTCCTCTTCTCCCCTTTCCCTCATCTCACATTACTCAGACTCCTTCTGCCACTCTCTTCTCCTTCACCCCATCTCACAGGAAGAGATAGCCTTATTCTTTGCCAAGTGTCACCCACACTTCCACCTGGAAAATCGATGCCATTCCATCCCATCCCCTCCAACAGATTGCCCCTCTGTCATCTCCTCTTTCACTTATTTTCAGTATTTCCCTGTCTACCAGCTTCTTCCTTACCACTTACCAACATGTCCATGTCTCCCTTATCTTAAAAAAATAATCAATTGGTCCTCTGTCCTGAATTACTGTCATCCCAAATTTCTTCTGCCCTTTCTGGCTAAACTCCCTGAAAGGGCCCTTTATAATGGGTGTCTCCACTTTCCTCTCACTCACTTTTTAACCCTTACAATCCAGCTTCTGATGTCATCATTCCACAAAACTTTTCTCCAAAGTTAACAAAGGTCTCTTAATTGTCTAATCCATTGGCCTTTTCTCAATCATCATTCTTCTTGACCTCTCTGTAGCCAGTGACACTGTTTATAACCCTTTTCTCCTTGATATTGTCCTCTCTAGGTTTTCAGAACACTACTCTCTCTTGGTTCTCTACCTACCTATCAGACCGCTTAGTCTCTTTTGCTGAATCCTCATCCAGGTCATGCCCTATACCTGTTAGTGTCCCTCAGGGTTCTGTCTGAGACCCTCTTCTCTTCTTCCTTTTTTATTTCTTCACTTGATAATCTCATCACCTCCCATGGATTTAATTATTATCTCTGTGCAGAAGATTCTCAAATTTACCTATCCTCTCATGACCTCCAGTCTTGCACCTCAGTCTGTGTTCCAGACATCTCAACTTGGATGTCCGATAGACATCTTAAACAATATGTCCAAGACACAACTCATTATCTTTTCCCCTAAAACTTCCTCCCTTCTTAACTTTCCTGTTACTATAGAGGGCAACACCATCCTCCCGGTCCCTCAGACTCACAACCTAGGAGTCATCCTGGACTCCTCACTATCCAAGCTGTTTCACCTTTGCAATATTCCTTGTATATGCTCTCTTCTCTCCTCCGACACTGCCCCCTCCCCTAATAAAGACCCTCATTACCCGTGCCTGGACTATTGCAATAGCTGCTGGTGGGGCTGCCTGCCTCAAGTCTCTCCCCACTCCCATCCATCTTCCATTCAGCCACCAAAGTGATTTTTTTTAAAGCAAAAGTCTGATCATGTCACTCTCCCCACTACACACACACACACACACACACACACACACACACACACACACACACACACACACACAATAAACTTCATTGGCTCCCTATCACCTTCAGGATCAAATTTCTAAATGCTCTCTTAAGCATTCAAAGCCCTTCATAGCCTGGCCCCGCTCCTACCTTTCCAGTCTTCTTGCACCTTACTCTCCAACACATACTCTTGGATCCAGTGAAGCTGGCTTCCTGACTGTTCCACAAACAGGACGCTCCATCTCTCAGCTCATGGCAGTTTCTCTGGCTTTCCTCCATAAGCTCTACCTCCCTATTTCCACCTCCTAGCTTCCCTGGTTTCCTTTGTCCCACCTAAAATCTCATCCAAAAGGCATTTCCCAATCCCCTTTAATTCTAATGCCTTCTCTCTTAATTATGTCCTATTTATCCTGTTTATAGCTTGTTTGTACATGTCTTTTGCTTGTCTCTCCCATCAGGTCATAAGCTTTTTGAGGGCAGGGGCAGGGGCTGTCTTTTACCTTTTATCTCAGCCTGGCACAAAGTACTTTTTAATAAATGTTTATTGACTTACTTAAGGTTGTAGAATTACAGCTGAAAAGGAGCTTTGAAGGCATTCAGTGCCCTCCCCCATTTAACAGATGAAACCAAATCCTAGACCAGCTAAGTTAGTTGCCCAAGGTCACACAGGTAGTCACAGAGCTGGGGTTCAAACCTGGATCCTTCGATTCCAAATTCAGCACCAGATCATAGGTAACTTTTGAAACCATTGTCTCAATCATGTGATGGGAATAGAATACAAATTGCAAAAGGTTGACAAGTGAACATTAAGTCCCAGGAGGCCTTGTAAGGGATCAGGGCACAAGGAGACGCCCATGAGCACAAAATATGAGTATTAAGGTTGGAAGTAACCTTAGATGTCCTCTCTAACTCCCTCTTTCTACAGATGAAGAAACTCAGGCTGAAAGGGGCGAGATGTGAGATCTCTCTTTTAAAATGGTGCCCTCCACCACCACCACCACCACAGAAAAACGCCTCTTTTATACTTGTTCTAAAAGTCTCATGAACTGAGAGATCTTTTATCTTTGGCAATAGAATGTTATAGCACAGTGTACCCAGTAAGTCTCAGAGGCCCTTCTTTGAAAATGTGACTGTAAATATATTGTAGCAATTAGATGAGGGGAAGCCTGCATTTGCCAATGTGCTGGGCAATAAACAGAATTTCATACTGTCAGGAACTACATTTTCCATGGCACCCCAAGTCCCAAGAGCTAGGCCTGAGGACATAGGTCAGAAAGTTGAGTTCTTACTAAAGGCTGTGCTAGTAATTAGGGATTTTCATTGCAAGTGAGGTGTTGGGGAAGAAGACCTGTTTGTCACCAAATTATGAAAAAAGAGTTAACAGAGCCACCAACACATTGTGCTATTTTCCCTGGTTAAGACAAAGAACTTGGATTTAAAAAAAAGAGTTTTTACCTCTTGACTATGCTACAGAAGCAAATAGTGGGAATTTACTCCTTTAGGGAATGGTAAATAAAAATATTTCTTTTTTTAAAAATAAAATTTTTAAAATATTTTTTTGCATTTTACTTCACTTCACTTTCCTGTGTACCCTTTCCCTTCCCAGAAAGCTATCCCATGTAACAATTTTTTAAAAGAAGAAGAGGGAGAAGACAAAGATAACAACAACAAATAACAACCCAACATTCATGGATCTCCTACCTCTGCAATGGAGGAGGGACAGACAACTTCCAGAGTAGTTCTAATATTTGTTGCCTGCCTTCCTTCCTTCCTTCCTTCTTCCTTCCTTCCTTCTTCCTTCCTTCCTCCCTTCCTTCCTTCCTTCCTTCCTTCCTTCCTTCCTTCCTTTTTTACATTTACTGACATTATGTTACGCTTTGGTTAGATTTCTGTAGTGTAGTAATAACTGAGTATGCAGACCCAAGGTGATTTTACCCAGTTTCACACCAGGATTAGGGAGTGAATCAAATGGATATAGACTTACCAAAATATACCCCCGCAAACATGAATTCAAGTCTATGGAGACATAGTGCTGGCCGGCCTGCAGGCAGTTCGTTAAGCACATAGAATGGACGTGTGTGTACGTTGATCTGGGAAAAGGTTAGATAGATAGAGGGATGGATAGATAGCTAGATCATGGATGGATAGGTAGATGGATGGATGGATAGATGGGCAGATATGTATTTAAATATTTAGATGGATGGATAGATTAGATGTTGATTCAGATACTGATATATGGCATTGTTCATAGAAATAGGATAACCACTTTGTATCTATGACTTAGCTTTAACAACTTTGTGTGACCCTGGGTAAGTCTTTTCACCTCCCAGCGCTCTAGTAGACAACAAAGCTGTAAGGCCATAAGTCACGGAGGATGTGCCAACCTGCATTGGTAGAGAGGGTTTCCTCATCTGGGAAATGAAATCTCAGCCCAGTCCACATTCCTACCCAAACACTAACTTACACTAACACTAAGAAATTATACACACAGAAGAATGATGAGCAGAGTCATGGTTCATGGCCAACAAAAGACAAATGTACACAGAAAGAGAGACAGATGGGGACAGAAGCAAAGGCACAATTTCAGGCAAGGACTTCCAAGAAAATAGGGCAAATCTGCAAAATAGAACTTTCCCAAGGTCTCGTCGAACCATTTCTCATGGAGGGCACTGAGACTCTTGATCTAGCCATCAGAGTGAAAGCACTTAGAGGGAGAGGGAAAATGAGTCTTCCGAATCAAACACAGAGTAAGTTCATTTTTTTTTAGGAAAGAGGGAAAAAGGGAGAGACAGAAACCGAGAGAGGGAGATACACAGAGAGACAGAGGTACAGAGAAAGTAAGTGCCTTCGGACCTTTTCTCCAAGGCAGAGGTGTTGGGTATGGATGAGGAAAACAGAAAACTACCTCCGTACTTGAGATTATATATATATTTCTCAAACAGCCAAACACATATCATTGAAACCCCCTACTTTCCTGTGGGAGAAATGTGTCCAAAGTGTTCTTTCTTTGTTCTAGCGTATCTCTTTCTGTTCTGGTGTGGCCTTGCAACCATTTGTTTCTTTTCTACATAAGCTGCATGAAACACTAGTATAATGACCTTAGGTATATGAAATTTCAAGGACCTAAAGGAACTTAACTGTGGCAGAGAGAGAAGAACACCCTGTGGGCACACTTTGTGAACTGAGGCCAGATTTTGGTCTGGGAATTTCAGACTGACCTCAAAAGTTTCTGCTGGGCTTAGTTATAAGCACAGGTGCCTGAGAGAATAACCTATGTTTAGCACGATGATGTTTGCATGGCATTTATCAGGCATGTATTTTGAGCCCTACAACCATCTTGGGGAGTAGGTACTGCAGATGAAATTTTCCCCATTTTATAGATAAGGACACTGAGGTTCAGAGAGTTTAAGTGATTTGTCTACAGTCATACAACTAGTAAATATCAGAGACGGGATTGGAATCCAGGTCTTTGTGACTCAAAAGACCATTGCTCTTTTCTGTGGTGGCTAAGAATTGGAAATTGAAGGGGTGCCCGTCAATTGGGGAATGGCTAAACAAGCTATGTTAATATGATTGTGATGGAATATTATTGTGCAATAAGAAATGACAAGCAGGATGATTTCAGAAAAACCTGGAAAGATTTACATGAACTGTTGCAAAGTGAAATGAACAGAACCAGGAGAAAATTGTACACAGCAACAGCAATATTATTCAGTGATGAACTGTGAATGACTTAGCTATTCTCAGCAATAGAGTGATCCAAGATAATCCCAAAGGACTAATGATGGAGCGTACTCTCTGCCTTCGGAGAAGAACTGATGTTGTTTGAATACAGACTGAAGCATGCTATTTTTCCCTTTCTTTAGTTCTTTGTCTTTTGTTCAAGTCTTGTACAAAATGACTAATATGGAAATGTTTCACATGATTGCACATGTATAACCTATATCTGATTGCTTACCATCTCAAGGAGGGGGGAGGACCAGGAAAGAGGGAGGGAGGAATAGAATTTGGAATTCTCAACTTTTTTAAAAAAAGTTAAATTGTTTTTAACATGTAATTGAGGAATATACATACATATATATGTATTGCTCTATCCACTTCACTGCAAGATGATTGATTTCCTAACAGGAATGGAAATGTGAGGAGGAGGAGCTGGTTTGGGGGCTACTATTATTGTTATTGACTAATGAATTCAGTTCTAGATATGTTGTGTTTGAGGTGACAATGAGCTATTCTTGGTCAACAAGAATTTATTATTACACACCTACAATGTGCTAGGCCCTGTGCTAGGTTCTGGGGTACACATACAAAATCAAAATAGTCTGTGCCCTAAAGAAGCTTCCATTCTCTCAGGGAGACCACATATACATAAACAAGTAGGGACAGGGACTGGACCTCCAACATCATTGGCATGGGGATTTCCCAAGTGAGGATACTCCTTCTACAAATGCTGACCAGCACCTTGTCTGCAGATTTACAGTCATATAGAATTGCCTAGAACGTTGAGGAACATTTGGAAGTGACTTGCTTAGAATCACACAGCCAATATGTGTTGGAGGCAGGACCCGAACCCAGGTCTTCTTAGCTTCAAGGCCTGCTCTCCGTCCTCATGCCTTGCTATTTTTCTCACAAACTATATGAAAAATATATACAAGGAGAAGGGCACCAGCAACTGGGCTAGGGTAAAGGCAGGGATGGTGGGTCAGAAAATGAAAAGTTGGAAAGGCTCTGACCCTCTCCCACCCTTATACTAGCTTATTTTTTAAAAGCAGGGGGAGAGTGTTCATCATAGTGTGGAGAGTAATGTCGTTTTGGAGAGATCCTGGAACCTGTGGATGGGGAGGAGAGCTGATACATTCACAAGGCCTTCTTTGCTCAGGAGCCACTAATGACTGTAGGAGGCAGTGACAAAGCTTCCTAACTACGTGGTCCCCAGAAGATAGAGCCACATAGCCAACCCCATGAATGGAAGAAGGAACATCCCTAGATAATATTGGTGTCCTGGAGAGCTAGGGAATCCAGCCTTTTAGAGAGTGAAGGAAGCGTTCTTGGACAGAATTTCCTAGAAAGGAGTCCCAGCCTGGAAATGTCAGCAGCAGGGGCTGACCCACGATATAGAGGTGAAAATGTGAATTGTACCCTTTGGTACTGCCATGAGCCTTTGGTACAGGTGGCACCATGGTACAGGTCATATAGGAAGGAGGTTGCCTCTACAGGGACCCCAAGTTCATTTCCTTCCCAAGATGCTAAATGCTCAAAACCTTAGGCAGTACCATATGATTACAAGAATACAAGGGGTTGCCACCCTAGCAACCTTAAGTGTATTTCTCTTCTAAGAACATGCCAAGCCACAGGATGGCCTGACTCTATAGGTACCTGGAGGAAGATGGGGCCTCTGGAGAGAAAGGAGCTTTTTTTTGAGGGGGGAAGTTAGGGCAATTGGGGTTAAACGACTTGCCCAAGGTCACACAGCTAGTAAGTGTGTCAAGTGTCTGAGGTCAGATTTGTACTCAGGTCCTCCGGACTCCAGGGCTGCTGCTCTACTCACTGTGCCACCTAGCTGCCCCCAAAAGGAGCTTTTAATCTACTATTTATAGACTTCTATGAGTCCTTTGAGTTTTCCACCTTCTGCTTGTACAGTAAAATAAAGACTGTATATTGTTACTTTGAGAATGTGCAGGAGAACTGAGCACCCATTTACCCACATCGCTGGAGACCTAGACACAAGCTGTGTTCTAATATTCTCAGAAGAAATTCCAGGTGTAAGAGAGAGCCAATACCCAGAGCCAAGATAAAGTGTCTTGTTCAAGGAATAGCCAGGAGGCCAGTGTTACAGGATCAAAGCATATCTGGGAGAGATAAGGTGTAAGAAGATTGGAAAGGTAGGAGGGGGGCTTTGAACACCAAATAGAGAAATTTGATCCTGGAGGTGATAAGCAGCCACTGGAATTTATGGGGAGGGGTGAGGGGGAAGTATAACATGATCGCTGTGCTTTAGGAAAATCAGTTTGGTGGCTGAATAGAAGATAGAGTGGAGAAAGACTTGAGGCAGGCATATTCTTTTGTTGTTCAGTCGCATCTGACTCTGTGACCCCATTTGGGGTTTCTTGGCAAAGATACTGGAGCAGTTTGCCATTTCCTTCTCCAGCTCGTTTTATAGATGAGGAAATCGAGGCAAACAGTGTTAGGTGATTTGCCCAGGTTCACGCAGCTCTTACAACAGTCCAGGTACCACAAAGTGATGGGGCTCTGTACCAGGGTGGTGACGATGTCAGAGGAGAGAAGGGGCATATTTGAGAGATGTTACAAAGGTGAAATCAAAAGGCTTTGGCACAATATTAGATATGGAGAGTGGGGTGTGAGATAGTGAGGGTCTATGATGACTCCTAGGCTGTGAGCCTATGTGACTAGGAGGAGGGTGGTGCCCTCTACCGTAAGAGGGGAAGGAGGAAGGGCAGGGTTTAGGGGGAAAGATAATGAGTTCAGTTTCAGATGTGAAAGGACAGTATATAAAGTACAATATATAAAGTTATGGCTTACCCTGGTGTCCACTAAGAATTGTTGTCCAGCAAATATTAAATGTCTGATAGCAACCAATAAATTAGCAAGTTGTGCCTACTTTGAGTATTTTGTTTTCAATTTAGTGGTTAACTGTTGGTTAATCTAGTGGTTAACTTCAGTGTAGAGTTTCTATGCAGCGGTCATCTGCTTAGTTTGGCAAAGGGCTGGAGCTGTCCTTTAGGAGGAAAAGCATTTAACTTGGCGTTAAGGAGACCCAGGTTTGAACATGACCCTGGGCAGATCCATTCTCCTCTCCTATCCTTACTTCCCTCATCTGTAAAATGGGGGTAATCAATATGTTAGCATTTACATCACAGGACTGTCATGTGGATTGAATTTGGTTGCTCGCGTAAAGCCTTTAAAGGGCTACATAAAATTCAATTATTAGCTTCCAGCAATGTGTCTAATAGTAGATATTTAACAAATGTGAATTGAATTGAACTGAGTATCTAACAAAGACTTTTGCCTAGCGGAGGGCCCTTTTTTGGCAGAGAAGATTCTATTCATTTGGGAAATGCTATTTATTAGAGTGAATTTTTTCCTTACATTAAAAATTTTATTAAGTGAATTTCTGCCAAGACAGACACCTATAATGAGAGCCAAATGTATTTTTAAGACTCAGGCGAATAGTCTGGCACACACACACACACACACACACACACACACACACACACACACACACTCCTGAATTTTGTTACCTCAAATTTTTCAGAAATGTGGAAGAATTTATTATCATACCAAGTCAAAAAAAATACTCAGAAAAGGCAAAAAAACAACGTTTGAAGCAAATTGGAAGCAAACAGTGGGAAGAAATATGTAGGTTTGTATTCTAAAGCCAAACCTAATTTCTAGCCATTCACAGGCACCAGAGCAAAGTTAGAGAGACCCTCCCACTTCACCTGTTTCTCTGTCAATTGCCTAACTCTTTAAATAGGCCCAGATCTCATCTCTCTTCTTTTAGCAGTGGAGGGTCAGGTTACAGGAGGCAAGAGAAAATAATAAAATGGATGTCAGGATACTTAAAGGGTTCAGTCCGGCCTCCCCACATTTGCTGTGCCTTTCTCTAGTGCTACCCAGGAAACAGGGTCCCCAGCAACAATGGCACTGTTCAAAATTCCAGGTAGGTGACCCAAGGCACTCCAAGGAATCTGCTTTGCACTGATGTAAGGTTTAAAATCTTCCATTTCTTGTTCATGATAGCTCTGATAACCTGGCTGGGTGCTCAGCAATCGCTCTGATTACATAGACTGCAAGAGCAAACAAGTCCTTGAAAGAGGAAAAAGAAAAACCGCAGCATGTGCCCCGAGTGTGAACAAATCCCAGGAGAGAGTTGGATCAGGCACCAGGTGTCCTGCACGGGTTTGTGGGATGCCTGGGGCCAGAGAAAGCTGTGTCCATAGAGTAAAGACTGTTAGATTTGGCCACATGAGACCTGGCTTTGATTCTAGTCTCTGCCACTTAATTGCTATGTGACCTCAAATACGTCACTTGATTTCTCTGGGCTTCCATTTCCTCATCTGTAAACTGTGGGAATTAGATTAAATGACCTCTAAGTTTCCCTGTAGCTCTAAAGTTGTAATTTTATAATCTGTAAGATAAGGAGACAGGACAAGGGCCTTTCCACCCTTTCCAGCTCTAAACCTATGATCTATGTCTTTGGCACTGCAAAGTTGAGAAGGATGGTGGAAAAATTAGCCTGGAGTTTTCATCCTGGTGATGGTTTAGTTGGAGGTCTGAGAGGTGTAGTTTAAAGAGATGGATTAGAGAGGAAGAGATGAATGGCCAGCAGCTCCAGAATCACTGTGCTCTCAGAGGATTCTCCAATTATTTCATGTTTTTCTTTGTTTCATGAGTTGCCATGGCCAATGAATTCATCGAAAGTAGCCAGCCTGCCTACTGGGTAAGGAGCCTCTGTCCTCACTTAGAAGGCTGGTGCTCTAAAAGCAGACACAGCCTGTTACCACAATGTACTTGAAACCTTTCTGGCATAGCAGTACCTGCCAGAGCTTACACTCCTCTGGCATAACCTTTGAGAGCTGAGGATACCTTCTGTGCCACGCTGAGGCATCTGAGTAAGACTTGGTGGAGAAAGATTTGTCTAGAGGTAGTAATCTGGCAACAACAGAGGAAGTAAATACCAGGAGTGAATTTCATTGTTCCAAAGAAATGACTGATCACCCTAATTGTGACTTCTATAACTTGATCACGTGTATTTGTTTTGTTTATTTTATTTCTAACAGCTAAAGAAAAATGTGAGTACCATGGTTTTTTTCCCCCTTCTGTGATTTGCTGAAGTCCCAGCAGAACAAATGAGCTCTTGATTCAGGAGCATGGCCATTTTTTTTGAGCAGTGTTACAATGGTAGTAACTAAAATATTAGTACCTGACAAGTTTTATTAAGGGAAATAAGCATCACAGATTATAGCAAATAATCTCATTAATTTTCTGATACTTTGCAAGTAACTTGAAATGCAAAATTGTAAGTGAACCTCTCAGGGGATGGATTTGATATTGTGAAGTGAAACCATCTTCATCCGGAATCAGAAACGTAAAACAGGGGTGAATTGGGTCCCATCTTAATTAACTCTCCCCCAATATCAGTTGCAAATTGATTTTATTTGATTTGCATTGTAGTGAATCTCACCCAGGTGAGACAACACACATAATGAAAGAAAGGTTCCTTTTCCCCCTCTTTTCTTACTTTTCATGATAAAGACACATCCAGGCTTTCCTCGAAGGCTTCAGAAGAGAAGGGATGCACTACCTCCTGAGGCAGGCCATCCAGCCGCTGGATTGATCTAACTTTGGGAGGTTTTCCCCAATTTCAAGGCTTAATTTGCCTCTTGTCCACTTCGACCCATTCCTGCTGGTGCTGCCCTCCAGTGGCCAACAGGACAAATTTATTCCCTCCTGCATTATAATAGCCCTTCAAAAACACATCTATGTGCCTCCAGATCTTCTCTTCTTCAGGCTAAACATGTCCAGTACCTGCAACTAATCTTCATATGGACATGGATCCAAGGCCCTTCACCATCCCGAGTCTATATGCCCTCCACATATCCAGCTTATCAATGTCCTTTTTAATCTGTGTCATTTAAACTGAACATAGGATTCGTAGTGCTGTCTTTACAGGACAAAGTACAGAGAGGATCTTCTCCTTTCTTATCCCGGGAAGCTCTACCTCCCTTAACACAGCCTCAGAGCACATGAGCTTTTTTTTTGGCTAATGTGTCACACTGCTGACTCACTGAGTTTGCAGTCTATTCAATCCCCAAATCTTTTTTTAGACAAACTGTTATCGAAGTAACTCCATCCTGTATTTGTGGAGTTGATTTTTTTTAACCTAAGTGAATGATTTTCTACTTTATCCCTATTCAATTTCATCTTATCACAGTCATCCTGTCAAGGAGATCATTTTGGAGCCTGACCAGACTGTCATCCTAGTTTGGAGTCATTTGCAAATCTCTTGTATATGCTATGTATCCATTTACCCAAGTTATTGATAAAAAAAAAAAATCAATGTTCCACAGGGCCAAGGACTGACTCCTTCACTGGAGACCTCCTTCCAAATTGACTTTGAACCATTAGTGATGACTTTGAGATGTATGAGATGGTGGGAAAAGCATTGCCCTGAGAGTCAAAAGATCTAGGTTCTAATCCTGGCTCTGCCACATAGCTGGGCGATGTTGGACAAAGCACTTCACTTGACCTCTCTGGGCCTCCATTTTGGTCACCTATAAAAGGAGGGGGTTGGGCTAAGTGACCAAGGTTCCTTTTGGCTCTAAAATTATAGATTCAGACTCTGCCATATTAGATGCTAATTTCACTTATTTTCTAATAGCCACTGCTGAAAAAAAAAACCATACCATCTTGAATCTATAGAGATCATTGGTGTTGGATGCTGAATCAAGCATGATCCTCCCTTCTCTAAGGATCCTATAAACCAGTGTGCTCCCTCTCTTAGAATTGTTCTTGGAAGGTAGATAAAATTGTTGAATATTGAACCAGTCTATGGTGTACCAAAACAATCACCTAAGTTCATGAAAAAATTAACAATTTGACCTTCTAGTGATTGCCAGTAGGATAGCAAAGTTTCTCATAATTCCACAGACTATCGTATCACCCCATGGACATAGGTGTGTAAAATACTCTTTGAACTTGAAATGCTTTTATAAGTACAGCTGTCAGGGAATAGCTGACTACGTGAGAAAGATCAACGACTACCCAGAGTATAGCTTGGTATCTGACACATGCGCAGCGTCCATTTCTGCTATGTCAGGAAATTCTGCTGCAGAGGCACCACTCCAGCATGAGATGCCATCTACACCACCATTACTAACTGACTTGTTTTTTCCATTTGCCTCATGCCACATCCATGACATCTATTAACTTCCTGCTTATCCCTCCCCATCCTGTTGCATGTGCTTGAAGTGCTAAGGTAGGACTTGTATCGTCCTGGGGAAATCTGTTGGAAATTCTCTTTTCTCATTAAATCTCCCTTTTGACCATCGCATATCTTTTGTGTTCTCTGAGAGTTGAACAAAATTGCAAGCTATCTTCTCCTCGTTTGGGGATTTCTGCATGTTACACTTGGATTCATGAACACTTTTTCAATGCCAAAAAATGCTGAGCTTTAGAAAAAAAAAAAGGCAATTAGATGTAATGGATAGACGGTCAGCCCCAGAGTCAGGAAGACCTGGGTTTAGCTCCTACTTCTGACACATATTGATTGTGTGACCATGGACAAGTCATTTGACCTCTTAGTGCCCATAGGCAACTCTCTAAGACCATAAGTTATAGAGGAGTTGCCTGATCTGTATCAGGGGAGAAAGTTTCTGCCCTGGGATTTCCCTACAAGAATAAAAACATAGATTCAAACCAAAAAGACAAAAGAAATGAAATAAACAGACTATAGGAATGCAACCAAAACATTATGTTACAAAACATGTTAACTTGGCCATGACAAAAGGGCAGGGTAAAACTGAGTGTAAATATGAGCAAAGCTCAATTTGGTTACTGTCATGTCACAGACCCATTCTTCTGCTGTTATCTTCTATAGAAGTTGTCTGCCATTACTCAAATATATTGTTTCCCTCTGTGCCGGTAAGGCAAAATGGACTTAGTTTAACAGGTGCCCTTGAGGAGTTTGGCTTTTGTTTACGGTGAAAGTACTTTCACCTGTTAAATGCTAAGCCCCAGGCCCAAAGCCCTATCAGATGTGAAACCTGTGTGGGCGTTGATTAAGGACTTAAAAGGGGCCAATTCGGGAACCAGTGGGTCTCTGGACTCTGATCTCTAGTCGTTGAGGCGGGACTTGAGAACGCC